>JAPDVR010000017.1:7657903-8402126 GCA_026230005.1 Gila orcuttii
TTCTTATGACCTCTCACGACTTTCACCGCGGCAAGTTTGGGCTAGTTTATGCCAGTTAACTTCAGGGAGCGAAATCTTCTCATTAGACATCAGACTGTCAGGAAACAAACGATGTCCTCATTTGAGTGGCACAGCGTGTGGCAGAACAGTGCGGGACAATGCCTATCTGCACAGCGGGACTCACAAAACCTCCTGATACCCCTGTAGACATCATACTCCAGAGACTTTGAGTTTCCTTCAGTCTGAGGAAAAGATAAAATAAGCAACCCCTCACGCAAACCGCATTTTACTCTATGCAGGAAATCGCACGTTATTTCAGTCCTCTTAATGAGCATTATGGTAATGCTCATTAAGAGACTCTTTATATCGTGTGCTAGCTGACCTGTGATTTTAACCACTGTTTCATGCAGATGATTCCCTGTAGGATTAGAGTGCAACACTGATTCTCATGTTTTTTTTTAATAGCTTGGAATCCAGAATTTGTACCATTAATTTTCTCCATAGGAATTTTAGAAATTCAAAATGTCAGAGTGTTATGAGCAGAGAGGGGTTTCACTTTGGCTTCTGGAAGCTGTTTCTGTTGGCAGAAATAAATATACAAACTAACTGGACAGATTTGGTTATGGTTTATGGTCAAAAACTAAACAATATGCCCACTGTTGTAATATTACAATATCGATTTTAGATACTAAAATAAACCTGCAGATGTTTTTCTTCTCGCAAAGACCATTTAACACAACTAATAGGTCCTAATGTTCAGCCTTGGAATGCTTTTGGATGGAATATTATGTGAATACTCTTATTCTCTTGGCCATGAACTCACACAACCTGCTTACTTGCCTTGAAGCACAACATCTTGTTTTACTGGACTGAATAAATCAACATTCAAGTAAGTAAAATGCACAAAATATTTGTTATTACCATGCAGATATTAAGGCACTGTTGAATGCTTTAAATATATTAGATTTTGAGCGTGTAATATATCAGTGTTGTAATTTTACAACACTGGGTGAAAGTGGTAGCAAAATGTTTCTGTGCACCTTGCACATTACATGGATATATTTGACTTCTCACCTGTTCCATGTGAAATACATACTAATAGAAACAATGTTTTTGATCATTCACAAGTTTTAGATGTGTTCTTTTTTTACAATTTTGAGTTTCAATCAAAACTTACAGTAGTTATCATTAAATGATAAGTTAACGTTTTAAGGAATAAGGAAAAAGGATTAAGGAATATATTATTTCTTTGAGAATTTGAAAGTTTTTGTGCAGCAATATTTGAAACTATCTGTATCTTATCTTACAGTATCTTATCTGATCTGATCTTATCATCTTATCATACTTTTCTTATCAAAATATACTTAACTTTTCCTGTTTTCTTTTCTGGGCTGTGTTTGTTTGCCCAAATATCGGCTTGCGGCATGAAGGGCAGTAGATGATGTTCTGTAATGTGGGGGTATAAATGCTATTAGCAGGACAAGTAGAGGACACAACAAGCTAGACAGACTGTATTGTGTGAATTCTGTGGAATTTGTGAATTCTTTAAAATGTGTATGATTGGGATATGGAACATAACCAGTGTTTTAATTATTATAATTTTTTTTCAGAATGCCACCAGCCAGGAAAGAGTATTATCTACAAAGGGTATGATGTCATTGGTGCCATCCAAAATGGAAACAGCGATTTTGAAATGGATTCTGATGAAGAGGAATGTGGAGATGCCTGTGAACTGGAAAAGGAAAACCCAGTGACCACTCATCTGATGATTATGTGGACATCATGCCAACAAAATCAAGTCGTTCAAGAACACAGACCATGCCCTGTGACAGGTATCTCTGGCTGATACAAATCCTGATTTTTTTAAGGTCAGGGTATCACTTATGATGCCGTCTCCCTTCATACACCACTGGAGTATTTCCAAAAGCCTGTGTCAGAAGATATGAACAAAACAGAGGACGCTGCAGACACTGTGGTAAAGGCTACATCAACACACTTTCCAGCAAGTTCAATGCCCCCCCTCTGCTTCTCGGACGACAAGAACTGCCTTTGAGACTGTCATAATCGAACATTGCTATGAACAGAGCTAAATCACATTAATGCCATAGTTTTCATTCAGTTCATCAGGTTTTGTAAATACAATCTGAACATATTTTTTATAATAAATAATTTTTTCATAAAAAATATGACTAATATTGTGTGATTATTAGTGTATATTTGTTCAGACAGAAATTATGCTACCCAACAGGCTCAACGTTGCAATATTACAACATTTCCTTAAAAACTTACTAAAATGTTAAAAAATATTTTTTCTATATTTGGGTCTTTGAGGGTTAACAGACACTCCTTTTGTGTTCTGTGGGGGAAAATAACTGTTCAACTTCTAATTATCAAACGCACAAATCATTTTTAGGATGTTGTTACCTCAGTCTTATCATTAATCAGAAGGTTTATGGTAATGCTCATTTTATGAGCTATTTTATAATGAAAAATGCTCAAGATGGTAAAACCTTCATGAGATCATAATGAAGAAAAAGGCCTCATGAAAAGATGAAAACCTTAAAATAGGTTTTAATTTATTATTATTATTATTATTATTATTATTATTATTATATTTTTATAAAGGCAATGAATCAGTTTTGATAAAATATTATTTATATGTCATATGGTACAACCCACAAAAACAAATTATATTTCAACATTAAAAATTCATATTTGTAAAATAAATACAGTTTGCTATTTAAAAATATGTACTTAAAACTTGAAAATAATTATGATCTGTACACTCACATGTATTTAAGTATTTAACTTACCAAATATTTTTTGGTATATTTTACTTGAAGGTTATACCATATGACATTTTTAGAGTTAAAACATGTGTTAGATTTTGTTTAATTTAAAGCTTATTAAATAAATGTATAGATAAAGTAACTTTACAATAAGGTTTCTTTTTGTTAACATTAGTTAACTACATTAGTCAATATGAACTAACAATGAGCAATAATTCTACATCATTTATTGATCTTTGTTAATTTTAATCTCAACATTTACTAAAACATTTTTAAGATCAAAATTTTAATCTGTTAACATTAGTTAATGCAATGTCAACTAACATTAACGACGGGTAACACGTGCTCTGACAATGTATTGCTCATTGTTAGTTCATGTTAGTTAATGCATTAACCAATGTTAACAAATGAGACCTTGTAGTAAAGCGTTACCAAATCAGCTTATCTAATATTATATTTTAAAAAAAAATAGATTTGTGATATGGTTTTACATTTTGGACTTATTTGTCATGGACCCAATAAATGTTTGTTTTGAAGAGTTATTTATACAGTTACGTTTGGTCCTGTGACTGAAGCAGAAATTATAGACTTCACCTTTAAGATCTGAATCAAAGAACTCCAAGATCTTTAAATAGCATTTTAATGTAAAGTATATGTGAGTGACATTCATGGATTCACACCCGCAAAACATTTCTGCAACTGATTCTGGGGCTTCTCTTGGGACTCTGCTACGAATAGCCTACATCATGGAACGGGTCAACAGTGCAGTGATATAAAGTCATTCACACTTTAAATGTCAATCAAATCATTATTATGGCTCGGGTTACTGGTGTCCTGCCTGACCTCAGCTGCCAAGACTTAAAAGACTGTATAAATCATGGTTACATCAAACGAAACGATGCCATTAGGATTTAAAGCAAGCGATTAATCCTACATTTCAGCTCTGAACCATAAAATATTTTTTTCCCCTTTTATTTTCAATGTTTCATCAGAGTTCTAACAAAAATATGAGATAATGTAAGATTTCTCTGGTGGATGAGTCACATCTTGAAGCCCTCAGCTGTAGTAATGAACACTATTACTGGCTCCCTCTCATGTCTAAATCTCTTATGATGTAGCAAGATATATACACATATTTCTCTGATTTAATAAGTCATGGGGGAAAAATACTTTTTTTTTTTTGCATCTGGGGTGACATATAATTTTAACCCCTGTCAAGCTATGACATTAGATGTATATATGATGAAAAAACTTGTAAACATGAGTGACATTAGAAAAAAGAAAAGAAAATATAGTTTGGTTCAAGTTTGTTGTACTTTGTTTTTCTACTGAGAAGGACTTGGTGGACCAAAAAAAACCTTAACATGTCTGTTTGGCAGAGATTAGACTCCACAGCCTTGGCAAAGTCCTGCTTTTATAATTATGTTTTAGAAATTTTAATTTGAAAGCTTCAAGTTAAACCTCATTATTCTACATAATGAAATTTCAGTGTGTTTTGAAATCATATATCTTTGATTTTTCAACAATATCTGACTATACTGACACTATTGAATGAGAACTAAATGATGAACTGGATGATGACATCACTGTTTTCTGAAAAGCTGCTATATAAATGAAATTAACTTGTTTAATAATTGATGATCTTTACAGCAGAACTGAATCGACACTGAACTGACTTAAGCTGAACAATTACTTTTTTTTCTTTTTAGAGTTGCTTTGCAACCAAATTGAATTCTGATAGCATCATTGAAGCATTATTTCCCCTGTTGATCACTTTGAAACAAAATCTGTATTGTATAAAGCGCTATAAAAAATGAAGGTGACTTGACTTGAAGTACATAACCCTGACCACGTCTTAACTTGAATCAGTTGTGTCAATATTGTGACTCATGTTCAGGGGCAAGTTAATCTGAAATAGGGCATAACGGTTGCATAAATCTGGAATTCAGCTGTGATTCCTTTGTGAAAAAAAGTATACTTTATTGTATTTGAAATATATTCCCTTTTTCAATAGTACATTGCTAATATACTAACAAAAAAAAAAGGATATTAATATCATGTTTTTCCTATTTTCACACTACAACTTTTAACACACTTTAAAATAATTGTACTTTTGTATATTTTAGAAAAATATACTTGAAGTGAAAATTCTGTTTATTTTTTCAAAGTATATTTATTTGCACTTTATATATTTGGGGTATATTTGTAACTGTGTGCTGAAAATGATCACTGTAACAATGCATTGAAGTATACTTTCAAAATACATCATAGTATACAATAGCGTGTGTGTGTGTGTGTGTGTGTGTGTGTGTGTGTGTGTGTGTGTGTGTGTGTGTGTGTGTGTGTGTGTGTGTGTGTGTGTGTGTGTGTGTGTGTGTGAGAAAGTAATTGTTTGATATTTTGTTCATGTTTGCAGTTCTTTCAAGCACTTGATCGGAGGCCTGGACGACGTCTCAAACAAAGGCTATGATGATGCTGGCTCCAAAGCAAAGTAAGTCGGAAACTCAACATCTTCCGCTAATGTAATCAGACTATACGGAGTTCTGTACATTAAATTGTAATTCAATGTGATTCATTCAAGGGCAGTGCATTCAGGAAGTCTGCATTATGCTAATGTGATTTAAATGTTTTTCCAACTCAATCTACACTCTATACCCTATAATGACAAAAAGTGTTGAAAAGACTACACACACTCCCTTTATTAAAAACACCTTTGTCTGTGATATGAATTAATCTAATCTGTAATGAGTTCGACCATGTGGTGTTATGATGAAGATCCATACAAGGCAGACATTAATTGGTCTGTGTCTTTCATTTGATTTGCATGTCTGGCCGCGGCCATGACCTCCTTGTGGCTATAATTATCTGAGCTGGACAGGTTTTCAGGAATGAGAAACCCAATATCATCAAATCCATTAGAGGTTTTGCATATCTATGTATCTATCTATCTATCTATCTATCTATCTATCTATCTATCTATCTATCTATCTATCTATCTATCTATCTATCTATCTATCTATCTATCTATCTATCTATCTATCTATCTATCTATCTATCTATCTATCTATCTATCTATCTATCTATCTATCTATCTATCTATCAAAATGTGCATTACAGTTTTGTTCGATTGCTAAATGACAGTGAGCACAACTGGAGCTACATGTGCAAAACTCTAACTACAGTCTGCACTACCAACCGTCACCTGAGCTAAACAGTTCACATCACCTGCAAAACTCATTCCAAGCAACACAACTCTTAACACATGGCTCAAAACAGGCTCAGTGCAGCCAAACACTACACAACCCTCACTGAGATAACACACACTGTCACTCAGAACACACTGAGAGTAAAAACACTAGCATCAAACACCAATACAGAAAATACTAACTTTTCATCTTTACAGTTTAAACAATTTCAGTGACTTCATACAAAGTAATATTTTCTTAAAAAAAAAGAGTGACATTCTTTCACATGATTTATTAAAATTTTTAGAACATAATTCTTTAAGGTAAATGAAAATTAGCAGTTTGCTTCAATAGTCTGTAGTAATCTACGGGATTATAGTAATGAGAGAAAAAAAAGGTAGAAACTAAAAGTACATACTGTAATTCGAACAAATAACAAACAAGACCTGCTTATCCTTTCAGCTGAAATTGCAATCAGCAGTGTTTGAAAGGCACAAGGCTGAAATCTATTCTGTTTTGAATGTGTGGTTCACAGTTTTGAAAGCAGTGTGTTAGCATTTGAACAAAGTGCTGTAAATCCACAATGTTGTGCAGGTTGTGGTTAAAGTCATGGGATAAGTGTGTAGAGTTTTTAAAACTGTGTTCAAGCAATGAAAAACGAACTAGAGTTTGGTCCACATGAACTGCTGCTGTGCAGACTGTAGTTAGAGTTTTGCACATGTAGCTCCAGTTGTGCTCACTATAGTTTAGCAATCGAAAAAAACTGTAAAGCGTGGGGTAAATACTCGCTAAGTGATCTAAGAGTGCCCTCATGTGGCCATACCTAGACAATATCCGATTTTAATTATGTACTCATTGTTTTTAAGTTATATGATTCACTGTAAACATAGTTCAACAGTGCATACAATGTGTTATATCTGATCATAATTAATTACTGTTACATTTTTATAAGGTGTGTGCCCACTGCACCCTTTGTCTACACAAAACCATATGGTAGATTGAACAATATAATTAAATGCAAGTAATTTGTGTGAAATTCTCTCATATGAGAGTGTGGTTTCAATATGCATAAAATTGTATAGCTGCATATTGTTGATGACCTCTAGCTGTAAATAGATGCGTGTTAAATGAAGAGGATGCCTGTTAAAAGCCCAGATATGAGGACGAGTTGAGATAGAAGTGCTGCATTATAACACAAACATTAGCCAGTAGCTGTAGTCAGTCAATTTTGTTTTAAGTAAAGGATTAGTTTATCAGAAAATGAAAAATCTGCCATCCTTTAATCCACTAATCTTGTTCCAAAACTGCTTATGTTGTGGTATTCCTGACTATTAGGCCTGTCCCAATGCCCACACATGCAGTCTTTGCACTTGACCACTTGTCTACTTACAGGACGTATTTATGGAAACTTTTTTCCGCCACAGAATGAAAAATAAAAAAGGTAAATGCGACTTTTTATGTCAAAATTCGGACTTTTTATCTCAAATTTGCATTATATAAAGTCGCAAATGCGAGTTATAAAGTCAGATATAAACTCAATCTTGACTTTTTTCTCAGAATTGCATGTTTATATCTCGCGACTTTATAACATACAATTGGGAGATATAAAGTCAGAACTGCAAGATTTAAAGTCGCAATTGCGTGTTATAAAGTCAGAATTGTGAGTTCTGTCTTGTTTTCCCTCAGAATTGGAATTTATAACTCAAAATTGCGAGTTTATATCTCACAATTCTGAGAAAAGATGTCAGACTTGCGAGATATAAACTCGCAATTGCGTGTTATAAAGTCAGAATTGCATAATATAAAGTCACAATTGTGAGAAAAAAAGTTATAACATGCAATTGCAACTTAATATCACGCAATTCTGACTTTATATTACTCGCAATTGTGAGATAAAAAGTTGCGATTATCTTTTAAAATGTTTCATTGTGTGGCGGAAAACAAGCTTCCATACAGACTGTATTTCCTGGATTTGGCCCAAATGTTCAAGTGGACGTGAAGAATGCAAGTAAGGTAATCAAAAAGAAGTTTTGATTACCCAATGATGATTGTCAATACTTTTCACTTTAGAATAAACATAGTCTGTTCAGTAGTCCCTATGTAACAAATCAATTGTAGTGCTGCTTCAAACTAAGTGATAAAAAGCAGTTGCCAATGTTTTGCAAAATACACGCACTCATCTCTGCATCAATGAAATGTGCAATTTGTAAAATCTGAAAAAGCATAATAGGGGTGCTTTAAGTGGCCCAACTGAATGAACATTTCCCAGCTGACAGGATAAACTCATGTTTGCTCAGTGCATATGCTGCTGTTGGTCCAACACAGCTGGATCTGCTGTAGATAATGAATCACAATGTTCCTTTGCTCATGAGAGTCAAACAGCAACATAGGGCCAGGTTTACTCAACGGGGCATATTAGCATGTGACCACAATCCCATAAAAACAGATGGAAATGGAAAGTTCCGCAGGTGATGTACTGACGATGCGCAAATGAAAGAACACAGACACAGCTCATTTCCATTATGACCAACACAATCCAAGAGCAGCACAAATTAGCTTAGGGTTGCAAACAAGCAGAGCCGATGATAATCAGGTGCGGGTAATCTACGAACAACACAGGCAAAGTTTCGTGAGGTACCTTCGTGCGCAGACGTTCATTAATGGAACATATACCTGTAACTAATGCAAACTTAGTAAATCACATAGCGTGATTCAAATACTCTCCTCCCATAAATTTTGCATCTGAAAAGGAAACTCCTACAAATGCATATGCAACAAGGTCAGCTGTAAAAATAACAGTCCACGTCCTTTTATCTGAAAATTTTCATTGCGTGTGCTCTTCGGAAAATTGTACGTTTTGGGTTTTTTTTGTTGAATTTTTTACTTCATTGGAATGGTACGAAACTTGGCACTTGTTCGGTATGTGAAATAAAAAAAATAAAATCATGGACATGATTCGAAAAGGTTAATGGTCCTGTAAAAAATGACCGAATTGGAAATGAATGGGAGACAAATTTCATTTAGTGGAAACTTTTGGTACTGCGGCCAAATAAAATCTTACTGAAAGCTGCTTTTTTTTTTTTTTTTTTTTTTTTTTTTAGATATCAAGCTCAAGTTTAGAACACAACTTGTTTAGATTTATGGCTTTGATTTTCTTGCAGGTTTAAAGTAAAATGTGATTTTGAAAATATATATTTCATATACAAATTTTAAATAGTATTTTTGTGCATTTTTCATAACAATGCACATAAAATTCTGTTACTTTTATAAGTTCACTTTTTAAAAAATTTTCACTTCAGCAATAATCTGCCAAGTGTTGTCTTTGAAAAGAGATCAAACTCTCTTATGTTCTAAATCATTCAATCATTTACGACAGTTTAACTTGGAAATTAACTTTTCAGGTCTATGCTCAAAAAGGGAATACATGGATTATAAATACAGCGTAAATATAATTTGGTATAAAAAATCCCCCCAAAATATAAAATATTTATTAAAAAACATTATCAAACTTAAATATAGTACATTTTATTGACAAAAAAAAAAAAAAAAACATTCGTCATTTTTGACCGACACGCGAAGAGCACCGAAAGCTGTTAGTAAATCTGGCCCATATTGTTAGAGATGTGACAACTGCTCAGTCCAAACCCTGACATTAGACAGCGCTCTGATGTTGACATCCAAGGTTATTTAGGTCAGTGAAACAAGCAGTGAGCTTGAAGAAAGGATGGCACCTGCAGTGACACCAACATCTCGACCTGTCAGAACCATTGTTCTTCACTGTCACGTGCGCTGATGAACACGCACTGTACGGTGGTCTTGTTGCCATGGCGGCGTGTGTATTCAGCACCACTGTCCTCATTAGAGCACCAGGCGTCTCGAGTGGTGAATACACAGAGTGCTATGAAGTTGTTTTAATGAAATGCACTGTGCTCACAATAGCAAGTGTCTAAACAACCTCTATCACTCAAGAGAATTAACTTACACTCATTAGTTACTAGGATACTGGCCTTTGGATAAGTGTGTGTGTGTGTGTGTGTGTGTGTGTGTGTGTGTGTGTGTGTGTGTGTGTGTGTGTGTGTGTGTGTGTGTGTGTGTGAGTGTGTGTGTGTGTGTGTGTGTGTGTGTGTGTGAGTGTGTGTGAGTGTGTGTGAGTGTAAGTGTGCTTCAAACATGTAGACTGTTCTGTTTTGCAATTGGTACTTTTGGATATTTCTGAAATAGTGATTTTTGTCCTGCATTTGATAGGGTTTGGTAGTGCTAATCGTTAGCACATCGCTAATATATTTATCTCAACATTGTTTTGATATTTCAGAGTCATATATGTGTGCTATGTCCAAGAATCAAACACAAGCACATTATATGAGCACATCTATTATATGATATTACCACTTAAAAAATCTGTATGACAGTGTTCATACTGATTTTTTAAGTGGTAATATCATATAATAGAAATTATTTTAATTTTTAATAATGATATGTATTATTATTATTTACAATATTTACATTTGTATGACATTATTAATACTTATTTAATTATTATTATTATTATTATTATTATTATTATTATTATTAATACATTTTTCAATGGTGGACTTTTGGGATGGGACTTGGAAAACACGAATTTGAAAACATTATTATTATTTTTATCATAAAAATCCACCATTGAAAAATGTATTAATAATAATAATATTTAAATAAGTATTAATAATTATTAATAATGCCACTAGACAGTGTATATATATATATATAGATTTTTTTTTTTTTTTTGAAGGATCATGTGACACTGAAGACAAAAAATTAAATTTCAAATATAAAACTGTTTTATTATATTTCTGATAAAATAAATGCATCCTTGGTGAACATACACTATTTCCCAAAACAAGAAAATTCCCAGACCCCAGACCAGTGTATGTTAAAAGAATTGTCCTGCAACAGGGTTTATAAAAATAGCCTGCAGTATGCAACATTGTTACTGACTTGGACTTGTGACAGAGGACTTCAGACTTGGACTCAAAGACTTGTCTGGCAAATAGTTTGACATTCTGATCTGAGGTTACCCCAAAAGTTGCTCCATGTTGATTTAGCTTCCTTTGCCATGCTAAGAACCCCGGCAGATGTCATTTCACACTATGTTGGAACAGAAAAACGAGTACACTATGTTCTGTCCTCTGCAATAGGGTGGACAAATTGGCCTTATGCCATCAGTCAACAAATACTTAAGGCCCTGATATACACACAGCACAGGTTTTTTTTGTTCATCACACAGGGGTAATATTTATTTTTTTTTTTTTTTTTTTTTTTATAAAATAGCGGTATATTAGCAAACATATTAGAACACCATTCATACGTGTTGTCTGTGGGCTGGACATGCCGAGGCAGCTGTCTCCTGTCCCACTTGCTAGCATGTCGTTTTTTCTTGGGAATCTCCTGACATAAACAGCCTGTATATGTAGCAGCAGAGGAGACCCTGCAAACTGTATCACACAGATGATTATGGGTATATATTACTGAATAGTAATTGGCTACAGACCAATATTGACATGTAAGGAGTGTTTTAATTTTTATCAGATTTATTCTAGACCAAGAAAATATTAATTAAAAAGTGCATATATTTTTCTTTTATCTGTATACAGATATTACAATAAAAAAAAAAATATATATATATATAAACATCTTAAACCAGCAAAAGCTCGTTTTTTTTTGGTCTCCCAGCCTGGTTTGCTGGTTTTAGAGGTGTTTTGTGCACTTTTCAGCTGGTTTTCAAAAAAACATTTGTTTTCCGTTGTTTTGAAGCGCTGTAGAAACCGTGCAATGCCATAATTATGTCCCTCGGTCCAGATGGAACCTGTCCGCCATTTAAATACCACTGTCCCACATGCATGGCCTACATTGTTACCAGTCAGTTATGAAATTATATCTGATTTATGAGCATTAGTTTAAAAAGTTTTTCAGCTTCATAAACAGATTGTCATGTTATTAAAATGTTTTGAATAAGCAATTTAATGCTGTATTTCATTTAGTTTAAATATTTCCTTAATGTTCCCCTTCTTAAGAGAGACAAGCCTTTAGCATTGTTCCCCTTACTAAAATGATGTATTTAAAATATGATTCTACTATTGGGAATAATTGGGAAAGTAAAACAAAACAAAAAATCCATTGTTGTTTTTCAGACCTTCTAACAAACCATGCACTTCATTTCAGCATAACATTGTTCATATGATAGTTTATAGCCATGTAATTCAAGACACACTACACAGATAGAAATTGCACTTATTTACCACATTGCTTGCATCATCTTGTAAAATATGTCCAGACATACACTGCAGAATTCTTCATCTCTAGAAACACAATCTTGACAGATGCTTATGTAAGGCGTTATTTTTGCACCTGGTCTTTCACTCTCAAGTGCAACACATTTGACAGCTCGGTTGCTTACATCCTCCAGAGGTTCAGTTGTTTTCTGTATCATTGACTATGAATTCCATATCCGTCTATACAGTATGTCATTACATGTGTTTGGCATGTTGCTTTCTGAACAAATAGTTTCACATGCCTTAACTTTAAGAACGGACACATTCGTTTCTGCAAATATTTCCCCATTTGTTTTCGTCATAAATGTTTTTTTTTTTTTTTTAATGATTTAACTCAAATAGTTCTAAGCCTTGAACCAAACCAAGGACATCGATAGTACTTGGAGAAAGCTATCATACGTAAGTGCAAAAACTAATCAGCCAAACATTGAGATTTGGACCAAACCAACCAGCTCTAAGATGAATTACTACAAAAAGACAACTGTAGAATACTTTGTTCACTAGAACACATTTCTCAATACTTTAGTCACTTTTTCAAAACTCTTCACACAGTTCTCCTACCAACTTTCAGCTTGGCACAGCAGTAAACTTACCATTCAAAATGTACAAAAACTACCAAAACTCATCATACAGGTCACAAATCAAGTTATTCATCCAGAACACTAGCAAAGTTTGTCACCAAACAAACACACTTTGGCTATATGTTCATAATTTCTGACCAAATCTGATTATTTGTGTATCCGTTTGAAATCTGATCTACCTACACATGACCCCCAAGTATTGAGAAATGTGTCCTAGCGACTGTAAAAACTGCAACACCTGTGTATTTCATTTCATTTTCATATTTCAATTGGTATTACTATAGAAATGTATTATTCAGTTTTCAATTATATTAAGTTTTGAAAAGGGTATGTAAACGTCCCATATACATAGAGATTTGGGGGTGGTTCTGTCTGAGTAAGAAAGACAAAAAAAAGTCAGTTGCTATATTTCCATCCAAAGTTGGAATATCGCATAAAACATTTGCGAATAAAGTAGAGTTTCCATCCCATGTGCTCATGAGAACAAAATCATCACTTCCTTGGAAATTGGGGAAAAATGTCTGTAATAAAAATGGAAGTCGCTGCAATTGGGGAATCCACTGTGGGTTTTTTCCTACATCATAAATTATGCGTCTCAGAGCGTGCAGACAAAGCGAAATATACACTGTCATGTTCTCTTGCGTTCGGATGCCTGGTGTTTGGAAACGCAATCATGTGAAACACTTCTTGGAGGGAATAAAACCAAATCATTTTGATGACAAACTTTGGCTCAGCCCTTTCAAAATGGTCAAACAAATTTTGAGATGCTGTGTAATGAAACTGATCCTCTGGTCAGTCCAGTTATTCAATCACATACTGATCGAGGGATTTATTCGGCAAATGTGTTTCCATCCCATTTATGTTTATGCGCATGTCTTCTTAAAAATCAGGTACAAATTGTATCCACCTCAATTGAGCGCATATGTTTTTTATGCACATCTTTAGAATTTATGCACATCTTGGCATTTCCATCCAATGTATTTTTAATGTGATATCAGAATGTGAAAAAAAATAGGTGGATGGAAACATAGCTAGTGAATGCATTTAGTGCCACAGCAATGGAAAAAGATCCACCGTTTGGACCCCATAGACTGCTGTTGTGCTCACGGTGTAAAGAGTTTTGAAAAAGTGATTAGTATTGAGAAATGGGTCCTAGTGATTGTAAAGTCACACTTTAGATTAGGGACCAATTCTCACTATTAACTAACTACTACAACTTTTGGTTAAATCAACTCCTAATCACTGCATATTAATAGTTAGTAAGGTAGTTGTTAAGTTTTGGGTATTGGGTAGCATTAAGGGATGTAGAATATGCGTGCAGAATAAGGCATTTATAAGTACTAATTAACACCCAATATCCTAGTAATATGCATGCTAATAAGCAAATAGTTAATAGTGAGAATTGCACCCTGCCATTATTTTGAATTAACTCTGAGTGATAGTTATACAAGCAAGACCTTTTGAGTTGGCTGAGCTGCCAAGCCATTCTTCTGTCATGTGTTATTACTGTCCTGCTGTAGTTTGGAGAAAGGCCACCCGTACATCATAATGACAGATGTTATCTGTGGCATCAGAAGAGGGTGCTGAAGGAACAAAGCTGAGATAGGTGGAAGGTCAGTACTGCTGTTAGGATTCATGTGACTGAGACCTTGCACGTTGATCTAAAAACAGCCCAAGAAAAAAAAACAGGCCATTATATGAATGATACATGAGCCAACACAAGTGGTTGTTGCATAAGCTGATAAACTTTGCACCCTGGCATTTGTATTTTATTTCTAGAGTCAAATTTTACATTGTACATTGAGGCATTATGAATAATATTTTTACTAAAACGTAACAAAAATGGTCTCAGTCAAACTAGCACTGTACCGATGATTCACAAAATTGTTGATGTTTTATTTGATCCCACCGAGAGTTCAATTGACAATTGGTTTTGACAGTAACATTCTGATAAACACATATACATTTTATAAATAATAAAAACAATTCTGTCAGTTTAAAAGGTTTTAAATCAAAGCCTAAAAAGGACATTATAGCATGGAAAAAAGTCGAGTGTTGTTTCCATTGGTGGCTTTACAGCGCATCAGATTTCACATGTATATGGAATGGTCACATGCATGTACTGGATTTAGCTTGCCAATGGACAGCCATTAAATAACATTTTTTGTTAGTTGCTCTAGAGAGATCTGTGCTTGACATTTTACATTTTGCAAGGCCTGTGTATTGAAGAGTGATTTTAACATTATTCAAAGTTCCAGTGTGGTCAAATAGGTCATGTAAGACACGTGCGAACCTAAATGAGTAAAATATAATGTGACAAGAACCAAGTCAACAAGAGCTAACTTAGACTTAAAAAGGTCGTCTTAAGTCAAGGGGAGGTAATGCAGTCAAATGCTGCATTGTGGAGAACACCTGGGCAGGCTGCCCGCAGCACGCTGTTTTCTGTCATTTCATCCATCTTTTCTTTGTTGGGTATGAGGTCAAACCCCAGCACCCAGCCGTTCTTAGCTAACCACTGACCCCTGAGGAAACTGCCCGTGGCCCGACTAGAGTTCGGACTCAGGGCTTATTTTCACAGCTGTAACAGCAGAAGTGGATATGTTGAAAGGCTGCCGTTTCTGCATGGAGGACTTCAGCTTTTTACGAGAAATTGGAGGCCAGTCAAGGTCTAGAACATTCCTCCTAAAAACTCTGCTGTTTATGCTAGATTGGCTGCATTTCAAAATGATAGTATTTAAAATTTATTTAAAATACATATATTTCATGATAAGTATACTAAAAATATGTGTACTAACTGAAAAATATAAATGTACAGTAAATAATAAAAAAAAATAAAAAAAATAAACTGTAAATGTAGTTCCCTTTCAAGGGAACTCGAGCTGCTTTTGAGACGCGGATGGGAACGCTCTGCGTGATTACGTCGTGAAGCACGTGTAAAATCAGTCCAATGGAAGCCCGCTACGACATAGGTGACGTCATTGACCAGGAAACTATAAAGCAACCCTGAAATCAGACCGCGATAGCTTCTGTACCTTCAGCAAGCGCTCTCTGTATATCTGTCCTTGTCTATTTATTGTTGTCTGTCAAGCCCCTTATATATATATATATATATATATATATATATATATATATATATATATATATCACTATGGCGAGCAAGCAAAGTTATAAACCTTGTGTTGTGCCCTGCCCTCGTTATATCACGGGTGGGGACACACATCGTATGTGTATTGCTTGTTTGGGAGTGGAGCCCCAAACATGCCCAGTCAGTCCTTGAGGGGGCTGACTGTGAGCATTGCATGAGTTTGTCTATGAAAACTCTCCGCTCTCGCCGGGCGTTCTTTGAGGAGGACGGTTCGGTTCGAGCTCCCCGAGGTGCGGGTCCCGCTGCTGCCGAGGCACAGCGTCGACTTTCATCTTGGGGTTCGCAGATGGATCTAGTAGCAGGGTTTGAGACGGGCCCCGCCCTTTCTCAGCCCTTACCTGCTGGATCCGGTGTCTTTGCCCAGGAAGGAGCCCGCTCTGCGGCTTCTCCTTCCCAGGCTGAGGCACCAATATTACGGCGATCCAGTTCTGAGGATCTGGATGTCGTTAGTATGGGGGATATTGAGTGTTCGCCAGCTCATACCCCTGCTGATGAGGAGCTTATGGAGGTTTTATCTCGTGCTGTTACTAAATTAAATATTGAGTGGCCAGCCGATGATTTCGATGTTGAATCTAGAAAGAGTCTTTTAGATGAACGTTATTTACCATCTAGATCACGACCTCCTCGTCGGGAACTCCCGTTTTTTCCCGATCTCCACACAGAGGTGTCGAGATCTTGGATTAAACCAGCGTCTTTCAGAGTGCATAACCCACAAACTAAGAATTATTGTAAAGTTCAAGGGATTGATCATTATGGTTATTTGACTATGCCTCGTGCTGAAGACACACTAGCGAGCTATCTCTCCCCTGAGTCTTCTTCTTCTCTGAAAGCCCCGACGTTACCCACCAAACCATTAAAAAATACATCTTTGTTGGTGGGTAAAGCGTATTCGGCAGCAGGTCAGGCCGCAGCATGTTTGCACACTATGTCGATTCTCCAAGCGTACCAGGCTGACCTGCTGAAGGACATAGACGATAGTGAGGAAGTTAGTGCTGACGCAATTCGAGAATTGCGTCGCACGACAGATTTATCTCTCCGAGCCACCAAAGAGACGGCCAAGTCTGTGGGCCGCTCTATGGCAGCCTTGGTGGCCACGGAACGCCATTTATGGTTAAATTTATCAGAAATAAAGGATAAAGATAGATCTGTTCTTCTGGACGCACCGCTGTCACCTACAAGTCTGTTCGGCGACGCTATAAATTGTGTCGTCGATAGGTTTCAAGAAAATAAGAAACAAGCGGCTGCGTTTCAGAGGTTTCTTCCTCGCTGGTCTAGTGTCCCCGAGGCTGCTCGTAGTATAAAGTCTGAGCAGCCTCGTCCGTCTACGAGCTCCGCTCACAGAGTTCAACAAAAACAGAGCGTCGCCGCTCGGGCACCTCCTCAATCTACGGTTCCTGAGTGGCGCTCGCAGCCCAGGCCTGTTAGGGGTAGACAAGATCTGAGGACTGTTATCTCTAGGAGAGCTTGGTCTAAAAAGTAGTCCTGATGCCAAGGCTATCAGGCTTCTGAGGGTGGTCCCCTCCAGGGAGGAACGGTTCCGAGGAACCGTCCCTCCTTGGCACCCTCCGGGGGGCGACTCTCCGAGGAGAGCCGCAGCGCTGCCACTTCGGTTGTTCCCTGCCGGTTCGCCGCTTCAGGGCGCTGAGGTGTCAGCGTCCCCGTGCAATCCTCTGAGGAGGGTTGTAGAACGGTCAGTTCGGTTGTTCCCTGCCGGTTCGCCGCTTCAGGGCGCCGAAATGATTGTTCAATCAAATCCAGAGGCCAGTCTCGAGAGACTGGTTCCCTTATCGGAATTTCTGGCAGCGTGGAAACTTCTGCCAAATATTTCACTATGGGTCCTGCACATAATAGAAAAGGGTTACAGAATTCAGTTCGGTTCTCGTCCGCCCAGATTTCAAGGGGTCCTCCCCACAGTGGTGGACTCACAGCAGGCTCTGGTAATGGAGCAAGAAGTACTGACACTTCTTCGAAAGGGAGCTATAGAAAGGGTTTCTCCTCCCAGCAGAGGGTCAGGGTTTTACAGCCGTTACTTCATTGTTCCAAAGAAGGGTGGAGGGCTGCGTCCTATTCTAGATCTGCGCCAGTTAAACAGCAGGGTTCAGAAACTCAAGTTCAGAATGCTTACACTCAAACAGATTGTATCACAGATTCAGTCCGAGGACTGGTTTGTCACAATAGACTTGAAGGACGCGTACTTCCATGTATCTATCCATCCTCATCACAGGAGGTTCCTGAGGTTCGCTTTCGGGGGCGAAGCATACCAATATCGGGTTCTTCCATTTGGCCTAGGTTTATCTCCCCGCACTTTTACAAAATGCGTGGATGCAGCTCTGGCTCCGTTGAGACTCCAGGGCATCCGCGTATTAAATTACATAGACGATTGGTTGATTTTAGCTCAGTCAGAGCAGGTGGCAGTTCAGCATCGAGATGCTGTTCTGTCCCACATAAAGAGTTTGGGGTTGCGGCTAAACACCAAAAAGAGTGTGCTCCTCCCTGCTCAAAGGACCACTTTTCTAGGTGTAATTTGGGATTCGACCACAATGCAGGCACGCCTGTCTCCTGCTCGTATTTCTGTGATTCTCACAGCCGCAAAGAATGTGAAACTAGGCCAGTCACTCACTGTGAAACAGTTTCAGAGACTGTTGGGTCTCATGGCAGCTGCGTCCAACGTTATTACTTGTGGCCTTCTGTACATGAGACCCCTGCAGTGGTGGCTCAGGACCAAGGGGTTTTCTCCGAGGGGAAATCCGTTCCGCAAGATCAAGGTCACGCGGCTATGCCTTCGTGCCTTGGCCTTGTGGAAGAAACCTTGGTTCCTCGCCCAGGGCCCAGTGTTGGGGGCTCCTTGTCGACGCGTCACGCTTTCGACGGATGCTTCCCTCACGGGATGGGGGGTGGTCATGAGTGGCCGCTCGGTGCAAGGTCTGTGGCAGGACCATCAATGTTCCTGGCACATAAATCTTTTGGAGTTGATGGCGGTATTTCGAGCACTCAAATATTTCCTGACAGACCTGAGAGGCCATCATGTGTTGGTCCGCACAGACAACACTTCGGTGGTCTCCTATATCAACCATCAGGGGGGTCTGAGGTCATGTCACCTTTGCAAATTGGCCCATCAGATCCTCCTATGGGCCCAGGGAAAGTTATTGTCGCTCAAGGCGGTATATATTCCAGGGCATCAGAATGTGGGAGCAGATATTCTGTCGAGACAGGGGCTGAGGCCCGGGGAGTTGAGACTTCACCCAGAAGTGGTGGAGCTCCTGTGGGAAAAGTTTGGTCGTGCTCAGGTAGACCTTTTCGCATCATCAGATTCAACCCATTGTCCCATGTGGTTCTCTCTAACGCACCCAGCTCCTCTCGGTCTGGATGCTATGGTGCAGGTGTGGCCGAGGCTGCACCTGTACGCCTTTCCCCCGATATCTTTGCTTCCGGGGGTTCTGGAGAGGGTTCGCCGAGAAGGGGCTCGTCTGCTACTAGTAGCCCCTTATTGGCCGACCCGAGTTTGGTTCTCGGACTTGGTGTCTCTTCTGGACGGCTCCCCCTTGGAGATCCCGATCACGGTGGACCTCCTGTCCCAGGCCAGAGGCACGATATTTCACCCTCGGCCGGAGTTGTGGAAACTGTGGGCCTGGCCTCTGAGGGGGCCAGGCTCAGGGAGACCGGTCTTTCGACCGATGTTGTAGAAACCATTCTTCAATCCAGAGCTCCTTCCACGAGAAGGCTGTATGCGCTAAAATGGAAACTTTTCACCACGTGGTGTGTTGAACGTCAGTTAGATCCTGTTAACTGCCCTGTTGGTTCAGTTCTTGATTTTCTGCAAGACCGTTTCTCGGCCAGGTTATCTCCTTCCACCCTAAAGGTTTACGTGGCAGCTATATCTGCCTACCACACCCCTCTGGGGGGTACTTCTATTGGGAGAAACCCTTTAATTACTCGCTTTCTCCGTGGTACATTGAGGTTGAGACCTGCACTGCACTCTTGAGCACCGGCTTGGGACTTGGCCATTGTACTCGAGGGTCCGGCTTTAGCTCCCTTCGAGCCCATCGAGGAGGTTTCAGAAAAGTTCCTCACTCTAAAGACTTTATTTCTCCTTGCTATCTCATCTATCAAGAGAATTGGTGATTTACATGCTTTGTCGGTTGCTCCTTCATGTCTGGAATTTGCACCTGGTATGGTGAAGGCATTTCTCTACCCCAGGCCGGGTTATATTCCTAAGGTCCCACTGAATGTTGGGGGCCCAATAGTGCTGCAGGCCTTTTATCCTCCACCCTTTAATACCCCTGACCAGGTACAGCTTAACCTGTTATGTCCAGTCTGGGCTTTAGATGCCTACGTTCACAGAGCTGCCCTGTGGCGTAAATCTGAGCAACTATTTGTTTGTTTTGGGTCACTCAAGAGAGGATGCCCTGCATCTAAGCAGGTTATGAGTAAATGGATAGTCGAGGCTATTTCATTGGCTTTTGAAGCGGCCGTACAGCCTTCACCTATGGCTGTGCGGGCCCATTCTACTCGGAGTATTGCGGCCTCTATGGCCTTAATTTCGGGAGTTTCCCTTCTTGACGTGTGTAATGCGGCAGGATGGTCCTCTCCGCATACATTTGTCAGGTTTTATGACCTTGACCTCTCCACTCCTGGGGTGAGGTTGCTTGCTTCTTAGTGTGCGCAGGACCTCACACAGAACGGGCATTTGTCACTATGGCGTAGTGGGTATAGGGTTCCCACCGCGTCTCAAACGCAGCTCGAGTTCCCTTGAAAGGGAACGTCTCAGGTTACGTATGTAACCCTGGTTCCCTGATAGGGAACGAGACGCTGCGTTTGCCTGCCATACTTCCTGCATGCCCTGATCGACTTGCTTCAGGTTTTTCAGAAGCTATCGCGGTCTGATTTCAGGGTTGCTTTATAGTTTCCTGGCCAATGACGTCACCTATGTCGTAGCGGGCTTCCATTGGACTGATTTTACACGTGCTTCACGACGTAATCACGCAGAGCGTTCCCACCGCGTCTCAAACGCAGCGTCTCGTTCCCTATCAGGGAACCAGGGTTACATACGTAACCTGAGACGTTATTTCATGCTTTCATCAAGCACACAAACTTCACACCTTAAACGTGTCTGAAGTAATGTAATAATGTGATTTTAACATAGGCCTAAATATAGACTACAGAATTTTTGTTCAGTGAAGGGGGAGTTGTATATGTATGATAAGTCAATCTCTCCTCACCTTACATTCACCGGCTGTGAAATGGAATTCACCGACAATCGATTTTGCTGTACTTTTGCTAAACGACCAAACTCGCTAGAGTGCACACTACTGAGAGTCTGTGTTGCAGATTTGACACATTTGTCAGAAGGAAACCTCTAGAGTCGCTCATTGCAGCTAAAGACACAAGTCTCACCATGTATTTCAAACCTGAGAATTATAAAGCTATTTTAAGATGATGCTATGTATTTTTTTTAGATTCTTTTTTGTGCAAACCAATGAGATGTGAGGTATGAACTGAAACATCTAGTCTTGTTTCTGCTAACAGGTGCTGTAAGGGCAGAATTTCCAAACAACTTTTGCTTACAGCGCAAATGTAACTTATGAGCAATTTGCAAATAAAATATTTTAATTTGTTAAATATTTAAGTACTACTTAAGTAATGTATTTTTGTTTAAATCCTCTGATTAGCTGTTATGATTAAATGTACAATACAATGAACTTTATTTGAGTTCTACTTGTTTAGTATAAAATAGTATAGATAAAATAAAAGTTTACAGGAAATGTGTTTTGAGTTGCAAAAAAATATAATTCACAATAATTCATCATATTGAAGTAAGTTTAATAATTATGAACTTAACCTTTTCAATAATTTAACCACATTTTTAATATAAGGTATTCTTTAATTCAATTGAAATTAATTTATTTTGCACTTTTCACAATTTTGCATGGTTGCAAAGCAGCTTTACAGTAGTTACAAAAGTAAAGATATGTAATTATGACAAATAAAGAAAACAACATACATCCAGTTTGTTGAAATGTATGCACTTTATCAGAAATTTTAGTACTTTAGTGTATTCATAATACACTCCAATGCACCTACGGTACTAATACACCTTCCCAATTAATGCTACTTTAATGGCCCGTTGGTCTTTGAAATGTGGAAATGTCAAAATGTTCTGAATTATTAAATGAATTATTAATTTTATCCTGAACAGTCCTCAAAAATTACACAAAAAGTTAAAATCTCAAATAAACTCAGAAACGTTAACTGCATGAAAAGTAACAACTTAAATTGTAAATTTCAATTCATGCGTCACATTTAAACCCTCAGCATAATGCGAGACCGTCATACTGAAAAAAAGAAAAAACAGTTTGCTTATAGTAGTATTTGTAACAGTATAGAGAGAACACAAAGTAACCCCAGTGATGTATATATGCGTGGTGGTGCAACTGGTAAACCGAGTGTGCTTGTGTGGCAGGGACCCGGGTTTGAATCTTGTCAGTAGTCGTTCCTACATTCAGTGTATGTATATCTGTTTCCACTGATGTTCTCCGGATACGTGAGTTACTGGTATACTGGGGGTGTCTGTGAAAGGCAAATTCTTAAGCTGTGCCATTATTTATAAAGATTACTTTATTGTATTTGAAGCACACAGCAATGATGCTATTAGCACACTTCAAGTTTACTTGGAATGCCATTGCAATGTGTTTTAAAAGCACTAAAAGTTTGTTATCAGTATGATATAAATGTATGTTCAACACTCTTACAGTGCAATTGAATTGTAATTGTAATGTCATCAAAATACATTTGAAAATGATGTTGAGTGAATTCTGCATTTCAAAACTTAAATACAAGAAAGTATAAATAAGTGTACTTGGAAGAGTTCCACATATAAGCATATTTAATACATCGCTTTGGATAAAGGCGTCTGCTAAATAAATAAATGTAAATGTAATACAACTTTAGTTGAACTTCAGCACTGCCTTTGGACAACTAAAATGCATTTAGTACAAAATTAGCTGTTCCAATTTAACATACTTTAAGTATATCAATTTATAGTGGGCCACAAATGCATTTATACTAAAGTACATATGAATAAATTGTGCTTAAAGGTGCATAGCGCCAGTCTCTGAGTTTTTGCAGAGCTATGCCCCCCTCTGGCAACAAGCGAAACTGCAACCAGAGTGTGTTTTCTTTGTCTTACGTGGAGTTTGCGTTGGGGTTTTGAATGGACTACAAGCCGGTCTCTTTGAATCCATCTTCTACTTTTGTCGCTCGAGTTGTCTTCGCTGATACGGAGAATGGCGGCGAATACACAAACCTGCCAGACATAGCCAGGTGAGCGCGAACGCGCATGACGTCACGCCCAGTTTTAAATTCCGACCCGAATCCCTCTTATTTATTTTACTGTACAGGATTATAGAGGCAATTGCAGTGATCAGAGAAGGGCTCATTCAGCCCATCAGGCAATTGTTTATGCATGTATCGGTTAGAAAAACGGCTATTTTTAACATGAAATGTTGCGCAATGCACCTTTAAGTATACTATTTTTCCACTAGGGA
Organism: Gila orcuttii; assembly: GCA_026230005.1. Classification (NCBI taxonomy): domain Eukaryota; kingdom Metazoa; phylum Chordata; class Actinopteri; order Cypriniformes; family Leuciscidae; genus Gila; species Gila orcuttii. Next base: position 7,681,459 of record JAPDVR010000017.1, read on the forward strand.
AATGCATTATTTTTCTATAGGTCCTGCCTCAAAGCAGATTCATTTTTTTGGCTTACACTTTTTTGTCATTAGCTTAGCAACATAGTAATGCCAAACTCAATTAAAATCAGTTTCTTGACACACAAAGTTGCCAATGTAATGCATTCCGAATCAGTCAAATCTGTTTCGGTTATGCTGCTATTAACAGTAGGCAGCGCACTAGGATTGGAACGGAGCCTATATCAAATGATTTCTTCCTGTAGAGCTTTAAGACCCAAGTACTATAAATCGGCTTTGGATATTTCAGACTTTCTTATCAAAGCCTCTCAGTCAGTACCCTGTACTTGTTTACTGTCCCATTAAAGGGTTATAAGTACATATGAGTTACAAACTGTAACCAATGCTCTCAGCTACGGCAGTGGAAAACCTCTCTGGTTGACCATGTGACGTCAGTCATCAGTAGATCTTCTCAGAGCTCACACCTAACATATCACCTGTCAACAGCTTATGTGAAATCCAGCCCACTCCTCTCTTCCCACTTATGGAGCTCAAACACTTGAGGGGTTATACTTGTAACCATAACCATGGAAAACAACCTTGGATTGTAGACTCTTGTTTAAAAATGGTTGATTTGAAGAATAAATGTAGATGATTTAAAAAATGTAATGACAATTAATAGACTCATTCATCAGAATTTGGTTCACTTATTTGAATGTACTTTTTAGTTGGTTCTGTTGAACCAGTGTTACACTGTGTTCTCATACATTTAACATAGAACTTGTATTTCTGTCATCACCATCACCCTCAATAATTTTGGTTCATCTTCAGAACACATCTTTCATAATTTTTGTCAATCCATTTACAGTCTATGTAATCAATATTTTCAAGTTCAAAAAGTACATTTAAAAAAAAAATCAAGAAGTTAAACCAAGTCTTCTGAAGAAACAATCACTTTAAATGATGAACAGATTTAATTTAGGCTTTCATTCACACATAAACATTGTATGTGCGTAACTTGCGAAAATCAACGAGGTTTGTTTTTGTGTCATTTTTGTTCCAAAGATGTGAACAAAAGTCTTATGAGAATTTTCTTTATGGTTTTCTTTATGATTCTTTATGAATCATAACCATACACTGTTCGTTTGTTGGCCAGAGGAGAACTGGCCCCCCGGCTGAACCTGGTTTCTCCCAGAATACTGGAACCAGATGATTAACATGCATTCTTTTGTTGATGTGGGTGGAACAATGTACCAAAATACTGCCTTCTTTACAGAAGAATGACTCTCGACATTGGCAGAAGCAGCCAAATCACCATGTGGCATAATCTTCTTATGTAGACAAGTGCAGTGGTCTCTCATTGGCGTGAGAGGTTGGAGGGGGCAGCTGTCCCACTGCCCATGGAGTCTTAGTTAAATATGGAAACTTACTGCAGATACTGTGTCCTTGCCGTGTCAGATATCAGTGGTGGTCCTCCAGGGTGTTTTCCAGCTTCTAATGTGACATGAGGGTTTCTGCGCTTGTACAGAGACTTTGACATTGAGACTTTTAGCATTCTAACATCTAAATTTGTGAAAAGTATGTGGAAATCCTATTATTTTACTCACCCTCATGTCATTCCAAACCCGTATGACTTTCTTCTGTGAAACACAAAAGTAGATATTTTGAAGAATATTTTGGTCCAATGAAAGTTGGTTTTAACCAACAACATTAATTTGTGGCTGAACTATCAGGTTATAGCTAGATACTTTGGACCAAAATATTCTTCAAATGATCTACTTTTGTGTTCCACAGTAGAAAGTTATACAGGTTTGGAGTGACATGAGTAAAATAATTTTCATTTAAAGTATGGGTACCTTGTCAAACTTGGTAAAAAGCAAATGTAGTGTCCTATGTAAATCTCTAGGTCACACAAGAGAGTTACACTGAAACCTATTAAGAATTAAATTAAATAAATGTCAGATTTGTAGTTGTTTGACATTTGACAGATGGTTATAAATAAAAACATTTCTTTAGGGCAAGGACTGTAACCCATTCACAAATTGTTATGCTGTGAAATATGTAACAGTTTTTTTAATGATTTTAAGGAGTAAAAAGCTTGAAAAGTACTCGAGTAAATTCCTCAAAACAATACTTAAGTGAAGTAGTGAAGTACAATTACTAAAGGTACATGATTTTGATCCCATATGACATGCCATCTAGCTAAAGATACATTTCTTCCAGTCTTTCAGATGATTTCGTCCGGTTAGAGGACCTAACTATCGCACTTATTTCCAAGATGTGCTAACTTTGTTATTATATGTGTTCATTGAAAGGTTCACAGTCTCTCAGTGCTAAAGCATCTTAATGGGCTCATAAGTATGCAGCACCAGTGTCCTTCTCAAGTTAAATTTGAACTTTAAGAAGAGATGTGGTGGTGTGAGGGTAGAGCGGGGAAACCTTTTCTGACTAGGTGAACCATAAGCCAAGTTCACATGCTAAAAATAAAGCTGGATCAGGCAAGGCAGTATTAGCAGAGACTGGCACTCACATAGAGGACACAGTCAAGCTCAGTTTTGGAACGGATTGAGACTTAGTCGCGAGGACAGCACTAGTCTCGCCAGTCAAGTGTACTGTCCCTGGGCAAGCACAAGGACAGAATCTCTTGCTTTGTGAGATTTTCAGCAAATCAGTGAGGACCTTTGCTCAACTTTTAGTACTGTCTCTGCTGATGACAGTGACAACTTTGGGTATTTCTGCAGCCAAACACTGTGTCCAGAAGAGCTTTCACAGAACGATATTGATGCGGAGAGACTCCACCAATCTGGATCGCTTTGTCCTTCGCCAGACTCAAATTGCACTGCATCCCAAATCTCGAAATGTAACCTGGAAATGGCGCCTTAACTCCACTTTTGAGCAAAGACTGTTGTTATTATTCTGCCATACGTGCTCTTGAGCCGAGGACTATACTGCATATTGCAAGCCAAATATTGCAAGTTCATCTTTGCAATATTTCTGGTCGCTTTGAGAATTGTACATTTAACTGTTTCACAGTATTTGATTTGGTCAAACCACAAGGAGGCCACGATGCGTGAGCTACTTCCTATCCTGGTAAAGGAGAGGAAGGAGAGGGAGCGAATAAACAGCATTCCTACCCCAATTCCTGCTCCAACATTCCCTATTACATACTCTATCCAAACCTCTAAGAAGTTTCCCTTTTTCCACTTCAAAAAATGCAGATACGAGGCGGAGAATGCCTTCTTCTCCAACCTGAAGCTGGTGGACTTCAACATCATCGACACCTTAGGAGTTGGAGGATTTGGAAGAGTTGAGCTGGTAGGATGGTCCACCTTATATATGTGTGCATTTTATGTTTGATTTTTTCATGTAAATAAAAAAGCATTTAAAAAAATCATCAGCCTTTATAATAAAGCACTACAAGGTGACCGCAGCAAGAAAACAGTGAATGCATATGGTTTAGTTGCTTTATGGTATTCTGCTTATGGTATGCAACACCCACCCCACCCCCCCCCCAAAAAAAAAAAAGAAAAAAAAAGATGCTAACTGATAATACAAATACATTTTACTAATCTACATTGCAGGAAATATGAGCAGCTCTCGAATTATCTACGGTGCTAAAGGACAGATCAGGTCTGGGAATGCTCTAACTCTATTCAGGGTAACTTTCCACAACAGAGCTAATAGTGTAGACATCTGAATTACTGCCACACAAAGTTCTAGATAGATAGATAGATAGATAGATAGATAGATAGAATGATAGATAGATAGATAGATAGATAGATAGATAGATAGATAGATAGATAGATAGATAGATAGATAGATAGATAGATAGATAGATAGATAGATAGATAGATAGATAGATAGATGTGTGTTTTCTGCATGACCATTTATGTTAGGGGGAAGAAAATGACGGACACTTCGACATAGAGAGGAGGGAAAAAATCCGCATTGCGGATCAGACTCTGTTGTAAAGGAAAGCCTAGTGGTCCTGGAAGAGGATTCCCCTTTCCAATCGACTATTTCTGGCAATGCGGCAACATAGTAAAAACAAGTGGCCTTTCCCCATGGAGATATATATATTTGTAGTGCTATCCGTTTGCTAGATAGCTACAGGATCGAATAAACATGCAAATGCCTTCATGAAGACGCAATGTGAAGAATTCCTTCTCTCAGTCAGTCTATTTCAAAGACCCTTTACACAATAACAGACCATGATTCAAGTGCTATATTAACACTACCACTTGTTTTTATGGTTTGTTTCCAAACCATAATTTGCTTAAAAGGCAATTTGCTTATTAGCACCTTTTCTGTGCTAATTACTTTTTTTTGTGTGCCTTTGGTGTCCACAGGTACAGCTCAAGAGTGAAGAGACCAAAACATTTGCAATGAAGATTCTGAAAAAGCGTCACATCGTGGACACGCGGCAACAGGAGCACATCCGCTCTGAGAAACAGATCATGCAGGAGGCTCATTCAGACTTCATTGTAAGGTAGGTGCTAAAACCTCCTGAGAGCATCATTGGAGGTCATATCCTAAAAATATCAAGGCAAAAATAAAAATTGATTGACAAAATTCTGTGCTTGTGTTACCTCAGGTTGTACAGAACTTTCAAAGACAGCAAATATCTGTACATGTTGATGGAAGCCTGTCTAGGGGGAGAGCTTTGGACCATTCTTAGAGACAGGTAGCCAAATTGTGATGGTGGCGGGTGCTAATCACTCTAAATAATAGAAACCCAGTAAAACATCAGTTTTTTTTTCTCTATTCATAGAGGATCATTTGAAGACTCAACTACACGGTTTTATACAGCCTGTGTGGTCGAAGCATTTGCTTACCTGCATTCCAAGGGAATAATCTACCGAGATTTAAAGCCAGAAAATCTCATTCTGGATCATAGAGGATATGCTAAGCTTGTGAGTATACATTTCAAGATAATTTTTAATGAGATGACACATTGTGAGGCTGGTGAATTTTAAAGACTGCTCTTAGTGTCAAGTGGTATCAGGGGGAGGGACTTCTCTTTCTAGAGAGCATCTGATTGGACAACAATTTGTATACGTCTCTGAGTGCAAGAAGTCATCAATAATTTTGGTCCATTTACCCAAAATGAGAAATACTTTTAAATGTGCATATCTTTTTCTTATCAACTTTTTAGTACACAAGGAAATTCAAAGCTACACTAAAAATGGTTGGTTGTTTCAACCCATGCTTGGGTTAAATATGGACAAATCCAACCGTTTGCTTATATTTGATCCAAACATGAGTTGAAACAACCCAGTATTTCTTTTGAGTTTAACAGACATGAACTAAAAGCTGTAATTTGTATGTCCATTCGTCTCTTGTAGGTGGACTTTGGCTTTGCTAAAAAGATTGGATTTGGGAAAAAAACATGGACTTTCTGTGGAACACCGGAGTATGTAGCCCCAGAGATCATTCTTAATAAAGGCCATGACATCTCAGCAGATTACTGGTCATTGGGAATTCTTATGTATGAACTCTTGACTGGAAGGTAAATCATGTTTCCTATTACTGTGTTTGAAAACTTGTTTTAATCAAGTTAAGCTAAAATGTTTTCCATTTGTGTGTTTAAGTTTACTCATTCTAATTTTGTAAAATCCGATGTGTATTTGTTGTTCAGCCCACCATTCTCAGGACCAGATCCAATGAAGACATATAATATAATTTTAAGAGGAATCGACATGATAGAATTTCCAAAGAAGATCACCAAAAATGCAGGCAATCTAATAAAAAAACTATGCAGGTGGGTACATTTGAAAACTCCTTAGGTTCAATCTGTGCTGATTTATTGACAGTTACTGACACATTAAAGGTGATGATACACAGGGCAACTTTTTGAGCAATGTTGCTGGGCAATGTTGCCGTCAACGGGCAACCAGATGAGACACAGGGCCCACGACCAATCTAAATAATCCAGATAGAAATGTATTGCCCATTTCCAATGGGAAAGTGCCCAAGCAACATTCGCTCTGCAAGATTGCCCAGCAACATTGCTCAAAAAGTTGCCCTGTGTATCATCACCTTAATACTCTATTTCAGTTGAGTTTTAAATGAACTTTAAATGTTCTTCTGTTCCAAAGCTGTTAACCTCTATCACACATGTATACCTCACGGTTAAAACAAATCTTTAGTTTGAAATATAGTGTATCTGGTTTTGGCAAAGGCATTTTTCGACAAAATTAGGTCCATGAATTAATCTCTTTTTTTCCTCCAAATATTTTTCCCCCAGGGACAATCCGTCTGAGAGGCTAGGAAACTTGAAAAATGGAGTCAAAGATATCCAAAAACACAAGTGAGTGTCCCTATTATTTGGGAATTTGAAAATTGTGGTTTAGAAAGTTTAGAAAAGTTCTGAAACTTTTATAAAATCATTAAAGTCAATGAATTAATATATATATACTGTACAAACTATACATTTTGTCCTATGCTGTGCATGGGGTCAACATTTTTTTTTTTTACATTTAAATCTAAATCTATTCTATTAAATTTAAATATTAAATCTAAAAATCTTTAAATTCCTAAGAATGATATCTGTCATTCAACTGGAACACCACACTATGCAGGATCTTTATTCTATTTGTTCCATCATAGATGGTTCGAAGGCTTTAACTGGGAAGGCCTGCGCAAAGGAACTCTCGTACCACCAATTATTCCTGATGTGAGTATTCCACATCCACATATCCAGAGGGTTGAGCAAAATCCAAACAAAAAGCTTTTTAATTCATAAGTGTACATTGAATGTAAATGATAGGAAGAGGAATTGCATATACTGTAATAATGATACTACTACTAATAATAATAATAATATTTAAGTATAAATAATATATAATATAATAATAATTTTATTGTATAGTGCAACTGTAAAATTACTACAAAAATTGATTCATTGATATATATATATATATACACACATATATATATATAATTGAAATACTTTCATATCGGTTGATATTTCAGACACTGAATAACGTATAAACTATGCAGGCACACATTATTATTTAGCTCGTTTATAGCTGTGTTTACGACATTGCCATTACTGCTCTATATTTGTGCGTCTAACATCCCATTTCCTCCACTCACGTTCCTATTAGGTTGCAAGCCCGACTGACACCAGTAACTTTGATAGCTTTCCTGAGGACAACGAGGACCCTCCCCCAGATGACAATTCCGGCTGGGACACTGATTTCTAAAACTGAAACTCGTAACATGCCCCGCCCCGGAGCGTCCCGTGCGATTCGTCAGCCTGAGGGTGCGATCGAAGAGGAGATTGGAAGACGTCTAGCCCAGCTCTGTGACACCAAGTTGCCTTCGCCCATGCTTCTGTCCTGCGGTGCCATTGGGGCGTCCCAGCTCCCCGCCGCAACCCATGACTCACATAACTGTCCTAATCATAAAGACTGGAGTTCATATTTGGCCTCAGATATGGACTCAGACTGGCACCGATGTTTCATAAATGAGCCCTTCATATATATATATATATATATATATATATATATATATATATATATATATATATATATATATATATTTTTTTTTTTTTTTTTTTTTTTTTTTTTGTTGTTTTTTTTGTTTTTTTTTGTGCTGTTTTATGTTTGACCGATTGCACATGCAGCATTTACAGTTTTGTGTCTTCAAAATAGTATCATAAAGTCTTCAAAATAGAATCATAAGTAGAGACAGGACTATGATCTGGGCTGAGTATTGATATTGTTTTAAGATGCATTTCAATCAGGATTTTAGTTTGCATTTACTTTTAATTGTATGACATAGTTGTGTGTAAAATACATTTGGAACTGAAGCACACCAATGTCACATACTTAAAAAAAGGTTCTGTAGATTGATTTTTAGATATGATTAAATTAATTTCCATGTTGTCCTTTTTTATGTATACTCCTTTAAAAGGGATAATCCATCCAAAAATAAAACTTCTTTACTTTCTTCTGTGGAACACAGAAGCTGATATTTTGAAGAATGTTGGCAACAACGGTTCAATGTTTCGGTTTCCATTGACTTCCATTATATGGACAAAAAAATACAATAAACACTGTTTGACACTGTTTGGTTGCCAACATTCTTCAAAATATATTCTTTTGTGTTCAACAGAAAAAAGAATGTCGTACTGGTTTGGAACGACATGAGGGAGAGAAAATGATGAGAGAATTTTTGGGTGAACTATCTATTAAATCTTTAATCAGAATCTTCTAATAAAAGATTTATAGACGGGATATTTTGTATTTGTAGAATGGAAAACTTCAACTTTAAAATACTGTTTCATCATTAATGAATAACTACGAAACAAGTGAGTAACACAATATTAACAGTCTAGTAACTGTTATTAACTAACAAGAAACTCTGATTAACGAATTAGTAAATAATAGCGCTCAGTTGAATGTTCTTCACTATAGTTCACTATAGCTAATCAATAACTAAAAAAAAAAATCATACCTCACAGAGGTTTGAACTACATACAGGTTCATAATTAATGTGAATAATAATGTATAATTAATTCTAAAGTGAAGATCATGGTAACCCACTAGAAATGACTATCAGAAAGAATTACTATACAAAAACCTCAAAAGCTTACAATGACTTTAGTCAATTACTACAGAGTTATCATGCTTTTCACTTTAGAATATTGTTACAAATAATTGGTAATTCATTCTGAAGGATTTGGTTATACTGGAGTCATTACTAGTGGGTTACCATAATCCTCACTTTAGAATTAATTTTGCATTATTCACATATTAACCTGTGTGCATAGTTCTTAGTAATCCTCTGGGAAAATAGTTAATAGAAAAAATAGTTAGCTAATAGTGAACTACCTCAACCGAACACTATTAATTAAATCGTTAATCACAAGTTTTAGTTAGTTAGTTACTAGAATGTTAATATTGTGTTATTTATTTGTTCCTGTGTATTAAAGAATTCGATTTTTTTTAGACAACGGGAATCTACTGAAATATTGAATCAGACTCAATGCAGTTTGTGCACCACTAGAGGGCAGGATTTTTACTAAAATACACACTGTACTTCTCTAGTGGAACGGTTGTCAAGTCACAGTTTCCCCAGATAAAATGTGGGCAAGGTCGGGATTGTTTATGAAGGTAAACAATCAGCTGTAAAATTGATACCAGACCTACTTTTCTTCCATCATTTTAACCAATCATATTCATAACTCTCCCTGACTCATTTAAACAATGATGAGAAGACTGCCTGTGGTCTAAAATAGCTTGAACACAAAGTGCTGTGCTGGAAAACCAATTATGTAATCTTATTTATTGTAGGACCAGGGGTAAATATTTATGTATATACAATATAATATACAGTGGTAATATTTTTGTGATATTTGTAGAGATTTATTGTCAGAGTAAAACAATTCCTTTTGCTAAGGTTTTTTTTTTCTTCTTCTTTCTTTTGTTTGTAACCTATTTTAGTTGTTTTCTATTGTCTTTACTTTTCAAAATGAATATTATGTACTCACCATATATATTTTGGCATTATTGAAAGTGCCTTAACACAGTGGCATTCAGACTCACCCTGCTTGTTTTGATGCTGCACGGCTAGGTCAGACACCCAAATATTCTTTTTAATCAGTTGTGGCTTTTTTTTTTTTTTAAGGTACCAAGATTTATATGCCTTTTTCTTACAATAAAAGCATCTTTCAAAGTAATATGTCTGCAAAAAGCTGCTGTTTTCATTGTATGTTGTGCAGAAGTTCAGGATGTCCTACAAACAAGATTTAGCTTGAGGTGTCAGTATTATGAAGAGTCTGACTCATATCAGCTGGTGATAATGCTCTGTAAACATCTGCCCTCCCCTCTTCTCAACAGATAACACACAAGCATGGTAATGTTTCATTGCCAGCACTGTGGCCCATAGACATCAAAAGATGTAAACCCAGGGGGTAGAAAATACATCTTTGACCTCCAGCAGCTAAAGCCATCAGTCAGTGGCATATCTGGGTCATTTCTACAGTTTGGTGGATTTTGGACAGAGCAGGTTTTTTGAAAAACATCTTTAAAATGTATGTTTTTAGTTTTATCAGAGAGAAAATGTCTGTCTATCATCAAGCTCATGCTAGTATAACCTAATAAATCTGACCGACTATTACAAAAATCACATTATGTGACATTTGTCAACCATGTTACATGACGTATTTGCAATGCAATGTGCAACAAGGTGGACCGGGGTAGACTTTTACACTTATAAAATGCATAGCAGATTCAGGAAGAATTTGAATATATATATATTAAAAAAAACATTTTCATATCCAGTTCAAATTGACACAACAGGGTGGACGTTGTTTTACGCTATTAGATACTGTAAGTCACTTAAAAATGAGTTTATGACTAATTCTTACTTTGTTCTTAAAGAGTTGCTTTCCCTCAAAGGGAATGATGTCACTTCTAGCAAGTCATGTGATTTAGGGCATACACTTAAGATTTTTAAGAGCAAATGGCAAGTGGACTGAAGTTTGAAGGACAAGAGCTCATTTAATGGTTTTACACAAAATATGTATCACAATAAATTGTATTTGATGTAAAAGAGAATAAGTTAGTATACTAATACTTAAACCTACTGATTTAGAACAAAAATATGTACCTTTTATTTCAAAGTGAAGCTGAGAAAACATGATTGGGGACATGGGTAATTGCGTGTCAAGTGCTTCATTATTTTTATTATTATTTTTATTATTGAGTACTAATACATTTGTGTTAATTGGGGTACATCCATGCATAGAAAACCACATGGCATTAAAGTTGATTAACATTTTATGTAAAGTATGCAGCATTGTTTCATGGAATGGCCCATCTAGAAATTACCAATCTACTACTAATTGGTGATTTTGACATATAAACCTTTTAATATTTATATAGCCTATTGGTTGCACAATATAGCTATAAATAGCATGATCTCAAAAAAGTCCTGAAAGCATTAAATGGATATAACATTGGGTTATGGTCATTTAAAGAATAACTGGGAGAGATGTTTCTCAGTGTGAAGACATGTTTGACTATTTATTTATGTTTCAAAACATTTTACAATTTTTGGGGCATTTACTTACAGTAAACTCTTCACCCAGCTTCAAACATGAAGTCCAACAAAGCATCAACAAAGAAACAAGTTTGTTTTGGAGAGTCATCAGAGGACATGCATCAACCCCCCGCTTAGACTGTCACACCAAAGGAGGACAGGAAAGGATAGCAACCTACAAAAGTAAACGACGTGCCTTCGTATTCCATCTGCAGAATGAAGAACACACATTACCACAAGAGGGAAAGTCGGACTCCCGCGCGATCATTTGAAAATTTGACATCACACAATGAAACAAAGTGATCTAATTAACACTTTCAAGGACATGCGATTTTTATAGGTGACGGGAGTAGTAGGCTACTATGTATTGTGTTACTCTTAAATCTTAGATAAAATAGTGATGTCGATACGTGAACGGTTCGTTTGAGTCGGACCTTTTTCCATTCGATTAGTGTATGGAGTAAATAGTCTGTTTTGAACATGTACGATTCGTAGGCAATCATCCGATATTGAGTAAATAGATGGGTGATGATAACAGCAGAAATGTTACAAATAAAACATCTACTGAAAACATAACCATGTCCGTTTTATTAATGCGTATTTATTAAACATAGGCTACATAAACATCAGGAGTTGTAAATGGACTTGATTGGAAAGTATATAAATATACAGCATATTATGGTTCTTAACGTTTTCATAACTGGAATCATCGATGCACCAAAATGAACTGGAGCAGAGTAAAAAACGTATAAGCCTAATAAAACGAAAGCTAATCAAAAAGCTTAATGAATAACATGCAAAACAGCATTCGAGTAGGCTATGTTAGAGCATGCATGCCACGTCAAGTGATGAAGTAGCTAATTATGTCACTTAGTAAAATAATTAATTCTGTGTTTTTAACCGGTTCTTTGAAAAGACCTATTCAAAAGAACCGAATTACTATTCAAAGCCATTGCAATGAATTGAAAAAGGCATGCATTTTATATTGATGTGCCAAGATAGGTTCCTATAGTTAGCAACCTGCAGTTAGGCTATAACCATATAGGCTAGCTATTGGCAGATTTATTTTCATTCATTCATTCATTCTGTATTGAACTGATGTCATATATATATATATATATATATATATATATATATATATATATATATATATATATATATATATATATATATATATATATATTTGCTGTAGCCTATAATAGCCTATAGCTACTCAGGGTCACTCAGGAGCTCTGACCTGATTGAGATGTCATCAGGAATTTTAAAACAGGATTACTTGGTCACTAAATGAATTTGCTAAGTACATTGCCCACAAAAAGCCGCTAAAAGCCGAGCAAATGGACTGTTTGCGAAAATAGCATCGCTGTGGAAGTCTGATTAAGACACGGCTTCAGTCCTGTTTGATCTAAGCTCATCAAAGGGTCATTTACACAGGCTTCATTTTACACCACTGTAGGCTTTGGATGTACAATTAAAACAAAGCCAATAGACAAAGGGATGGGGATGAACCCTGCCAATTCACGTTTAATGAAGTGTATTGAGCGTTTGTCCTGTGGTCGTCTATTAGAAGTGACCCGGCCCTGTCAACAACATCAAAGACATTGATTTGGGAGTTATCCCGGAGAATTGGGCAGACAGACACTTTGAACATGTTAAATCGTTTGCGCAGTTTATGCCCACCAAAACGCCATTTTTTACAATGCTATATATTATTATTGGTGGTTATCATTTAGGAACAATCCATGCTGCAACAGATTTAATTTTACTGAACTGTTTCAAATCTACAGAAGTCACCACACCTAGCCTATAGCCTACTCAATTTTAATAAAGATTCACATGGGTAGCTCAGTTCATTTGGATGATATTTAATATTTTGAAAAAGCGAGACTAATCAGGTCATTGTTTTAGTCTGTTCTAAAATTTTAAGCTCAAATATTTATAATATAGATCAATAGATGAACCACGTCACCTAGCGTCGCATTCTTATCTCAGATGGCTAATCACGCACTATTTGTTTAAAAGCACAGACTGAACGATAATTAATTCGGTAAACTTCTCACTTCTTCTTATTTGCATATTCACTTTGATCTCGTGCACTTGTTTAATCAAACGCATTTCAAAGAGCACTCCATCGCGGTTATGACTGAAGATCTGCTAAATCTGTCAACCTACTGCATTTCTAACATGGAATATATAAACTCAGGCAATAGATGTCCAGTGTCAAGTATCCTGCTTTTTGAATAATGAAATAATCAGACTGCATGTAATATTGTAATAAAATATACAATATATATATATATATATATATATATATATATATATATATATATATATATATATATATATATATATATAGCCTATATATATATTTTTATTATTATTATTATTATTATTATTATTATTAATTTTATTATTATTATTAAAACGATTTTCTAGTTCTAAAATTCCAAATATGTGGTAAATGTAGGCCTATATTGATTTAAGCCGATCGTCAGTCTAGCTTTACTTTAAAACAAAATGTTCTCGGTTCCCTTTATTAGCAGTTAAATTCAAAGTGTTTGAACCTTGTGCAGACTACTTTGTTTTGCAAAATGGGTAAATGTGCATCTTCAGTAGGCTATTGCATAATATGGCCGTATAATACAATATAACAATCTTTATAGCTAGTAATTTTTGACTTCTTTCAGCAAATGACTGACTTCCTCATTAATGTGCATTAAATAAGCAGTAGTATTACTGAAGTGGCTGTTTGATGGCATCTCGTGAAGACGTGCGTACAAACAAACAAACTGATAGACAGACAGCTCATGACACAACGCTTTGAAATTTCATCCAGCTCTTTGTTAATCTCAGCGAGGGGCGGGAGCGCAAACAACCCCGCGCGCGTATAAATGAAGCGTCTCGCGCTCATGACGAACCACAGAAGTGCTCTGCTCACCTCGGGAATACATCCTCCATCCAAGGAATAGCAGACCTGACGATGCTGAACACTGCCATGTTCTCAACCGCTTGCCTCATTCTTGTGGGCTTCATCAAAGTGGCATCCGCTGGTTCTGTGGTGCTCAACTCGAACGCTATCAAGGTCGGTTCAGGTGTGGCGAGTCCCAGTCACCCGGTCAGCCCGAGTCCGGATGAGTCACCTGTGGACAGCGGCAGTCTGAACTTCGCCGTCGATACACCGCAGGTAAGAATATAAACGAGCACATGTTATGTTCAGACAGCTGTTTTTACCTCGTAGTCGTTAGACTAAAAGTGTATTTGTAAACTCCAGCAGCCTTTAATCTGCGAGAGTGACGAGGAATGCGGTGGTGAGGAGTTCTGCTTCCTGTCTCGCGGTGTTTGTCTCCAGTGTAAGAAGCGCAGGAAGCGCTGCATCCGGGATGCGATGTGCTGCCCTGGCAACCACTGCAGCAATGGTAAGGTCAAACGTTTAAAAAAACACTTTACCGTTATATAGGCTTAACAATTAACAAGCAATTTTGGCTTACTGTGAACCTCTTCCTATTAGGAGTTTGTCTTCCAAATGATCCTGACATGATTCAGCAGATTGGAATGGAAGAGTTTGTGTCCATCTCCAATGAGAACTCTACTTTTGTGGAGCCACCAAAAGTTCCAAGTCAAGGTTCACCACAAAACCAAATGCTAAAAGGTAAATAATGCTTTACATAACTAATATACTTTATTAACCACCATGCTATGTTGACTTTATTGGCTATGTTTGGGTGTCTATGTGTAGAATAGCTTCAGGTCATTTTCAGATAATGTTCCTTTGAAATAATTGCTACTCAGTAGGCAGATATTTGAACCCTCTGGTGTATCACTAAGTAGGCATGAACTTTTCAGGAATGTGAGTAGTATTAATTAGGGTTGTAAAGTTTCCAGAATTTTTTGGAACTTTCCAGGATTTTTTGGAAACTTTCTTTTAGAACCCTAATTAGATGTGAAATTTAGATTAGACATGTAGAACTTTTGGAGGATGTTGAAATGTGTTTATAATCCAGTTTTAAGACTAAGACATGCTTATAAAGTAAGACTAAGTTTAACATGTTAAGTTAATGATCAGCAATGTCATGTTCATCAACCTGATCCTCAATGTGACATTTCTTTGATGCCCCAAAAAGAACATGTCAGTTGTGCATTATATTCATGGATGTTATTTTGTTAAAGGACTGGAGGGAGAAACCTGTCTGAGATCATCAGATTGTGCTGAGGGACTTTGCTGCGCTCGTCACTTTTGGTCCAAAATCTGCAAGCCCGTCGTAAGAGAAGGCCAGATTTGCACCAAGCACAAGAGGAAAGGCACCCATGGCTTAGAAATATTCCAGCGTTGCGATTGTGGGGATGGTCTGTCCTGCAAAACGCAAAGAGGAGACGGTAGCAAGTCATCACGGAGTCTGCACACTTGCCAGAGACACTGAATGGAATTTTCTTTCACAAGCTCAAAAACAGACTTGAGCGACGAGCGGTTGAGGGAAACAGGACTTGGAATGGGACACTCTGTTTTTCAACTGGTTTCCTCCATTTTCTTGTGTCAACATTGCAGAGTAGATATAATTGTTTCTCAACGGAACTTAAATATTGCAGTAAATTACTGTATTATACTGTAAATAATATAAGGCAGTTGGCACTTAATTCAGATATTTTTGTCAACCCTGTTTTGAAAGAAGGTTTTCAGTGTTTTACTAGTCTATCTTATTTGTGTATATCTGGTTTTTACAGTCATATAGAGCTGATTTAAATGTCTATTTTATTCTAAATAAAGATTGTAAAGATGCTATTCAGTTTACTGTGTTTTAAGTCATGCTTGCATTAAGAGGATTAAGAGAGAGTTTCTCGAGCTGCATGTAAAGAATACACAGAATGTTAAGTTATAGGTGTGGTCAGAGCTGAGGAGGTTTTATGTATTCCCCTCTATAACTCTAATTAAGATATTTAGGTGTGTCTATATTTAATAAGCCATAAGAAACATTTTCACCAGTGGAAAAAAAAAATCGTATTTAATTGCATCAGGGTGGCTATTTTTAGTTTGTATTACTTTGAAGTCATTTTGTGTTACACATGTTGAAACAAAGTTACCAAAGAAAACAAGATCAAAATGATCAGCCGATAAGATGATCTATTATTTGAATAAAACACTTTTTTTTAAGCGTATAATATAAACAGATAAACAGAGCGATGTTACAAACAATAAAGAAACAAAATCGCAGTAATGTAAAGGAACCCATCTTGAAACGGAGATTAAAAGCCACCCATGTCTGATTGATCCGATGCTTTCAAAAGCATTTATATAGACAGGTCACACATTACAAACAAGCATCTGTTTGAGGTCTGCTTGTGAATTCTGTCTGTCTCTCTCTCTCTTTGAAGGTGAGAGGCTTTAATATGGTCTAGCACGTGGAGACTGACTATAGTCACCTTCTCTTTAAAGTTCAAGGATGCTCACTGATAGTGGCAGCGTTTAATGGCTCTGTCTGCTCATAGCGAGAGCATGGGATGGGATGCAGTGTTATTACATTTCAGTGAATCATTATAGGACATATATCAGACTTAAAGGTATTGATTGGTTTTGTACACCGTTAAATGATTATTAACCTCCTTTATGTTTTAATATTGGTCGTTTTAAAGTCCCCGTCAATAATTGTATATCTTAAAACTCATCTTTGATCACCAAAATTACATATTTAAAATAAAAAATCTTGCAAAAAATGTATTCATGCCTTAAAATAGCTGAAATACTAGCTGACTAGCTCGTTGATGATCACATGTTGTCGTGATTGGTAGCAAGGTAGTTTGTGACGTCAGAAACACCAGCGATTTTAAACCGTGTTTTAGAGACTGTCTTTGGTTCACTGCAGTTTTAAGGAGAAAATACCCAGCAATGGTGTTGACTTATGAATTTGGTTTTGTCTTAAAGCATATTAAAAACACCACACAGACATATAAACAACATTAAAAGCTTGATTTTCACCACAGGGGGACTTTAACAGGATAGCATATTCAAACAGAATACAATGCTGCAAAAGAGCAAATACCCTTCTTCTCAAAACACGCCCTCATTCAGAAAGTTGGTTTTGCGGGTTCTTCTTCCTTTTGCATTTCTCCCAGCTGTAATTGGAAACTTTAAATCTTTTACCTGGAGCTGTCAAGATAGACAAAGCAGTGGGGTAAGCATTTCAAAGCACAGGATATACAGTTAGCAATTGTCCCTTTCCCATCCATGTGCCTTTGCTGGCATTGGAGAGACTTTCTCCCATGCTTTTGTCAATACCGTCAACAGCTTAAAGACCACAAACATCTGTGGATGGAATCCACAATGGTGCAAAAGAAACCCAAACCTCCGCAGTCTGCATACAGTAAAGCAGTTAAGTCAGGTCAAGGCCATTTGATATGCTTCACTAAGAGGATTCAAGAGTCCATAAAGGATGTTTCTAGTGTTCAGGCAGAAATAATCTGCAAACATGAGTGTGAAAAGGTGGATTTCCTTTTCTTTTTTCAAAGTAGGCACAATAAAGTAGCAATACTGGGGCTTCTGAGCATAGCAGTGTGAATGTTTGCGAACTACCCCTAAAGCCTGGTTCACTTTGAAGTTGAGATCAGTCAACACTTCACGGCACATACTATTTTTCAACAAATAGTTAAGTAACTGGGACTCACACGCAGAGTTACTTAAAAAGAACCCAAACACATTAACGCGAATTGAGCATTTACCCTCGAAAGTATGTGCCTGTTAGCCAAGTTAGTCTGGCTGTTTCAATGACATTTGGCAAGATGAATGGGACACGCCTGCATGTATCATAATATTTTATGATACGTTTTTTTTCTGATCTATCCTTTGTTTGATTGACTATTTAAATTAATTTAAGTTGAGAAACTGTGAAGAAATTAAATTAGCAAACAAGAAATAAAAGTGATCAGATACACATATATTTGAAATTGCCTTATTAAAATAACGCTTTCAAAAGAGGTTACGATTTCATTGAGGTTATATTTTAAGGCTCAGATCTCTTAATGTTAATAAGCCTTAAGCAGGTGGAAGTGAGATGAGAGGATACAATTACGGAAACATTTTGAACATTTTGTGTGGTAAAATATGTTTTTCACAGCTCTATATTATAATGGTAGATACGCTGCATAAATGAATGACATTTGTGTGGTTGTCTTTAATTTAAAGGTTGTGTGTAATTACTAGTGTGATCTTACCCTACTAGTCACTGTTAGATGTTTTCATCAAAGGGGTGAAAATACTGATGTGGTGATTAAAACAGCAGGTCAATGAATATTATGAAAATAATTAAGCAGCATTACTTTTTCAATTTGTGGAAGGATGATTCGCACTCTGAGCTATTTTACTGGATTGTATTCAATTGACTCACACAGTTAGCATTTGAGGAATTATATACCCAAGTCTAAGCAATGTGCATAAATACAGAGATGTCTCTGTGTCACACAGAGTAGAGGTTTGTGGGTCAGTGTTGGCTGTAGAATGGCTTGGAATGACCCTGTGCTGTTTTACTAGCTGACTGACTGCCATGCTTGCAAATTACAGACAGCGAGATCCGACTGTAATGATGGCAGGCGTCACAGATATGAGCTCTTTAAGATGCATGGTTTTCAGCAGACAGCAGCCTGACAGAGTCCAAAAACAGAGTTAGAGAACGTAACGCCACCGTCTCTATGGCTCTGTTTATCTCAAGTCAAAGGGCAAGAAACAATTAACAATGTCAACAACTATAGGTGAATTGTATGATGTGGCATTAACAATTATTCTGAACGATTGCCCTTCATAACTAAAGTACGAGAGGTATCTCAAAATGACAAACACCAAATTTACAAACAAACCAGTTAAAATGTCTTACTTTTCAACTCTTTTGCTGTATAATGGAGTTAAAGGAATAGTTCACTTCAAAATGAAAATTCTGTCATCATTAACTCACCCTCAAGTTGTTTCAAACCTGTATGTATTTCTTTCTCCTGCTGAACACAGAAGAAGATATTTTAAAGAATGTTGCTAACAAAACAGTTGATGTACCCCTTTGACTTAAATAGTATCTTTTTTCCTATTATAGAAGTCAATGGGGTCCACCAACTGTCTGGTTACCGACATTCTTCAAAATATATTCCTTTGTGTTCAGCAGAAGAAAGAAATTCATACAGGTTTGAAACAAATTGAGGGTGAGTAAATGATGCCGGGATTTTCATTTTAAAGTGAACTATTGAAGGTATCAACCTTGTCTTCAATATTTCTCCTAAAATGACCATTGCTGACATACATTAAGAGTATAGAGTTATAAAATGACTAATGGTATATCTCAGTTAACTTGGATTTGGAAGAATTTGTTGAGAAATGTTGGAATTCATATTGAGATCTCTGCCTAATCAAATCAGATCAGTTGTTGAGATCTTTTTTCATTCTAGATGAGAGGTTTTTGAAGCGTTTTAAATAAACCACAGCCACATATGCAAAAGTGATGCTTTGGTTTGGATGCTTGGCATAAAATTAATGTAACACTTGGTTTAGTGAAATGTTGGTTTTCTATGAATAATTTTGACACATTATCTGACTGTTTATATCATCATTAAACTAAAAGGGCATGTTGTGTCATGGAACATCTGAGAATGGTCTGAACGCTCGCTCTTGTTCCACACAGCTTTACGATGTGATTTATGGACATCTTGGTCCCTAAGGCCTGTCGGAATAATTACATGATAAATATTTGGCATGTTTTGATGTCTCGTGGAAAAGTGATTTTCATACTTGTTGACAAATGACTGGCTCAGTGTTATGCCTTCAAACACTGGTGGAGAATACGATGTGAGAAAAAGGACAAACAGCCTCCCGTCTTTCACTTAAGTAGCAGATTCTGGAATGGGTAGGCTATATTAAGTTTTATGGCAAACATCACTTTTGCACCTGTCATGTTTTTTTTTGACATTGCATCTTCAGTAACCTTCAAACTAATTAATAGACTGTTATTCTTCTCACAGTTTTTATTACTAATTTGTGCATGTCAATTTGTTACTACTCATTTAAAAGATAATTGGTAGCACTTTACAATGAGGTTCATTTGTTAACATTAGTTAACTACCTTAGTTAATATGAACTAAGAATATAACAATACTTCTACAGCATTTAAAGTTAATATTAATTTCAACATTTAATAATGCATTATTAAAATCAAAGGTTGTATTTGTTAACATTACTTAATGTACTGTCAACTAACATGAACAAACAATGAACAGCTGTATTTTTATGAACTAACATTAACAAAGATTAACTAATATAGTAACAAATGTATTGCTCATTGTTAGTTCACGTTAGTTCATACATTAACTAATGTTCACTAATTTACCTTATTGTAAAGTGCTACCAGATAATTAATTTGGTTTTGGAAGAGATTATTCATACTGAATATACTGAAATGGCTGAGATCCTGGCAAAGTTTGAGGCATTGCTCCAATCTCTTCTGAAACTCTAAAGGGGACATGTAAGATTACTAGGGTGTTTTTCTCTGGAATAAATCTTAGAAGTAAAGATGCATGATATATTATCAACCGTTTTTTATTTATTTATTACGATAAATCGATATTGGAGATAGTTTCACAGTTACACACATACACACAAACACAACATGTAACATTGCTTATCAAAATAAGTTAACCAATGTTCAACATTTTTTTAAGTCAGTTTAATTTAATTTAAGTTGAAATTACTTAAACATCCAAGTTGATTGTACTTCAAAATTTAAGCCAGAAACTTTTTTTTTTTTTTACAGTGTTAAACCTTTACATAGAACCAAAAGAGGGAATCATACACTTGGCTTTGTGTACTGGGGGGAATTGGTGTAGCGTTATATCAACCTCTAAATGAAATAGCAGAGAATAAATTTGCAGTAGCATGCAAATGTGACAATGAACTAGATGTACTGTAATGCACTGTTAAGTCTCCTATGCACTGAGCTGATGATGTGGCTGCGTATGGTTGTGTCATGTGGAGGACAGAGGCAGCTTCTTTGCTGTCACTATAGTGCTGGGTGTCATCATCGTTTAAGTGTCTGATTAGTCCAAAAGCTTCCACACCCACTCATAAAAAGTCTCTATTGAGTATCAATGCATTAGCAGAGGGGCAAATGGAAAATGCTGGACTCCACTGTGTACTAAAAGAATAGTTCACACAGAAATCAAGTTTTACAACCCTGCATTTCAAGCCTTCAGATTCAGAATTGTATTATTATTATTGAAAATATTTGGTTAATAATTACTGAAATTTGGATCTATTGCACGCAAGGCACGAATCATATGATCCAGGACATATTGGCAACTTTTTTATTTTTTATTTATGGAGCTTGACAGGTGTTTTGATTCTTCAGTACACAGATTTGGAACGGCATGAGCGTGTGCAGATGGTGACTTCTCAGTTTAGTGTAAACCATCCCTTTAAGACAGAGACTAAATATAGCGGACTAAACATTTGAAGGTGTTCTGCGTGTGATGCCCTTCCCTTTAAGGATGGATCTGCGATTCCCTGAATCGCAAATGCTGGAGGCATCTTTCTCTTTGAGATTTGCAGGTCACCCAGAGTTGAAGACAGATAACACTGCAAACCTCAACAGAGATCCACACAATCGCTTTGGAAAAGAAAGGCATATCTCCTGTCTCCCTCTGAAAAGAGACAATGTCATTCCACAGGAGCGCTCAGACCGCTGATCTTCATCATTAAAGACAATTATGTCACATTCACTTCTCCTCTCTCTGCTCTGAAGGGAAGTAGCCAAAGCCAATTTAATGTTCCTCAATTGTCTCCTTTGTGCTGCGTACAGTTTACTGGGCTTAATAGGGCAGGCCGCTTCCCTTTGATATTACCTCTTCCTCCGCCAAACCCATAATGCCCCCATTTGTTCTACACAAAAGCCCAACTTAAACTACACAAAGAGGTGGCTACACAGAATCTCATTTGCCTAAGTGATTGCATCCACAAAAAAGGCTTGAATCTTTGATCTCAGTGAGGTGCAAATGTGTTGGCTTTACTCGGACCGCAGGCCGTTGTGTGGCAGCGTGAGGCGCTGACTGAAACAATGGCACCCCTAATTCGAGCTATTACCCGCACATTACTATCTGCATGTTTGCTCATTTGCACAAGGGTTTAGGAGAAAAGAATACGTGTCGATGGGTGGACAGATGCGGTGAGTCCGTCAAGTTTATCTGTGTCATCCGAGAGGACCAGCGGGGCAGGCTTAATTTGGAGGGGACACTTCAAAAACAGCAGCTTTGGCTGCCATCGAAAGGCAAACAACATTTAGCACCTCAGCGCCTAGTGCTAATGACAAACAAGCTGCTCGGATCCACATGAAAGAGGGGCATCCTCGGGTCTCCATCAATGACCTTTTCAAATACACTTCCTCCACACACAATAGAGCACACCATCCATCTCCTCAGAGGAGCAACCGTGCTACCCAGGCCCATTCACCGGCCCTCACTCTAAATATGAATGCAGGGACGGGGAAAAAGTTTTTCTTCTCAACTACACTTGAAACAAATACCATAAATAAGTCAAAGAGAAGGAGGGAGGGGTAGGTGTACATTACATGACTTCAAAGGCTCGCTCTCTTCCCCCATAGAGCCCAGGCAGTGTGCTTATTTTCAAGGTGCTTATTCATGTGTGCAGACTTGGGGCTACATCACTCATCATTACCCGAGGGACACTTAACAGTTTCCTCCGAAATAAAAAAGGGAGGGGGTGGGGGGTCCAAACAGATCCCGGAGAACTTGAAACTGACAGAGAGGATATTTCCGAGACGACGTCGGTGACCTCGCGTCACCCCCATGGGCTGTGTCAATTAACCTCCCATTTTACAGTTGGCTGCCTCGTGAGAAAATACACACCAGAACAAAGGCTAAGTATCATCAATTATATCATAAAAACAATAGAGAGGCCTCACATAAAAGGAAGATAAGTTCACCCATATTACTTTATTTGACTTGTAAAGACTTTTTATCTCACGTCATTTCAAAATGACAGACGGTGACATTTATATATCAAGTCACACATCAGCGCCTTAAGAGCGCAAGTGCTATTCACGGCGGTCACATAATGTGGTTGTCGATGATGTCACATTTTCTTGCATTACAAATTTTTGGCTGTATGTTCGAAACGTCTTATTTTGTCTTTCCCCCCACAGAAAGGTCAGTAAGGGTTAACAAGGGGTTGCGAGTCATACGAGTAATTTTTGACATGCACAATTCATTTATGCGTAAACTTTTAGTTGATTTTCTTTATAAGGCTGGAGAACATCTGCATACTCTCTTCTTAAACAGGTATCAAATGTTTCATTTACTGACATTAATGGAACAGCAAAAGATTATCACTATTATTTTACAGTTCAATTCCCAGTTGCTTCTCCTGTTATTATCCTAATCTCTGAACCTATATTGATTATGGCTTCTTCAGGACTGCCTCTGTTTTCAAAGGAAATGTGCTTAGCTCTTCTATCAAATGGATTGTTTAATTTATTTTCTTTTTTGTTTTGTTGCTTTAGTCCAATATGGAATTAGATCATATAAGGTGTAAAGATGAAAAATTGGAATTCAAGCATATTCAAGTCATGCATACTTGGAACAATTTTTTTTTATAATTACCTCATATTGATTAGGCTACATGGTATATTAGTTATTTTAAAAAGGAATGCATCACAGTGCTCGTGAACGTCTCAGGTTACTATTGTAACCATAGTTCCCTGAGAACAGGGAACGAGACGATGCCTCCAACGACGCCATGGGGAACGCCCCTAGCGTGACTGCGTCTGAAGCATCTATGTCAACTAGTCCAATGGAAAGAATGAGCGTCACGGGCGGGTGACGTCATGACCAGGATATGATAAAAGCACATCCGGTGCAAACCGGCATTAGCTTCGAAAATTGCCCAAGCAAGCCGATCACAGGGATGCAGGAAGTATGGCAGGGTGACGCATCGTCTCGTTCCCTGTTCTCAGGGAACTATGGTTACAATAGTAACCTGAGACGTTCCCTTATGAAGGGAACTCAACGATGCGTCCAACGACGCCATGGGAACGAGAATACCCAAAGCGCCAGAAGTCCAAGTACCTGAGTGTCAGTCTGTTGTAACTAAGCACTAAGCACCTGAGAACCTGGGGCAGCATCCAGGTCTAAACTGTAAAATCTAACGAATGTGAGCGGAGAGGACCAGCCCGCCGCATCACAGACGTCCCGAAGAGAAACCCCATATAGTAAGGCTTTAGAAGCTGCCATACTCCTAGTAGAGTGAGCTCGGACCACCAAAGGACATGGCTGGTCCGAGTACTCGTATGCAAGTGAAATAGCCTCAACTATCCACCTACTGACCGTCTGTTTAGAAGCAGGAAGACCCTTCTTAGGTGATCCGAAGCAAATCAGTAATTGGTCGGACTTCCTAAATGAAGAAGTCCGATGCACATAAGTGTCCAGTGCTCGCACTGGACACAAGAGGTTCAGTCTTTCCTGGTCTGCAGATGCAAAAGGAGGAGGACAGAAAGCCTGCAGCACAATAGGCCTCGGAGTCGAGGTCGGCACCTTAGGGACGTACCCCTGTTTTGGATATAAGAATGCCTTGACCATCCCCGGTGCAAACTCAAGGCAAGTGGGGGAAACCGAAAGGGCCTGAAGGTCTCCAACTCTCTTAATGGACGAAATAGCCAGCAGAAAGATAGTCTTAAAGGTAAGAAACTTATCTGAAACCGAATCTAAGGGCTCAAATGGAGCCCTAAAAAGGCCTTCTAGTACTATAGCAAGATCCCAAGCTGGCACCCTAGTGCGAGTTGCAGGCCTCAGCCTTAAAGTGCCACGAAGGAAACGTGTAACCAGGGGGTCTCGACCCAACGATGTACCCCCCACCAGGGCGTGGTAAGCCGCAATGGCCGCCACGTAGACTTTGAGCGTGGAAGGACATAGGCCTGACGTAAAGCGCTCCTGGAGGAACTCGAGTACTGTGTTCACAGAACAGTTAACTGGATCCCACTGATGTTGGTGACACCATAAAGAGAAAACTCTCCATTTAAGCGCATATAGTTTCCTAGTAGCTGGGGCTCTGGAGCTTAGAATGGTCTCAGCAGCCTCGGCTGAAAGACCACTCTCTATGAGTTGGGCCCCCTCAGAGGCCAAACCCACAGGTTCCAAATCTCTGGTCGAGGGTGAAATATTGTGCCCCCGGCCTGAGACAGAAGGTCTCTCCTGATCGGGATCTCGAAGGGAGGACCGTCTAGGTTATGGATCAGGTCCGAAAACCAGATCCGACTTGGCCAGCGTGGTGCTACTAGCAGTAGGCTTATTCCATACCGGCGGACTCGCTCCAGAACTCCTGGGAGCAGAGCAACAGGGGGAAAGGCGTACAGACGTAGCCTCGGCCACGTCTGCACCATAGCATCCAGCCCCAGAGGGGCTGGGTGAGTAAGGGAGAACCACAGAGGACAGTGCGTCGTATTCTGAGACGCAAACAGATCCACTTGTGCTTGGCCGTAAAAAACCCAGATTTTCTCCACCACCTCGGGGTGGAGTCTCCAGTCCCCTGGCCTCAGCTCCTGCCTCGACAGGATGTCTGCTCCTATATTCTGGACCCCAGGAATATACACTGCCCTCAGAGAGAGTACCTTCCCCAGAGACCACAGGAGGATCTGGTGCGCCAGTTTGTAAAGCGGACGCGAACGCAGGCCCCCCTGACGGTTCAGATAAGAGACCACTGATGTGTTGTCTGTTCGTACGAGCACATGATGGCCCCTCAGGTCTGGGAGGAACTGCCTCAACGCATTGAAGACAGCCATCATCTCCAGGCAATTTATGTGCCACGAGAGATGATTACTCTTCCACAGACCCTGAACCGAGCGGCCTTCCATTACCGCTCCCCAGCCGGTGAGGGAAGCATCTGTCGAGATAGTAACTCGATGGCAAAGAGCTCCCAACACCGGACCTTGGGTTAAGAACCAGTGCTCCCTCCATATAACTAAGGCACGAAGGCAACGCCGCGTGACCTTGATCATACGAAGTGGGTTTCCCCTCGGGGAGAACCCTCTGGTCCTGAGCCACCACTGTAAAGGCCTCATGTACAGCAGGCCAAAAGGTATCACATTGGACGCTGCTGCCAAAAGACCCAACAGTTTCTCGAACTGTTTTACAGTGCGTGACTGGCCTAGCTTCAGCTCTTTTGTGGCTGACAGGATAGCAGCTACACGAACGGGCGATAGGATGGCCCGCATTGTCACTGAATCCCATACCACACCAAGGAAAGTGGTTCTCTGTACTGGAGAAAGCACACTCTTCTTGGCATTGAGAATCAACCCCAACATCTGCATATGAGCGAGAACGACACCTCGGTGCCGAACCGCCAACTGCTCTGATTCCGCTAGAATCAGCCAGTCGTCGATGTAGTTCAGAATACGTATGCCCTGAAGCCTGAGAGGGGCTAACGCTGCATCCACGCATTTCGTGAACGTGCAGGGTGATAAAGCTAGACCGAACGGAAGAACCCGATATTGGTATTCTTTGCCCCCGAAAGAAAACCTTAGGAACTTCCTGTGCTGAGGGAGGATGGAGATATGGAAGTAGGCGTCCTTCAGATCTATCGTGACAAACCAGTCCTCGGATCTGATTTGAGTCACGATCTGTTTGAGTGTCAGCATCTTGAACTTTAGTTTCTGAACTGACCGATTTAACAAACGAAGATCTAAAATAGGACGCAACCCTCCATCCTTTTTTGGAACAATGAAATAACGGCTGTAAAAACCCGACTCTCGATCGGGTGAGTACACCTGTTCTATAGCTTCTTTCGCTAACAGGGCCTTTACCTCTTGCTCCATTACCAGAGCCTGCTCGGGATGCACCACTGTGGGCAACACCCCGTTGTAACGAGGAGGACGAGAACCAAACTGGATTCTGTATCCTTTCTCTACAATCTGCAGGACCCAACGAGAAATATTCGGCAGAAGCTTCCACGCTGCCAGAAAATTTACTAAGGGAACCAGCCTCTCGAGGCTGGTCTCTGGTGTTACTGAGACAGCTAATTCTGGAGCCTGAAACATCATGGCAGGAACTACCTGAACTGGCTGCTCTAACGCCCCCCTCAGAGGGCGCGGAACCGATGCTGTGCCTAAGCATAGCATCAGCGACTCGCTGGCGACCGCTGCGCCCTGAAGCACCAAGGGTGGCAGGGTTGGCAGAACGGTCTCGTGAGGACCCCGAAATGGAACGGGCACCGTATAATGAGGTGTACACCGCTCTACTTCGGTCCGGGCTGTCCTCACAGGCCTGACGCATGAACATCAGGACCTTTTTTTTTTCTGAGCCGAAGTCTTCTTCGCCTGAAGAACGGTCCTCAGATCCGGCTTCGACTTAGAAGACTTCGGCTGAGAGGGTTGCGTCTGTCTCCAGTGTCTACGTGGAGGTGCACGAGACGCAACACTCTCTTTCTGTTGCACATGATATGATGAGCTCGACGGCTGGGGCTGCTCACGCCCAGCAGCCCCAGGGGGCTGGACACGGCGAGGGATAAACTTTTTAAAAGCGTCAGCTTGCTTCTTAGACTCCTGAAATCACTCGACGACCGCGTGGACTGCGTCGCCAAAGAGACCAGAAGGTTCAAGCGGAGCATCTAATAAAAAAGCTCGATCTTTTTCTTTAATCTCTGACAGATTTAACCATAAATGTCTCTCAGTAGCTACCAAGGCTGCCATAGACCGCCCAATTGCTCTGGCGGTCTCCTTAGTAGCCCTGAGAGAAAGATCGGTAGCACGACGAAGTTCTTGAATATCGTCATGAGTAATTCCCTCACTACTATCCAGATCCCCCAGCAGGTCAGCTTGATACGCCTGTAGCACTGCCATTGTATGCAGACATGCTCCAGCTTGACCTGCTGCCGTATAAGCTTTGCCCACTAAAACCGAGGTGGCTTTAAGCGGTCTAGTGGGCAAAGCCGAGGCTTTCAGGGACGATGCGGGACTAGGCGAAAGATAGCTGGCTAAATTCTGTTCCGCCTGCGGCATCGCCTCATAACCATACTCTTTTAGCCCTCTTATTCTCGAATAAGTGTTAACTTGAGGGCTAAAAAGTCGTGAAGAGTAAGGTTTATTCCACGATTTCGATATTTCATTGTGAAGATCGGGAAAAAAGGGAAGCTCTCGTGGTGGAGATAATGTAGTGGACGATAAAAAGCGCTCATCTAATTTACTTTTAGGACGAGCGCCTTTATTCTCAGATGGCCATACAATATTTAATTTTTCTACAGCCCGTGACATAACATCCACCAGCTCATCATATGCTGGGGAAATAAATTGTGAATCTTTTTCCCCCATGTGTGTGCTTTCACTCTCCATACTCATAACATCGACCTCCTCGGAGGAAGAGCATTGAAGTAATGGAGGGCTCTCTCCCCGGGCGGAAGAAATCGCAGAGCGTGCTTCCGACACCGGGGGGAGAGCGCTGGATCTTCCGGGTAAGGAAGGAGAAAAGGCCAAGGGACCCGTCTCCAACCCCTCCGAAAGATCCTTCTGCGATCCCCAGGAATGCATTCTCCGCGCCGCCTCGGCAGACGCGGGTCCTGATCCCTGAGGATCGCGAGCCTGCCCACTCTTTACATCAAAGAGTGACAGGCGAGAGCGGAGCATGCGGAGCGGTAGCATTTCACAGTGTTGACACTCAGCCTCCTCGAAGGCTGAGACCGCATGCTCCACTCCCAAACAAATGACACAAAGCTCGTGTGTGTCCCCACCCGTTAAATAACGCGGGCAGGAAGGAACACACTGCTTGTACACTTGTTTCGCCATAACGTTTCCGAATAAATTGCAACAGACAACAATAAATAGACAGAGACAGTATAACACAGATCGCTTGCTGAGGCAACAGAAGCTAATGCCGGTTTGCACCGGATGTGCTTTTATCATATCCTGGTCATGACGTCACCCGCCCGTGACGCTCATTCTTTCCATTGGACTAGTTGACATAGATGCTTCAGACGCAGTCACGCTAGGGGCGTTCCCCATGGCGTCGTTGGACGCATCGTTGAGTTCCCTTCGTAAGGGAACTGCAAAATAGTGAACGTAAATGGGCTGATTAGTCTTACATATAAATATGGGATCAATTATTTAGCATTTGTGATAATATTCTGATGTGTGAACCATTTTAATTCAAAATTAATTTTATATGACTCATTTATACCTACATTTAAGTTTTATGGTTCCATGAAGATCCTTTAACATCCATTTAACCTTTCAATTCCACAAAAGGTTTTTATATCATGGGAAAAGGTTCTTTGGTTTATTAAAATATTCTTCACACTAAGAAAGGTTGTTGTTGTTTTTTAAGAACTGTTCACTTAAAGATTCTTTGGGGAACCAAAAATGGTTTATTATTATTATTATTATTATTATTATTATTATTTTATATTGACTTTTAACCACCTGGCCTCAGGTGATTTTTCAACACAGGCTCATTGGAAAAACATACCTGGCAACATTTTTGCAAAATGCAAATTACCTACTATGTACATATCACTGCAGTTTCTAACAGAAATGAACACTAGAGGCAGTAAAACAGCAAGTACTTTTAATTGTTTCACACACAATTATGATTACAGGGCCAGATCGTGGATTAATAAAGACCTTTTCACATGACCCCTTGCACAATTATGAAAATATTTTGAAGAATGTTGGTGACCAGACAGTTGATGGACCCCATTGACTTCCATAATAGGAAAGAGTCAATGGGGTCTATCGACTTTCTGGTTTGCAACATTCTTCAATATATCTTCTTTTGTGTTCAACAGAAGAAAGAAACTTGGTTTGGAATAATATGAAGGTGAGAAAATGATGACAAAATTTACATTTTTGGGTGAACTATACCCTTAATCTTTCACAACTGGGCGGTGATTTAGGGTAGCCCGATTACACGGCAATCAAGTACTAAAAACGTGTCCAGTGCGTTTTTTGCATGTAGACGACAACGTTGTCAAAATGATCCCTGTTCACATGGATCCGTGAAAACGATTAAAAATGCAGTATTCTGCTGCCAGGCCAGTAGTTGGTGATGTCACTCTTTACAGAAACACTACGCGTCTATAGATTGAGCGCGTAATATGAATGCGCATGAGGACACAGTTTTCACAAATTCGTGTGTTTGTAGTTTGTACAGAGACGATAACGGTATAGTTTTCAAAAACTTGCACTTTGATACCCATTTTTTAAGGTTTGCTTTTTCAATCCCCCAAAACGCTGTTGTTTTGTTAATGAACAGCCAAAATGCATAATTTTTTTTTCCGTTGAAAATGGTTTTGTGTAAATGGCCCATTAGTTGAAGTCAGTTCTCCTCAAATTCACACAGATGTCTTTTTAGCTCATCACATGAACTATTAACATGTTACATCAATTTTTTTCTCTCGTCACTTTTAGAACTCAACAGCACCACCAACCACCATTTATTTCAGTGTATAGAAACGAACAGCATGAACAACATTGTTCCTGTTTCACTGAAAATTGAAAATAATACTGATGTGGAACAACATGAAGGTGAGTAAATTATGACAGAACTTACATTTTGGGTTGAACTATTCCAACTATACGGTCATTGCTTGAGACTGTGAGTGAAGTGTTTGAAACAGACTACAGAGAATCTTATTATCAGTCAAACACAGTGTTCCACGCTGAGAGACGCTCCTAATCTCATCTACAAGAACAGGTGTTTCCCATCCAAACAAATGTGTTTAGAGTAAGTTGAGACTTAAAGGCAACAATTCAATTAAAGCTGAACTTAAACCCATTCTAAACATAGACTGAGATGTTAAACTTGGCACAGATTTAGCAAAATTGACTGGCTAAGGGAAATTGATTTATAAACATTGATATTATGCAGTGTGCACTGGAAATCTAAGCTATAAATAGCAATCAACAAACATATAATGTACCAAACATTTAATATTTCTACATTACTATTTCTATTTGTGCAAACCCCAACTGGAAATATCAAACTTCACCACACAACGTTTTTATTTATTTTTCCTTATTCCCTTAAATCCATTTAATCCTTTAATTATTGAATTGATTTAAAACAACAACACACCCCCACTCATGCTCATGGCCTGTCTGCCGGTAGATGCAATTGTGTTTTATTGAATGTGTAATCTATAAATGCAATTAACAAATCCTCTAATGCCATTAAATATTAAGCGTCTTTATAATATGTGTTATTTTATTAATCTGTTTAATTTGTTTTATGGAGAGCTTCCTTAATCAGAACAAATAGAGACTTTTAACTACAACTCTTCCTTTTTATTATACAAATGTGTCATCAGATGTGTAAAAATGTATAAAATTGATCCTAGATGAGGTAAAAACCATACAGACGCTGGTTCATGGGTTCACAGAGATAATTGCCCCCTAGTGGCAAACCATTGAATTTTAAAGACATTTTGAAACAGCTATGAGGTAACGAAGCGTCAAAGCCCTGTTTATTGAATTTGGCTGTTTGATACCAGCTCTGATTCACTGATTCCAAACAAATGATTCACAAAGGTTTCAAAGCTTCACAAAGCGTGTTTCGAAAGCGCTCATCACTGGCCGAGACAGCAATATAGTGTCGGCCCAGATCCGGTCCACATCCGGTACGTGTTGAATCCACATGTACCAGATGTGGCCTGGATCTGGGCCAACACTATGTTGCTGTCTGGGGAATCAGCTGTCTAAATAAAAAATGCAGAACAGAGAAGAGCCTGCTGGCAAAAAGATAATGTGACAGAACTCTTAATAAAATTAGAGTCAACACTGGCTTGGCTTTTAAGAGATGACGAAAACTGAGGGATTTGAAACATTGTAAAAGAGATGCAGACATGGTTTTGATAAACTGATAAATTGCCATATGTAGCTCTCTAACAGAGCTCAATGTAAAGCATTATCTATTGTGAAGGGTTATTTCATTATTGGTTGTTTTTGGTTGTTGTTGTTGTTTTTTATTGGTTGTTTTTTTATTATTGTTTT
This sequence comes from Gila orcuttii, assembly GCA_026230005.1. Lineage (NCBI taxonomy): Eukaryota > Metazoa > Chordata > Actinopteri > Cypriniformes > Leuciscidae > Gila > Gila orcuttii. The sequence continues at coordinate 7,713,489 of JAPDVR010000017.1, forward strand.
TGGTATACTTTTGAGAATATTATTAAAGACCAGATAATTCTGAACGTACATTCTATAAATGATACTGGAAACATGTTATGTTAACATCGTAAAGAGAAAACCTTGCCAGAAGCCAAAGTTCTGAGAATGTTCCATGTTTGGTCGGAACCGCATAGCAATTCATAATTTATATAATTCATTTGCCGTTCATATTTTCATCAGCAAATGTTTTATTTCCCAGGATCATAGGCAGTCTGATGTTGAACAACACTATAAATGACTTATCCATTAGGGGTGTAATGGTACATGTGTCCATGGTACGGACATCGCGGTGCGGTTCATTCAGTCAGACTACGAATACATTCAGTCACAGGCGATCTACACTCCAATCCAGAAGGGGGCGCACGCGGTAATGCAGCACTGTTTGCTAACCACCACAACAGGAAAAAGAGCAGAAGAAGAGATGATCTATGCACCAACCCAAAACAAGAGTTCAGTTGGCACGCAAGAGCTTGCTAGCAGCCTATACGTTGAATTTTGATCAATTTTTGACACGCTCCACAAGCTTCACGGAAAGGAAACCGGAACGGCAGAAAGTGGCATCCTGTTTGTTTTCTTTATTTTACAAAATATCCATATAGTGTAAAATATTTCTAGTCAATTTATTTTCACCAGAATACATTATGTTACAATCAATAATCTTTATTTATTATGACACTGTTCTTATTTGATCAATTTGTGAATTTTATTCGATAATTCGCTAAAAATCCCCTGCTCATTTGTCATCACTGTGACTAAAGCAGTAAGTCATGGTAAAGCATGCATTCAGATAGATTTTTCCATATTTATTTCTGAGATCAATTATGTGTTGTATGTTTATGTGGCACAAGAGCCACCCAAAAGCATATCTTTAACAGCTTGCTTGCCACAGACTTGTAATGGGTCATTTTGAATTTGATTTATGATGAGGTTTAGCCACTTAAAGTTTCCATCATCAGCTGATCACACATTGCACATTCTCCAGAGTCTCGGCCCCAACCACACCTCCTCATCGTCACCTTATAGGCTGTACACTGGACAGGCCACTAGACTAGAATGACAAACTACTTAAGGGCCAATTAGAGGGTAATCAGGATGTTTGAGCATTTCGAGAGGGTGGCAAGGGATGATTGCCAAGACCACAGTGTAGGGACCGTTATAAGCTACAGAGTTGCTCCAGTCCCCAAAGTAGTGAAATCAAGACCTGGCTGCAGTTCAATGTGGTCAAAGGCATTTCTGTGGAATGTGGGGCCCGTCTGTTGAGGACCTGCTTTTCTTTTCAGTGAAGTCTTTCCTAGTGTTTCTCATCTAGAACAGTGGATTTAGCAATCATTGGGCATTAAGTAGCAAATCAACACTAAACCAGAATTCTTTATTGTAGAAAAGAGAATACAAATATCATAAAAATTCCATCTGTATTCCAAAACTGGTTGTTCTATGTAGAATTGCGGAGATGCTGGAGTCTTTCCCAGAATGTTGTGCCATAGTCAGGGAAACACCTTAGATCAGGAGTATCAAACTCAGCTTTTGGAAGGTCCTAGAATACAGAGTTCCCTTTCGTTGTCACTCCGAGTTACGTCGGATGACGACGAAATGGGGTTTCGCTTAGAAAGCCTATCAACTTCGAGTATTACAAAACGAGCCAATGGCAAAGAAATGCCATGGGTCTGCGGAATTTGCATGACGTAACTCCGCCCCACCTCGTGGGTATAAAAGGAGGAAGTCCGCAACAGCAGTTTATGTTTTCGCTTCGGAGCCAAGTGTATTCTTCTCTCCACAAGCCATCTCTGAATTGTCAGCTTTACAAACGAGTACCTCGAGTGTTGGTGTGACGGCGATCTACGGCGAGCGCGTGCTTCCTGCTGATCTGTTGCAGTGGTCTGCCAGTCGGTGCGTGTCTCCCCGGGTGCTTCAACACTTGAGTTTTCTCTCACTAAAAGAGCTTGCACGCGGCACGTCTTTTTAAAGACGGCTCGCCCGTGCATTTCAAAAAAAAAAAAAAAAATGAATGGTGCGGCAACTTGGTATCGGACTCTGATGGGCACGAGCGTTGTCTAGTATGTTTGGGCTTGATCATGCTAGAGCAGCGCTCGTGGATGACTCATGTTTTCTCCATGGAAACATGATCATCGCGTCATTAAGGTCGAGACTCGGTGAACTCACATGAGTGAGAGTCCCCTCATCCACCCCCCGATCTTCGGCTGGTGGCCAGGGTGACCTGAGGGTTTCGGTCTGGAACAAGGCGCCGACTATGTGTCCGCGACCCCAGCCCCCCTCTTTAATGACGGTGCCCGCTAGTGAACAGGTGATTCCCACGGGTCTACCCTCTGGTGGCCCGTGTGTTTCATTTGAAGCTACAGAGGATGATATTATGTTTGTAGCAGCTTCACTAGGTGGGTTTGATTTTCCTGGAAGTGACGACTCGTCGAGTCTGATCCGGAGATGACGGCCATGCTTTCCCGGGACGATTGGTTTTTGGGTGAGGCCGCCGACCCTCGTCCACGGCAAACCCCAATACCGTTCTTCCCGGACGTGCATGATGAGATCAGGGGCCATTCGCTGATCTCATCCGCCTTTCCTCCCCTCGATGGGGCCGCTGCCCGTGGGTACACTGGGGTTCCCCCGGCTGAACGCTCTGTTGCGATGCTATGTGTCCTCAGAGTGCTTCTTCTCGGCGCAATCCTAAGCACCCGTCCGTGGCCTGTAGTTTTTCGTCTACGCTTGTGGCGAGATCCTATAGCGCCACGGGACTGGCGGCCGCCTCACTGCGTGCCATGGTCATTCTGCTGGTCTACCTGACCCAGATGCTCATGGACCTGCACGAGGGCGGGACTGACCCAGGGCTCTTCACTGAGCTGCGCGCCGCCACTAACCTTGCTCTCTGAGCGACGAAAGTGGTCGTACGCTCCCTGGGTCGGGTGATGCTCACCATTCGGTGGCCGTACCTGTTTGATGTGCTGGATGTCGCGCGGACCCGTCTGTCCGACATTCCCACATCCCAGGTCGGCCTCTTCGGCGGTGCGGTTGAGGGCTGGCCCAACAGCTCTCAGCCGTCCATGAGCAGACTGACGTTGATTCTGTCCCGACAGCCCCGCCGTCCGCTCAGATCCCTCGGTCTGCCCACCGCCAGGGGCGCCCTCCCGCGGCTCCCACCCTGCCCGTTCACCCGGGCCGGCTCTGGGGGCCGCGGGCGGACGCCACAGCCCTCTCTAGCCCCGCCCCCCGCTACACGCCGGGTTAAGCGGCGCTCCTGAGACGGGCTCCTCGGGGATGGAGCAGGTTGAGGTCGACTCTGTCCCGACGGCCCCGCCGTCCGCTCAGGTCCCTCGGTCTGCCCACCGCCGAGGGCGCCCCCCCACGGCTCCCACCCCGCCCGTTCACCCGGGCCGGCTCTGGAGGCCGCGGCCGGACGCCACAGCCCTCTCCAGCCCCGCCCCCCGCTACGCGCCGGGTTAGGTGGCGCTCTTGAGAGGGGCTCCTCAGAGATGGGACTCAGTTCTTTCCAGGAGTTGGGAGCAGGACCACTCCTTTCCCCGGTGGAGGGCCGGGGAAGAATTCTTATTCGCAAAGAACTGACTCTCCCGTCTCTGAGCACACAGAGTTCTCGGACGACACAGAGCGCCGCCCTCTAGCCGTGCTCTCCTCGTCCCCCTCTGTCCCAGAGGTCGTTGACACGGCGTGCCGTCCACGGACCGCTTCGCCCCTGTCCCCCTCTGTCGCCAGACCCCTGGCAGAGCAGGCCCCCGCGGGACGACCAGCCTGGTCCTCCCCTGGCCCCCTCTGCCAGGGCGCGGTTGCTAACTGTGCCCCCACACCGGGCCGCTATGCCGTCCACGTCTGGGCCAGTTACTCCGCTTCGCTGCCCCTCCGGGGGGACGCCTGTCGTCGCGTGATCCCGCCGGTTCAGTTCCTGGGAGCCTGGCTAGAGCTTCCCCGTCTGTCCCGCTGGATCGCGCGCTCCTTCAGGCTCGGCTTGCGATTCAGTTCGCACGGTCTCCTCCCCGCTTCAGGGGAGTCCGCTCCACTTTGGTCGATGGCAATGCCCCCATCATGAGAGCAGAGATTGCCACCCTGCTGGCGAAGGGTGCAATCGAGACTGTCCCTCCAGCCGAGATGAGGTCCGGGTTCTACAACCCCTACTTCATTGTCCCCAAGAAAACCGGTGGGTTACGGCCAATCCTGGACTTGCGCGTGCTGAACCGCTCCCTTCACAGGCTGCCGTTCAAGATGCTCTCCGCCAAACGCGTTCTCGAATGCGTGCGGCCCCAGGATTGGTTTGCAGCGATCGACCTGAAGGACGCCTACTTTCATGTCTCCATTCTTCCTCGACACAGACCGTTCCTACGGTTTGCTTTCGAGGGGCAGGCATACCAGTACGCGGTTCTCCCTTTCGGGCTAGCCCTGTCTCCTCGCACCTTCACGAAGGTTGTCGAGGCTGCCCTTGTTCCCCTTCGGGAACACGGGGTTCGCATCCTGAGTTATATCGACGACTGGCTGATCCTAGCTCACTCTCGAGACCAGGTTTGCGAACACAGGGACCTAGTGCTCCGGCACCTAGCTCGTCTGGGCCTTCGGGTCAACTGGGAGAAGAGCAAACTTTGCCCCGTGCAGAGGATCTCTTTTCTCGGTATGGACATCGACTCGGTCGCCATGTCCGCGCAGCTTACGAGCGAGCGCGCGCAGTCACTGCTGACTTGCCTGAGACATCTCAGGAGCAAGAGTGCGGTTCCACTGAAACATTTTCAGAGGCTCCTGGGGCATATGGCATCTGCAGCCGCGGTCACGCCGCTCGGATTGCTTCATATGAGACCGCTTCAGCTTTGGCTTCGCGACCGAGTCCCGAGGTGGGCATGGCATCAAGGCACGCTCCGGGTACCAGTTACTCCGACCTGCCGTCAGTTCCTCACCCCGTGGTCGAACCTCAGTTTTCTCAGGGCGGGTGTCCCCCTGGAACGAGTTTCCCGGCATGTTGTGGTCTCCACGGATGCCTCCACCACGGGCTGGGGCGCCATGTGCAATGGACATGCTGCTGCGGGCTCCTGGACAGGACCCCAGCGGCTATGGCATGTCAATTGCCTCGAGTTGTTGGCAGTACGCCTTGCCCTGCACCGCTTCCGGGCGTTGCTCAGGGGTCAACACGTACTAGTCCGCTCAGACAATACCGCTACTGTAGCGTACATCAACCATCAAGGTGGTCTACGCTCCCGCCGTATGTCACAACTCGCCCGCCACCTCCTTTTATGGAGTCAGAAGCATCTGAGGTCGCTTCGAGCCATCTTCATTCCCGGAGCCCTGAACTGTGCAGCCGACGAGCTCTCACGGCTTCAGCCCCTCCCTGGAGAATGGCGACTCCATCCCCAGTCGGTTCAGCTGATTTGGGACCAGTTCGGGGACGCACAGATAGATCTGTTTGCCTCAGCGGTGGCGGCTACCATCACTTCCGCTAGAGCGTCGTCCACGAGACACGTCTACGCGTTGAAGTGGAACCTCTTCGTCGACTGGTGCTCTTCTCACCGAGAAGACCCCCGGAGATGCTCGATCAGCGTTGTGCTTTCCTTCCTTCAGCAAGGGTTGGAGCGAAGGCTGTCTCCCTCCACCCTTAAGGTCTATGTTGCCGCCATTGCCGCACACCATGACCTAGTCGAAGGTAAGTCGGTAGGGAAGCACGACCTGGTCATCAGGTTCCTGAGAGGAGCGAGGAGACTAAATCCTCCTCGTCCTCCTCTCGTTCCCTCTTGGGACCTCTCAGTGGTTCTAACTGCCCTGAAGAGTGCTCCCTTTGAGCCCCTGCAATCAGTTGAGCTTAAGTTCCTGTCAATGAAGACAGCGCTCCTGGTTGCACTGGCCTCCATCAAGAGGGTAGGGGACCTGCACGCATTCTCCGTCGACGAAGCGTGCCTGGAATTCGGTCCGGCTTTCTCTCACGTGATCCTGAGACCCCGGCCCGGATATGTGCCCAAGGTTCCTACCACTCCCTTTCGGGACCAGGTGGTGAACCTGCAAGCGCTGCCCCCGGAGGAGGCAGACCCAGCCTTGGCACTGCTCTGTCCAGTACGCGCTCTTCGCGCCTATGTAGACAGGACGCAGTGTTTCAGAACCTCAGACCAGCTCTTTGTCTGTTATGGTGGGAAGCTGAAGGGAAAGGCTCTCTCCAAGCAAGGTTGTCTCACTGGATAGTGGACGCCATTGCCTTGGCTTACCAGCAGCAAGGTCGACCGTGCCCCCTTGGTGTGACGGCTCACTCCACCCGGAGTGTGGCATCCTCTTGGGCTCTAGCGCATGGCGCCTCGCTAACAGACATCTGCAGAGCTGCAGGCTGGGCGACACCTAACACATTCGCCAGATTCTATAATCTCCGAGTGGAGCCAGTGTCCTCTCATGTACTCGCTTCAACTAGCTAGTACCGGACCCGCTCAGGTGTCTTCGCTTGCTCGCCATTCCACTCCACGGACTGGATACGTGCGATATTCTCCTCAGGTGAGCTTCCCCGAAAGCCCTGAGTTCCTCCAGCACTCCTGACGTCGGCGCCAGTGTCTATTGCCTGCGCGTCGGCTAGGTGCCTCCCGTGTGCATGGTCCCTCCCCTGAGCGACCCCCACATGTGTATTTCCACTGTAAGCCTCTCTGAGCATGTGTCTTTCCCTTGGCAAGCCACCTTGCCACCCCTGGGGTTGAAATATTCCACCTGCGGCTGGACACCCCAGTGTTCTCCATATGTTTCCTTCGGGTCATATGTGTATTCTCTAAGTCCCCCCCCTCCGGGTTGGCATTAATTGCATACTTCCCCTAGCTTGGGATATGCTTCCCAGTGTACCTTGGTATTCCTGTGTTAAATGGAGTCCTTCGTCCAGTCTATGACAGGGATCTTGATTTACGCAGGGCACTGGAAGACAGCTGAGAAGGTGGCGTGATTAGACTAGTAACCCCATTTCGTCGTCATCCGACGTAACTCGGAGTGACAACGAAAGGGAACGTCTACGGTTACGTATGTAACCCTCGTTCCCTGAGTAGGGAACGGAGACGTTACGTCTGCCTGCCACTTTCCGCTGTACCGCGGGGATCGCCTGAGCTCAGTCTTGGCTCCTCAGCGAAGAAACATAAACTGCTGTTGCGGACTTCCTCCTTTTATACCCACGAGGTGGGGCGGAGTTACGTCATGCAAATTCCGCAGACCCATGGCATTTCTTTGCCATTGGCTCGTTTTGTAATACTCGAAGTTGATAGGCTTTCTAAGCGAAACCCCATTTCGTCGTCATCCGACGTAACGTCTCCGTTCCCTACTCAGGGAACGAGGGTTACATACGTAACCGTAGACGTTTTGTTCCAACCCTACCCCAACGCACTTACTTGTAGTTTTCAAATAGACTTGATTTGCTGGATCACGTGTGTTTAATTAAGGTTAAAGCTAAACTCTACAGGTCTGTGGAACTGAGTTTTACACCCCTGCCGTAGATGCATTGTCAGTCAATTGCAGAGCTAACACGCACTCACCTATATGTAATTTATTGTCTCCTCACCTGTACCTGCAATATATTTGTGTAGAAAACCAGAGCACTCTGAGCCGGGACTGAGCCATCCATGCTTTGTAAACTAATACATTTTGAAGCTTGCATCACATAACCAGCTCCATATACATGGCTTATCTGATGTAGTAAATGTTCTCGATTGCAGTTAGTTTTTATTATTTAATAATACATTCATTTATAAACTGCTATAGACAAAGGTCTCAGACAATGAACTATGTAAGGGAACAGGTTTTTCTGATTTAGTTTTCTTCTAAAAATGTACATTTATTCACTTCATAACTTCATTTGTGTCAACTCCGTCAGATGCATTAAAAAGCATGATATTTTAATTTGAACATCCAACAACAGTGTAAAGTCTTCAATTGTGTAATACTGGTGTTCAGAAAAGGATCTAAGTGAAAAAAATACATTCTCTATTTTTTTTTTTCCCTCGGTTAGGGTTATTATGATCAATCCTGTTCCTAAATCTATACCCTCCTTTTTAATATTAAACATATATAACATATTAAAATGTTCTTAGGTAAATCGGACATAATATCATGTAGTTCAGTAGATGTTTTAATATTTTAACATAATAAATGAAAAAAATAATACAATTTCTTTCCAAATTTATAGAAAATCTTCATCTGACAGTGTTAAATACTGACAAAAACTGTCAGAGTTGACAAAAACTAATGGAGTCGACAGGTCCACTAAAGGTTACAACAACTATGTTTTAGTATGTGTTGTAGTATTCCAATGTTTAAAAAGAGCTTTCCTTGCAGCCTTCCCTCGCATCCTACAGGGGGTGGAGCTGAGATGTGAGGAAAGGCAGCAAGGAAAGGTAACAAGGATGCAAAATAAGAAATAAGAAGCACCCAATGAGCAGGAAATAGGAAAGGGTCCTAAGAGTTAAAGATGACCATTATATTGCCTGATTTATTCAGAATTATAAAAAATCCTAACGGAGTTGACGCAAAGTGAGGACACAACTATTTTTTAATAGAAAATATAACTCAAGATTTAATTTTTTGATAGATTACAGATATCTGTCTGTCCATTTAAATGTATATATATATATACATTTAAATGTATATATATATATATATATATATATATATATATATATATATATATATATATATATATATATACATTTAAATGGACAGACAGATATCTGTAATCTATCAAAAAATAAATCTTGAATTATATTTTCTATATATATATATATATATATATATATATATATATATATATATATATATATATATATATATATATATACAGGTGCTGGTCATATAATTAGAATATCATCAAAAAGTTTATTTATTTCAGTAATTACATTCAAAAAGTGAAATTTGGATATTATATTCATTCATTACACACAGACTGATATATTTCAAATGTTTATTTCATTTAATTGTGATGATTAAAACTGACAACTAATGAAAATCCCAAATTCAGTATCTCTGAAAAGTAGAATATTCCTTAAGACAATACAAAAAAAGGATTTTTAGAAATGTTGGCCAACTGAAAAGTATGAACATTAAAAGTATGAGCATGTACAGCACTTAGTTGGGGCTCCTTTTGCCTGAATTACTGCAGCAATGTGGCGTGGCATGGAGTCGATCAGTCTGTGGCACTGCTCAGGTGTAATGAGAGCCCAGGTTGCTTTGATAGTGGACTTCGGCTCTTCTGCATTGTTGGGTTTGGCATATTGCATCTTCCTCTTCACAATATCCCAAAGATTTTGTATAGGGTTAAGGTCAGGCGAGTTTGCTGGCCAATTAAGAACAGGGATACCATGGTCCTTAAACCAGGTACCGGTATCTTTGGCACTGTGTGCAGGTGCCAAGTCCTGTTGTTGGAAAATGAAATCTGCATCTCCATAAAGTTGGTCAGCAGCAGGAAGCATGAAGTGCTCTAAAACTTCCTGGTAGATGGCTGCGTTGACTTTGGACCTCAGAAAACACAGTGGACCAACACCAGCAGATGACATGGCACCCCAAACCATCGCTGACTGTGGAAACCTTACACTGGACTTCAAGCAACGTGGATTCTGTGCCTCTCCTCTCTTCCTCCAGACTCTGGGACCTTGATTTCCAAAGGAAATGCAAAATTAACTTTCATCAGAGAACATAACTTTGGACCACTCAGCAGCAGACGCTTTAGACGCTTCTGACGCTGTGTCTTGTTCAAGAGTGGCTTGACACAAGTAATGCGACAGCTGAAACCCATGTCTTGCATACGTCTGTGCGTGGTGGTTCTTGAAGCACTGACTCCAGCTGCAGTCCACTCTTTGTGAATTTCCCCCACATTTTTGAATGGGTTTTGCTTCCCAATCCTCTCCAGGGTGCAGTTATCCCTATTGCTTGTACACTTTTTTCTACCACATCTTTTCCTTCCCTTCGCCTCTCTATTAATGTGCTTGGACACAGAGCTCTGTGAACAGCCAGCCTCTTTAGCAATGACCTTTTGTCAGTTTTGTCAGTGCCACAGACTGATCGACTCCATGCCACGCCGCATTGCTGCAGTAATTCAGGCAAAAGGAGCCCCAACTAAGTATTGAGTGCTGTACATGCTCATACTTTTCATGTTCATTCTTTTCAGTTGGCCAACATTTCTAAAAATCTTTGGTCTTAATTAATATTCTAATTTTCGGAGATACTGAATTTGGGTTCCCTTTCGTTGTCACTCCGAGTTACGTCGGATGACGACGAAATGGGGTTTCGCTTAGAAAGCCTATCAGCTTCGAGTATTACAAAACGAGCCTATGGCAAAGAAATGCCATGGGTCTGCGGAATTTGCATGACGTAACTCCGCCCCACCTCGTGGGTATAAAAGGAGGAAGTCCGGAACAGCAGTTTATGTTTTCGCTTCGGAGCCAAGTGTATTCTTCTCTCCACAAGCCATCTCTGAATTGTCAGCTTTACAAACGAGTACCTCGAGTGTTGGTGTGACGGCGATCTACGGCGAGCGCGTGCTTCCTGCTGATCTGTTGCAGTGGTCTGCCAGTCGGTGCGTGTCTCCCCGGGTGCTTCAACACTTGAGTTTTCTCTCACTAAAAGAGCTTGCACGCGGCACGTCTTTTTAAAGACGGCTCGCCCGTGCATTTAAAAAAAAAAAAAAAAAATGAATGGTGCGGCAGCTTGGTATCGGACTCTGATGGGCACGAGCGTTGTCTAGTATGTTTGGGCTTGATCATGCTAGAGCAGCGCTCGTGGATGACTCATGTTTTCTCCATGGAAACATGATCATCGCGTCATTAAGGTCGAGACTCGGTGAACTCACATGAGTGAGAGTCCCCTCATCCACCGACTGATCTTCGGCTGGTGGCCAGGGTGACCTGAGGGTTTCGGTCTGGAACAAGGCGCCGACTATGTGTCCGCGACCCCAGCCCCCCTCTTCAATGACGGTGCCCGCTAGTGAACAGGTGATTCCCACGGCTCTACCCTCTGGTGGCCCGTGTGTTTCATTTGAAGCTACAGAGGATGATATTATGTTTGTAGCAGCTTCACTAGGTGGGTTTGATTTTCCTGGAAGTGACGACTCGTCGAGTCTGATCCGGAGATGACGGCCATGCTTTCCCGGGACGATTGGTTTTTGGGTGAGGCCGCCGTCCCTCGTCCACGGCAAACCCCAATACCGTTCTTCCCGGACGTGCATGATGAGATCAGGGGCCATTCGCTGATCTCATCCGCCTTTCCTCCCCTCGATGGGGCCGCTGCCCATGGGTACACTGGGGTTCCCCCGGCTGAACGCTCTGTTGCGATGCTAGGTGTCCTCAGAGTGCTTCTTCTCGGCGCAATCCTAAGCACCCGTCCGTGGCCTGTAGTTTTTCGTCTACGCTTGTGGCGAGATCCTATAGCGCCACGGGACTGGCGGCCGCCTCACTGCGTGCCATGGTCATTCTGCTGGTCTACCTGACCCAGATGCTCATGGACCTGCACGAGGGCGGGACTGACCCAGGGCTCTTCACTGAGCTGCGCGCCGCCACTAACCTTGCTCTCCGAGCGACGAAAGTGGCCGTACGCTCCCTGGGTCGGGTGATGCTCACCATTCGGTGGCCATACCTGTTTGATGTGCTGGATGTCGCGCGGACCCGTCTGTCCGACATTCCCACATCCCAGGTCGGCCTCTTCGGCGGTGCGGTTGAGGGCTGGCCCAACAGCTCTCAGCCGTCCATGAGCAGACTGACGTTGATTCTGTCCCGACGGCCCGCCGTCCGCTCAGATCCCTCGGTCTGCCCACCGCCAAGGGCGCCCTCCCGCGGCTCCCACCCTGCCCGTTCACCCGGGCCGGCTCTGGGGGCCGCGGGCGGACGCCACAGCCCTCTCTAGCCCCGCCCCCCGCTACACGCCGGGTTAAGCGGCGCTCCTGAGACGGGCTCCTCGGGGATGGAGCAGGTTGAGGTCGACTCTGTCCCAACGGCCCCGCCGTCCGCTCAAGTCCCTCGGTCTGCCCACCGCCGAGGGCACACCTGGCGCTCTTGAGAGGGGCTCCTCAGAGATGGGACTCAGTTCTTTCCAGGAGTTGGGAGCAGGACCACTCCTTTCCCAGGTGGAGGGCCGGGGAAGAAACCTTATTCGCAAAGAACTGACTCTCCCGTCTCTGAGCACACAGAGTTCTCGGACGACACAGAGTGCCGCCCTCTAGCCGTGCTCTCCTCGTCCCCCTCTGTCCCAGAGGTCGTTGACACGGCGTGCCGTCCACGGACCGCTTCGCCCCTGTCCCCCTCTGTCGCCAGACCCCTGGCAGAGCAGGCCCCCGCGGGACGACCAGGCTGGTCCTCCCCTGGCCCCCTCTGCCAGGGCGCGGTTGCTAACTGTGCCCCCACACCGGGCCGCTATGCCGTCCACGTCTGGGCCAGTTACTCCGCTTCGCTGCCCCTCCGGGGGGACGCCTGTCGTCGTGTGATCCCGCCGGTTCAGTTCCTGGGAGCCTGGCTAGAGCTTCCCCGTCTGTCCCGCTGGATCGCGCGCTCCGTCAGGCTCGGCTTGCGATTCAGTTCGCACGGTCTCCTCCCCGCTTCAGGGGAGTCCGCTCCTCTTTGGTCGGTGGCAATGCCCCCGTCATGAGAGCAGAGATTGCCACCCTGCTGGCGAAGGGTGCAATCGAGACTGTCCCTCCAGCCGAGATGAGGTCCGGGTTCTACAGCCCCTACTTCATTGTCCCCAATAAAACCGGTGGGTTACGGCCAATCCTGGACTTGCGCGTGCTGAACCGCTCCCTTCACAGGCTGCCGTTCAAGATGCTCACCGCCAAACGCGTTCTCGAATGCGTGCGGCCCCAGGATTGGTTTGCAGCGATCGACCTGAAGGACGCCTACTTTCATGTCTCCATTCTTCCTCGACACAGACCGTTCCTACGGTTTGCTTTCGAGGGGCAGGCATACCAGTACGCGGTTCTCCCTTTCGGGCTAGCCCTGTGTCCTCGCACCTTCACGAAGGTCGTCGAGGCTGCCCTTGTTCCCCTTCGGGAACACGGGGTTCGCATCCTGAGTTATATCGACGACTGGCTGATCCTAGCTCACTCTCGAGATCAGGTTTGCGAACACAGGGACCTAGTGCTCCGGCACCTAGCTCGTCTGGGCCTTCGGGTCAACTGGGAGAAGAGCAAACTTTGCCCCGTGCAGAGGATCTCTTTTCTCGGTATGGACATCGACTCGGTCGCCATGTCCGCGCAGCTTACGAGCGAGTGCGCGCAGTCACTGCTGACTTGCCTGAGACATCTCAAGAGCAAGAGTGCGGTTCCACTGAAACATTTTCAGAGGCTCCTGGGGCATATGGCATCTGCAGCCGCGGTCACGCCGCTCGGATTACTTCATATGAGACCGCTTCAGCTTTGGCTTCGCGACCGAGTCCCGAGGTGGGCATGGCAACAAGGCACGCTCCGAGTACCAGTTACTCCGACCTGCCGTCAGTTCCTCACCCCGTGGTCGAACCTCAGTTTTCTCAGGGCGGGTGTCCCCCTGGAACGAGCTTCCCGGCATGTTGTGGTCTCCACAGATGCCTCCACCACGGGCTGGGGCGCCATGTGCAATGGACATGCTGCTGCGGGCTCCTGGACAGGACCCCAGCGGCTATGGCATGTCAATTGCCTCGAGTTGTTGGCAGTACGCCTTGCCCTGCACCGCTTCCGGGCGTTGCTCAGGGGTCAACACGTACTAGTCCGCTCAGACAATACCGCTACTGTAGCGTACATCAACCATCGAGGTGGTCTACGCTCCCGCCGTATGTCACAACTCGCCCGCCACCTCCTCCTATGGAGTCAGAAGCATCTGAGGTCGCTTCGAGCCATTTTCATTCCCGGAGCCCTGAACTGTGCAGCCGACGAGCTCTCACGGCTTCAGCCCCTCCCTGGAGAATGGCGACTCCATCCCCAGTCGGTTCAGCTGATTTGGGACCAGTTCGGGGACGCACAGATAGAACTGTTTGCCTCTCACGACTCGACCCATTGCGCCCTGTATTTTTCCCTGACCGAGGGCACGCTCGGCACGGATGCACTGGCGCACAGCTGGCCGCCGGGCCGCAAATATCCATTCCCCCAGCGAGCCTTCTTGCGCAGACCTTGCGCAAGGTCAGGGAGGACGAGGAGCAGGTCATTTTGGTCGCGCCGTATTGGCCCAACCGGACCTGGTTCCCCGAACTTGTACTCCTCGCGACAGCACCTCCCTGTCCCTTTCCTCTGAGGAAGGACCTTCTTTCTCAGGGACGGGTCACCCTGTGGCACCCTCGCCCCGATCTCTGGAGCCTCCACGTGTGGCTCCTGGACGGCTCGAGGTAGGTTTGAGTACCCTTCCACCAGCGGTGGCGGCTACCATCACTTCCGCTAGAGCGTCGTCCACGAGACACGTCTATGCGTTGAAGTGGAACCTCTTCGTCGACTGGTGCTCTTCTCACCGAGAAGACCCCCGGAGATGCTCGATCAGCGTTGTGCTTTCCTTCCTTCAGCAAGGGTTGGAGCGAAGGCTGTCTCCCTCCACCCTTAAGGTCTATGTTGCCGCCATTGCCGCACACCATGACCTAGTCGAAGGTAAGTCGGTAGGGAAGCACGACCTGGTCATCAGGTTCCTGAGAGGAGCGAGGAGACTAAATCCTCCTCGCCCTCCTCTCGTTCCCTCTTGGGACCTCTCAGTGGTTCTAACTGTCCGGAAGAGTGCTCCCTTTGAGCCCCTGCAGTCAGTCGAGCTTAAGTTCCTGTCAATGAAGACAGCGCTCCTGGTTGCACTGGCCTCCATCAAGAGGGTAGGGGACCTGCACGCATTCTCCGTCGACGAAGCGTGCCTGGAATTCGGACCGGCTTTCTCTCACGTGATCCTGAGACCCCGGCCCGGATATGTGCCCAAGGTTCCTACCACTCCCTTTCGGGACCAGGTGGTGAACCTGCAAGCGCTGCCCCCGGAGGAGGCAGACCCAGCCTTGGCACTGCTCTGTCCAGTACGCGCTCTTCGCGCCTATGTAGACAGGACGCAGTGTTTCAGGACCTCAGACCAGCTCTTTGTCTGTTATGGTGGGAAGCTGAAGGGAAAGGCTCTCTCCAAGCAAAGGTTGTCTCACTGGATAGTGGACGCCATTGCCTTGGCATACCAGCAGCAAGGTCGACCGTGCCCCCTTGGTGTGACGGCCCACTCCACCCGGAGTGTGGCATCCTCTTGGGCTCTAGCGCATGGCGCCTCGCTAACAGACATCTGCAGAGCTGCAGGCTGGGCGACACCTAACACATTCGCCAGATTCTATAATCTCCGAGTGGAGCCAGTGTCCTCTCATGTACTCGCTTCAACTAGCTAGTACCGGACCCGCTCAGGTGTCTTCGCTTGCTCGCCACTCCACTCCACGGACTGGATACGTGCGATATTCTCCTCAGGTGAGCTTCCCCGAAAGCCCTGAGCTCCTCCAGCACTCCTGACGTCGGCGCCAGTGTCTCTTGCCTGCGCGTCGGCTAGGTGCCTCCCGTGTGCATGGTCCCTCCCCTGAGCGACCCCCACATTTGTATTTCCACTGTAAGCCTCTTCGAGCATGTGTCTTTCCCTTGGCAAGCCACCTTGCCACCCCTGGGGTTGAAATATTCCACCTGTGGCTGGACACCCCAGTGTTCTCCATATGTTTCCTTCGGGCCATATGTGTATTCTCCAAGTCCCCCCCCCCTCTGGGTTGGCAATAATTGCATACTTCCCCTAAAATCGTGGGATATGCTTCCCAGTGTACCTGGGTATTCCTGTGCTAAATAGGAGTCCTTCGTCCGTGCTAGTCTCACGACAGGGATCTCAGATTTACGCAGGGCACTGGAAGACTGCTGAGAAGGTGGCGTGATTAGACTGGTAACCCCATTTCGTCGTCATCCGACGTAACTCGGAGTGACAATGAAAGGGAACGTCTATGGTTACGTATGTAACCCTCGTTCCCTGAGTAGGGAACGGAGACGTTACGTCTGCCTGCCACTTTCCGCTGTACCGCGGGGATCGCCTGAGCTCAGTCTTGGCTCCTCAGCGAAGAAACATAAACTGCTGTTGCGGACTTCCTCCTTTTATACCCACGAGGTGGGGCGGAGTTACGTCATGCAAATTCCGCAGACCCATGGCATTTCTTTGCCATAGGCTCGTTTTGTAATACTCGAAGCTGATAGGCTTTCTAAGCGAAACCCCATTTCGTCGTCATCCGACGTAACGTCTCCGTTCTCTACTCAGGGAACGAGGGTTACATACGTAACCATAGACGATTTTCATTAGTTGTCAGTTTTAATCATCACAATTAAATGAAATAAACATTTGAAACATATCAGTCTGTGTGTAATGAATGAATATAATATCCAAATTTCACTTTTTGAATGTAATTACTGAAATAAATCAACTTTTTGATGATATTCTAATTATATGACCAGCACCTGTATATATATATATATATATATATATATATATATATATATATATATATATATATATAATTATTATTATTATTTATTTATTTATTTTGCACTTTTAAACACTTTGTTTGGCAGTTTTACATTGTGGCCTCATGCTGAGGACAGGTTAAATTACATTTATTTTTAAAGTATAGAGCATGTATTTAAAATAATACTAACAAAATTGTTTAAAAATAAAAGCAATACATGTCCTGAGTATCCATATATCCTTTGGATATAACTTTTTAAGTATTTTTATTTTTGTTTTTAATTTTTTTATTTTAAGTTCAGGTTAAAACATTACATTAATTCAATGATAAGTATTTATCTATAGTTGCATAATTTCCAGTGGAATCTGCCGACTCTGGAATATGTCTGTAATCAATAATCAAATTTGAGTATGTTGTCAAATTCTTATGTACAGGTGATGGTGACCTAGGGGTATATTTCTCAAGCAGTGTTTTCTTTCTTCCCAGAGGCCTGTAGGACACCGACAGGCTTTAATGGAGCTCTCAGGGCCAAAATAACATTGTAGTATAAATAAACAGCTGTGGTCCTGACCTGTTACATATACTCCTCTGTGGAGATATTTCTGACCTACAGTTAGGGTTACCGTTTGAAGCAGTTAGTGACTGTGCTGTTTAGATAAAGACAAGTAAATTAAAGTAAATTAAAGATGTGAAGTGTAATATAAATACAATTATCTGTAATAAGAGAGAACACAAGAGCCATCATAAACCATAACCATGTCATCTCACACCAGTTAAACCATAAACATGGCTATGTTTCTATTTTTTGCTCTTTTGAATATCCATTTTGAAATTTTAACCTGAGTATTACTTTGATTGAGGTGGCATGCGTCAAGTCAAATTTATTTATATAGCGCTTTTCACAATACACATTGTTTTAAAGCAGCTTCACAGAAAACGCCTCGGTTACGACTGTAACCTCGGTTCCCTGAAGAGGGAACGAGACCTTGCGTCGATTGACGCTAAGGGAACGCTTTGCGTGTTGATTTATTGAAGCACATGTGAAATCAGTCCAATGGCGTGACGGGACGTCAGAAGCGGGTGACGTCATGAACCAGCCGGTTCAAACCCAGCCGCGACAGCTTCGTAGGGTCTGAACAAGTCGCTTACAGGCACGTAAGAGATATGGCAGGTGACGCAACGTCTCGTTCCCTCTTCAGGGAACCGAGGTTACAGTCATAACCGAGGCGTTCCCTTTCAAGGGAACTTGCGTTGCGTCGATTGACGCTAAGGGAACGTCTATACCAACGCCACCATAGCGAGAAGTGCCTGTCCAGTGTGAAATAGGACGAGCAGCACTAGGACAAGAGCACTCGGGACCCTGGTGTAGAGTCCAAGTCCAGAGAATAGAACCTAACGAATGTGTGAGGTGAGGACCAGCCCGCTGCATCACAAACGTCTTGAAGAGGTACTCCTGACAATAAGGCCTTAGAGGCCGCCATACTCCTTGTTGAGTGAGACCGCACCGCCAAAGGTGAAGGCTGTACGGTCGACTCATAAGCAAGTGAGATAGTCTCGACCACCCACTTGCTCATTTTTTGCTTAGATGCTGGTGACCCCTTGTTAGGGGGTCCAAAACAGACAAACAACTGTTCGGATTTATGCCACAGGGCAGCTCTGTGGACATAAGCATCCAAAGCCCTAACCGGGCATAGCAAATTGTGCTTTTCCTGGTCCGCCTCCTGGAACGGAGGAGGACAGAAGGCCTGCAGCACTATAGATCGGGCCACATTAGTGGGGACCTTGGGAACATAACCCAGCCTAGGATGAAGGAACGCTTTAACCATGCCGGGTGCAAATTCCAGATATGAGGGTGCCACCGACAGCGCCTGAAGATCTCCCTCAGCAACCCCGAAGACATGAGTCTGGCGAGGGAGAAGTTTTTGGAAGGCAGACGTTTCTTGTATGGCTGACTCCTGAACCCTCTCGACGACTGTGTTCACTGTGTCGCCGAAGAGGCCAGATAAAGAGATAGGAAGATAATTTTCTCATTTTCTTTAATATTGCTTAAATTAAAGCCAGAAATGTCTCTCAGTGGCCACCAGGGCTGCCATAGACCGGCCGATAGAAATAGTCGTCTCCTTGGCGACCCTGAGAGACAAATCTGTGGCTCGACGCAGTTCGCAAACTGCGTTCGGGCCAATAGCCCCACCCTCATTAATGTCTCCTAATATTTCAGCCTGGTAAGCCTGCAGCAGTGACATTGTGTGAAGACATGCTGCAGCCTGACCAGCCGCTGAATAAGCCTTACCCACCAAAGCTGAAGTTACTCTAACTGGCTTGGTGGGTAATAATGTGGCCTTAAGGGAAGATGCAGATTCAGGGGAGAGATAGCTCGCGAGCGTCTCTTCCACCTTCGCATTTCCCCATATCCGTGCTCTTTATATTGTGGAATAGAAGAGTAGTGTAATGATTGTGCACTGTACATTCTATATGACACAGGTTTCTTCCACGATCTCGACACTTCAGTGTGGAGATCGGGAAAAAACGGAAGGCTCTGGCGTTGAGATTGTGAACGAGAGGACAGGAAGCGTTCGTCTAGTTTGCTTTTTAAACGAACGTCCTGCTTATCTGCCGGCCAATCGATATGTAATCTTTCGACCGCTCTCGTTACAACCTCAATGAGCTCCTCAAAAGCATGAGACTGAGGTGGCGAATCCTCAGTATCACGAGCATAAACACTAACAACATCCAGTCCCTCGGAACTGGATAGCTGTAGTGTTTGTGCCTGTATCGGGGTGGAAGAAACCGCAGCGCGTGCTTCCGAACCCTGATACGAGGCATTAGATCAGTCAGGTGAAGTCAGAGATAAGGCAGAACCCGTCTCTAACCCCGCTGACAGATCCATTTCCATTTGCAGATCCATTGCATCCATTTGAACCCCAAGTCTGAAGTCTTCGCTGTGCCTCGGCAGCAGTGGGACATGAGCCTTGGGGAACGCAAGCCTGGGCGTCCTCGTTAAAAAACGCCAGGCGGGATCGGAGTGTCCGCAAGGGAAGCACAATACAGTGCTCACAGTCAGCGCCCTTGCGCACTGACCGTGCATGCTCCTCTCCCAAACAAACAACACATAAAGTGTGTGTGTGTCCACCCGTTAAATAACAGGAGGTGCACACACACTCTAAACTGCTGCTTGCTCGCCATAGTATATAAATATATATATATATATATATATATATATATATATATATATATATATAAATATAACAGACAACACCAAATAACAAGGACAATTTCACATAGAGCGCTTGTGAAGACACAGAAAGCTGTCGCGGCTGGGTTTGAACCGGCTTATATACTTCCTGGTTCATGACGTCACCCGCTTCTGACGTCCCGTCATGCCATTGGACTGATTTTACATGTGCTTCAATACATCAACACGCAAAGCGTTCCCTTAGCGTCAATCGACGCAACGCGAGTTCCCTTGAAAGGGAATCAAGATTTTAATGTCTATAATTTCTAAATACCTTTATGCCTTATTGTAACGTTTAGCAGATTGGAGCTGGGCGATAATAGACCTTGGTCAGGGTAGCGCCATATTTAATTTTGGACATGAATGAAAATGAGGCTGTGACGGATATAATACAGAGCGTTCAATGGATTGTACTGTTGTTTAACAACCATCTTATTCAGCTGACGAAACATTTATTTCAGTAGACAAAAACATAAAACAGTTTTAAAAGTTATGCTTTTGAGATTTGCTATAAACGCCCCACTCAAGTATACTGTATGTATGCGGATAAAGTTGGACATACCTCTATATCAAAGTTTATATAAAAAGCTGTGCAATAATGTAATTTTCATGGTTGAATGTTAGAAAACAAACCTTGTTTCACATATTTTTCATTGTTGTAGCACTTCCCTTCCATATAAGTCAGTAACTCTGTTTAGTTGCTTTCTCTATGAACCCCCTCCTTCCAAAAAACGCAGTGTGTTCTGATTGGTCAGCTCGAACAGTGTGTTGTGATTGGTCAACCAATTTGAGCGTGTTTCTGAAATGTCACGCCCCTTACCATAACCTTGCTATGCCCAGTACACATTTTACGATTTTGGGCTTTCCCAGACGAAAGATGACCAATCGTGGTGATTTCTGTGGCCGTGGCTCCTAAGTGGTGGTATTACATCGTACAGTGAGAGATGTTCAACGACGGCTGTTGTCACGTTCTTGCGACCAAAGATAGCCTGCGATAATTTTCTGAACTTAAGCATGATCATCTCCCAGTGTGTTTGCTGCTATACGACCTACGTCTACTGACTAGCCAATACAAATGCATCAGGAACTAGCGTATTGATCAACACGACATGGCGCTAAAACTTAAAACTACTTACCTCAAGCTGTATTTGCAAGACTGGCATGCCAAGTTGGGCTCTTTTTCATATCCATGATCGTGCCCATATTCTCCTCTTTAGCTTCCTCCTCGATTTTCAGTGTACATAAAAACCACAATTGCCAAAATGTGATTAATCTTGCTCTATCTGTTTACCACTAGCACATGCTGATGATGTTTTATTCTTCTATACTAACTTGCGTCCTATCCTACGATTCAATAGATGTCATCATCTGTCCTACCCAATTATATTAGATCCACATCATACAGTGAGATCTTATAGGATTGCAGAAATCGCAGTCTGTAGCAGGCATTAGATCCTGGGTGAAAAATAAAAGAATCTTGTCCTACAACACCCTACTAACACAACTCACCCATGCTTCGCCCCCTTTATTTTGAGTATGCTGTCAAGTCAAATCAAGTCACCTTCATTTATATAGCGCTTTTAACAATATAGATTGTTTCAAAGCAGCTTTACAATGATAATAGTAAATTAAAGAGACAGAGATTGTTTTGGCTTTGCAGCTGCTCTAGAATAAAAGTTATTGTCTAGCCAAAGTTAGTTTTGATTGATTCACTTCCGTCGCAACGATCATTACATATTAACTTAGGGTCTGCTAACACGACACCGTTTTAACAGAAAACCCTTAATGCGATCCGGCCGCTCATTTGCACAAAACAGTGCCTGGTGGCTCGAGAACGCAAACCATGAAATAGGTTCCAAGGTACAAGCCTTGAAAAATTTATAATACAGAATTTTTTACCGCTTCTGCGTAGCCACGTGAACCGGAATTATCCTGACAACGTTTTATCTGTACAGAGTTAAAGGGAAGGAGGCCTTCACAGGGGAGAGACTAGTTGACACCTCAGGACTGCGTTGTCATCGTGTCCAGACGTAGGTCCTTCATCAGATCCGGATATGGCCTGGATCCAGCGGACTGCGGTGAACCTCGAGATAAACAGAGAGACTAATATTAGCGTAGACGCCATCCTTCTTATGATGTAACAAGTACATCAGGATTTATGGGAAGTGTTCCCGGTTCCCTTTCAGTCGCTCACGTTCGACGTAACATCGACGTGACAACGTAATGGGATCACTTCAGGGAGCCCTATCAACTTCGAGTGTCTACAGAATGAGCCAATGAACGTTGGCGTGCGTGAGAAGCGTCACGCGCCCCGCCCCGCAACGCCGGTATAAACAGGAAGTGGGCCCAGGCACTCATTGTCTTTCTCTTCAGAGCCGAGCTTTTGTTTCAACTCTGAGTTTCTACTGACTGCTGCAACGTTGAAGAATGCTTCAAAGAAAAAACTCTGTTTCAGTGCTGGTGTGATCGCGAGCATTACAGCTCACAACTGCTATTTTCACAGCATTGCTCGTGTGTGTGTGTGTATGTATCGGTCTCGGTGGGCGTTCCTTTTTGAGTGTGTACCCCGATTACACTGCGGCTATCCCTGGGTGCTTCAGCACTGAGAGAGTTATTTTTTCTTTTCTATATTTTTTGTTTTCAACTAAAAGAGCAACACAAGCGTGACCCTGCGTCCTTTTCAGGATGTCATTCCGCTTGTGCGTTTCTGGGTGTGGTCGTTCCCTGGCTCCAGCAGACGGCCACAATTGTTGCCTCTTGTGTTTGGGCATTCAGTACGCTGAGGCAGCTTTTTTGAATAGTTCATGTTCCCATTGTGGGAATATGACTATGATAGCACTGAGATCGAAACTTGCTTACCTCAAGGGAGGTGCAGTCCCCTCACCTATGCCCCGATCTAGTGTCTATTCTGGACTTCAGAATAGACCTACTTCAGCGCATGGTCAGGGTGATCTGAGGATTACCGTGAGGGCTTCCCCGCCAAGGCAATCTCCGTGGGTCCCTCACGCCTCACAAGCGCTGCCGCCGTTGGAACCTTCAAAGTAACGCGCTGGTCCTTCGCATAGACGACCAGACGTGTCCTTTGGGGCTCCATCTGACGACCAGATGTCAATCGCAGCATCGGAGGGGAAGCTCCAGTCCTCTGGAGATTAAGATTCGGCTGCGTTACCCCCTTCGGGCATTGTAGCGTTGCCCGAGTCTGATCCAGAATTGGCGGCTATGCTTTCCCGGGCTGCCGAGAAGGTCGGGCTTGCATGGAGCTCTCCACCACGTCCCGAACCTTCCCGGTTGGACGATTGGTTTCTCGGGGCAGGCCGTGCTGGTTCTCAGTGCGCCGCCCCGGTACCATTCTTTCCGGAAGTGCATGAGAAGCTAACTAGGACGCGGACGGTGCCGTATAGTGCCAGAAGCCGTCCTAGTAGCTCCTCCCTCCTCACCACCCTCAACGGCGGAGCGGCTAAGAGGTATGTGGATGTCCCACCGGTGGAGCGTGCCGTTACGATGCAATTGTGTCCAGCGTCCGCTTCCTCCTGGCGGGGCAATCCACGCCTCCTGTCCAAGGTATGTAAGTTTTCATCCGGTCTCACGGCGAAGGCTTACAGACCCTGTGGACAGGCTGCTTCAGCCCTCTATGCCATGGCGCTTCTGCAGGTCCACCAGGCCCAAGCGCTCATGGACATGAGACTCATGGACTCCTCCGGGAGCTCCGTGTGGCAACTGACCTCACTCTCCGAGTGACGAAAGAAACCGCACGTTCAGTCAGTCAGGCGATGTCCACCTTGGTGGTCCAGGAGTGCCACCTTTGGCTTAACCTGGCGGACATGAGGGACACCGATAAATATCTGTTCCTGGATGCCCCTCTCTCCCAGGTTGGGTTATTCAGCGACGCGGTCGAGAGCTTCGCCCAACAGTTCTCGCCCAGAAGCAGACGGAGGCCATCCGAAACATCCTGCCCCGGTGGACCGCTGCTGCTCCCACCCGTCCACCGGCCGCAGACCCTCCATCCGCTCGTCGCCGAGGTCGACCTCCTGCGGCATTCTCCGCTCCTGTGAAGCTTCAGCAGCAACAGCCACCATCCAGGCCTCAGCGTGGAGCAGGCCGCAGGAAGTCGACCACGCCTGTCCAGGCCACTGCAAAACCAGGAGGCAAGCGGAGGTGCAAACGACCCTGAGACGGGCGACCCAGAGATGGATCAAGTTGCTCTTCAGGAGATGGTGAACGCGCCGCGGCGGAGAATCTATCCTTTTCTTTCTGTTTCACCACTGACCCATGGGCCAGTGGTACCCACATTTTCAACAAAAGAGCAATTTCTGAAACCTCTGGGTCCCAAGAGGGCACGCTTGGCTGTCGACGACGCTATGCCTTGTCACCTTCAAGCCCCTCTTTCATCGCCAGCGAGCAGCAGTGGCTGTGTCCTGGACGCACTGACGCCTCCGCACACTCACTCTGCCCTTCGACGGAAGCAGGTACGTGTTGCACCACACACTCAGACCCCACTCCAGGCCGCTATGCTGTCCGAGTCGGGTCCCTGCATTCCGCCGCGCTGCCCCAGCAGTTTTAGCAAGGAGAAAGGAGAATAGTAAATAAAAAAAGACAGTACAAATAATAATAATAATAATAATAAATAATAATCGTAATAATAACATTAGTCAGAATATCAAAAAAAAAAAAAACATAAATTATTTAAAAAAGTGTCAGTGTTGAGTCCAGTGTTAAAGTGATAAAGTGACCAGGTATTAATGTAAGTCCAGGTGTGTATGTATGTGTGTATGTATGTATTGTCCGTATCGTCCTCTCTACCCTATTTCTTCCTCCCCCCAAGTGAGGAGTTGTAGAGTCTGATGGCATGAGGGACAAAGGAGTCCTTGAGTCTGTTAGTCCGGCACTTGGGAAGGAGCAGCTTTCCACTGAACCGGCTCCTCTGGGTGCTGATGATGGTGTGCAGAGGGTGGCTGGCATTGTCAATAGTGTCCAGCAGTTTGTCTAGTGTCCTCCTCTCTGCCACCATCACCAGTGAGTCCAGCTTCATGCCGATCACAGAGCCGGCCCGCCTGATCAGTTTGTCCAGCCTGTTGGTGTCCTTCTTGGATATGCTGCCCCCCCAGCACACCACAGTGTAGAAGAGGACACTGGTGACCACAGACTGGTAAAACATGCACAGCAGTTTGCTGCAGATGTTAAAGGAGCGCAGTCTCCTCAGGAAGTACAGCCTGCTCTGTGTCTTCCTGTACAGGTGGCTCTTGTGTGTTGTCCAGTCCAGTTTGTTATCCAGCCACAGTCCAAGGTATTTGTATGATTTGACTGCCTCCACCTCAATTCCCTCCAGCAGGACCGGTCGCGGACTTGATCTGGACCTCCCAAAGTCAACGACCAGCTCCTTTGTCTTAGAGGTGTTGAGCTGTAGGCAGTTAGTGCGACACCAGAGAGCAAAGTCCCCCACCAGACTCCGATACTCCTCCTCCCTGCCCCCCCCTAATGCACCCAACGATGGCTGTGTCATCCGTGTACCTCTGTATGTGACACAGCTCCGAGTTGTAACAGAAGTCCGAGGTGTACAGGGTGAAGAGAAGAGGGGCCAGCACTGTGCCCTGAGGGGCTCCAGTGCTGCTGACCACAGTGTCAGACATGATGTCCTTCAGCCTGACATACTGTGGCCTGTCCGTGAGGTAGTCTCTGATCCAGTCTACCAGAAAGTGGTACTTCATTGTACCCATGAAAGGCGGTGGGTTACGGCCAGAAAGTGCTACTTCATTGTACCCAAGAAAGGCGGTGGGTTACGGCCTATCTTGGACCTGCGTGTCCTGAACCTTTCGCTTCACAGGCTGTCGTTCAAGATGCTTACGCAGAAACACATTTTCAAATGCATCCGTCCCCAAGATTGGTTTGCAGTGATCGACCTGAAGGACGCGTACTTTCATGTCTCAATTCTCCCTTGACACAGACCGTTTCTTCACTCTGCGTTCGAGGGACGGGCATATCAGTACAAAGTCTTACCCTTCGGGCTGGTCCTGTCGCCCCGTATCTTCACGAAAGTCGTGGAGGCGGCCATTGCTCCCATGTGCGAGCATGGTGTTCGCATTCTCAACTACCTCGACGACTGGCTTATTCTAGCCCAGTCGAGAGAGCAGTTGTGCGAACACATGGACATGGTGCTCAGTCACCTCAGCCACCTAGGGCTTCGGGTCAACTGGGAAAAGAGCAAACTCACCCCCGAGGATCTCTTTTCTCAGTATGGAGTTGGACTCGATCAATATGACAGCGCGCCTCACCTAGGCCTGCGTCCAGTCAGTGTTGAACTGCGTGAGCACACTCAGACGCAGAACAGCGTCTCAGCTTGTGGTGGGACCCTTCGTTCCTGTGGGCAGGTGTCCCCCTAGAACAAGTATCCAGGCACTCTGTGGTCACCACAGATGCCTCTGCCACCGGCTGGGGGGCCACGTACAATGGGGATGCAGCTTCAGGTCTGTGGATGGGGCCTCAACTGCATTGGCACATCAACTGCCTCGAGTTGTTAGCAGTACATCAGCAGTGGTCTACGCTCCTGCCATATGTCACAACTTGCCCGCCATCTCCTCATTTTGAGTCAGAAGCATTTGAGGTCGCTTCATGCCATTTATATTCCGGGCCTGCTCAACCGTGCAACCGACGAGCTCTCGCGGCAGCGGGACTCCATCCCCAGGTGGTCCAGCTGATTTTCAGGCGCTTCGGGACCGCACAGGTAGATCTGTTTGCCGCCCCGGACACGTCTCACTGCCAGTTGTTCTATTCCCTGACCGAGGGGACCCTCGGCACGGATGCCCTGGCACACAGCTGCCCCCAGGACCTACGCAAGTATGTGTTTCCCCCAGTGAGCCTTTTTGCACAGACCTTGTGCAAGGTCAGGGAGGATGAGGAACAGGTCTTGTTAGTTGCGCCGTATTGGCCCAACCGGACCTTGTTCCCGGAACTTGTGCTCCTCGCAACAGCTCCTCCCTGGCCGATTCCTCCGAGAGAGGACCTGCTTTCTCAGAGGTGGGGCACCCTATGGCACCCATGTCCAGACCTCAGGAAACTCCATGTCTGGTCCCTGGATGGGACGCGGAGGTTCTAGGTGACCTACCCCCAGCAGTAGTTGACACCATCACTTCCGCTAGAGCCCCCTCAACAAGGTGCCTCTATGTGTTGAAGTGGAACCTGTTCGTTGACTGGTGTTCTTCTCACGAGGAGAACCCCCGAACTTGCTCGATCAGAGCCGTGCTTTCCTTCCTGCAAGATGTGTTGGAGCGAAGGCTGTCTCCCTCCATCCTTAAAGTGTACGTTGCCGCTATCACTGCACATCACGATGCAGTTGAGGGTAAGTCGCTGTGAAAGCACGATCTGATCGTCAGGTTCCTGAGGGGGGTGGAGGAGACTAAATCCTCCTCGCCCGCTCTCTATACCCTCTTGGGATTTGTCTCTGGTCCTTTCGCTCTTCAGAGACCACCCTTTGAGCCTCTGCAATCAGCTGAGTTAAAAATTCTGTCCTGTAAAACAGTACTCCTGGTTGCATTGGCCTCCATCAAGAGGGTAGGGGACCTGCATGCATTTTCGGTCGCCGAATCGTGCATGGAATTCGGCCTGGCTAACTCTCACGTGATCCTGAGACCCTGGCCCGGATACGTGCCCAAGGTTCCCACCACTCCCTTCCAGGACCAGGTGGTGAACCTGCAATCGCTGCCTTCGGAGGAGGCAGACCCAGCCCTGGCTTTTCTCTGTCCCGTCCACACTCTGCGCCTGTACGTGGACAGAACGCAAAGCCTCAGGACCTCAGATCAGCTCTTCGTCTGTTGCAGAGGCCAGCAGAAGGGAAAGGCTGTCTCCAAGCAGAGGATGGCCCACTGGATAGTGGATGACATCGCCTTGGCTTACGAAGCCCAAGGCGTGCCTTGCCTGCCCGGGTTGAGAGCCCACTGCACTAGGGGTGTCGCTTCTTCTTAGGTGCTGGCACACGGCGCCTCGCTGACAGATATATGTAGAGCTGCGGGCTTGGCGACACCTAACACGTCCGCTGGGTTTTATAGCCTACGTGTTGAGCCGGTTTCTTCCTGTGTGCTTGCTTCAACCAGCCGGTAACACCGAAGTTCCCGCTCTAGTGTCGGCTTACTGCGGCAGTCCCCTCCACATGGAGCGGATATGTGTGCTTCTCTGCTCCAGTTGAGTTCCCCACTCAGGCGAACCCTGTAGAGTTCATCCACACCCCTTCGGCAGTCAGACGTTACGGAACGTCCGACGTCAGGCCTGGTGCTCGTATGCTAGGCTGAGTTCGATTGTGGTGATCCCTGCGGGATCCCATATGCGTATTCTTCCACGATCAGCTTCCCGGTGAGCCCGTGTCTTTCCCTTGGCAGAGTCCGCTCTGCCGTCACTGTCTGGTGTATCCTCCCCCTTCTCAGGCTGGAGCCACCCCAGTGACATTCCATATGTTGCACTGCCCCTCCGGCCAGTCCATATGTGTATTCTCCACATGTTACCTCCCTTTGGGCAGGATGTGGCTTCCGCAGTGTCCCTCTCACCTGGAAAGGCACGCTTTCCCAGTGTAATCCAAAGAGTTCCACTGTGTGGGGTATAACTGAACAGCAGATCGAACTCCCTCTACGCAGGCCTTCTGCCCTAGGCAGTTGGCAGTCTGAGAGTCTTGCGTAGGGCACTGGATGTGGCAGCAACCGTGGCGTTCTCCATGGGATCCCAATTAAGTCATCACGTGACGTCGAACGTGAGCGACTGAAAGGGAACGTCTCGGTTACTAATGTAACCCTCATTCCCTGAAGGAGGGAACTGGAGACTTAACGTCCCGTCGCCACGGTTGCTGACCATCGCTGTACGGCTGTCACAAACTCAGCTCCTCAGCGAAAGACAATGAGTGCGTGTGCCCGCTTCCTGTTTATACCCGCGCTGCGGGGCGGGGCACGTGACGCTTCTCACACACGCCAACTTTCATTGGCTCATTCTGTAGACACTCGAAGTTGATAGGGCTCCCTGAAGTGATCCCAATTACGTTGTCACGTCGACGTTACGTCTCCCGTTCCCTCCTTCAGGGAACGAGGGTTACATTAGTAACCGAGACGTTCCGGCTGACCTAATCTATGCAGCCTAACATTGAATTATAGAAGTCTATAATGTGTTATGTGTATGCTAGGTCAAAGAGAGTGTTTTTAGTCTAGATTTGAACTGACAAAGTGTGTTGTGGGCGAGAATCAATTAAATGAGGAGGTAATTGTGATGTATGTGTTCCCGGAAGAAAACTCAAGACTACAGTCATTTCAAGGAGTTCAGAAACAATGTGCGCTGATATAGAGAATAATTCCCTTTTGAGTGACTTTGTGCTTTGTAACTTTGCAGACCTTTTTCATGTTCAAACCGCAACATACACACTAAAGAAACGCAAAAAAACAAATAAGTAGTTTTCCTTTCAGGCTTTGCTGACTAAGAAGCACTGCCACTAGAGTCAAATCCACAATTTCACACTTAAAACTTAGACAGCCATTTAATTTGACAGCAAAGCCATGTAGGGAAAGGAGCAAAGGACAACCACACAGATTTGAGGAGGCCAATTATTTTAGAATAACTGGCTGGTGTTTGTAGGTCAAGAGCCATTTGAAAATGATCATTTAGTATAAATAAGCATCAAAGAAAACAAATGGGCAAGCTATTTTGAGGTGATGGAACATATTATTAGCTAAATATAGCATGAGTTGATCTGAAGAGCACTCTTCTCAGAATGTGTTTAATTCGCTTTCATCTGGACATTCTTTGATTTGGAATGTCTGATGTTCTTCCTGGATTCTGCTGGCGAGAGACAACTGGATTCACTAATTGTGTATGTATATAAAAAAAAACTTGTTTGAAAGATAACGCAGAGAATGCCTGATAGCCTGAACAATCTGCAAAACTTAAAAGACATTGAAGCAAGATGATAATGGGCAGCTTTGTGGCAAAGTTCCCGACAAACAGACCGCAATGCTAATGATAATTGATGTCACATGTTCTCCATGCTCTTCCCAGAGACAGACTCTTAAAGAAGAAAGCCAGATATCTCTGTCCTGTCCTCAAGTCTCCCACTCTCCTTCCGCCTTGGTGCCTTCATCTAATTTGTAGGCTGAATCATGAAAGCATTGTGATAAATGGGGGATTATGGTGGATGGACTGGGCATTAATGGAATATCAGGAGGATTAGTGGTGACGTAAACTGTTGGGGTTGGGAGGGCTCGTGGAGCCCTGGTGCTCCTTAGAGGAGCCCGTTGAGGGGTCAAGAGGAGTGTGAGCGAATTAATTGGAGAAATGCAAGGCGTGGTCCTTCTTTAATCCTCTCGACGTCTCATGCCGGGCTCCAGTCCACACCTTCATATGATTCCTAATCAGCCTGACTCACCACTGAAGTACTGGAACGTAATAAACCTGAGTTTCTCTATTGTAGTAATAACAGAGTTTGACAGATCTTATCATCATGCCAAAAGGTGACTGTTGATGTCTGAGAGGGGGCTCAAAGACAATGCATATGGAAAAAGGCTTCCGGAAGAGAGTTCTTCAACATCAAAAGACTGGCGTCCTCTGTTGAGTCATTTGTTGATCTATAACTCACTCTGAAAATGCTCAGTGGGGGACAAGGCTGCGTGGAGCCAGGGAGACATTATAAAGTGTTGAAGGAGACAAGATTGAGATTCATGGATAAATAATGACATAGTCCAGGTCAGGAGAATTAGAGCCTGTCCAAAACACATCAACATAGAGGGGGAAAACACATTTTTGAAGGCATTGCAAAATAATAATAAAAATATATATTATAAAATTCAATATGATAGAAGTATTTGAAGTTAATTAGTAAAATATCAAAAATAGTTTTTTTATATTACGTAAAACAAAAATTCAAGACAAATGTCAAAAAGAGGCTACTATATATATATATATATATATATATATATATATATATATATATATATATATTTAATACCATAGAGATATGATAC
Source organism: Gila orcuttii (assembly GCA_026230005.1). Lineage (NCBI taxonomy): Eukaryota > Metazoa > Chordata > Actinopteri > Cypriniformes > Leuciscidae > Gila > Gila orcuttii. The sequence continues at coordinate 7,744,116 of JAPDVR010000017.1, forward strand.
AAAATACGATAATAATATTATTAATAAGTAGTACAAATATTGATAGATTTTTTTATCAATAGAACTCCCCAAATCAGAAAAAAGTAACAATTTCTAAATTATAATAATACAAAGTGTGTTCACATACAACACAATTTAGAATACAAAATAAATATTATTATATTACTGATAAATAGTCAAAATATAATATAAATATAAAATATTGATTACATTTTTCAAATATCACATTTAAACTCCCCCAAATTGACAAAACATAAATTAACTTAAAAGTTACAATTTGATAATTAGAATAATATAAAGCATTTTCAAATTTAGAATACAAAAAAATATTATTAACAAATAATAATAATAGTATAAAATATTAAGAAGAAATTGCAAAAATAACAACAAAATAAAGTGATTACAGCAACAAAAAAAATATATTTAATAAAAATCACAATGATATAAAATGTAATTAAGTATCATATAAATACAATATGATAATATTATTAAATAGTTGTCTAATTATACACATTTTTGTATTTTCAGTATCTCAGTAAAATGAAATTGTAATTTCATTGGCTTGTTGTTCTGCTTTATTCACAAGAGACTAATAAAACCAGGCATGCAACTGCATCCTCTTCTAAAACAATTAATTGAAAAGGCCTTTTCCTACACTGCAGGAAATGAGATTCATATTGATCATTGTAGATTGTAGTCCAGACTCACGTTACCCCGGCCAGACTTTCTCATACAGGGTTGAAACCTGATCCGGAGCCAGCGTGCTCTCAGTGGCAGACCTCCTGGCACCAGAGCAGAGAGGGCCAGAACTCACAGTGCTGCAGGGAAGGCCTGTCATTAGAGGAGCTGACTCCAGATCAGTGCCGTGATTAATTATCCAGCACGGGAGACACACCTTCAGTCGAGTGCCTGTTAGGGTCCACAAACTCCCTGCTCCTCATTATATCCCTGCTTGGCTTGTAATTTACTGTCTTCTCCGCTAAACGCCGTCAGAGAACCTCCAGACAAACCTGAAGGTGTCTCCGCCATGAATGGAATTCTGACCGAAATTTTTGGGATACTTTTAGAAGGACGCTGGTGGAGATTTATGTGTCCTGCTGTGTGTTTGTCATAATTATAGAATACTGAATTGATTGGAGGTAAAAAAAAAAAAAAAAACTAAAAAAAAAAAAAACTCTATTAGAGTTGGGCTGTGTAAATCACAATATATATTTTTGATGGAAATTAAACAACAATATCTGAATAAGTTTGACATCAGTGCAAAAACAGCTCCACACTCGAGTTACAAAGTTCTAACCCCAAAATGATTCTAAATTGTGAATGGATGAGCCACGCTGAAATCTATTTCCCTGTCTGTCTGTTTGTCTGCTATCTATCTATCTATCTATCTATCTATCTATCTATCTATCTATCTATCTATCTATCTATCTATCTATCTATCTATCTATCTATCTATCTATCTATCTATCTATCTATCTATCTATCTATCTATCTATCTATCTATCTATCTATCTATCTATCTATCTATCTATCTATCATTAATAAATAGAAAAAATATGGACTATTAATTAAACTTTTCAGTCTTCAAATTTCAAACTCCCCCAAATCGACAAAACATACAAATTATTGATAACAGTTACAGTTTCTAAATTATAATAACATAAAGTGTGTTCAAATACAAAATTTAGATACAACATTATTATAATATTATTAATATTATTTATAATATGATTCATATAATATTATAAATATTGATATTATAATATTATTACATATTATATTTTCATTAATAATAATACATACATTGTCAAGAAATTATTGCAAAGAAACAAAACAAAAATAGTAGGGTAAAAAATGGGAAACATTTTGACATCGAGATGACTTGGAAAAGTGTCCCAATCAACCTGAATTCACCCTAGTTATTACAGAAACAAAAAAATAATAGTTAATAAAAATCTAAATGATATAAGTATGAATAATTTTTTAGGACACATCCAGCTTTGATCATTGTTCTTAATCCTATCTGGACAAAGTATTTGACAAAAAAGCGTTCTCAGCTTTTTGTTTTAAATGTTCTTATTACTTATTTATTTATTTTATGAAAATTACCCAAATTAAAGTGTTGACAAAAAAAAGAAGAATAAATGAAGCTAAAAAAAAAAACAAACAAAAACAACAGAAACTTTGTTCTTTCTTTTTATATATTTACTGTTTACATATTCATACAACAAAATATTCTGGGGGCCATGAAAAAATTATGAATATGATCAAAAATGCTGACACTGTCTAGCAACTTAAAAATAATACTTTGGCGGGAAAGTCAAGCAGTCTACCACAGTGTAAATGGCATAGCAAAATCTCTAACATGGAAACCAAAAACAATTATGCAACAGTTTTGAGTGACAGGGTTGGAGTCAGAGTTCTTTCCCGTAAGGCGAGTGACTTCAGCAGGTCTCTGCGGGTGTGAATGTGTGTGTTCGTGTCAGAGCAGGGTAATGATAAGGTTGGCAGATGTACAGGCTGTGCCCAGGAGTGACAGCAGGAGCGTCTTGTCAGTGGCGTCACTCCTCTGTGGACCGTCCGTGCAATTTCTCTTATTACAAGGCTAGGCAGGGCACACAACAACCACAAAAATAAGCAATTACATTTAATTAGACAACAACAACCAAAAGACGGTCTCGGACACAGCGCTAGCAAATAAAAGGAAACGTGAGGCAAGCGAAGAGAGTGTAGTGAATGATACATCAAAGTCCAAAGCTAAATGACTCTTTCATTAGTTGCATGATTTCTTCAAAGCAGAGAGAGCAGAGATGAGATGAGTAAGATAAAGGGGAGTGGAAAGAGAGACAGACAGAGACAGAGACAGGACAGAAAAGTGAATGATCCTAGAGCAACTTTAGGGAACTATCCTTCTTCATAGTTAGTCTATGTTTCGCATTGAGTGCAAGGGGTTGCAAGTTCTGACCAAAATGGCTACTGTATGTCTGTGAAATATGAGGCAGGACATTTCTACATTTTGTATAGAGCAATGATCACATAGTTGTGTAGGTCAACCCAGAAGTTAGCTTCACCCTGGTTCCCTCCACTTTAGCATTCTACTAACTATAAGTAACTTTGCAACTACATGTCAACTAACTCTTATTAGAGTGTTAGTAGACTGTAGTAGACTGTCTTTAAGTAGAAAAAAATGGGTTGTACTGTCGTGTTCAGTGAATTCAAGTGTGGTACTGTGATCAGTGTGTCAGAACTTTAGCATGATCATCTCCAAGTGTGTTTGCTACAACGACTTACGCCTACTGACTAGCCAATAAAAATGCAACATGAACTGGCGTATTAATGAACTTTGTGGTACAAAAGTCAGTTTGTGAAATTTCAACCTTGCTATATTTCATGGTCAACTGTAAGTGGTATTATTAGAAAGCAGAAGCATTTAGGAACATCAGCAACTCAGCCACAAAATGGAAGACCACGTAAAGTCACAGAGCGGGGTCACCGGCGAGTGTTGAGGAGCATGATGCATACAAGTCGCCAACCCATAACTGTTCCAAACTTCCACGTGCATTAATATCAGCACAAAACCTGTGCAGCGGGAGCTTCATGGAAGATTTAATGGTATGGGGCTGTTTTTCAGGGGTTGGGCTAGTGTCCTTACTTACAGTGAAGTGAAATCTTAATTCTTCAACATACCAAGACATTTTGGACAATGCTATTCTTTGTGGGAACAGATTGGGGAAGGCCCTTTTCTATTCCAGCATGACTGTGTCCCAGTGCACTAAGCAAGGTCCATCAAGACAATGTTGGATGAGTTTGGTGTTGAAGAACTTGACTTGCCTGCAGAAAGCCCTGAACTCAACCCCATCGAACAGCTTTGGGATGAACTGGAATGAAGATTGCGAGCCAGGCCTTCTCGCCCAACATCAGTACCTGACCTCAGAACTGCTCTGCTGGGTGAATGGGCAAAACTCAGTTTTATCCCTAGAAGACAGACTGGTCTCCACTAGTTGGCACAGTTGAAAACCACAGTCCTCTTCTTCTTCTGTTGTTGTTATTGCTACTGACTCTTAGCATGCAGTCTCTGCCACTCTGCATAATGCGTTTGCCTGGCTTGCTCCTAATTTCCCAAGCTTCTCATCACTGTCAGGAAGTTCCTGTTTGATCTGGGAGACACCCTCCCTCCCTCTCTCTCTCTCTCTCTCTCTCTCTCTCTCTCTCTCTCTCGGCTGTCTGCAGCCTGGGAAAAGCCGCAGCGACACAGCAAACTGTCGCGGCCTGAAGGGGGGAGCGGGTGCAGAGGCGCGCTCTGAGAACATGAAAGACAAACAGCCGCGGTCTGCCGCTGCACCCCTGTCGCCAGGCCTGCCCGTCTGTCTGTGGCGATAGCTGGTGCTGCTGCTGAAATGAAAGGCCAATTTCTGGGTGATCTGAGTTGCGCTGTTTGGTTTAGCCTGACCATCAGGTCTGGGAACAGCCTGACTGCAGCCTTCACCGGAAAATAAAGCTGGTCTTAGCTGCTAACAAGCTTAGGCTGTTTTAAGATGTTCTTTTTTTAGCAGGGTTGGCACAACAATATGCACACATATTAATACGACATAGACAATTGGAAATGGTCGATTTTGCATCCCAACTGTAGATGAGAATCAGTAAAGCTATTGAACCATTAGTGCATGGTGTTAGCAAAAGCAAAGTCATGGGTTTGATTCCCAGGGAATGCATGTGCTGGTAGAATGTATACCTTGAATGCAATGTAATGGACCTGATATACTTACAGCAAATTATTTTTCATTTTTCGCTTAATACCTTAAAATAATACCAGAGCAATTGTATATTGTTAGTGAACATCCTGAAATATGTGCTCTGCGTTTTCCTCTCAATAACAAAAACACAAAAAAATATGACAGCGGTTGGAAAAACCAACCAACCAGCCAAACACGGGTAAAAATCAACTGTGGTGTGTAACGCTGTCAAAACACTAGCAAAGACATTGTTATTTTCCAACATCCTACATTTTTAATGATTTTTTGTACTGTATTGATCTGTACACCTAAAACAAATTTTTGGTGATGAGGATGAAAGAGGAAGGGAGATGGCTGGATGACAGGATTTTGTTTGAATAAGAAATGAATGTATTAATTATGAAATCCACATTTTATAATATAAATATATATATATATATATATATATATATATATATATATATATATATATATATATATATATATATATATATATATATATATATATATAAAGCTGTGACGTATAGGTAATCTGGTACATTTTTTATTTTTATTTTTTTTGGCTAGAAGTTCTGAATGATGGATAATTAAAAAATGTTGTAGCCAAAATGGCCGGTGAGTGAAAAAGTTAATTTCAAACCCTGGATGTGGATGTTAGCACGAGCTCAGCAATTTTGCACTCCAAAGTCATGCCACGGTTATTTATATAGCACTTTATACAATAGATTGCTTTAAAGAAAGCAGCTTTAAAGTGAAAAATGAATGAAAATGAAAAAACAATGTCAGTGTCATTAGAATTCCAACTTCAATTTCTACTATAAAGCAGCTCTCCTGTGTGTTCATGCTTTTACTCGCGACTGAGCGGAATAGACAGAAAGAATGAACTGGAGAAGATTTCCATGTCAAAGAAGGCAGAGCCCCAGACCACGCTAACCTATTACGCCATCACCACGGACCAATGGCAGTCCGAAGGTGTTTACCGGCCAGAATGAAAGTTCGCTTTGGCAAGCCGTATCAAACTTCAGAAATTAACTCAAAACAAAACTTCATTTTGGCCTGATTTTGTTAAAAAAAATACATCACACCAGTTTATTCTTTGATTTAGCTTGAAGTACATCAGCGCCATAAGTTGTTTTGGATAAAAGCATCTGCCAAATGCATAAATGTTAATGTAGATGGTTTCTCGAGGAACGATGCTCTTGGCAGCCAATGATTAATTGCAAAAAACAAGTAGCCTGGTTACAAATGACCTTGTTTTCTTTTACCTTGCAAAGGTTTTCGGTCATGTCCCACCAGCTAAAAATTTACATGACCAACTTGAACATTAGTGAAATCTACGAGTTGATCTCATGCAAAACTCCCAATCACTCAAGTTCCTTTTGGAATGACTGGATTGTGTCTGTGAAATTACGACAAGCAATGCTAAATGTGAACAAACCTTTATAAGCCACATAACATTTGCATAAAAAAAACAAAAAAAAAAACAACACTTTTTGTTTCCCAACCTGGTCTAGAGCATAATCGGTCTGACTGTGATGAGAACCAGGACCAAAGCATCTCCGGCACGACTTTAGTAGCTTGTTTATCACATTTTGACAGTAATATGAATGCAGTCATCCCTATTTCCGCACCACTCCTTACTCTCAGACATACCATTTATCTGCCATAGAGCCCCTTTCAGAGCCAGAATCCTTGACTAAACCCTGTCGCTTCAGTACTGTACATCTCACTGGACCAAAACACTCTTGTATGAGATGAACTCCTGCATGATCTTGAAAATGACCCAGTAGTTTAAAACTGAATGCTGCAAGTTGCAAACAGGATGGGGTGGTTTATTATTGTTGTTTTTTTCCAGTTTATTTATTTATTTTTAAATAGAATATAATATACAGATGGTCAACAGGTTTGAGACCACAGTGACATTGATTTACAACACTGGATTTGGTAGTGAGTAAATTTGTGGGATTGATCATGTAAACTCTTTGAACAGAACGTCAGATGTTCTTGCTTCTTAGATGATTTTTGGAGCATCTATTTTTTTGTGAAAAAAGTTAAGGATAAGAAAATAAATTTTATGTTATATTTAATTTATATTAGTAAAGAAGCATTTTCAATAGTGGTCTCTGGCTTTTGGATCCCACAACAGGACTCAACAGTAAAGATATCTTTGGTAAAACTTTAGATAGGTAACATATAATTTACTGCTGGGCTTTATTATATATTACAATATGAAAATAGAATTCAAATTAGTTTTAATTTTATTAATAATATTTGCAGTTTATGCAACTATAACTTCCTGAAACCTATGAATTTTCATGCACACAGTTTTATTGTCAAATGATTGTAATTCAAACAATTCAGATTTTGCAGATGTTTGATACCTCCAGACCAGTACCATCAAAAAGTAATTCTCAATATTCCGACAAAACATCACCCATGTCAGAAAGGAATAGCGTACCCGTCCGGAAACGTTCTCAGCGTGCCATCGTGCCATCGGTCCTCAACTCCTAAAATTACACTGGCATTAAAAGTTATCCATACCTTGTGTTTTAATGCGTGTCAAAAAGAGAGGAATGAGGGGTGCTTAGTTGTGAGGTAAACTTCAATTTACACATTTCTGGTGTCTCAAACCACAAGCACACTCCCAAAACTATGTCTCGCATTCACATGAGCTTTCAAGACCCATAAAAAATGTGGGCTGGTCAATTATCTGAATAAATGATGGCGTTTCAAGAACAGTCATCATTTGAATGGTTTACACAAACTGTTGTTATCTTTCTACAGCCGAGTCATGTCTCCCAGTAGTGCCGCCTGCATGTTTTGCAAGAGCGAGCAGGCGTCAGCATAAGTGACTGGAGCTCGGACGACCAGCATACCAAACACAGCTGTGCTTATGCAGGAGGAAATGCCACAAACATCCAATTGCTGCAGTCTCCATCCACACACACTGTCTGTCAAAAGCTCAAGACGGAAACAAGGACTGTTTAAAGGGAGGGTTGAGATGACAATATCATGATTGTGTTATTGAAGTGGGGCTTTGCAGCAGAAAATGTGGTGAAGTTGACACAATAACAGACCAAACATGTCATTAGAGATACATTTGAAGACTTTTGAAGCTATACAGAACAATTCAAACCCGAAGCATGATGTAAAGGAGGATAACAAAACTTAAACAAATACCATTAACAATTAGTGGGTATTTCGTTAAATAATTAGAAAATAAATCAATATCAATTACCACATAAACTTTTTTTTGGGGGGTTTGTCTGTAAAAGGAATTATTTTTTTTAATGTATTTTTATATATATATTTTTAAAAACTTAAATTGACAATTATTCAAGAGACATGCACCTTTGCTGAATGCCAAAAAAAATCACTGTATTATTTGCACATGCACAAATAATAAAAAAATAAATAGAGCGAGCTTATTCTGAGCAAACTATGAGAGATTTTTTTCTCTGGAGCACAATCTGAAAAACTAAGCAAACGTCTCTGAGAAAACAATTGAGATATAAAAGAGATATTTGTGCTTTTCTTTCCTATGGATATTGGAAACAAACAAATTAGTAGGTTTGTATTGTATACTGTCATCCAACAAAGCTTTTATACAATTTTATACGAGTCCATTGTAGCCTATTGTGTTTGTGTAACATTGTAAAACACAGTTTTAGGCCTAAATGTAAAAGATATGCTGCTAACATATTGGTATGTTTAACAAATTATCAAGTTTTGCAATGAATAATCTCTATTAAGAAGTTTCTGAGAGTTTTTGCAACTACGCCAATAAGTCAAGTCCCTTGAAGTCATTCAATAAAGCCAACTCTTTCACAGGTCGCTCTTTTCACAAGATGAAAGTACTGGATCAGTTAACCTGTCACAAATGAAGACTGACCACCAAAAGTTAAAAGTAATCAGAAAATTGCAAGCTAATGACTGTTCAACCTTTATTAAGAGAGTGCATCATTCAGCATTAGAGAAGCATTAAAACTACACAAGCATTGCAGGCTGACATTACTTCCTTCAGAATTAGCAAAACATATAATTAAACATTTTAGCTATTAATAGAGACCTCAGAGATACAACACTATGGTAAAGGTAAGACTGAGACGAAAACCAGCACCCTTGACTCTAATAGGCTGCTTCTTTATAATTAACCTGGGAAAGGTCACAAATCAAAGAGTCTCATACAGCACTGGCGCCACAAACACTTCTCTTTGACCACTAATGACTCCAGAGAGAGTACGAGTCGACAATGCTAACCCTCTATTTTATCATTCATAATGCTAAATGGTATTATTATCCTAACATTCATAATAAACATAATTAACATTACTTCTAATAGGTGACTATGTAATTGACTAATCAATTGGAATTCCTTGTACAATTGACCCACAAAGCATTTAAGCCACATTTGTAAATAACAATGTCTCTGCATTAAAAACGAAATATCAAAGTCATCTTCTCTCAAAAGATGTTAGAGCTTTTTCCAGGACCCAACTCCATTTTCTGAGCCATTTATGGATATATGAGGTCAGTTCTCAAGTTCACACAGGTGTCATATTAGCGGAACTACAGGTGTAGTTCATCACATCAACTATCAACATCATCCACTAATGTTTGACAACCACAAATGGTCACAATCCTTGAGTTAAAGGGTTAGTTCACCCCAAAATGAAAATTCTGTGATCATTTACTCAGTCAGATTAACACCACTCCGTTTTCAACGAAAAATGGACGACTTTTAATGCATTTTGGCTGTTTATTTACACGACAATGGTGTTTGCCTGAAAACGCAAACTTTTGAAAACAGGGGCCCGTTCTTCGTACATTGCTTAAAACATCCGAGATCAAACAAGACATCCAAGATAATATCATCGTGCTCATCATGATCCGGCTAATTAGGTTCTTTGAACACACCTGCCGGTTATGATTAGTATAGCTGGATTGAGTTATCTGAGATAATTGCGCGTTCATGCACTGATTTAAAAGGGGATATGTATCGATAGTAGAAACATTGATCAGCAACGCTGCTATTGGCTGCTCACCGTGGCCAAAGAGCGCGCTCAGTTTTTCACCGTAGCAGAGCAAGAAATAGTCCAAGTTTATGCTGAATTTTAATGTTTAATTAAAATGGCAGGGAACACCTCAAAGTCTGCAAAAGCCAGGAGAGAGGGCTGGGAAAAAGTAGCAGGCAAATTTAATGCGTTTGTGATGGCCATGTTATATGTTTTTATAACTTATTACAGTATCTATTTTTGTATTTTAATAATTTCATAATTACTTTGTTCATTGTCATGTCAGAGTCTCCACACTAGAACACGGTGAAAGTGAAGTACAAGAATATTCTACATAATGGTAATTTTTACTAGGCCTACTTATAGGCCTACTAGTCTCTTTTAAAAGGGCACTGTTAAATAAATGTTTGTCTGTTTATAAAAGCAACCAAGAAAAAGGCTGATAAAAATATATAAAAAAAAAAAATTAACTAAAAAAAAAAAAGAAGAGCTGGCCCTTGGTTGACTATTGGGTTGACTGACCCCTATTGTGAAGGGCATCCCTGCGTTCAGCTCTTCCAGACACACATCCAGGGACTAGTAGCAGCAACTTCTTTATTAAATGAGATTTAAATTATTTTAGTACACTGTAAAATAATTTGTTGCTGCATTAAATTAAAGGTATATGCTGGTATAGTCATTTCAACTGTTACAGTAAATCTTGTGTATGATAAATTGCTATGACTTGAAAGTGAAAACTGATAAACTTATGTTAATGTAAAAATATTTAGCCATGAGTTATTGATCACATTTTTTCCCAGTGTAGTTCATTGTAATGACATTGTGTTTTTCTCTTTTGTGCAGTTTTACACCAACACTAATCTGTTCCTAAGAAAGTGGTGGCTGAAATATGTGCAGTAAGTGGACTTTTTCTAACTTTACATCAAAAGAGAAGAAAGTGCAACACTTTGTAATACCCATTTGTTTCCATTGCACTGGACAGTGAAGAAACCTTCTCAGAAGACTGTCCTTTGGAATAAGTAGACTACCTGCAAGTGCATAAATAACTTAACTTAATTTATACTTGTGTGCCTATTATTTCTGACAGCAATATGAGTTGCAGGAGTCCATCTACAGAAAGGCCTACAGAAGAGTCTGCACAGATAAGACACAGAGTTGGGCAGTGTATAGTCAACCTTTCCTTTTTATTTGTTGCAAGAGGCATGTGTGACACAAACACCTCACAAATTACACAGGGTGATGCTTGTTCCCTATATAATAGGAGTCTTCAACAGAAAATAGAGTATTTTGAAAAAAAAAAAAAAAAATTAGGGGAAGAAATACAACTTGACTACTTAAAGAAAAAAACTGGCACTAGAGATAAGAGTTGCTTCAAAGGAAACCTCAGCGTAAGTGGAAATACACTATTTCACACAGAGTACTATTGCTGACCTTGTATTATTGCAGGCAAAAGATGGCTTGATAACTGTCTTTTCTTTACAAAGAACAATTCAAATAAAACTCAAGGAACGAAGCATATTTGTCTTGTCTTTTATTAAACATATAATGAAAGTTTTTTTCTGATGTTGGCAGTGTTGTGTAATATGGCACATGCAATGTCACAGGCCCTGTTAGGTGCAACCCTCAGGCTTTTCAGACACTGAAATCTTCCCTTTAGTTGGCCAAAGTTCATTTCATTGTGTGCCCTAACTGGGGTTTGGGTCAGGGAATGGGGTCATAAAACACCTGTCTCCAAGCAGGATTCTGTTGTAATCACCTGTATAATGGAAAAATGCAGCTCTGTTAGGATCAGCATAAGTGTATGTAATACAGTGAGCTTGATATTTATAATTTTCCTTACCACGTTCAAATAATGTGCATAAATGTGAATCTCTGAAAATTCTTGAGTCATGCACAGATCCTGGCCATTTTGCTTTCAGATTTGTGATATGGAACATAGTCACACACCATCTAAGAGATTTTAAGTCAAGTCAAATTTATTTATATAGCGCTTTTCACAATACAGATTGTATCAAAGCTGCTTCACAGTATCAATCAAAACAACTTAACAATGTTTGTTTATTACTGGAAAAAAGACATCCAAGTTTGGTAGAGCTGATCAATGGTATGATTGGTTAATTAATTTGAATATTCCCAACTGAGCAAGCCAAAGGCAACAGTGGCAAGGAACCGAAAAACTCCATCCAGTGACCTAATGGTGTCCTAACACCCCATCAGATGACCCAATGGAGAAAAAAAAAACCTTGGGAGGACCCAGGCTCAGTCGGGGGCCAGTTCTCCTCTGGCGTTTATGAACTAGAGGCCGAATTTACAGTAACTGTAAGATAAACTGATTTTAGTCAGTCAACTGCCTTTTTTTATTTTATTTGATATAATATTACTAATCTGGAATATTAAGAATCGCAATAGTGACTTGGCTGCACAATTACATTGTGATACCCCTTCCTGTTCACAAAATTCCCTTCATTGAGGCCTTGATGGGACCGTGTGTGCAGTCTATGGTCTATAGTCTATGGCACCAATCACGTTAGTGAAGCCTGAGGGACATATAGCCTACTGTAAGTCATAATTGGCATGGTCACGATTGCATGATCTTCATCAAAAATTATAATAGCCTAAAAAAAAAAAAAAAAAAAACCTGCATTACAATCTTGTGTCTTAATTAAGTGGCTTGGAAATAACAAAAAAAAAAAAAAAAAAAAAAAAAAACACACACATACAAAAAAAACAACCTAAAAACTCCTTGAGCGCCAGCAGCGAATGGCACGACAGACAGCACTTTATCAAGTTCTCCGCATCTCCAATAGTGTAAAGGAAAGAGCCACTCGCAAAGATTTTTAGGGCAATGCACAGTTTGTGCTGTTGTTAAAGCCCGACTCCGACGAGTCGAATATTAATGTGCGTTTCCAACAAATTAATAATGTAAACGACACCCTCACGAGTCACAAGAAAAAAAATATATCTCCAGGAAAGTAGCCAACACTATCGCGCCGCGCTAAAGGACTTCCCGTATCAGCTCCGTTTATATCGCGATCTAATCCTGTTAACATGAAATGAGCCTGCTCGCGAGTAGGTTCAAGCTTACGGACCTGTTGCTATGACAGCAAGTCCAAGATGAGCGACGAAGAACCAAACAATCCAAGATCATGCCAAATCGCCAACAATCAAATCCAGCTAAGTGAGTTAGCGACGTACGAAGAACGGGCCCCAGGTTTCAAAATTGGCTTTTACACTGTTGTCACGCAAACGTACCCTTAGTTTCAAACCAGTAAAACTTTCAATTATCCTCAAAACACCAATGAAGGTATTTTAATGAAGCCTGAGAACTTTCTGTCCATTGAAAGTCCATTCCACCAAAACTTTGACACTGGACATATTAAAGATGCTTTTCGTGTGAAATACCTTTTTATTTTGATCAGTTTTGTCTTGTAAGCCCAACAAACTTCCATCATTACAACATTTTATTTCAGTCAATCGAAAAGGCTAAACCTGAGGAAAGTCGATTGACAGAAATGTTGCTAGTAAAAGTTCATAAAGTTGTGTGCAGGATTTATACTTTTTTTGTATTACACTTTTATCCTACGTATAATTTGGTGTGCAAGGCACTGTATATTCTGTTCAAACTCATCAAACTTGAAATGTAAAATGTTTTCTTACCAAAATATCAAACCATGTGGCAATTTTTTTTCATCTAATGCAATGACATTCATATTTTATGTGCTGCACTTGTGTCCAAATACTTTTTGGGTTGTTAATGTATATTTTGTACTTGACCAGTAATGTTTGTATGTTATATATTGACAAGTCTAATAATGTTACCCAACTAGTTCTGCCATATCTAGTTGATCAATTTGCCAGCATACAGTAAGTTACAGAACAATAATCAGTACCCGACATTTAAAGATCACAGATGCTCACCAGAAGTCCATCTGTTGAGTCATTTGAGACTGGGGAATGATGTTCGAGGTGCTTAAATATATATTGTGGAGAGTGGGTTTGGCCGGACTGACTGATAGCCTCATTAGCATTACAGGGAGATCAAAACAGACAGAATAACCCACTATTGTTTTCCTATCACTGCGCTGATGGATGGGAGCAGTGCTGCCTGAGGATGTGAACCACTTTCTGCTGAATGGAGGCCAGCATGCGGTAAAGTGTTAGACACTTTTTGTGTCAGAAGCATGTTTCCTTTGGACTGCAAGCCAAAAAAAGGTATTTGGGCATTTAAATCACACTTAAAAGGAAAGTTCACCCTCATTTCTTTAAAACCTGTATGACTTTCTTCTGTGGAACATAAAAATAAGTTATTTTGAGAAATGTCTGTTTTTTTCTTCTTCTAATTTGTCCAATGTTTACATAAACAGTTGTTTTCCAACATTCTTCCACATTGTTCTGCAGAAGGAAACAAGTTATACATGTTTGGACCAGCATGAGGGGTCAATTCGAACAAATTTTACATTTTTGGGTGAACTGTGGCTTTAAAACTGTATGAATGTCACTGCAAAAATTATGTGGACACTCCTTTCTAATGCCATACTGGTGACAGATTTTTTTAAGTCTGTCTTAAGTGCCCAAATACTTGAGATATTTCAATAAACCGCTCCTATTAAGACTTCTCACTTCCAGTATAAAGAACCCATAACATTACAAAGCTTTCCAAACACCCCTATAAAAACAGAGGCTAACACATCATAGGACAAAGCAATTGGACATGTGACGTTTTTCATGGTAAGAAATCTCAGTACAAATCTCTTTGCTTTGATCATACGTTACAGACACAAACAAGTTAGCCGCCCAAAACTAGAGTTCAAACCTCAGAACGGGGATGTTAACGTCATTTAACCAATGTCATTTTAAAAGGCGGCAGCGGCGCCAGGCTCCGCACTGCCATGATAAACGGAGAATAAAGCGTAAAGCTGCAGCGGGATTCGACCGCAGCTCCAAGCACTCAGTGTTTAACTGGTGTTGCATAGTTCAGGATCACCGCACTGAGCTGGCAAGAGCTGCCCTTCGCTGTCCAAGGACCGTGTTTTCCTGTGGCATCAGATAAAGTGAACAAACAACAAACTCAAACTGTAGCGATTAACTGAAGCTAAGCTCTCGTAAAACTGTCGTGTGGGGTTCACGAGGCAAGTGGCAACATCAGCCGACGAGGGGTTAAAGGTCAGGGTCAACCATACGTGAGCCGTTTATGATTCATGTTTTTTTTATGTTACATCATCTAGAAATTGTAACCATTTATGTGGTGAGAGATGTAAACCATTATTGCTTATTAAATGCAAACTGTAGTGTTCGACTGACCAGAAACCAGTCAACTTTTGAAGCAGCCTTTTATCTTTCCTTTCATTTTTCAAAAATGTTTAAAAAAATACTCCAACTTGCTGGAAAATAAATGACATGTATTCTCAATAAAACTATTTATTTGAATAAAATAATAATAAAAACTATTTAAAATGTGACAACTAGACAAAGGTAGTCAACTTAAAGGAGAACTCCGGTCAATTTTAACACTGAGCTCATTTTTTTGTAAATTTGGAGTGCTGTCAGTACAGAGAACAACGACAAAAATCGGTGTTGCCTACACCGTGTTATCCTCTTTTACAATTTGCACCCTGTTGACTTAAATGGGGCATGTTTTAAACCTGCTTTTAGCCTCTTAACATCCTTGATGTGTCATTACAAGTGCACAGCCATGTGAGTGATTTTATTCAGAGTGAACACGGTGAATCGGACTGTAGTAGATGTAAAAAATATTAATAAAAGTGATGTTAATTCAGCCAGCTCACATACCTGTATTTACTTCCTGATTTCGGTCGAAGTCCACAGTAGTCGATTGTCGAGTGCGCGCGCGCAATCATTGGTAACTAAGCAATGGCAGAGAATTTCTAATAGAAAGAGAATTGGCACTGTCTGATTACTGATTACTTGCGGTTTCTGGACTGGATGCAGTAACACGTCTCTGTCCATGCGGGGGCGCTCGCAGGCGAGTGCAGAATGAATGGGAGTCTATGGGGTTTCACCCCCAGAAATCCACTTTTCTCAGGATGTAATTTTTTGTCAAGTAATTTGAAAGTTGCATTCAAAAGCGGGGGGTAAGATAATGCACTCAGCTGAAAATTGCATTTTTAAGTTCACTTATCTGTTCTAAAAATCCGTTAAAAAATGTGATGACGTCACATAGTAGCAGAATGCTAGCGTGTTCCGGCCAACAACAACCTAACCTGTAAGAAATCGAAAGGACATAAGTACTCTTTCATTCGACTTTTGGACTATAATCTATATTAAACTTGCGGAATCAACAATAAAATCTACATTGATTCAACAACAAGCAGGAGAAAGGGATACATTTAGCCGTCTAGCCCAATAGACTCCCATTCATTCTGCACTCGCCCGCGATCACCTCCAGTGGAATTCTAATGGTACTGCAACCAAGATGATATACAATGGGGGTAATAGGAAGTGCCAAGGCTCTCTGGCAATGGTAATTTACCAATGATTGCGCGCGCGCACTCGACAATCGACTACTTTGGACTTCGAACGAAATCAGAAAGTAAATACAGGTATGTGAGCTGGCTGAATTAACATCACTTTTATTCATATCTTTCACATCTACTGCAGTCAGATTCACCGTGTTCACTCTGAATAAAATCACTCACATGGCTGTGCACTGGTAATGACACATCAAGGATGTTAAAAGGCTAAAAGCAGGTTTAAAACTTGCCATGAGGATAACACGGTGTAGGCAACACCGATTTTTTGTCGTTGTTCTCTGTACTGACAGCACTCCAAATTTACAAAAAATGAGCTCAATGTTAAAAATGACCGCAGTTCTCCTTTAACGAGATAGTTCACCCCAAAGGGAAAATTATGTCATCATTTACTCACCTTCATGTTATTCAATTTATTCTGTGGAACGCAAAGGATCGTTTGAAGGGATAATAAACTGTTTGTCCATATTAGTGTTATTTTAGTATAGTTGATATACTATTATAGTTTTTTAAATATTATAAATACTTTTATTTTTCATTTTTTCACATTAATTTTACAGTGTTAATAACTTTGTGCATTTTTGTCATTTTTATTAAGAAGTGTTGCATTGGCATTTATCTAAAATTAAAATAAGTTATTTTTTTAAAGGAGTGGTTGATAATGATTTCACTTTTCTAACTTTAGTTAGTGTGTAATGGTGCTGTTTGAGCATAAACAACATCTGCAAAGTTACAATAAGCAAAGGGAGATATTTGCTTTTAAAGAAATTCCCTTTTTAGGACTACAACAAACAGCTGGTAGGGACTACGTGACATTCCTCCCGGGTTAGTGACATCACCAACCCTAGAATTTACATAAACCCGCCTCCGGTACACGAGTTATAGATTATCAAGACAGAATATGCTAATCAATGACAAATAAGATAACTGCACATAAGCTACATAAATTCAGTCAACTAAAGATACAGAAAGGTTCTGTTGCTTTGACATGTTGTCACTTCTTCTTGAGTCTCTCCATTATTGTCTGACTCTGGTTTCAACATAAAAGGCTAAAAGTTTTTGAATTGTTCAGTGCATGTCTTTGTGAGGTAAACGGACACAAGTTCTTGAAGCTCCGCCTCTGAGCAGCAGCTCATTTGCATTTAAAGAGACAGACACAAAACAGTGCGTTTTTGCTCACCCTAAAAAAGTGACAATTTTAACTTGCTATATAAAAACATCTGTGGGGTATTTTGAGCAAAAACTACACATACACACTCTGGGGACATCAAAGACTTATTTTACATCTTGTGAAAAGGGCATTATACCACCCCTTTAAATATTTTATTTCAATTAAAATGTATTTTGTTTCAAGTAACAAAAACTTATTTTTTATTATTTAGTTTCAGTTAACAATAATAACCCTGTATGATACAAAGCAAATCAATGAGGTTCAAAACCACTTTGGAAACATTAGAAAAAATAATCTAAATAGCTATGCTTGAGTCAGATTGACATGATTCTGATTTCCGTGGTTAAAGCACTTTCTCTTATTACTGCACTTCAGGATTGTGGGTATTTCAGCAGGACTTATGACAAATAAACAGTTTTTCTACAGAAGTATATACTATCATATGTAGCCTACATTTTTATTTCTGAATTGTTCTGTTCTATTGTGTGTTGGCTCGAATAACTAGCATTGAAATGGTAACAAAAAATTTTAACATCTATATTAATTAGCTATATTCAAAATTAAGATTCAAAATCAAACTAAATACATTAATTTATACAACCAAACTATTTATATGGATTAAAGCAGGTAGACAATTGCAGGTTCACTTTTTTTACAGTGTGAATTAAGCTAAACTTGCAGGGAGCATAGGTTTAATGTCTTATTTGTCTCATTGCCACTCTGAAAATCGGGCTGGTAGTGGTGATGGACAAATGGGGTAACTTCTTGATGACATATAACTAAATTCTGTTCGGGTAAGCAAGAAAAAACACAGAGAGGCAAATCGACACCCACAGAGGCCTGGCGAACACACAGCAATTCTGTTTGCTCTCAGTGAGCAAGCAGCGAAAGAGACGCCGCGGTTTCTCTCTCGCGCTCGGCCCTCACTGAGGCTTTTATGAGAGCAGATAGTCAAATTCTCATTTCAAGATCTGTGTTTAACCTCAGTCCAGCAGGCGCTTGTACCGCAGAGCTCCTAACTCCTCTCATCTCATTTCTCTTTAACTTGAGGCCCTGCTGATGCCACAGTGCACATTAATACGCGCAGGCCGCTGGCCAAGCACCGCTGTGTCGAGCTCCATGGCTGATTCATTGCAGAGAACACCCAGTAGCTAAAGCACATTTAAAGCACACTGGAGGGATGGGGCGTCACTCCAGGAATTAGATTTGCAGCTTTTGTACTATGATAAAACCATAAGTAAGAGAAAAAAGGCAAAAAACATACACTCATGTCATTTATGTGAAATTTGGTTCTGTCAGCAGTATTCAGCCGAAATTAATCTTAATAAAACAGGAATAGGATGCATGATTAATTGGTTTATTTAAAGTGCATCTACAAAAAATGATGTACTGTGTAATAAGCATGTTTAATGCTTGAGACCTTGTTTCTTGTTTCGTTTTATCACATTTGTGTTTTACATGTCAAACATGCTTAAACCTCTATACAGTGTTGCCCAGAGCTCAATTTGGATGACATCCCAAGGTGGAGTTGAAGAAGGGGGATATGTGGAGGGGGACTCGACGCCATGGGGATGATTGACGATGACAGAGCTGATGGTGGAGGAGCCCAATGCGCAAACGAAGAGCCAATGGTCCAGAGCAAGATTGCCAGCTTCGGAGGCCGTGACAAAGCAGCAGCTAAGATCCTCCGAGGTGGAACCGGGGTACCGGAGACCTGAGGTGGAGACTGAGGGTGGAGCCAGATGGAGCCGTAGGGGTGGAGAGACTGAGCATCGCGGATGGCTCATAAGTCCATGGCGTAGATGCTGCAACGTCCGACCAAGGTGGAGCCGGAGGATCGAGGAAGCCCAGTGGAGCCGGAAGGTCGATGATCCCTTGTGGAGCCGGGCAAGGGAGGAGCTAAGGCGGAGGATCCTGGTAAAGCGGCAGGAACAGCAGCTGGAGGCAGAGCCAGAGGACCTGTGCATTCAGACGGCGCTGGTAAACGGCTGGCCACAGGTGAATCCACACCACAGAGAGGAGGTAGTGGAGAGGATGAGGGACTGATGGGAGACAACAGAGACTGATCAGAGGGACAGGCTGAGGTCTGAAGAGGAGGCGGGAGAGGGCATACTGGAAGCACAGGGGAACTTTTTTTGGGCGGAACCAGAAGAGACACAAGAGAACTAATAATCATCCTTTTCAAACGCAAAAAAACTGTCCACATAGTCCAGCAGTAACTCGCTCTCTGTGGTGGGGGTGTGGGCGGATGAGGCATGCAGCGTTACATCACCTCCGGGCGTTAGGGCCTACTCCATTGGTAGTGTAGCATCTTTTAGAGCTCTTGCAAGGGGTGCACCTTTACAAAATGCTTGTGCTGCAGAAGGCTGGTCCTCTCCACATATTCTTCATTAGGTTTTATATCTTGGACTAGTTAGTCCAAGTCTAGTCTGCGCTCAACAAGAGTTTGTGCTTATACACAGGCCTGTGGGCATGCTCTTGTCTTAGGTGTGGCGACGTTAGAATCAAGTTCCAATAGTGTCAACATCATGATGTGGTATTGAGTTCCACTCGAAAGGCAACATCTCAGGTTACGTATGTAACTCGGTTCCCTGAGAAGGGAATGAGACGCTGCATCTTGTTGCTCTGCCCTGGCTACGCCTGAGCGTCTTCTTCAGTCAAATTAATCTGTTAATGCTTGTTTCTGGCGTCTATTTATGGACCAGGTGATACACTACAATGCGTTGTGACATCCATACCTTTACCTGATCAGATTCAGACACCGGCTCATGCAGAGGCATTCCCATAGCGTCAATGTCATGGTGTAGCATCACGTTCCCCTCTTCCATTCATAACCTGAGACATATATATATATATATATATATATATATATATATATATATATATATATATATATATATTATATTACATGCAACAAAATAAAAAAAATAAAATATTTAGAATAAAAGAAGTGTAAGTGAAAAAGTATAAACAAAATAAAATATGTGAAAAAACCAACTGAACAAATAATGGAAAAAAAAAATGTTTAGCAGTGGACAGCAAGTATGGCTTTGTTTACGGCATCAACTGCACTTAACAAATGCGAGACAAAACGTGAGTTCTGACAAGCGTGCAGGTACAAAGCGTACAGCACGCATGACAGCAAATGAAGGACCGTTTCTATATTCCTGTGACATGCTATATTACTGGTTACGGTGGCACGATGGCCAAGGCATATCTTCAAATGTCTGCACTGGAGCCATGCCTGATCAACCCCTTCATTACGAGAGCCAGACTGCCAAACTTATATTTTTCTATATGCCCTGCCTTTCAGAAATAATAAAATGCTTGGGTGGGATGCCATCAATTTTTTTTCCCTCTCCTAGAGTATGCGGCATATTCGCAAGTGCAGCAGTGTGTGTGATTTTTTTTTTCACCAGGATGATCACAAACATCTTTCAAATACTAACTTTCTCTGTATGGATATAAATTACACAGGAAGAGGAACACTTAGCATATAGTTTAGGAAACCAAAAACTAGTCAAAAAATGGCTCCAAATATACACAGTTCACAAAAATAGTTGCTATGTCTGGTTTCACATTGCAAGTCTCATGAATTAGCCTGCTACACTAGGCCTTTGGGCCATAAAATCTTTGTTTGTGTTCAACTAGAGAGAGAGAGAGAGAGAGGGAGAGAGAGGGAGAGAGAGAGAGAGAGAGAGAGAGAGAGAGAGAGAGAGAGAGAGAGAGAGAGTCATATATAGGACAGCACGCGAGTAATTTGATCGTGATATTATCTAAAGTTCTTCCAACCATACAATATGTCACATGTCCATTTGTTTGTTTGTTTTTTCCAATTGTGTTAAATTTATTAAATTAATAAACGAAAGACTGTTTGTTTTCTTTAGGTGTACATATCCATATTTGTGAAGATACTACTAGGGAATGTATTAGCTTAAGTCAATGTAACAGCCATATTATATTAAACCAATGTATTTTCAGTCAAACAGCTAAGTTTGATTTTAAGGAAAATTACATTAGGACAGTGTAATGTAGCCATGTTTGGGTCTTTAGAAAATCACATTGGTTCACATTGTGATAATTCTGACAGAAACAGTTTGGTTACATCCAACAAATATGATTAGATATACAGTTATATTAATGTAATAATTGAATGTGGAAATTTGCCACGGTTAAAATGCATTCAACTGATGCGGTATTTATACGTTTGTCCTCATGTCCAATGACAACAAAAGCTCTGTCTACCTGACAACAAAGACATCAACGCTTAATTACCACAATCAAAGGAAGTTCATATTGACACTTAATGTGTCAGGTGTGTCTCCATATTCAGTGCATTTAAAACATGACCACAGACCTATTAACCGCTGAGGCCAAACTGTCGGCAGGGAGCTGTTGGATGGCACCCAGTGGAGTGTAGTTATAAAAAAAAGAAAAGAAAAAAAAGTGTGTGTTTATGTATTTAGTCTTTTTTAAAGACACGCTCACACAGCCTGACACTTGGCTCCAGGATGTGCAGTTTGATACTTTGAAACGCTCGCTCTGTCTCTCATCTGATGGTTAATTATAGAATTTTAAATATCCGTGACGCGTGGGCAGGTACCCGTAATAACATGTATGCCAGCTTGTAATTATTGACTTTATTTACTTTTCGGATGTTTGTTTGAAATAATGAACTGCTGGTATAGTGATCTGAAGATCAAAGTGCCGCGGACGTTATTAACATGAGCTCATCAGTAATCATTACTGTGTAATTACTTTGCCAAGCCCAGGATAATCGTGTTTTTTCTTGCTCTTGGCATTTTTAATAGTATGATTCAGACGTTAGTGTGTTCCCTAAGGACTGTTTAATGGAAGGGAATTCGTGACTTTTGGGTTGAAGAGTTTTCAGACATATGATGTTGCGTAAGGGTGTAAGTGAGTTTGATGGTTCACTGACAGGTTTGAACGTGTTAATCAAATACAATAGTTTAAAATGACTAAGACATATACGTATATAGCATATCAATTTCAACAGATTCAGTAGCACAAATATAAGAGTCTTGTGACACCTAGTGGAGAAGCCGCTGCCTGCAACAGAGGTCGTTTGATTTTCAACAAATGGTCACTTATGCTGACTAGTGGGGAAAATGAGAACAACACGTGCTCTGAAACATGAGAAAATTTCTTGCGTCTGTTCTGCACAAAACGATCTTTTATTATGTTTTTTTGTTATCATTTTTGAAGCTCGACATTGTTTATCACTGTTCACTTTAACATAAGGGGAATAAGCATAATCAGCATTTTGGTAAACTTGTCGTTATTGCTGCTTAACATTTTTATGGAAACAATGATAACATTCAAACATCTGTGGTACGATTAAACGAAAGAGAAATTAATACTTTTATTCATCAAGGATGCATTCAATTGATCAAAAGTGACAGTGAAGGCATTTATAATTGTAAAAAAATATATAAATGCTTTTATAAGTTTAATGGTAACACTTTACAATAAGGTTCATTAGTTAACATTAGTTAATGTATTAACTAACATGAACTAAAAAATAGCAATAGGCCTACATTTGTTACAGTATTTATTAATCTTTGTTAATGTTAGTAAATAGAAATACAGCTGTTCTGTTCATATTAGTTCACAGTGCATTAACTAATGTTAACAAATACAACATTTGATTTTAATAACGTATTAGTAAATGTTGAAATTAATATTAACTAAGATTTATAAATGCTGAAGAAGTATTGTTCATTCTTATAGTTCTTTAACTAAGGTAGTAAACTAATGTTACCTAACCTTATTGTAAAGTGTTACCAATTTTAATGCTGTTCATTGAACATTCTATTCATCGAAGAATCCTGAAAAAGTATCACCATTTCAACAAAAATGTTAAGCAGCGCAAATGTTTTCAACATTGATAATAATAAGAAATGTTACCTAAGCAGCCAATCAGCATATAGAATCATGATTCATGAAATCATGATTTCCAAAGGATCATGTGACACTGAAGAATGGAGTAATTAAAATTCAGCTTTGCATCACAGCAATAAATTACATTTTAAAAATATATTTAAATAGAAAATTTAATTTTAATTTGTAATAATATTTCACAATATTACTGTTTTCACTGTATTTTGGTGAGTATAAGAGTATACTTCTTTCAAAAACATTAAAACATTTGAATGTTTCCAAATTTTTTAAGTACTGTTTATAGAAGGAACAATTTTATAACCAGCCTCCAACCAGTAAACTACTCAGTAAACCCCTTCTTCTGACACTTCATGATGGATTATGATAGCCAGGGGGTCTGGGTTGTTTTTAAGGGTGTCACCTGATGAAACTAATTTGACAGGAAATTGAAGAGAGAGGATCGGTGGTTAAGGTCACAGTGGTTGCAGAGGCAATTTCAGAGATGGGCTTAAAATGTGTTCATGGGGAAATAGTTTTTGTCCCCCTCTCCCGTAACCTCTGAACATTCAAGCTTTGGTGTTTCTTCATCGCTATACCTTAAAGGTGAAGTGTGTCATTTCTGTGGCACTTAAGGGACTAAACAGAATTGCAGTGTTTGTTTGAGTGATCTGACCAGGTTGGACATGACTACATTGGCTATAGTTTGGCAGAAGTGCAAATCCAGTGATTGTGTATTTTGACAAAAATAACTTAATCCAGTTGGATATCAAATGCAGCATAAATACTTTTCCAGTTTTCTCCCTACACTGACTACTCACTCCCTAACTTCATATTTCATGAATGTTAGCAAATGTGCATGTTAGCATGTTGTCTCTTACTGTGTTTACAGACACCAGAGCTATGTAATTATTTTTATTTTTAACACGAAAATGCTGTATTCTTCAAAATAAAAAATAACGACATAGCTATGGTCTCTGTGAATACAACAAGAGACAATGGTAACTTTAGCCACATTAGCTATACAGCGTGCTAACAAGCACATTTAGAAAGGCGATTTGCAAGCATTCACACAATATGAAGTGCGATACTTACGTTCTGGATATTAATAAGTTTGACACTCACATGCGGTCTTCACACTCACTTGAACCCTTTGGCTGAATTTAGGAAATGCGTCATGTAAGTAGACAAGTGGTCAAGTACAAAGACCGCAAGTGTGGGTATTGGAACAGGCCTATAGTAACTTGTGGCCCTCTATAGCAATTAAAGCATAAAACGTAAGGCTACTTAACGTGAGATCCAAGATAGCATGGTGACATTGATACAATGTTGAGTTTTAATCCAAACCATAATTTTTGTTGAGAACCAGAATTAAGGTTGTAACCAGATAGTTGACGGTAGCCATTGACATCCATATCATTTGTTTCCTGCTATGGAAATCTTTTGTATATTTTTGTAATTTGTAATTGTGTTAAACTGTTAAATAAAATAAATTGACTCAACTGCTGGAAAGGTGTCATTTGAAATTCAAACTATGAAATGGTCAGAAATTTGTTGGCATACCAGTGAAGTGTAGTTAAAATATTAATGTTGTTTCAAGATTAACTTGGTACATTAGATGGCAACATTGTTTTATGTTGCCATTCCATTTCAGTTGTATTTTCAGTGTTTCAACAAATGTGATTTAGACAAAAATATCACATTGTAACATTGATCGAACAATATTACCAAAGATTATTTTTGTTAATTTCAGTGTTGATTCAACAGCAGTGATGTAGAATCAACATCATAGTGTAACGTTGATTCACTGACATTACAATTGATTTCTGTTCATTTCAATATTGATTCAGCATCGGTGATGTAGAATCAATCATAGTATAATGTTGATTTATAGAATTACCATTTTTTTTTTTTTGTTGAAATGTCACCATTGTTTCAACAGTAATGGCAGGTGCAAACATGATATTGAACTAACATCACTACATTACATTGATTCAATGACATTATTATTGATTTTTTGTTGAAATTTCACCATTGTTTTAACAGGAACTGATGGTGCAAGAGTGACACTGAAGGAACATCACTTTGTAATCTTGAATCAATAATATTACCATTGATTTGTGGTTGAAATCTCAACATTGCTTCAACAGTAACTGAGGGTGCAAAAGTGATACTGAAGAAACTTCACGTTGTAATGTTAATTCAATGCAATTCATTTTGAGCCACCAACATTGAACATTGTTTCAGTGGTTGCTTGTTATCTGGGATGTGCTTAGGCTGCACTATTCTGAGTGGATGAATCCGATGGCTTGAGATTATTGATGCACGGATCACAGTTATATATTCGGACACTGCGGATAATCCATGGGTCTGGCAGGCCAAGCAATAAAAAATACCATTCTGATTAATAACTCCAGACTAACATTTGAGAGCAGTCAGCAACGGTGCCACCAAGTTCTACAGATGCACATTTAAATGTAATATAAAACATAATATTACATGTTTTGTCAATTAGAAATGCGCATTTGACAGCAGCTTGAGTTGACAGCAGTAGCCTGAGCTTGAGTTATTCCCTGCAGATGTAAATTTATTTTCATTAGTTAAATCATTAACACTGTCAGGAAAGCCCAAAATGCAACCATTTAGTTGCCGTCTGGAGCCCTGCTCAAAACATCATTAGGTTCATCCATGTAGCAGTGCCAAAGCACACCTGATGTCAAAATTGTTCCTAGTACTTGCAATGTTGTTTCAACAGATGTCAATAGAGATGATTCCATAATGTATCTTTAAGCAGGAAACAAATCATGTGCCACCTTCTTGTTTCATTATATTGATGAAAATATGGATAAATGGAAAGCTGTAGTTTTATCAGGAAAGTTTTATTTGATGTGCCTGTTTCTCTGCTTTGTAGAAACAGCCAGGTATCATCAAAGGCTGCACAATGAGAGCAGTTTCTGAATTGCTTTCTCATATATATATATATATATATATATATATATATATATATATATATATATATAATCAAACATCAATCAAACAACTTGTTCTCTTCAGTTTGGCAAGTTTCTGTAACAGAATGTGACCATATACTGAATAATTCTGTTTTGATATAACTCGGTATAAAAAGCACAAAAATATAGCATTTTGAACTCTGGTGCAAGTCCATTCAAATGACTGTGTCATTAAGCAAATGTACGGCGCATAAGAGCACATTATATTCATCACAATTATTTTTCATTGATGACTATTTACCAAAAATACACTTCAGCAGACAATTGTTTTTGCCTTTTAAACGGTAAAAAGCACAAAAATGTATTTGTGAAAGCATACAATACATTGATAACAAATTCCAAATAATAATAAAATAAAGTACTGATGAGCAAATATCAATGAGCTAAAAACAAGTGTTTGATTTTTAAGGTACTTATGAATGCAACAATCATTGAGAAGCTCATTGTTCAGGGCCATGGAAAAGCAAATATAATACTGAATGAAAGTGCAATTTCATCATTTTATGCTGCAAATTCAGTTCCCCCCCCCCCCCCCCCCCCCCCCCCCCCTTAAGTTCTTTAAGACAATAGAGCATCTGTTTGTAAGTCACAAGTCACAGTTTTGTCATTGGTATGTGCAGGTTATTCCAAGGCCCCATCCAGAGCTCCTCCTCGTCTGACTGAGTGCGGTCACTGTGTGATCCTAAAGGGTCCCTCACCTCCTGATTGTCCACTGTGGACTCTTGTTCATCCACATTTCGTGTTCTTTCACCCCCACCATTTACCACATTTGATTTTGAAGCTATACTCTCTGGGCCTGTGGTGCTGGAGGCCAGGGACCCACTGGAGGGCCTGGTCGTGAGGTTCTGTTCACCTGCTGAGGCGCCTGTGATTATGGGGCTGTTTAAAGGAATTCGCTCTTCGTGCGTAACAGCAAGTTTGTCCAGTTTCTTAAAGTGCTTTCCCAGTCGTATTGGAGAGTTGAGCTTGATGTTGTTGGTGTGTGCGACCCGTCGTGTCCGGATTATTGATCCATTCTGGGCCAAGTATATGCTCCCATTAATGTTGCTGTGGCTGTTCACATTAGATAGGCGGTTCCTGTGCGATTCAGGTGCACTTTCTTCTCCAGTTGAACTGGTCTCGTATTCACGATCTACAATTAGCTTGATCCTCTTTTTTCTACCGTACTGAAAAAAAGAAAACAGGAGTGTAAGATGACTACAGAATAACAGCAGTGTTTTTTTTTACACAGCACACAACAGTGGTGTTCTGTCGAAGGAGGCAAGGAAGGCAGAGCCTTTTCAAAAAGGCAGAACTAAAGCTATATTATTAACTGTTGTTTTAATTAATTTCCTATGTGCGTATAAAGATGCAAAAAAATGTGAAAATATATTTTATTTAAAAAAAATTTATGTGTGATATACTGCCATATGTATGATGAACAGGGTTCTCCATTAATTCATACATGTATTTAGATATATCCATTTGTTTCATATGACAAACATTGGGCTGGTGATCTGGAAAACTGTTATAACGTGGTGTTAATTATCAAGACAAATTCAACAAAATATTATTACGAAAACAGGTTTGATGAATATTAAATTTACACATCAGCTTCCCCAGAAAATTCCCTCCTGAAACACCACTGCATTAAAAAACAAAACAACTTAACACACACACTTAATGTCTTTTCATGAGCTCATTAAAAGCAATGTGCTCATTAACCAAATGTCATTGGATTGCAGGTTTCTTGTACAACAAAAACCAACCTAATTTTGATCTGAACATTAATTGCTGAATGTTCTTTTGAAGGGTTACCTGTACAGGTAAGACTACATAGGAAAATAGGAAAGAGCATGCATGTCATTCAGCAAAGGTTAAGGAGAAATGCCAAGTTGTGCTCAGCGAGAGGAAGACAAGAAAAACAACTTGAATCAGATGAGGGCATTCAAAAGGCCAACACAGTAAAACACAAGAAATGAAAGCAATGGCTAGTCTTACTGAACATATCAGAATATACTTCAGGAGGCACCGACAGTATCAACTGCATCTGAATTGGAGTCCTCATCCTCCCCATCTACTTTAAGGATTCTTGGTCCATCCGAAGACCTTGCACTATCACCAGGGCTGCCACTTTTCTCTGGAGTAATTTCACCTTCTTCGTTCTCATCTATTGGAGAAAGTTTGTCGATCTCTAAAGCTCTTGCTACACTACTGCTGGCCACTGAGAAGCAGCTCATGCTGTGGAAGCTTGAATCTGGTCTTCTCTCTGGAGAATGGCTGCTTTTAGACCTAGAGGACTTTGGATCCTTATTTTGGCCTTCAGAGTCACCTTTTTTCAACTGCCCTTTGCCTTCCCTATCACCCTCATTCATGATGGTCTCTTCTAATGCTTTGGTGTGGGTGAAAGTAGTTGCAGGTTCTCGAGATAATCTGCTGCTCTTTTGCCTGTAGTTTGCTGATCTCTGGGTACCACTGTCGGCAAAACTAGCTTTAAACTTGATGCTTTCAGAGGTTGTGCTGCTGTGTCTGGACTGGGAAGACCTGACAGGTGACACTGTTCCTCTTTCCTCTGATTTGATACTCTCTATTCCGCTGCTATCTTCCTCTGAGTTTGACTCCTTTGCAGCCTCTTGTCCGGATTCAGATTCATTCTCCGTCTCGTATGTTCTCTCTGTGTCTGACTCTTGTTCTGTCTCAATCTCTATGTCTTGGTCTGAGTCTGATTCAGTCCTTGACTCTATTTCAGTGTCATCTAGCGGAGTTTTGAAGTCTGAATCAACAGGACTCTGGTCTTGATCATCATCGGAGTCTAAACTACTCATATGTGCTCCTTCTTGGAGTCTGTATGGATGGTAAGGTGTGAACAACATGGCACTTCCATTGTACGACTGATGAATTATGTCTTCCCAGTTTCTATCTCTTTCTTGCTCACTTTCCACAATATCACCTGGGATTCTCTGTGATTCTCTCTCTGGCTCGTTCAGTACCCAAGAGTTTGAGGAGTTCCCATTACTTTCATGATCTACAGTCCCACTAATACTACTCAGAGTGTTCTTTTGAGTCTGCAATGTTTTAAAGATGTTCATCTGACTCAAAACTTTGCCAAGTCTTGTCTTTGCTGAAGGCATGGCTTCTTTAGTCTGGAAATAGCTGCCATCTATGACCATGCCATTGTCCACACAGTTTGAATGCTGTATCCTGGTTGGTTTGGGGTCATCAGTACTTCCTCCTTTATCCTCAGGAAGAATCGGAAAAATTTTGTTGTTCTTCCATGGAAGGTGGAATGGAACTGGACCGGGCCTTCTGTCAAACATTTGGCTGAGTTGGCTGGGTGCTTCGAGTGTAGTTTCAGCCTTTGAGCTGTAAGGGTGTGTGATGCCCTCAGATGGTCCAGGCAGGTGTTTCTCAAGCCCTGGATGTTGGTCTCCAAAAGCTAGTCTAGGGGGCCTCCATGGTGGAGACTTGCCTGGCGGTGGAGCCAGCCTTCTGCCTTGCCTCACAACCTATTACATTGATATTAGCCAGGATTTTTATCCTTCAGAATATTTAGTTAACAATTCAAATCACTCATCATCTTTGTGACTTTGGCCATTTCCCATGACTTATGTCAGCATTCCCCAATGCACTTTGGGGAGTGTCAAGGGACAACATTACCCCCAGTAGCACCATTGCATGAAAATGCTGCAACAGTATGGTTAAATTTTAACTTGAACCTAAATTCCATTGATTACTGGACAATCAGCATGATATATTATTACATGGCTGGTGCCAGCAAAAATCAAAACATAATGCCCTATATCAGGGATGGCCAATTCCTGTCCTGCAGAGTTTAGCTTAATCCCTAATCAAACACACCAGCCTGTAATTTCCAATTAGGGATGGAGCTAAAATCTGCAGACCAGTGAATCCTGAACACTCCTGGACCAGACTGGCCCATCCCTGCCCTGGATGGTATCCCTGCCCTTGTTTTGCAAAACTCTTGTGAGAATCACCCTAACCTTACGGCTTGGAGTAAATGTACTCTTATATGAGGGTCACCTTCTAGATATTCCTGAGTGATCATGAATATATCTGTTTAAAGCGAGATATCATCGAAAACATATTAAATTTAGAGTAAAAAAAAAAAAGACCAGTATTTTATTTTATTTTTTTTGCAATGATTCTAAGTAATCGCAAGCACTTATTTTTTGTAGGCTCAAATATGTTTCATTTGGTTGCACTATTTATACTGTTCATTGCGTAAACCTCCGGCTTTCTTGCCACCTTGCTATCTGCTTTTCAGTTGAATGTCAAAGTGCTGAAGGCATTGGAGCCCTGACATGAGTCATGTGTAAGGGCCTTAAGCCAGATTCAGGATAAAACTAACTTTATTAAAAAATACTGCACATTGTATTGGTTTAAACCAAAAAAACAGAACAAATAAATATGTGATACCTCTCCCTCAGATTCATGTGGACTGTAGTAGTAGCTGCCGTCATCTTCCATAATCACCTCTCCATATTCATCATACATCCCTGCTGGAGAGATCAGCTTCCGTCGACTCCCATACTGAGGCAAGTCATAGCTAAACAGCAGGTATACAGGATTAATGGACATTCCTCAAACACACACACCAATGCAAACATTCCTGAATAAATGAGCAACAACTTTGTCCCTACTGTCCACTAAATCAAAACTATAACATTTGGAACAGAGAAATGAAAAGGCAAATCCAATAAGTAAGATTTAGTAGCAGAACCTCCACATAACACTGAATGGAAAAGGTCAAAACAGACCTTCATTAAAGGACTTTTAGTATTCCTGGGGAGCAGCAGGCTGTCTGAACCCAAATACAGCTCAGACAGCCCATTTAACAGGGAACAGGCTGAAATTCAGGATTATATTGACCCTCACCCGCCTGTAGTCATGGAGGCCTTTCAATTGGATTTATTGAGAATAGAAAGATATATAAGACCAATGTGATATATGGCTGGGGACTGCTACCGATGCAATTTGTATGACCTACTTTAAAACACAGAAAGAAAACTTGGATAGCATTTAATTCTGCCCAAATATATTTGATAGTCTGCGATTACCATCACTTCCCTCAGGAGGGCATTCATTTATATAATTTATTATTTCTATTTTCTCCAGCTCATTATGATTCCAGTTCACCTTGCACAAGCATCAGTAAATAATTATATTTGCTATTACAGTCAAAAACACAAATGGATTCCCACAATGTTAAGGGAAAATGACAAAGTTCATCATAAAATGAACGAGAAGACATAAAATGGTGCAAAAATCATACAAACTGATTTATTAAAAGCAGCATGCCAGGAATATATCTGAAAAGTTTGATTTGTGCCAGCAGCACATTTTCAACAATGAACGCACACTCACCCATGGTCATAGTTATAGTAATCCTGTGTATAATAGTCCTGTCCTGGGTCAATGCCAGACTCCATAGAGAGCTCCTGTAAGCGGAGTAAAGAGTTATAATTCAAAGTGTGCATCGCTTTAGGCGAAATCCTTGGGGAAGTCAGATGAAAGTGCTGTCCATTACAAACAAAAATAAAAAATAAAATAAACAATTCTGAATTCAGTATACAGTATTTGTATATTCTACCACAGCATGTTCAGCTCAACAGAAACAGTTTTCTGCAAGGAGAAAAGTTGAGATTCTCTACTCTACCTCTGGTCTCAACAGTGAGGGCCGAAGCAACTGCTGTTGCTGCACAGCATTTAGAAGAGAAACAGTGCAGAAACAAGAGAGAAAAGTAGGAATATTACATGTATGAATTTATGTGGTGGTGAATGATAGAAGATAAATAGAGTTGGATCCACAAGTCTGAGATTACACTGAAAATGTGCAATTCAAACCAAAATCTAAATGTACACCTGAGAGTTGTAAGCCTGAAAAAATGTAACAAAGCATAAAATCAGCAAATATGTGAGATTTACTTGCTTTCAGACACTGATATTCTTCAATTTTTGTTTATTTTAGTTAACATTTTCACTCAAATTATGCTTATAAGATAAATTGTATTGAAAAAAAGCTATTCAATAAGAAAACCTGAAAATAGAAGCATTTTCACAAGTGTTGCCAGACTTTAGGATCCCATTGTAAAATATAGGGAGAAGAGAATAAATTATTCTGTTTACAAATGAAGTCTTGAAATGTTGACTGGGACAATTAGTAATTATACAGTTTATAAACTATATACAATAAACTGTATAGTGTCAATATAAGTATAACTATTTATTTATCTATCATATTGCTGTAGTTTTATAAGACACTTTAGCATTCATAAAATCGAACCTCCTAAGAACAAAAACATTTGAGAAATGTTATCAGCAAGTCAAACTCCAGACTGACAGATCTAGCCTTCAGCAATTTTAAAGATGAGATCTTGACAAATAGTTATTTTCTCTCTCATCACTGTCCTTATCAAAAAGCATCTGATAAGCACTGATAAAAAAGCTGTCTCAAAATGGGACATTATTTAAACATAATGAAATCAAAAGAATATAAACACATACCTCCTGATGCCCGTAGCCTCTCCTGTGAGGAGATAACAGTATGGAAATAAAGTCAGTATCGTTATCATGATAAAACCTTGATATTTAATATCTAGAAAAAGTTTTATTCTTTTTTCTCAAACTGGATGGTCAGATTACAATGTCTTTAAATGTTTAGCATATACATGAGATTGAGACAGCGTGTCCTTGAGTCCTAGAGGTTTCAAAGACAATGTCAATAAAGCTTTTGCATGGTTGTCTCAAACTATGATAAATAATGTATAACTGTGAAGAACTGAGCATATGTGTGCGGATTAAAATGCAGAAATGCAGTAGATATGGGGGAAAAACGAATAGTTGTCTTCAGCACAATTTACCATGATGATGCATTAGGATTTTAATAGATAACACTTTATTTTGATAGTCCACTTCTACTAAGCAACTTCCCAACAACAGGGCAACTACCGGTCATTATTAGAGTATTAGTAGACTCTATGCTTCATATCTGCTAACACTTTATTTTGATGATCCGCCAATAGACATTCTACTGACTAAAAGTAACTTTCCAAGTCAACTTATTCCACTGACGCAACAGTCAACTAATGATCTAATGAGAGCTATTTGACATGCAGTTGAAAAGGTACTTGCAGTTGTCTAAAGGGGACTATAAAAAAATTAGCGTAACCTACTGGTCTGTCAATTTATTTTTTTAGCAACTGAAATTTCTTTATGGACTGTGCTATTAATTATGAAATTTTAGTCTTGGGAACATTAGTTTAGGGGTCAATGAGTGTTGAGCACTACATGACAATGAAGCTCACAGGCCTCATCAAATAATGAATCAGTGTTAACACCACTAATTCAAAGTAGACAATATGAGAATGACATGCCTTTAGATGAGAAAAGCTAGACACTGTTTAGCTGCAAGGAAACATGGCACACTGTTTGTTTATCAGTCAGATGAATGTTAACACCCTCAAGCCTTTAATGACATTAGACAATATCATCTGTGACAATGTTTGGCATGCAAAGACAGCCTAAAAAATATTTGATAACAGTTTATCAGGTGTGTTAGGGGTACACAGAGTGTACATGAAGACGGGCCAGCATTTCCTAAGTGGCAGGGCCATTTCACTGAAAGCGTAGCAAATTAAAATTCTCTCCAGGCAGCAGATCAGCGAGAGCAAATTACAGCAATTCTTCCCTGATGTGGGCAAACCGAGGGATTCAAATGAAGATTTATCTCTTAACGATAATATGTGACTTTCAAGGGACTTTTGTTTTGTTGACTTTTCTCTCTCTATGTGAGTGAGTTTGCAGGTGCAGTAATGTGCCAGTCCATGAATTAAACATGATGTATTACATGATACTGTATGTAATTATAATTAAAGTATATAATTATACACTATGATTAAATCCTAATTATGTTATATAGTTTTAACTGGGTCACGGTACGATTGCAGTGCCATTTCCATCTTTTTTTTCCTTTCAAAAATGAAACTTAAATTAAACCTACTGTTCTATATTAATTATCTTCTTTTTTGTTTCCTTCAAGGTCACACTAAATAATTATTGATTACATTTTTTTTTTTTTTTTTTTTTTTTTTTTTACCATTTACTGGCGTGCTCTTTGTAGGTGGAGTTAATGTTAATTAAAATAATGGGAACCACTGAAAGCACATAGAAGAAGGTATTTTAAATACAAAAAGTCTACCATATATATCTCAACATAATATATATATATATATATATATATATATATATATATATATATATATATATATATATATATATATATATATATATATATATATATATATTACATGATGTGAGATCTATATGGTAGCCTTTTTGTATTTAAAATACCTTCTTCTTTGTGCTTTCAGTGGTATATATATGATGATCATTACATGATGTTGATATCTATGGATCTATACATTGTGTATACTGTGTGTGTGTGTGTATATATATATATATTTACTAATCATAAATTATACTAAATTGTATTAATGATAACAGGACGAACACCACTGATGTGTCATTTTTTAAATGGATTTTGACGAAAAATTTAGATTTAGATTTGCGTGATAAATAGGCTACAAACATTAGTATAAATAGGTTGAATAGGGCCACTAAAAAAAAAAAAAAAAAATTACCACACTTACAACATGCATATTAATTAAATTAATGATGTGTAATCACATATATCAATGTATGTGTTAGCACATCATTCTTTTTATAATCAACAACACTGAATTAATATGTTGACAATGACATCACTTGTTTTAAACATACAGTATGCTTTTCTGCAGTTTGTATGTTGCCATCTACTTTGAAATGTTGACTAAACAGACAATAGTTGTGACAGATGAATCTTGTTTGATCGTGCTAAATTTAACAGAACTTTCCCTCCTGCATCTGATTGCCATAAAGATGCTTGCTTGTTTGTCTGTTCCCTAACACTGTTAATATGTCATGATGGCAACTGCTAGTCCTAATGGAACATGGCACTACAGATTAGATAAACAAATCATTATATGAGATAAGAAAGTGTGGCATGCCTGGGTTATCCGCAAAGAAATTTTGAAGGAATAGTTATTTATGTTAAGTTTTAGGAATTTCCAGGTTTTAAGCTTTTCTTTGCCAAGGAAGTGACACATGAGTATTAACACAACTCATCTTTGCTCTGTAAAAGAACTTATATTAGAAAGAAAGGCATATTAGAAAGAAAGGCATAATCACAATTTAATGTACAAATAAATGGAAGAAAGAAGACCAAATCACAATTCAAATAACAAATATTGCAATAATGCTGCTGATTACATTTTGCCAAAAATTCCTTAGGATATTTCCTGACTTTGCTCTTAAATTTCTTTAGTTTAACAACACTGAATGAAGCCAAAAATATATAGCACACGAACAATGAGGTGACCTACAAAACAAATTTGAATGGAGTCTGTATTAAGGGGCTGAATTTATTGCAGAACTTTAATGGGGAAAGAGGTTTAAAACAAAGCCTAACCAGAATATCCAAGTCACATCAATACAGTGCTGCTCATTGTAAACAGAAGGTGCATTCATTACAGAAAAAGAACATGATCAATATTCATAAGGTCATGGAGACACTTCTGAATGTGCTACAGCACAAGAACAAAAACAATATCGTATAGTTGTGTACTGCTGCGAGTCGACAATAATCAGATGTAATGGTGCAGTATCCATCCATTAGTATCACAACAATTAAAGCTGGGATTAGGAGGACGTTTGCTGAATTGAATGCAGCGTGTTTCCATCTCAAAGAGTAAATGGAGGACATATCGCCAATCACACAAGCTCTCTATCTCACACACACACACACACACACACACACACACACACACACACACACACACACACACACACACACACACAAACACACACACACTAGATTGATTTAGCTGGTAATTACAACCAACTTGACGACTCAGTTGCCTCTCAAACCTCCTAATGTGTGCACAGTCACGTAACATTAAGCCATTTAACATTAAAACAAACTTGTTTCTCTTCTGTGCCTTTCTATTCCTTCTACCAGAGACATAACATTTTGGACCAAAAGTTTGCACTGAGAGAGACACAATTTCCCATAATAGCTGTATCTGATAAATAAATTGATAGTTTACATAAATATCCTGTGCCACATATTGGTGAAAACTGGTAGAGTGCAAATGTGGCCACAGAGGCTAAGCTATAACAATTATCAAAAGAGGGAGAAACATAAAAGAAAGAACAAATGAGAGGGGAGAGCATGCAGTGTACCCCAGAGAAAAAGCTTTATAGAGGACATTTATCCCATCCAGTGAAAGTAACTTATATCCCAACATTAGAGCATATGAATAAGATCATTTCTATGAGTAAGTAATAGTTTTGTATACTAAAACAGTTTGATGGGGTAAAATAAAACGCCTGTATGAATGGTTTAAACTCAACTAAATAACAAAAAACTCTTGCGAAACTGATTAAAAATATTTTACAAAAACTGTAAAGCACAGACACTTGATTTTGTGTTATAGTAAGATGAAACACAATGGTAAGACATAAAGTAAAGATGACAAAAATGTAGTGATAGTCTAATGGGCCATTCACACAGGACACATTTTCTTGCTCCATCGTAATTTTTACTACGTACACGTGCGCTAGATTAACCTTTTTTTCATTTGCATCCTGTGTGAACTGCTTCTAAAAGAGTAATAGCATGGTTGGACAAATAGAGTGTCACATGATAGTGGACTGAGATGGAAAGCGTTTCTCCAGCTCCTCCACTAGTGAGTTCATGTTTGGATTGGGCTCTGGTGGTAGTGCTTCTTGTACAGGCTCCACATATGATACGCCAGCCTCTGGTTCGACAGACACTTGTGGTTTGGGGACAATCTTTGGCGGGCACTGCTTTTTATCTATTTGTCTGTACATGTTGGCAACAGATTTCTCTAAGTCTGCTATGTTCTGGATGTTCTTCAGGATCCCCTTGAGTTCCCTCTTGGGATGCTCCGGCTCGGATGGTGGTGGAGGTGCTGCGGGGCGTAAGGACACCGGTCGGAGGGATGTGATGGAGGGAAGAGGAGGAAGGACGAATGGAGAAGGAGGCATGGGACGGGAAAAGACTGGTGATAAGGCAGGTGGGAGAGGAGGAGGAGGTGGAGGGCCTGGATGTGGAGGAACAGGTGAGGATGGAGGAATAGGAATAGACTGGGGTGGGGGAGTGGAGGGAGGTGGAGGTGGTGGTGGTGGAGGACTGGAGGGAGGTGGAGGAGGTGGTGGTGGTGGGGCAGGTATATCTGGAGGGTCGGGGATGATCTCCACATTGACCTCATAAGACTCCACATCAGGATAGGAAGTTATTCTGCTGTACTTCCGCAGAACTGGTGGAGTGGGCTTGTGACTGGGCGGAGGTGTTCCGTCACTCTGGGTAATGATTATGGATGGGGGCCTGTTGTTATGTCCCATGATTGAAGATTGTGGGGTCTCAAAAACAGAGAGAAAAATATCAGAAGAGAGTGACCCACGAGAGTCCTGGCCTTGCCTTTGCCTCATGTCCTGCATGGCCTGCTGCTCAAACTGCCGTGCCTGCTCTTTTACTGTCAATTTGGGCTCTGTGTCTTCGTCCTCAAGCCCATCAAATTCATCAATCATTTCTTTATTGTCCTTAAGGCCAGACTTCAGAAGTTGCAGCTCCCACTGAACTGGGTCCATTACCACCCTTCTACACCGTAGGGCTTCATTGGTTTCACATTTGTGCAATCTAGAGGGTAAAGTCCAGGAGTGTCCTGAGCCTGCAGATGGGAAGCGCAGGATGGACTTTCCCAGACCTCTCATGCTGGGTGAATACATGCCCAGGAGGTACCTCAGATTTTGGTGCTCAGGGCTGCTGAGGGTGCCATCATCATGGTACAGGGGGTTGGTTGTAGTAAGCGGGTTCTCATCTGAAAGGAAGGTAATGTTGCTTTCCGACTTGGGCAAGTTGTTCAGTAGGATTCCATTAGCGGTGGACAGCTTGTGAGCAGCGATGGCACGGGTGGCAAATGAGCTAATGAGACGCTGCCGATCGCCATCCTTCAGAACACACCTCTTAGTCCTGCTTTCAGCATAACCGCAAAAAGAGACAAAGAACGACTTAACAGAGGACGTGAACAACAAGGTAGACAGGGAAGTAGGATGGAAGCCAGCTACAAAAAGCACCTGCCTGGATTGACTGAAGTAAAAAAAAAAAAAAGGTGCTAATTAAATCCTAGGCAAACACCTACAACAAGTTTCATTGAAGGGCACTAACACAGTTCTTAGCTAATATCACTAATCAGTAGGAGCAAGGCAACTGAACACAATGCTAGGCAACTAATTGGAAGGCAAGAATGTTCAACCGCTTTCTGAGAAACAATCACAAATACATCTCTACCTTAAATAAATTGTCTACAATATTTGGAAACAGATGACTGCCTACTTACTTAGGTCTGATATCCAAGAAATGAGAATGAGAGATGAGGAAAAGAAAAAAAAATATATAGTGAAATTAGCAAGATGTTAAAAAAAGTTTTGTAAAGTTTGTGTGTAAGTGCTAGTCTTTTAAGGGTGAAACCAGTCTAATACCAGACACAGCCATTCCAGATAAATCAGTTTAGGGGTGCAATAACAAAGTTATTCCAGTTGGTAATGGTTATATAATCATATTTAGATCCAGGTAGCAGTAGAAAAACAGCCAGTTCAGAAAGAGGGCAAAAAAAAAAAATGCTCACGTAAAGCTTAATTAGGTAATATGCACCAAAGCTGTATAGAAAACGAAAACCAGCAAGGAATCAGTTGGTGTTCTGCTTATTCTTCTTCCACACAGGGAGTATATGGAAATTCATGGAATTGTATGATAAAAAGTAATGAAATTCTGCATTTTCATAGAATACAAACTGCCTTTTATTATGCCAGTTTTGGGGTAAAAAAGTTATGGAACAATTTAAAAGAAACAACAACAAAGGTACTTTTTGAAATTCCGAAATGCCTGAATATGACAGTGAAAAAGACAGCAATATTGACTGTATCTTGGCAACAAAACTTTAAAACTAATTGCCACGGGGGTAAACAAGTAGTTTACCCTCCTTTACTTCTCCTGCCTTCCTGAACCTCCAAAAAAGTCCAGTCTTCAACAAATTTGAGTCAGATGATAATCAGACCATGATAAAAGTGGATATTTGGATATTTGATATTCCAAAAATCCTTCCTGTAATATTTATGAAATGATGACTACAAACACACCAAACAAGATGAGAAGCTGTATATTGTAACTCCCCCTTTTTTTTATCTTGTGAGATTGGGACCATACCCTGGGGGTAACAAAACAGTTTGGTGATCACCTCAATCTGGAACACCATCAACAGAAGCCCTAGCCCTAGCTTTGCAAAGCCATAAAATCAGGTTATGTTAAATCATATGTTTATTAATTAGAAATACTGCACCCAGAGCATCTTAACAAATAAACTAACATTTCTATTTACTCAAATTGAAGGTCTTGTTCTAATCATATAAATCTATAATAATTTAAACAAGATGCTTTCTTGTTTAAAATGGCAGTGTGGTTAGAAAAGTAGACTTAGATTTTTTTTTTTTTTTTTTTTTTTACTTTTTAGACTATTAATATCAGTCAGTGTTTGGAGACATTGACAAGTAAAGTTCTGAAGGTATAAAACTTACATGGTGCTGTCGCCGAGCTCTTCATACAGATTGTTGGTGGCAGCACCTCCGGATTTGCCAGTGGGAAGCGCCATTTGGATCCTGGCTGTTTTTGCACATTCTGCCTGCCGTCTTTAGATAATGAAGTCAACAAGTTGAGCAAAATAAAAGTATTGGCTTATATAATGAAATCTTTTCTGGACATTTAGGTATTTTGGAGTTTCTCAGATAAAAAAAAAAAAAACAATTAGATCAGTGGTTCTCAAATTGTGAGTCGCAGACAGCAATATTTTAGTAATAATAAACAATGGTATGCAAATAATAAAATGCAACTAAGCATATAATCCTGTATAGTTGGGACTGCACAATAAATAAATAAATAAATAAATAAATAAATAAATAAATAAATAAATAAATAAATAAATAAATAAATAAAAATTGTATCTAAGCTAGTTATATTTTGGCAAATGCCACCATGGACAGGTTGCATGATGTACCCTCATCCTTGGAAAACTAACAAAACTACACAAAATACAATAAAATACACCCCAGACTACATTAAAAACAGGATGAACATCATTTGTGCCAACAAACATTAAAATTTAAGAGACATTTAGAGACCAAACACTCAAAATATAAAAGTGTGTTTGGTTTTTTATGTTAATACATTTCACTGTTGTTGTCGTATCATTGGATTTTGTACGACAAGCTATTTAGGTAGAGTTGGGTTGCTATTTGGTATTTGCTATTATATATTCAATGTAAAATCTGGGTCTTGAAGCAATATCATTTGAGAACCACTGAATAAAATAATGCTTGAGAGAGGGAAATGGTTAGGATATATAACCAACATTTCATTACACGTGTATGTCTCAGTACAATACTTACTCTTTGAATCTGAAATTGGTGCGTTGTGGAAAAAAGAAAAATGAGATATATTAGACAATGACACTTATTGCACAGCAGTATCAGTAACAGAACTGCAAAAATATATGGTGGATTTCAGCCACAACATTAATAAATCTGCTCTCTGTTTCCCATAAGTATGAATTATCTTCATCCCAAACTAAACCATCAATGATTCCAGAATGATCCTTATATCTCTAGCTCAGATCCTGTCATTTCATTCCTGAATTCTCATCGTCAGGTCTGCCATATGGCACTGGCTCAGCTGGCACGACATGTAAAACTCATCAACTACAGACGGTTTCCTCATATTTACCTCTCATGGCCTTAATTAATCTTCTTTCACACAGAATAAACACAAGACCAGGCAGTTCTCAAAGGTGTTACCATTGTGAAAAGAGAGAATGTGTATATGTGTAAATGTTTCACTGAAATCCCAGAGGAGGGAAGCTGCCTGCTTAACACAAAATGTTTCTAACTTAATGAACTTAACATTTTATTTATTTATTTATTAGTTGCTAAGTGGAGAAATCTTCGGTCTGAGCAGCCTTTCCACAGAAAGCAACATAACATTTCTGTTAAAAAAAAAAAAAAAAAAAAAACTAGAAAAAAGGCAAAGAATTACAACAGATGAATTGTTTGATGGTTAATTTTACTAAACATTATTATTAAAGGCCATTTTTGGGGATTTGAATTTGAGCTTTAAGGTGTACTGGACTAGTGGTGACACTCACTGTCGGTAGGTGATGATGACGATGAGAATGGCTGGGATACAGCACATGATGATGATGACGGCCAGGGCCAGGAGGGCTCCTTCGGTGTATCCAACAGACTGAACCGCCTTCTTTACGCTCTCCACCACATCCGGTGTGCGGATCTCCAGAATGCGTCCTCCGCGACCTAGGTAGGGCTGGAACTCCTTATTGATATCCAATAACTTCCCATCTAAAAACCTGGAGAAAACCAAATGAACAGTCACGTATGTGGCCTTGCATATGCTATTTGATTAGTTCTGATTAGTTGATCAGTGAATGACTAATCAAACATATTTAAAATTCACTTTTATAATAAAGTTCAAAAATATCTCCCCATTTTTTTGTTTAATTGCAATGCCATGTGCCAATCTTATGCTTACATTGGCTACTATGAAAGCACAATTTCTAAATACCATTCACATTGCAGACAGCTAAACAAAACATTGATAAAAGAAGAAGTGTTGTCTATATTAGAACTAAAGGGTTTTAAAGTGCATTCCACAGCCTACAATTCACAATTTGCCCATACAAGCGTTAGAAACAGTGCTGTCTGAGCAGGATAATTACTGTGACAAGACAGACAATATGGCTAAGGATTTAACCACAAGTCTCATTTTTTTGAAAAATGAGAAAATGTCTCAACAAACAAACACACACTCTATTTGGTTTATCGTGCAGCTTGGATAAAAAATTGGCAAACATAAATGCACGTTGTAAGACTAACTAATGGCTAGGGATGGATGGACTCTTAAATCATGCTATGAGGAATTTTATATCAAAGTTATTGTGGAACCTGATGGAGGCAACACAAAATAAATGATTATTCATAACAAATGAACAAGTTAGACATCAGTGCAGACTGGTCCAAAATGAGCCAAGAGAGCCACAAACAGCCAACATGCTTCATCTTGTAGTTGGTAAAAATGAAGTCATATTTCCACCTCCAGTAACAGAACACAATATCGGGACACAACTGCGGGAGTATTTTTATACGAGGTGTTACATTTTTCAAATCCAAAACATGTCTACTTGATGCACCAACAACATTGCTGTGGCATTTTTGAGATGCATAGCGCTCTGTTTTTTCACATTAATCCATGGAAATAATAAAGCATTCCTGTCCATTGATTGTATAGCCACACAGACACAGTATCACTCTAAAAAATAAATGCCATAGACGGACCATTTTTGGTTGCCCAAAGAACCTTTCAGCAAACTAACCTTTTTATTTGTATGCAGAACATATACAATAGCCAAGGAACCTTTTTCCACAATGAACAACATTTTGTACAATGGAATGATTCCATGGATGTTAAAGGCACACTATGCAGGAATTCCGTTTTTGTCAAACAGCGACCCCTAGAGTCGCTGTGGAGTACTTGTATTTAACGTTACTGTCGTAAATACCACTCACGCAGAGCGTCTCTGCACTCACGGCCTGATACCCCCCCTCCTAGACTCCAAAGATGTCAATTGACCAGGTAATGTTTCACGATTTCATACAAATATTAGGCTACTGCATAATTGTATTGTGCTATCGAAGATGAACTACTGATGATGGTAATATGATAATAATAAGTTTGCCAAGCGTTAGCCTACTTTATAGTAATAACGTTAAAGTAGCCTACCTCGTTAGATGGCTTATAATGTTTTTACATGGTTGCAGCTAAATAAATAGCCTAGGCCTACTATATAATTTCATTTGTGTTTTTTTTTTGTGTGTAATGTAAACATTACAAAATGCCAGATGACATCTATAAAGTTACATGTACGTCGCATTATTTCATAACATAGGCCGTTATGATGTCGTTAGACATGATTATTGCAATTTATCACAATAGTTTGCAAATAGCGCTCGTTTACACTATAGGCTTATTTATGACATGATAATTATGTGAGATATTCACAACTGTTCTCATGACAATCGCAGGATTTAACTTCAATGGTGAAAGTCCGGTTCCTCACGCGGTCAGAGTCTCTTTTCCTTTTCCTAGTCTCTTCCGACTGCGTTTTCTTTGCTTTTTCCATTGTCGAGTATCACGTCTGAAATGCGCGAAAGTGTCTTCGTGCTTCATATGTTGTTGTTGATGTGTGTGACGTCATTGCCGTAAAGCATGTCGTGATTCTCGTGAGATTTGTCGGGGGCGCTCCTCTCAAACTTGAATTGCTGGTTTTTCCAGCGGCGTCCCCCCCCCCAAGCTTTACTACCAGGATGATTCGCCCTACTATGAGTTTGTTTACCACCGAAATGACTTTGAAGCTGTTATATTAAGGTACAATTCTTGCATAGTGTGCCTTT
The DNA here is from genome assembly GCA_026230005.1 of Gila orcuttii. Classification (NCBI taxonomy): domain Eukaryota; kingdom Metazoa; phylum Chordata; class Actinopteri; order Cypriniformes; family Leuciscidae; genus Gila; species Gila orcuttii. The sequence goes on from JAPDVR010000017.1 coordinate 7,788,063, forward strand.
AAAGGTTCTTTATGGAACCATCAATTGGCAATGAAGAACCTTTATTTTTAAGAGTGTATGAAGGGTAGATATCTCAAACGGTTAGGCAAACAAGTTACAAGGAAAAGTCAGGACACCGACACCATTTTCAACTAAAAACGGAAAAAAAATTATGCGTTTTGGCCGTTTAATTACACGAAAAAAGTGTATTGGGAGTATGAAAATGCAAACTTTTGAAAACGATACAGTTATAACAAGTTGGATAAATTGGATGCACTTACTTGAAGAGCTCCTGTCTTGAGAGAGCTCTGTTGGTTAGAGGGTCAATTGCGTAAACCATCAGGTCAGATTTGGAGTAGTCCTCCTGTTCATAACCCTCACCAAAACGTCGAGGCCCGATTGATTCCACGACTACTTTAGCTCCTGGGATCTGGTCCTGGACATAGCGCTCTAAAATCCTGAATTAAGAGACAGACAGAAGATGAGAGATCTAAAATAGAACCTCTTGACATACCAAATATGTTCTATTTAATATTTTTTGACAGTCTATTTATTTATAGTAAAGGAAAGCTCTACAAAAACAGCCCGGTAAAGAATGCCATTTTCATACAGGGTGAGTCAACAAAAGAAAAGAAAAAAAAAAGAAAAGAAAACAGCCAAAATCGTTGGACTGGCACAGGGTACAACACCAATTTAAAGAATACTGCATAATGGACTTGGTCTGGAAATGAGAACAAATAACAAACTGAACACTGAATAAAACTCATTGTGAAAAAAAAAATATAAAAAAAAAAAATTTTGGTGCTAATTTGAGAGCCCCTAAGCCATTAACTGGTGGGCATATCAGAGAAAATAATCTGACAATCAACTTCCACACGATTGCAAACATGCACATTAAACACTAATTGCAGTAATTACCGTAACTGGAGAAATAAAACAGGAAAAATTACACAAGAGGAACAATTACACTGCCTAAATCTAACCCAAAAGCTGCAAACCCCTATATTATCCATGTTTATCAGGCTGAATGGGAGCTGTTTTGAACACAGAGGTGCGCGGAGGACAAATACAAAGCAATGGCTGAAATGAGCTGTGTAAGGCAGTGTTGCTTCAAAGCTGGTGTCCTTGTCTCCCAGTAGGTGCCTCGGCTCACATCTCAGAGCAGCCAGCCCTCCTCAGCCAATTACCTGCAGTGCCTCCCATACCCCCCCTTCACAGCTGCCGAGGGGAAATAAGAACATGGGACAAAAAAGAACAGAGGCTGGAATGATGACTCTAAAGGAACAAGGAGCAGGTTTTCTGAGGAAAAAGCCTGACAAGAGATGATGAGGAGGTTTGGGAAAACTCAGGCTGTGAGTTATATCACCTGAGGCAGAAAATGTGTGTTAGTGTCTGTGTATATACTAGGAATATAAAGATGTGTTAATGTCTCCATATTAGCACTGTACTATCTCAGCACATTCCTGTCTATGTGAAAACGAATACTCTCATCTTTTTGTCGTTCCAGAACAAAAATAATTTCCAGGTACACTTTATTTTGATGATCCCCTTTAGACATTCTGTATTAATTCTACTTGTTTAATATTTTTAGATGTATATTATGTTAAGTTGTTCTTCTTTATTTCTTTCTCTCTGTTCTCTTGTGTATATATGCATGTAAGTACCTAGAGCTTCCAGAAACCATACCAAATTCCTTGTGCACACTAAATTGTATAGTTGTATAAATTGTAATAGAATAACTGTAATTGAATAAATTGCATTCTGATTCTGATTCTGATTCTAAATTTGTATGAGAAAGGGACTGAAATTTAAGTTGTTATTCACTATAAAAATCGTCTCGGTTACGTATGTAACCCTCGTTCCCTGAGTAGGGAGCGGAGACGTTACGTCGGATGACGACGAATGGGGTTTCGCTTAGAAAGCCTATCAGCTTCGAGTATTACAAAACGAGCCTATGGCAAAGAAATGCCATGGGTCTGCGGAATTTGCATGACGTAACTCCGCCCCACCTCGTGGGTATAAAAGGAGGAAGTCCGCAACAGCAGTTTATGTTTCTTCGCTGAGGAGCCAAGACTGAGCTCAGGCGATCCCCGCGGTACAGCGGAAAGTGGCAGGCAGACGTAACGTCTCCGTTCCCTACTCAGGGAACGAAGGTTACATACGTAACCGAGACGTTCCCTTTCGTTGTCACTCCGAGTTACGTCGGATGGCGACGAATGGGGTTACCAGTCTAATCACGCCACCTTCTCAGCTGTCTTCCAGTGCCCTGCGTAAATCGAGATCCCTGTCAGAGACTGGACGAAGGACTCCATTTAACACAGGAATACCAAGGTACACTGGGAAGCATATCCCAAGCTAGGGGAAGTATGCAATTAATGCCAACCCAGAGGGGGGGGACTTAGAGAATACACATATGACCCGAAGGAAACATATGGGGAACACTGGGGTGTCCAGCCGCAGGTGGAATATTTCAACCCCAGGGGAGGCAAGGTGGCTTGCCAAGGGAAAGACACATGCTCGAAGAGGCTTACAGTGGAAATACACATGAGGGGGTCGCTCAGGGGAGGGACCATGCACACGGGAGGCACCTAGCCGACGCGCAGGCAAGAGACACTGGCGCCGACGTCAGGAGTGCTGGAGGAGCTCAGGGCTTTCGGGGAAGCTCACCTGAGGAGAATATCGCACGTATCCAGTCCGTGGAGTGGAATGGCGAGCAAGCGAAGACACCTGAGCGGGTCCGGTACTAGCTAGTTGAAGCGAGTACATGAGAGGACACTGGCTCCACTTGGAGATTATAGAATCTGGCGAATGTGTTAGGTGTCGCCCAGCCTGCAGCTCTGCATATGTCTGTTAGCGAGGCGCCATGCGCTAGAGCCCAAGAGGATGCCACACTCCGGGTGGAGTGGGCCGTCACACCAAGGGGGCACGGTCGGCCTTGCTGCTGGTATGCCAAAGCAATGGCGTCCACTATCCAGTGAGACAACCTTTGCTTGGAGAGAGCCTTTCCCTTCAGCTTCCCACCATAACAGACAAAAAGCTGGTCTGAGGTCCTGAAACACTGCGTCCTGTCTACATAGGCGCGAAGAGCGCGTACTGGACAGAGCAGTGCCAAGGCTGGGTCTGCCTCCTCCGGGGGAAGCGCTTGCAGGTTCACCACCTGGTCCCGAAAGGGAGTGGTAGGAACCTTGTGCACATATCCGGGCCGGGGTCTCAGGATCACGTGAGAGAAAGCCGGTCCGAATTCCAGGCACGCTTTGTCAACGGAGAATGCGTGCAGGTCCCCTACCCTCTTGATGGAGGCCAGTGCAACCAGGAGCGCTGTCTTCATTGACAGGAACTTAAGCTCAACTGATTGCAGGGGCTCAAAGGGAGCACTCTTCAGGGCAGTTAGAACCACTGAGAGGTCCCAAGAGGGAACGAGAGGACGAGGAGGATTTAGTCTCCTCGCTCCTCTCAGGAACCTGATGACCAGGTCGTGCTTCCCTACGGACTTACCTTCGACGGGGTCATGATGTGCGGCAATGGCGGCAACATAGACCTTAAGGGTGGAGGGAGACAGCCTTTGCTCCAACCCTTGCTGAAGGAAGGAAAGCACAACGCTGATCGAGCATCTCCGGGGGTCTTCTCGGTGAGAAGAGCACCAGTCGACGAAGAGGTTCCACTTCAACGCATAGACGTGTCTCGTGGACGACGCTCTAGCGGAAGTGATGGTAGCCGCCACCGCTGGTGGAAGGGTACTCAAACCTACCTCGAGCCGTCCAGGAGCCACACGTGGAGGCTCCAGAGATCGGGGCGAGGGTGCCACAGGGTGCCCCGTCCCTGAGAAAGAAGGTCCTTCCTCAGAGGAATGGGCCACGGAGGTGCTGTCGCGAGGAGTGCAAGTTCGGGGAACCAGGTCCGGCCGGGCCAATACGGCGCGACCAAAATGACCTGCTCCTCGTCCTCCCTGACCTTGCGCAAGGTCTGCGCAAGAAGGCTCACTGGGGGAAACGCATATTTGCGGCCCGGCGGCCAGCTGTGCGCCAGTGCATCCGTGCCGAGCGTGCCCTCGGTCAGGGAAAAATACAGGGCGCAATGGGTCGAGTCGTGAGAGGCAAACAGATCTATCTGTGCGTCCCCGAACTGGTCCCAAATCAGCTTAACCGACTGGGGATGGAGTCGCCATTCTCCAGGGAGGGGCTGAAGCCGTGAGAGCTCGTCGGCTGCACAGTTCAGGGCTCCGGGAATGAAAATGGCTCGAAGCGACCTCAGATGCTTCTGACTCCATAGAAGGAGGTGGCGGGCGAGTTGTGACATACGGCGGGAGCGTAGACCACCTTGATGGTTGATGTACGCTACAGTAGCGGTATTGTCTGAGCGGACTAGTACGTGTTGACCCCTGAGCAACGCCCGGAAAAGGCGTACTGCCAACAACTCGAGGCAATTGACATGCCATAGCCACTGGGGTCCTGTCCAGGAGCCCGCAGCAGCATGTCCATTGCACATGGTGCCCCAGCCCGTGGTGGAGGCATCCGTGGAGACCACAACATGCCGGGAAGCTCGTTCCAGGGGGACACCCGCCCTGAGAAAACTGAGGTTCGACCACGGGTTGAGTAACTGACGGCAGGTCGGAGTAACTGGTACCCGGAGCGTGCCTTGATGCCATGCCCACCTCGGGACTCGGTCGCGAAGCCAAAGCTGAAGCGGTCTCATATGAAGCAATCCGAGCGGCGTGACCGCGGCTGCAGATGCCATATGCCCCAGGAGCCTCTGAAAAAGTTTCAGTGGAACCGCATTCTTGCTCCTGAGATGTCTCAGGCAAGTCAGCAGTGACTGCGCGCGCTCGCTCGTAAGCTGCGCGGACATGGCGACCGAGTCGATGTCCATACCGAGAAAAGAGATCCTCTGCACGGGGCAAAGTTTGCTCTTCTCCCAGTTGACCCGAAGGCCCAGACGAGCTAGGTGCCGGAGCACTAGGTCCCTGTGTTCGCAGACCTGATCTCGAGAGTGAGCTAGGATCAGCCAGTCGTCGATATAACTCAGGATGCGAACCCCGTGTTCCCGAAGGGGAACAAGGGCAGCCTCGACGACCTTCGTGAAGGTGCGAGGAGACAGGGCTAGCCCGAAAGGGAGAACCGCGTACTGGTATGCCTGCCCCTCGAAAGCAAACCGTAGGAACGGTCTGTGTCGAGGAAGAATGGAGACATGAAAGTAGGCGTCCTTCAGGTCGATCGCTGCAAACCAATCCTGGGGCCGCACGCATTCGAGAACGCATTTGGCGGTGAGCATCTTGAACGGCAGCCTGTGAAGGGAGCGGTTCAGCACGCGCAAGTCCAGGATTGGCCGTAACCCACCGGTTTTCTTGGGGACAATGAAGTAGGGGCTGTAGAACCTGGACCTCATCTCGGCTGGAGGGACAGTCTCGATTGCACCCTTCGCCAGCAGGGTGGCAATCTCTGCTCTCATGACGGGGGCATTGCCACCGACCAAAGAGGAGCGGACTCCCCTGAAGCGGGGAGGAGACCGTGCGAACTAAATCGCAAGCCGAGCCTGACGGAACGCACAATCCAGCGGGACAGACGGGGAAGCTCTAGCCAGGCTCCCAGGAACTGAACCGGCGGGATCACGCGACGACAGGCGTCCCCCCGGAGGGGCAGCGAAGCGGAGTAACTGGCCCAGACGTGGACGGCATAGCGGCCCGGCGTGGGGGCACAGTTAGCAACCGCGCCCTGGCAGAGGGGGCCTAGGGAAGGACCAGGCTGGTCGTCCTGCGGGGGCCTGCTCTGCTAGGGGCCTGGCGACAGAGGGGGACGGGGCGCAGCGGTCCGTGGACGGCACGCCGTGTCAACCACCTCTGGGACAGAGGGGGACGAGGAGAGCACGGCTAGAGGGCGGCGCTCTGTGCCGTCCGAGAACTCTGTGTGCTCAGAGACGGGAGAGTCAGTTCTTTGCGAATAAGGATTCTTCCCCGGCCCTCCACCGGGGAAAGGAGTGGTCCTGCTCCCAACTCCTGGAAAGAACTGAGTCCCATCTCTGAGGAGCCCCTCTCAAGAGCGCCACCTAACCCGGCGCGTAGCGGGGGGCGGGGCTGGAGAGGGCTGTGGTGTCCGGCCGCGGCCTCCAGAGCCGGCCCGGGTGAACGGGCGGGGGGGCGCCCTCAGCGGTGGGCAGACCGAGGGACCTGAGCGGACGGCGGGGCCGTCGGGACAGAGTCGACCTCAACCTGCTCCACCCCCGAGGAGCCCGTCTCAGGAGCGCCGCTTAACCCGGCGTGTAGCGGGGGGCGGGGCTAGAGAGGGCTGTGGCGTCCGCCCGCGGCCCCCAGAGCCGGCCCGGGTGAACGGGCAGGGTGGGAGCCACGGAAGGGCGCCCTTGGCGGTGGGCAGACCGAGGGATCTGAGCGGACGGCGGGGCCGTCGGGACAGAATCAACGTCAGTCTGCTCATGGACGGCTGAGAGCTGTTGGGCCAGCCCTCAACCGCACCGCCGAAGAGGCCGACCTGGGATATGGGAATGTCGGACAGACGGGTCCGCGCGACATCCAGCACATCAAACAGGTACGGCCACCGAATGGTGAGCATCACCTGACCCAGGGAGCGTACGGCCACTTTCGTCGCTCAGAGAACAAGGTTAGTGGCGGCGCGCAGCTCAGTGAAGAGCCCTGGGTCAGTCCCGCCCTCGTGCAGGTCCATGAGCATCTGGGTCAGGTAGACCAGCAGAATGACCATGGCCGCAGTGAGGCGGCCGCCAGTCCCGTGGCGCTATAGGATCTCGCCACAAGCGTAGACGAAAAACTACAGGCCACGGACGGGTGCTTAGGATTGCGCCGAGAAGAAGCACTCTGAGGACACATAGCATCGCAACAGAGCGTTCAGCCGGGGGAACCCCAGTGTACCCACGGGCAGCGGCCCCATCGAGGGGAGGAAAGGCGGATGAGATCAGCGAATGGCCCCTGATCTCATCATGCACGTCCGGGAAGAACGGTATTGGGGTTTGCCGTGGACGAGGGTCGGCGGCCTCACCCAAAAACCAATCGTCCCGGGAAAGCATGGCCGTCATCTCCGGATCAGACTCGACGAGTCGTCACTTCCAGGAAAATCAAACCCACCTAGTGAAGCTGCTTTTTTTCTTTTTTTTTATGTGAGTTCACCGAGTCTCGACCTTAATGACGCGATGATCATGTTTCCATGGAGAAACATGAGTCATCAACGAGCGCTGCTCTAGCATGATCAAGCCCAAACATACTAGACAACGCTCGTGCCCATCAGAGTCCGATACCAAGCTGCCGCACCATTCATTTTTTTTTTTTTTTTTTTTGAAATGCACGGGTGAGCCGTCTTTAAAAAGACGTGCCGCGTGCAAGCTCTTTTAGTGAGAGAAAACTCAAGTGTTGAAGCACCCGGGGAGACACGCACCGACTGGCAGACCACTGCAACAGATCAGCAGGAAGCACGCGCTCGCCGTAGATCACCGTCACACCAACACTCGAGGTACTCGTTTGTAAAGCTGACAATTCAGAGATGGCTTGTGGAGAGAAGAATACACTTGGCTCCGAAGCGAAAACATAAACTGCTGTTGCGGACTTCCTCCTTTTATACCCACGAGGTGGGGCGGAGTTACGTCATGCAAATTCCGCAGACCCATGGCATTTCTTTGCCATAGGCTCGTTTTGTAATACTCGAAGCTGATAGGCTTTCTAAGCGAAACCCCATTCGTCGTCATCCGACGTAACTCGGAGTGACAACGAAAGGGAACTCAAATTCAACTGCCGTTCATGATTGGTTATGCCACACAATAACAACCATGTTTGGCAACACAGATTAAAGAATTTTCATATTTCACATTTGAATATAAATAAACTCAAAGCTGCAGCTGTGATTTTCAGTAAATAGCAACTTAAATTTCACGATGCTAATGTATGGCTTCAGAAAACTTGGAATATAGTGCATACACAGCTAATGTAGTCCAGAGCCTTTGATATGGGACACAGTTTTAAGACCCTGATGTATTTCAAACGAAATAGGAGGACAAACTGGTGCGATTTTATTTCAAACAAAATCATGCCAAAATATAGTTTGTTTAGAGGAGGTTCGTTTTGGGGAGTTTACTCCGGCTGGTAAATACTTTCAAACTAGGGCTGCATGATTAATAGCAATTAACATGAAATGACGCTTAAACCGATTTGGCTTACTGCGATTATGAAATCGCAAAAGCTGTGATTATTTTTTATGCGCTGCTTGTCAGTGACGTATGGCTCTGTGATTAGTAGTAAATGCTGCTCCATCAGAAAGCACTGCGAGTTTGAGTCGCTTTTAACGTGCATTCGAAAAAGCAACACGCGTCAAACATCTTTCCAAACATGAGAAGCATTTATGAACCTCTTGTCCAACAAAAGACAACATTTAATAAATCAAAGCATTTCAATCTTCTGTTTATTCAGCTACAGCGATAGTATGATGCCCATGGGGATTTCCTGGAATGATGTGTTATCTTCTTCCGCAGGGCATATTTGCCGTGTTTGCGCAAGAGCGCCCTCTGGCTTTCAGATGGAGAAGCATTTACTACTGAGCACAGAGTACTGTCTACTTACTACTTACTTGCTACTTACTACTGTCTTCACTGACAAGTGGCACATAAAATAATCGCAGCCTTTGCCAAATCGTGTGCGGTTTCATTTCGATTAATCGTGCCGCCTTTTTCAAACTACCACTAGTCAGTGGCGATTACATAATATTCGGGATGTTCAAAAATAGCATACCGCTGCTCAGGTATTTTAAACTTCTTTTTACGTGAAGAACGAAAAATAAATTTGCTGTTAGTATATTGGGACCTTTATAGAGTTTCACAGTGTCAACATTCTGGGGGTGTTGGGTAGGGGAATGTTCCATTTATGTTCATGTTTAATTAAAAAGGAAGTCATTTAGATTTGTGACAACATTAAGTAAATGATAAAAGCATAACTTTTGAGTGAACTATTTCTTTAAGCATTTTAATCAATTATAAGTGCTATTCCCATGGCTGACAGAGGAAGGTGGGGGGTTTCTGGTAATTCTGCTCTTAATGCAGATGTTAAACAGTGTAGGTCCTGCTTTTATCTGAGAGGGTTTGACAGAATCAAGCAGCCCACTGATTTATCCCCAACATAAATATCGGCACCAGCAGGAGTCAAGTACTCATACATACATTACAGCTTCAAGCACTCTCTGGCTGCTCGGAATGTTATTTTGGGGAGTATGTCTGGGTGAAGAGTGTATTTGTATAGAACAAGTTACCCAATCAGCTGATCCTTGTTCTGTTCAACTACAGTGGGCGACACGTTGGATACGACCACCTGCATATCCAGCTGGTTAACCACTGACACCTGGGAGATAGGACAAAAATAATCTCTAGTTGAAAAAGGGAAAATTATGGTGTAGCATGAAGGTTCTGAACTGTTTCAAATATGCTGTTCTTGTGATTGATGAAACTGGGAGACAGAAATCAGTAAAATTAAACAAGGAACTTTAAGTAAGTCTTACTTTGTCATACAAAGAAATTATGAACACTTGCAAAACAAAGAGAGAACCAATGGAATATTAATAACCGATTATGTTTTTTGTTGTTCTATATCCCCTTTGGACATCACTTTTGGACACAATTGTATGTACTTTATGTACTGTTAAAATTAAAAAAACGAATTGGTTTGATCTTTTGAATGCAGTGAAGTTCAGACATTAAGTTAAACTTAACGTAAGTGTGTCACCGAAAATAGTATTACCGAATGTATATGAGTAATAATGGTGATGAATCTCCCTCAAAAGTACTAGAAGAATCACAAATGGAATTGTTAAGGACTCGTAACCTGTAAATTCCTTTAGCCTGTATTTAAATCAAGCTCTATACATGGAGCAGTCTAGCTGACATCATCTAAATACCCTTATCACTGCATATTTATTTAACTCACAGACCAAGTGCAGGTTCAAGATAGTGAGAGCTATTGAGAGATTGATTTATGGGTTTAAATACTGCTGGAGCCCCTCAGCCCACAAAAAAATCGATGTCTCTTCGGCATCAGCTTTGGACGTTCTTTAAGCAAGCTAACAGGGACTGTATTTTTCTAATCTAAATCAGCTAACGGAGTTGCCACTGCTGTAAAATCAGATGATGGATCACATCTCAGGACAGATTACTGCATTAAACTTGAATCAATCTGTTCAAACTGGCCTGGGAATGTGTATTTAAAGGCGAAGTGTATAATTACTTATTATACACTAATAATAATAATTCCTTCTTTCAAAAGCAGAATTGCTTCTCATCTGCAATTGCCCTGATTTTTATGCCACTTAATGATTCTGGTTCCTTTACGATTCCATTTATGATTCTTTTAATTCTAAAATTCTTTCTCTTTCTTCGCCACTGATGAGATTTTTCTTAATTTGAGACACAACGATTCCCCGTTTTTTCTGGCTTATACGGTTATATGCTATTACGCATCTTCTGAAAGAATACAGCATCTCCAGATCCAAAAACAAGCAAAGAAGATGATCTGCTTATACCAGAAGGATCAGATAGAAGATTGCTTATCCACATTTAAGCTTTGGGGGTGTTTATAGACTCGATCTACTCAATCTATGTTTTGCTCATCGTTCTGAGTTTGATGCAAACTACAAAAACGCTCAACTTTATGCTTCCCGATCACATACTTACCACCACTTGAGAGCTGCTGCTGAGTCCCTCCCCGTAGTCGTCTGTAGCAACCACGTCAAATTTGAAGTAAGAGCGCCGCATGTTCCTGTACATGATGGCTGTCTTAATTACACCAGTGAAGGGCTCAATAACAAAGCCGTCTTTGCCGTCACTAGTTGGGGGGATAATCAGCCTGTACAGCATGGCACTGAAATTCCCTGTGTCCTTATCCAGAGCCTGTCAGAAACAATAGAGCAGACATGTCAAAGAGAGGAATAGCCATGAGCTACTTTTCACCTACAACACAGTGATGCTCAACCTCTGCCGTCACACGCCTTTCCATCTTCGGCCCTTAGGAGGAGCTCCAAGCTCCGATTTGCCAGCGCCAACGTCACTTTGGCTAGTCTCAGATGAGCATTACAGACCTCCACTGCGTTGACAATGATTTATAATTGCTTTTTACATGAGAGGGAAACAGGCTGCTCCACGGGCAGCAGGGTGCCTTGGACCAGGCAGAGTCATTAACACAAATGAGACTTTTACCAATATGCCTGGGAGACCCGTTTCAATAAATACAGTAAGTGTGTATTAAAGTCCCTTTTGCAAACAAAATGTCTGTCTTTGAATTGGTCGCTTAATGTGGCTAAACTCGGTGGAGAAAACCTTCGATCTGAGCTGCGGTGAGATCTTCAGTTGAAACTGTTTGAAATTGAATTCGTAGTTCCACAACGTCTCTTTTCAATTCTTTCGTCACGTTCTTGTACCTCAGATTAAACTCGGAGAACATCAGTAAGGCAATGTTTTCTCAGAAGGATTGCTTAAACTAATTATCTGATCAGGAGGGAACAATGAATGCAGGGAGAATCGGAAAAGGCGCTTACACAACAATGCGTAAAAGTAAAAGCATTTCAATCCCTGTCCTTAGGGTTGGCAGAGCAAAGAACTATTTACATTTTCTCGCCCTTTTCTCCTCAAAACTATTTAAAGAGGGATTTCAAAGTAGATTAAAGTAGTCTAATCTAGGAGCCCCTGAGCTGTTTGAACAAAATTCCATAGTACGTAATTCCCATGACACCTGAGAAATGGACAAAAAGCATGACTGTGTATGTCAAAGCAGCGAATTTGGCTTTTTGCCCGCTGAACTTCACATCTCAGATGTTTCTACAAGTAAACAGAAGACCTTGACGAGTGGTAATCTGTATTTGCAGTGAATGTGACCTTATAAAACCCTGGACTTCTGCTGTGTGGCTTAACTCAGTCTGGGGTCTTGGCTAATAAGGTCTCCTTGAACGAACGCAGGATGCTGAACATTGATGTAATTAAATGGACAACTTTTTCAGGCTGTAGCTCTGAGGCCAGAAATTAAAATTCCTGTTGAATACATTGAAATTTTGATACCACAGTAAAAACTAATAGATAACTAATAACTATTAGAATTAATGATATAAACAGTGCTTGTTTTCTGGGTATTTTACATCACTATCAAGCAAGTAAACAGTCAGAAATTGGAAAAAAAAGTAATCAAATGTTAAATAAAATTATATTTAAACAATTTAAATTAATTAGAAAATTAAGTTAAAAATTAAACATAAAATCATTAATAATGTCACCCCCCCCATTTTTATTCCTTGCTTTGTGTATGTTACAATATACAGTAGAGAATTTAATTAAAATGTTACAGCCAAAAGCAGTGAGTGTTTTTCTATTTTACTTGTCAATACTGTTTTTTTGATTAAAATTATGATTTTAGCATTTTAATTTAGAATCAACTTTGTATAGGCATTGGCAATTTAGACATCCCAAGCACTTCAGCACTCTAAGGGGTGATAGAGTTACCTTAAAATCTGTGCTATTAACCCAGAGTTTACATAATGTATTTTTGTAGGCCAACTGAAGTCAGCATCACTCTGTTTCCATCTGTTTCTATTACCATTTTCCATTGGCTTTTGGTTTATTGCAAAAAAACAACAACAACATGTGACCAACGTTTATGATTCCTACAAGTTTGTTCACCATGATAATCTTCACAAATGAACACAACTTGAATTTGAAGCCTAAATAAATCAGCAGAAGTAAAAAGTTAAACAAAGGCAATGAACAAACTACAGTCATAAGACCTCAATGCCACCACCATTAAACTTCCGACAACTCTTTAAGTCTATAATTAAAACATTTTCCCTGAATGTTTGAGTTAGAATAATTTGCAAGAGCAACAAACACAACAAGGCTGTGAAAGCGGACTACTATTATCAAGACAAGTTTTAAAATAATCAACAGGGGGTATTTCTGCTGTATTTTATGTGGCAGAATAAAACAGGAAAATATCTTGAGCTTGTGTTTACAGACCTTATTGCAGACATTTAACCAAAAACCCATTTAAATAACCCATTGACTTCAGGAAGATGGAAACGGAAGTAAGCTAACATACAGTATTAACTCATTTCTGGGTTTTGGCCTACAAAAATACAGCAGCACTCTATTATTCTGGTAATCAGCCATAAACATGGCAACAGTTTAACTCACTTTAACTGAGAAACTTGTACTCTGCCATGAAAGGATTTGACTTGAAGGAGACATTTTCTGCTATAATGCCACACTGCAACACTGTATCTGTTTGTGTACTTGTATAGGTAAAATTTCAGGCTTATGGTTGAATAAAGGCATGAAAAATAGATATGAGTGAGAAACAGTAAGTCAGAGAACACAGAAAGGCACTGTAAGAGAAAAGAACTTGCAGAGAGAGAAAACAAAATAATATTACAGAGAGAGAAAGAGGCTGGAGAAAGAGGCTGGAAAAGGACAGTGCTCTGTGCTCTGAGAGAAAGCCTGGCTGATTTATGAGGATCTTTGATTCATTTTCTTTTCCAGAGAATGAGGCGCCCTTGTCCACGCTATTGACAGCTGTGTTGAGATCTGTATCAGTGAGCCTCCGCAGCCGTGGCATTTTATAAGCCGTCTCACGATGATCCAATCTTTCAGACCCCAGCTGGTCAGACTTAAGCTCTTCAGCCGAGACCAGCAATCTGAGCAATACCTCACACAGACCAAGAACCACCGGCACTCCAGCAAAAACTAGCATTCCAAGCTTTTTCAACAATAAGTTCCTTGTCCATTACTTTATTAAAACGTGTCCTAATCAGACGCAATGCGGTGAGATTACAACAACAAGCGATTGGTCTGACCATACACTGACAACACAACTACAAGATGCGACAAAATCAATTAAAAAAGAGAAGAGTGTGTGGGCGGAGCTCTGTCTGCAAGCCCACTGCACTAAGTACATAATCAAAACGTCCTGGTTGCGTATGCAACCCACCGTTCACTGAAGGAGGGAACGGAGGACGTAGTCGACTCAACTGAAATGGGATCACGCCAGGAAGCCTATTGTCTTTGAGCATTATTGAACGAGCCAATGCACATTGGCGTGCAAGATTTGCATCTCACACTCGCCCCGCGGCGCGGGTATAAATACGGGAGTAGATGCATGCACCATTTGCTTTTTCGCTGAGGGGCCGAGCGTAACTCGGAGTGAGCGGTGGTCCACCGGTAGTGGCAAGGGGACTACGTCCTCCGTTCCCTCCTTCAGGGAACGGTGGGTTGCATACGCAACCAGGACGTTCCCTTTCAGTCAATAACGTCGGACATAGTCGACTCGACTGAAATGGGATCACCCTTTGCAGACGCCACTAACGCTGCCACCTTCCAGAGCCTAGACAAAAGCCTTCTGATCCTCCGACATTTTAGCAAAAGAGGATAGGCTTAGGCCAGGAAGTCACTGCTGTTCCTACAAGACCACTGGGAAAGCGTTCCCGTACATTGGAAGGAAGAGACACTACGGAAGCCACATCCTACCAAAAGGGAGGTAATGTGGACAATACACATATGAACTGGGCGGATGACCGGCAGTACGACATATGGAATGTCACTGGGGTGGCTCCAGCGTAAGACGGGGGAAGACTCACCGGACAGTGACGGCAGAGAGACTCTGCCGAGGGCACGACCGTAGGGAGCCGTATCGTGGAAGAATACACATATGGGGTCGCCGTAGGAACCGCAACATATGGACCCAGCCTAGCACAGGTTCCACACTGCTTAACCCTTTGGGGACCAAGAACGCGCCGGCGCGTTTTGTTAGTTTTTTTTCACATAGCAGAAAAATAGACTTAAAGTACTACCATAATTTCTGGTCATATAGAGTTAAGAAATATGAGAAAATAATCTGTTAAATGTCTACTTTTTTATGTGCCCACATACAATCGAAATAAAATATTGTGATTTTGTAAAATAAAGAAAATAAACACGGTGTGCGTTCTGCCTCTCCGTCACTGTGAACTTTTTTTCTGGAGCACATCTCTAAACATAAAAAAAACCCCAGCAAATACTATTCACCCAGCCATAAGCAATATATATTTTAAATCATTTGAGTTTGTACTTTTAAATGATCCGATTCAAAACTAAAATAAATATTCTCCGTTTATGTCATCTATATAAAAAGAGAGACGTGTCAGCCGGTCTAATTATCTTCCTCTCAGCTCATTATTCTGGTAATGTGACACGCCCACGGAGAGCGCGCGCTATTCAAACGCAAATATGTTAAGCAACACATTGAGACACGTTAACGCCCATATAGGCTAAACTCTGTAAACACACTATATTTTTTAGTCAGATTATGATTCGTCTTGCGCGGCTATGAGGAATAATCCTGGGACATTTACCTACCTCAGAACAAGTGCTGGTTTATTTTCACTTCGAGGAGGAGCAACAGATTCAGCTGAGAAGTGTAAGTGTTGCTTGTGCTTTGTTCTAATCGCGATATAGAATAACGTTAGTGTCTGTAAACGAAAAAATATCATACTGTTTAAATGTGAATCATGTTTCTCTGTGTGTGTGTGTGTGTGTGTGTGTGTGTGTGTGTGTGTGTGTGTGTGTGTGTGAATGAATGAATGAACGCACAGATACGCACTGTTACAGACGAAATAAAAGACAACATTTCGTTGACTAGTTTTGGATAAAGTTTTTACTCTAAAATAGACATCAAATAAGCTTTTGTTAGGAGTTTCTGCTCATATGTTAAATATATAGTATGTTTTGTCAATAAACTAATCAACTAAGATGTTATAGTGTTTGTTCCAATGCAAGCTATATCAAAATAATGAATCCTTAACTTTGAAATATGTATGATCAAACTAAGACATTTATGGAAAAAGACAATTTTCTTTTCAAGATGTTTCCAACTCTAACTTTGAACTATGTATGTGTGTGTGTGTATGTATGTATGTATATGTGCATATATATATATATATATATATATATATATATATATATATATATATATATATATATATATATATATTGTTCTTGCATTCTTTGGGGTCCTTGCATTCTTTCTCACACCTGAATGAAAGGCTCATTACTATGCAGTCATTACTATGCAGGGTCTTTGTCTTCTCAGGTGTGAACCAACTAATTATTCAAAAGGGGGTTGGGCAGTTGACGCCCATTCGCATATTGCCTTGGCAAACAAAAAAAAGTTTTTCACAATTTTAATCAATCTATTGTGTTATGTGAATGATAAGGCAGTATGATTTTCACATCATTTTGAAGCCAGAACTCGAAGCGACAACATCCATTAGTCAAAAGTCTTGTGGACACATATTTAGTATGTGTTTTGTGGTCTTATTTCAGCAACTTTCATTTTTATTTTTTTCAATAATCACGCATACACATTATTCTCTTAAAAATACAAACATGTACATACATGTTATTCACATATTATGGTAGTCCCGTTTGTGCTATATAGAGTGAATTTACACCTTTGCCATTAACATGTTTATAAATAACTGAAAAAAGCACAAATGTCAGTGCATGTCAAAACATCCCAAGGGCCCCAAAAACACCTTGGTCCCCAGAGGGTTAAAAGTGGTAGGCCTAACACCAGACGTTCCGCACGTCCGACGTCGGAGGGGAGTGGAGGAACTCAACAGGGTTCAGATTTAAGGGAACTCAACTGGAGTAAAAAAAGGTGCACGTCGCTAGGAGGGGAATGGCGCAGCAAGCCGACACTTGAACCGGGCTCACGGTGAAACTGGGTTCATGAGAAGGGAGCCCACGGGAAGCAGCGGTTCAATAGGTGTCATCCAGCCCCCAACTCTAGAATCTGTTTAGCAAAGCATATCGTCAACGCCCAGGCGGAACACTTTACACTAATCATAGAGGAGCTCAACACCTAAGTGGACATGTTGCATCTCGGAATTTTACACCGAAATGAAAGTAGGCACTAAGTGGCCAACTTTGCTTGGAAACAGCCTTCCCTCTCAGCTGAATTCCTACCAGATAAGACCTGGTCTGAGGTCTATGACTTGCGTTCTGTACACGTCTAACCGTTATAAGCGAACGGACAGAGAAGCCAGGGCTGGATCTGCTTCCTCCAGGGCAGCGCTTGCAGGCTCACCACCTGCTCCTATTACGGGAGAGGTAGGAACCTTAGGCAAAATCCAAGCCGGGGTCTCAGCTTGTGAGAGTTAGCCGGCCCGAACTCCAGGCACAATACGTTGACCGAAAGCGAGCAAGTCCCTACCCTCTAGTAGAGACCATGCGAGCAGGAGAACTGATATAACAGAATTTTTAACTCACTGCCTGCAGTGGCTCAGGGGCGGTCTCTGCAGTGCAATTGCACTCGATATATTTTGCACGCAATATACACTATTTATAGTGCTCGCAGAAGTGATGATAACTACCAATGTACCTGTGATAGCCATCTGAACCTCCGCGTTGAGTGTAGGACCGTTTTTCAGTCTCTAGGGTAGAATGCGGGTGCCATTGTGCCCGTCCCTGAAAATGTGTTCAGGGGAAGTCAGGAAGGCTGTCGATGGGAACTAGGTCGAGTTGAGCCAATAAGGGGCAACAATGAAGACCTGTTCCCTCCTGACTTGGCACCGTAAGTGCAAGCGACTTTTTAGGGAGCAAAAAGACAGGAGCACTGCTCAACACTACATGTGAAGATCACTGAGCTTCAGGAGCATTTCTGCTCAGCACTAGAGAGAGATAAGTTCACTAAGCTTTCAGGAGCATTTCTGCTCAACACTTGGGTGTGAAGAACTTCACTGAGCTGCAGGAGCATTTCTGCTCAACACTTGAGTGTGAAGAACTTCACTGAGCTGCAGGAGCATTTCTGCTCAACACTTGAGTGTGATAAATTCACTGAGCTACAGGAGCATTTCTGCTCATCTCTTGAATGCGAAGAACTTCACTGAGCGAAGAACTTCACTGAACTACAGGAGCATTTCTGCTCAGCACTGAGTGTGAAAAGGATCACTGAGCTTCAGGAGCACTGCTGCTCAACACATGAGTGCGATGAATTCACTGAGCTACAGGAGCACTGCTGCTTAACACCTGAGTGCGATGAACTTCACTGAAATTCAGGAGCTTTTCTGCTCAACATGAGTGTGAAGAATTCACTGACTTGAGCAGGCGCCAGACAACCATGAGTTGCAGTCGCTTTTGGAAGGCTCACTGGGGACTAATTGGGCCCCTGGGGCAGCTGAGAGCCAGTGTCTGTCCAAGGGTAATCCGCTCGGACAGAAACACAAGTGGCAGAGAGACGAAACCAGAGAGGCAACTGAGCGGCCCCGGAATGGTCATGACCCAGCCGGACCCCAGGGGATGGAGTCTTCACTTGCCCTGGCTATAACTGTCGTGAGACTCATTGGCGGCACGATTGAGTAAAGCGGGAAGAGTGGAACAAAGTGTTCTCAGAAGCTTCTGACTCCAAGGAGGAGGTGACGGGTGAGTTGTGACATGCAAGGGAAGCTTGCGCAACGGTTGCAATGTCTAACAACTCGAAGCATGAATGCCTGTGTAGTCGAGGGTCGCCCAGGCCCCCGTTAAAACACGCCCTTTATACATGGCCCCTCAGTTGAAGAGGGTTTGGCAGCAGGACCAGGATGATCTATAGTCACACAGCGAGAGCTGCTCTGCCACGGTCACCTCGGGACCCGATCCTGAAGCTAGCGCTGAAGCGGTCATCATATGGAGGAAGCCAATGGCTGCATCTACCATATGCCCCAGGAGCCTCTGAAAGTTCTTTCAGTGGGACCCTTTCTCACGTCAACACCAGCTGAACAAACTCTCATGGAAAGACGTGTTGGACCGAGTCCATCTTCAAAACTGAAAAAGAGACACTCAACCCGTGGGCGAGATTACTCTCTCCCAGTCGACCTGAAGACCCAATGGGCTCTAGCGCACTCGAAGGGAAGGACTCTGTACTGATACTTCAACCCTCACACGCAACACACAGGATGGCCTGCGGCGTGGAAGGTAGAGATCTGAAGCACATGTCTTTCAGGTCGGAGCTGCAGACCAATCTTGGGCCAAGATGGTCACGACCCACCACCTAGTAGCATGAAGAACGTGTTTACCACTGGCCTTCATACTGGCTGGAGGAGCGGCTATATCAAATCCTTCACCAGCAGGATAAGATAAACATGCAGAAGTCAGGAGCACTGCTCAACACTAGGTGTGATGAATATCACTGGATTTTCAGGAGCACGTCTGCTCAACACCTAATGTGATGATTATCACTGACTTGAGCGGGATAGCCTAGCCTGAGGTGGGGCAGCAAAGTAGAGAAAGTGGTGTTAGTGTTCTGTGCAACACTTACCTGTCTCCACCAGCGGCAGGGGGCGCGTGAGAAGGCGGATGACCGGGTCCTCGAACACACCAAGCTGCCTGCTGGCGACCAAGGGGGGGCTGAGGGGTGTAAGGCTATACAGGGTCACACCCGCCAGACTGACCCTCTTGGGACCCAAGAACAGATGAAACTGCTCTTTCTTTGAAGTGTGGGTACCGCTTGCTCCGCTTTTGTTTTTTTTTTGTTTTTAGGGAGCCAGCGGCGGAAGTGACACACACACAAACAAAGACTCCAAAGAAGCGCCTCACCCGGGGGGAGGGAGTGATCATTTTTGCAAACTCCAAAAGCATTCGCATCCATCCCTGGGCGGCCGGCTCCGGAATGCTTTCGCTGTCGCTTGCAGCGCCTGGAGCGGACTGGGCGTCTCTTCTCAAGGGCTCCATTCTGAAGCCTGGGTGGAGGCTGCTGCGGAGGCCCAGCGGGAGCGGTGGCCGGGGAACGCCCTCGGCGACAAGCAGTCGGAGGAACTGCCACCGGCGGCGGGGTGGAGGCAGCAGCGGGCTGCCGGGGCAGGATGTGCCGGATTACCTCCGTCTGCGCTTGGGCGGCAAAGAACTGTTGGAAGCAGTTCTCCACCACGTCGCCGACCAGCCCAACCTGGGAAATTGGGGAGACCAGGAACCAAACCTTGTCCGCAACCGCCATATCAACCAGGGTGAGCCAACAATGGCGCTCCTGGACCACTAAGCTGGACATCGCCAGACCGATCGTACACACCACGATACTCATGCCCCGGAGGGCGAGGTCGGATGTGGTGCGGTGCTCACCTATGAGCGCACGGTCTGGGCTACCCTCATGCATGCCATGGGTACCCTGGCCTGACAGACCTGTAGCAGCGCCATGGCACGCAAAAGAAAATGGCTTGCCCACAGTCTTTGTAAACTCTGCCCGTCGGAACGGACGAGAATTCACAGGCCTTAGGGGGGGGACGAGGATCCCTCCAAAAGGCAGCGGCTGCCAGACACAGGTGCACCTGTGTCATGACAGACCGCTCCAATGGAGGGACACCTCGCAACCCTTCACCGTTCCTCCATCAAGGGTAGTGAGGGGGAAAAGCTATTCAGGCAGTTTCTGGCAGAGAAAGGTGCTGTTCACCACCTGATAAGCTCTCCATGCATTTCGGAAAAGAAAAGCACTGGGGCGGCGAGCTGAGAACCAGCGCGGCCAGCCCCGAGATACCAATCCTCCAACCGAGACAGAACGGGACACGGTGGAGTTTCCACTCGAGCCCGGCAGCCTCGGCGGCCCGTTTCAGCATAGCTGACATTTCTGGATCTGGCTCGGCATTGTTGCACTCCCAGAGGGAGATAACACAGCCGAGTCGTCATCTCCAGAGGCCAGCTCACCCTCCGATGCTGCTATCGACATCTTATCCTCTGGGGAAACCCCCATTGAAACAGCTGATCGGTCCATTACAGAGGGACCAGCATGCCCAACAGGTATTCCTGTGCATTCGCGGACGAAGGCGAGTCTCGATCTCAACACCGAGAACTCACAATGAGAACATGAGCTGTCCACAAAAGCCGCCTTCAGCATGCTGAACATATACACACATATGCATATACACATTACACATTTATATACACATAAGTGTTTACTTTCTCATTTGATTTTAGCGCGGCTCTTCGTTACTGTTTTTACCCAGGTAAAAAGGCGCGTGTGTTTGTTTGTGTGTCGTGACTGAGTTTCGCTGGCCAAATAGTTGGGCGTGGCCAAAGCCAGTTAAAGTACTTATTCTAGGCATTTGCTAACAGTTGTTAGAAGAAGCATTAGAACAACAGGAGAGAACATCAGTCTGTGAGTGTTTACTTTCTCATTTGATTTTAGCGCGGCTCTTCGTTACTGTGTTTACCCAGGTAAAAAGGCGCGTGTGTTTGTTTGTGTGTCGTGACTGAGTTTCGCTGGCCAAATAGTTGGGCGTGGCCAAAGCCAGTTAAAGTACTTATTCTAGGCATTTGCTAACAGTTGTTAGAAGAAGCATTAGAACAACAGGAGAGAACATCAGTCTGTGAGTGTTTACTTTCTCATTTGATTTTAGCGCGGCTCTTCGTTACTGTGTTTACCCAGGTAAAAAGGCGCGTGTGTTTGTTTGTGTGTCGTGACTGAGTTTCGCTGGCCAAATAGTTGGGCGTGGCCAAAGCCAGTTAAAGTACTTATTCTAGGCATTTGCTAACAGTTGTTAGAAGAAGCATTAGAACAACAGGAGAGAACATCAGTCTGTGAGTGTTTACTTTCTCATTTGATTTTAGCGCAGCTCTTCGTTACTGTGTTTACCCAGGTAAAAAGGCGCGTGTGTTTGTTTGTGTGTCGTGACTGAGTTTCGCTGGCTAAATAGTTGGGCGTGGCCAAAGCCAGTTAAAGTACTTATTCTAGGCATTTGCTAACAGTTGTTAGAAGAAGCATTAGAACAACAGGAGAGAACATCAGTCTGTGAGTGTTTACTTTCTCATTTGATTTTAGCGCGGCTCTTCGTTACTGTGTTTACCCAGGTAAAAAGGCGCGTGTGTTTGTTTGTGTGTCGTGACTGAGTTTCGCTGGCCAAATAGTTGGGCGTGGCCAAAGCCAGTTAAAGTACTTATTCTAGGCATTTGCTAACAGTTGTTAGAAGAAGCATTAGAACAACAGGAGAGAACATCAGTCTGTGAGTGTTTACTTTCTCATTTGATTTTAGCGCGGCTCTTCGTTACTGTGTTTACCCAGGTAAAAAGGCGCGTGTGTTTGTTTGTGTGTCGTGACTGAGTTTCGCTGGCCAAATAGTTGGGCGTGGCCTGCTGTATTCATTATCAGGGTATTAGGCGTGTATATAACTGGTTAGTGCACCGCGGCAGCGGTCGCGGCTGCCCTCGTGTGAAGCCCTCAGCGTGTGAAGACCAAAGAGTGTAAAGACCAGCGACTCTACCTGTGCGACTCCACCGAGCAAGGACACAGACAAGGCACTTGAGTATTAAATTCTTCTTGTTTATTTATTGTTGTTTCCTTTCTCTTCTACAAACTTTTCTTTGGATCTTTCTGTTTGTGAGCTCCTTTTCACTATGTGTTTTCAAATCTCTACTATTACTAACATACGTAAATCAAACTTCACACGTCAGAGGCGGTGCAATCCTAACAATCTCCGTACCCTTCCGATGTCTTCTAATACTTTATTCTCTTTTCCTATTGGTCTCTGGAACTGCCAGTCCGCTGTTAACAAAGCTGATTTCATTACATCTTTTTCAAGTCATTCAGGTCTCAGTCTATTGGCCCTGACTGAGACCTGGATCAGACCAGAGGACACTGTCACACCTGCTGCCCTATCCACTAACTTCACTTTCTCACACACCCCCCGTCTGACCGGAAGGGGTGGTGGTACTGGTCTGCTCATCTCAAATGACTGGAAATTTGATCCTTTACCACCTCTATTTGACAACAGCTCATTTGAATCACATTCAGTTACCATCACTAGTCCTATAAAAATCCATTTTGTAGTTGTATATCGCCCCCCAGGTCAACTTGGCAGTTTCTTGGAGGAGCTTGATGTGCTACTCTCATCCTTCCCTGAAGATGGTACTCCTCTTGTAATTCTTGGAGACTTCAACATCCACCTAGAAAAACCTCAGGCTGCCGATTTCCACACCCTGCTTGCATCATTCGACCTCAAACGAGTATCTACTGTGGCTACTCACAAATCAGGTAACCAATTGGACCTTATCTACACGCGCTACTGCTCTACGGACAATACACTGGTCACTCCACTGCACACCTCAGATCACTTCCTCCTCACTCTCAACCTCAACCTGCCTCAGAACACAACACACACTCCTCCACAGGTCACCTTTCGACGGAACCTACGCTCACTTTCACCCTCTCACCTATCCTCTTTGGTCTCATCCACACTTCCTCCACCTGATCAGCTCTCAACACTAGATACTAACAGTGCAACTGATACTCTTTTCTCCACTTTAACATCCTGCTTGGACAACTTCTGTCCCCTTTCCTCCAGGCCAGCCCGCGCCACACCCTCTGCCCCCTGGTTATCTGATATTCTTCGCGAACATCGTACTAAACTCAGGGGTGCAGAGAGGAAGTGGCGCAAATCGAAAGATCCGACAGACCTGGGTCTCTATCAATCCCTCCTCTCTTCCTTCTCTGCTAATATCTCTACTGCTAAAATGGCTTACTATCACAACAAAATGTTCAATTCTTCTGACTCTCGCATGCTTTTCAAAACCTTCTCCTCTCTTTTTAACCCTCCTCCTCCTCCTCCTCCTCCATCAACCCTAACAGCTGATGATTTTGCCACATTCTTCATAGAAAAAACAACCACCATCAGCGGCCAATTTACCAATCCACAAACTGACACACACATTTTACCAACAAACGCACACATTCTACCCTCCTTCTCTCTACTGTCAGAGGCGGAAGTCTCTAAACTCCTCCTTTCCAATCACCCTACTACCTGTCCGCTTGATCCTATCCCCACTAATCTACTTCAAGCCATTTCTTCCTCAGTTGTACCCACACTCACGCACATCATAAACACCTCTCTTCACACTGGTACCTTTCCCAAAGCTTTTAAGCAGGCTCGAGTAACCCCACTGCTTAAGAAACCCAATCTAAATCCAGCACATCTAACAAGTTACAGACCGGTATCTCTTCTTCCATTTGTCGCGAAAACACTTGAACGAGTTGTTTTCAACCAGATATCCTGCTTTCTTACACAGAACAACCTCTTGGACGACAATCAGTCTGGTTTCAAAAGCGGACACTCAACTGAGACTGCCCTGCTCTCAGTAATTGAAGCTCTGAGACTGGCAAGAGCAGCTTCCAAATCCTCAGTCCTCATCCTGCTGGATCTGTCTGCTGCTTTTGACACAGTTAACCACCAGATCCTCCTGTCGATCCTAAAGATGAAGGGCATCTCGGGAACTGCACTCCAATGGTTCGAGTCTTACCTCTCAGGTAGGTCCTTTAGGGTGTCCTGGAGAGGTGTGGCCTCTAAGACCCAACATCTAGCTACTGGGGTGCCTCAGGGCTCAGTGCTTGGACCACTCCTCTTCTCCATCTACATGACATCACTAGGATCTGTGATTCAGAAACATGGCTTTTCCTATCATTGCTACGCTGATGACACGCAACTCTACCTCTCATTCCAGCCTGACGATCCGACGGTAGCTGCTCGTATCTCAGCCTGCCTGACAGACATTTCTGGCTGGATGAAGGACCACCACCTTCAACTAAACCTTGCGAAGACAGAGCTACTTGTGGTCCCGGCCAACCCGACACTTCATCACAACTTCTCCATTCAGCTAGGCTCGTCATCCATAACTCCATCAAGGTCAGCTAGGAACCTTGGGGTTTTAATTGATGATCAGTTGAAATTCACAGACCACATTGCTAGAACTGCCCGGTCCTGCAGATTTGCCTTGCACAACATTAGGAGGATCAGGCCCTTCCTTACAGAGCATGCTACACAACTCCTTGTCCAAGCACTTGTTTTATCCAGACTGGACTATTGTAATGCTCTCTTCCAGCTTGCTCTGTCAAACCTCTACAATTGATCCAGAATGCTGCAGCCAGAGTAGTCTTTAATGAGCCAAAGAGAGCACACGTCACTCCTCTCCTCACAAAATTGCACTGGTTGCCAGTTGCCGCTCGCATTAAATTCAAGGCACTGACGTTTGCCTACAGAACAACCACTGGCACTGCTCCCTCTTACCTAAACTCATTACTTCAGACTTATGTGCCATCCAGAAACCTGCGCTCTGCTAGCGAATGTCGTCTTGTGGTACCATCTCAAAGAGGCACAAAATCTCTTTCTCGGACCTTTACCATGACTGTTCCCTGTTGGTGGAATGATCTGCCTAACTCAACCAGAGCTTCTGAGTCACTAGCCACTTTCAAGAAACTGCTGAAGACGTATCTTTTTTGGCAGCACTTGATTCAGTAGTATTAACACTTTCTCTTCTCCTCTATTCTTAAAAAAAAAAAAAAAAAAAAAAAAAAAAAAAAACTGCACTTAAGTTAAACTGAGAGGGGTTATAGCACTTACGTATTGTTGTCCTACTGTTAGTTTTAACTGCTTCTATTGTTCTCATTTGTAAGTCGCTGCGGTGTGATGGAGGAGTGAGGAGCCCACAGGGAATGGATATACACACATATGCATATACACATTACACATTTATATACACATAAATATACAGCCCAAACATGTGATGCAACAATTGTGACCGTCAGAGAGGAAAAGGGAACGATCGCATCCAGAAACGCACAGGTGGAATGACATCTTGAAAAAGACGCAAACGCACCCGTGTTGCTCTTTTAGAAAGTGAAAACCTCTCACCAGTGCCGGAGCACACAGGGGAATGACCACGGCAACACTGACATAGGAATGGTGCAGCCTGTATCAGTGAAGCACTCACACTCTCGCCCTCAACCGCTGTCAGACAAACAAACACAAACAGAAATTTGGTTGCTGTGAAAACAGCAGTTGAGAGCTTGAAAGCTCGCGATCACCGCTGCACTCGCGCTGTAAACACAGACACCAGGAGAGACTTCCCAAAGAAGCGCCGACACACTCGCTCGTTGTATAACAACACTCTTCAGAAGACCATACATGAAGCTCGGCTCCGAAGCGAAAGGCAAATGTTGCGTGCATCTACTTCCGTATTTATACCCGCACCGCGGGGCGGAATGTGAGATGCAAATCTCGCACACCAATGTGCATTGGCTCGTTCAATAATGCTCGAAGACAATAGGCTCCCTGGCATGATCCCATTTCAGTCGAGTCGACTACGTCCGACGTTATCGACTGAAAGGGAACAATAAATATTGCACCATTTTAGCAACTTAGAAAGTCTTGCTTATCACCGTTGTGCCTGGTTAGGACAAAAACTCTGATTAACATTGAAAAAAACGCTTTTATCGCACATTGTTTAATCTGTTTTGGAGACTGTGTTACAGTCATTTAAGAATCCAATTCAGATAAATTCACTAATGAATCTTTCAGGTGAATTTGAGAACCAGTTCTACTGATTCATTGAAATTAAACTGACTCAAAAGTATGATTTACTCACATATCAAATATCAGCTTGCACAAGCAAGTTTTTCTCCACACTGGAGCAATATCAAACCACTAAAACTTTTGAAATATATATATTATTCACCACAGAAATGTCCATGACTTTTAAGAGTTGATTAATATCCATGACTTTTCCAGGCCAGGAAAACTATTTTAAAACTCCCTGATATTTCCATGTCTTCCATGACCATGAGAATGGGTGATTTCCTTCATGTTGAAGTACTGAATTATTTTTCATTGCTGTGTAGCTTTGTTCTCTGAAATGCGTCCATTGGTGCTGGACTGACATCTTAGAATGCACGCTGAGCAGCCAGCCAATCAAATTTGAGCCAGCTTTTGCCATTCTTATGAAATGTGCATCAGTTAGTGAACGATTGTTGGCTTATCCATGGTAGTGCTGCCTGCATGAGGCCTCATGGATATGTTTACAATCCTGCAGGGGAGAGACACTTTACCTGGACCTGTAAAACAGAGGTGAAGGTCTTGGCATCCTCTGCAACCCCACCGAGGTAAAAGGGCTTAGTGAACTCTGGAGGATGGTCGTTCTCATCTTGCACGTCGATGAAGACCTTTGCTGTGTTGCCTGAGAGAAAAAAACAAAATACATTATCACAAAATACAAATTATCATTAAAATAAAGTGAATAAATTTAAGACCTACAAAACATCTGAGAATATGTTATAGCAAGGGGCTTTCCATGAGGTTCATTCTCATGTTACGCAAGACGCTTGAGCTTCTGCAAGAACCAATGAGGTTCATTCTCGTGTGTTACGCAGCACGTTTAAGCTTCAGCAAGAAACAATGAGCTTCATTCTCATGTTACGCAGTAGGTTGAGCTTCTGCAAGAACCGATGAGGTTCATTCTCGTGTGTTACGCAGCACGTTTAAGCTTCAGCAAGAAACAATGAGGTTCATTCTCATGTTATGCAGTAGGTTGAGCTTCTGCAAGAACTGATGAGGTTCATTCTCGTGTGTTACGCAGCACGTTTGAGCTTCAGCAAGAACCAATGAGGTTCTTTCTCGTGTTACGCAGCACGTTTGAGCTTCAGCAAGAACCAGTTTGGACTAAACCGCTCAATTCATATCGATTAGTTTTACAATCTCTTTGAACTTTTTAAAGCATCAAATTAGTGGTGTAGGCTGCCAATTAGCTCAAAAATGATTGCACTGACTTTAACTTGTCATTTGTAATTTTTCCATTGACCACATTTAAATACCTAAAAGCAATTAAAATCAAATTCAGTAAATAATCAAAACCCAGCTCACCACCCTCAGTTCTGCACATTTAAGCTGCTATAGTACATCTCTATACACAGCATTTGTTCATCAAGTCCTTCAAGACCATCATTTGTCACTTCTCAAAGTAAAAGGCAGAGTCATATTTTGTGGGGGTATGAGAGCAACAACACGATTTATCATCTGACACACTTCAGCGCTCATGCCAAAGGGGTTTCCAGAGCCTTCTGCTCGTTTCTGCACAGTCACTCCGTGTGGAGCACTGAAGCATCGCTACACAAAGCAGAGTGACATGGCACAAGATTATCGCTGACCACTGTAAAGCAATGAAAACCAACGACAATGAATAAAATGAGCCACCTGAAAACACAAAGCAAGTGTTTCAAATTAACGCTTATAATAAAACAAACTATAAATTGACAGCTAAATAATTTCGTTAGCCAAAATCATGTACCTGTAACATATTTGAATTCTCTCTTTTTCAGCAGACTTTGATCTATAGAATAATATGCATATTTATCCATCTAGATTTTCATGAGACCCATGAGGTCTGTCTTGTCACACTGACAAGATATAATTAATTAAAACTTGCTTTTAACAATCAATTAATACCACTAAGATGACAGACTGACTGGATTCAACTAATCATTTGATTTTATCATCAGGTTTGCATACTTGTAACATTAAGGTTAATCAGATTATGGTTAATCAAAAAAGATTTCTCAAATATTGATTTTCCATAATCACCTGCACATGGAAGGGATGGACAAGTAGCCCCCATCCCCCCGTGTTCACTGAACGCTATATGACAGGAAGTCATTATATTTTAATTATATTGAGATATTCTGCACTGGCATGCTGGAAAGGAAGTGTTTTATTCACTCTAAAAAGAAATGAAAAAGCAAAAACATCCTGAACAAGCTTTTAAGCCACATAAAATGTCCCAGGGTCAAAAGCAAACCCATACGGAATGTTATTTTATCTTGGATAATTTGACTGATGTGTTCAAAGTTCAAAGTGTTCTAAAATTCTGTTTAACACATTTAAGTATAAATCCTTTCGGAAGAATTTGTTTAGTCATAATTTTAGGTCCGGGGTAAAGACCTGTTTACAGTAAAAACCTTAATTATAACAATAACTACATTAGCATCTGTTTATTATAATATAATTTAAATGCTTTTGCTCTTTAAAGCAAATGGATTCTTATTGGCTGTCAGTATTTTTATCATTCATTAGTTGGAAAAAAAAAACGTTCTGAAAGTGACTCTTACGCTATTGTTTCTCTGTGTCGTCATTGTTATAGTTGTGGTGTAAACGTCTCTATTCTCACAGAATTTGAACGATTATTAAAACTTTATAATTATCATTATATGTGTGAACAGGCACTAAAAGTAGCCTCACTTTTGGCTGGAGCTCGTAGGTTGGACGACACCACCCTCATGGAATCGGCCTCCACGCGGATGACGTAACTGCTGTTGCTCTCATAGTCCAGCGGCTTGGCAGTGCTGATAACTCCAGTGATGTTGTTCATGACAAATTCACCTGTCGCAACGGGAGAGAAAACGTTTACTTGCTATTTTACAACAGCTTTGCACTCAGTCAAAATTATACGTTTTTTATCTCAGATATTTATTGTGTAGTGTGAGACTTCTTTTACAGAAAAAATAACTATATTGTTATCCATACTTTTAGCGTGATATGACAACTCATACCAGGATATAAGAATTTGCTCACAGTAATTCTAAGTCCAGGTCTTACAACTCATCCCTTCACCACTTCAGTGAACCGTATAAGTAATGCACTTAGCTATATTGGGATTTCATGTCCAGAGTGCACTACCCACCTCTTGAGTCTCATTAACATTCCTAAAGGATTAGCTCTGATCTTGGTGATGTCATTGCATTAAATGTCTTGGATCCAGGCCGTTTGAAGGGTGGGATGATTACCTTATTCTTCCTTGCTTTTTCTAGTTTACGCTAATGAAAACAGCCTTTTGATTATCTATCTACGCTCCTTGATTCCATCTAATGAGAATGTACCGAAATGATTTCTCCTTCACTCTAAACCAGAGCCAGATGTATTCAAATGTGAGGAGAGAGGATTTAATCATGCACACCTCCCTCTTCCTGCTCTCACTCACTCTCCAATGATACACGACAACAGGAAGTACACTCCTTCAAAAAAAAAAAACTTATTTCATGGAGCTTTTGATAACGTGCAGTTGACAGCCACCAAAGAAATGACGTCTAGGAGTTTGTGGGTTGTCATTATTCCATGCTTGATGTCTTGAAACTATAATTTATTACAATACAATAATATCCAGCTCATAAAAGACCAGTGTGACATTTCCCGCAATCTTGTCTTTTTTTTCTCTGAAGTTTCTGGTGAAGGAATAAACCATATTCTGGTTGAAGTATATACTTAAAGGGCTAGCATGTATGAGAACTGCCAGTGAGGATTTAATTGCATGCCCTTTCTGAATCGTTTAAGCACTTGATTCACTAAACAAATTATGCAAATCCGGTAAGTGCTCACCGCCTTCATTTCCTTCGATGATGGAGTAGACGATGGTCTGGTTTATGGCAGCCGCCAATATGACTCCTGTGACCGTTCCCACAGGAGCGTTCTCGCTGACAGGAGAGAACCTGCACATACACAGTGCACTGCATTAAAAATGTATCACAAATCACGCATAATATAATGGTTCTGTTGGGTCGTTCCACTGCATTAGAATGAGTTTTAAAACCTGCTAATAAAATATAGCAAAAAGTGGCAAATTATTTGAGAGGCTGCTCACTGCAGAGCCAATGGGTTGGATGTAATGTGTGGAGCTAGATGGATCTAACTAAAAAACCATAACCCTATCCCTAAACATAACTCCACCCATTAGGTCCATAGAAGTGGAGCTGGACGAGGACAAGCTCCAGCCATAAGGTCGATGGTAATGTGGGTACGGTTTGGAAATAACTCAGGCAAGCACGCAGCATTTTCACGGTGAACAGTTCACAATGCTCACACTCGCCTTTTTCCAAAGCCAAAGCCGTATGCTCCTCCCCCAAACAAACAAAACAGTAATAGTGTGTATCTAGCTTAGACATGGGACGGGATCATGGAGAAACACAATGCTTACTCTGTTGTTGACTATTTTTTTTTTTGCTTTTTAAACTCTTTTAAAGTCTTTCAGAGAAAATTAGAATTTCTGCACACTGCCAGTTGAAAACTAACTCCTAACAAAGGAACTTTCCATTCTTAAAGTCCCCCTGTAGACAATCATTGTATCCCTTAAAACTCATCTTTGATCAACAAAATGACATATTAAAGTGTTTTTTCCTTGGAAAAAAAAATACTTAAAATTACTTGAATGTAACTCTATACCCTTGCCTCATATAGTATATGCGGTCCCATGAATATGCAAATGAGCCCCGCCTCCACTCACTTACACCAACTCAGAGATCTACATGTTGAAGATCACACGTTGAAGTGATTGGTTACAAGGTAGTTTGTGATGTCAGAAACACCAGCGATTTCAAACCAGTCTTTGGTTCACTTCAGGTTTTAAAGAGAAAATCCTCAGCAATGGTGTTGACATGAATTTGGACATGGTTTGTCTTAAAGCATATTAAAAACACCACATAGACATAAACTATATTAAAACCTTGATTTTCACCACAGGGGGATGTTAAAATAATCCATGAATAAATGTATCATGGTTTCCACACAATTATTAAGCAAAATAAGCTTTCAAAATGTATAATAAGAAGAAATGTTTCTTGAGCAGCAGATCTGCATATTAGAATGTTTTCTGAAGGATCATGTCAAGACTGGAGTAGTGATGCTGAAAATTAACAATTTAAACGGTATAAACTTATTTCTGTACATCAGTATTTTAGCATTTTCTTGGATTTGAACTTATGACCTCGGCATTGATAGCACTTTACTCTACTGTTTGAGCTACAAACAATGTAAGGCACAGAATAAAAGCCTAAGGGGGTTGGAAAATGGTCAGTCAAAACCGTGGCTTGAGTTTCAAGAACAGCTGGAACTGAAAAAACGCATATTAAGAAATCTACTGATAATCTAAATGGTGCACTTTTGCTCCTTGATATAAATGCACTGTAGGCTATTCAGCACTATCAAACAATTAAATGTACACATATAGGTCTGACAGAAAATCAATTGCCAGTCAGCATGATTATTTCACATTTTGAATCAAGCAGGGACTGCGGACAGTTTTATTTTATAAAACAAATTCAATTAATTTGATCTGTAATGGTTTCAGATCCATAATTACCAAGACAAAATATTCACAGGAATTTAATCAATCAAGAAGTTAACCAGATCATAGTGTTAATTGGGCATTCTACATAGTTGCTAAACTAAGCAGAATAAAGAGTGTCAATGGAATGTGAGTGTGAGACTGAACAGATCTTCACCTCAAATGAACCCAACAGCAGAACTGATTCATAATGAAACATATGTTTGATATCAGCTGTTGCCTCTCCAGAACAAACATACATTGGACTACGAGACATATTTCAGAGCCAGTGGGTGAGAAAAGTACAATTTGGACTATACACAATTAATAATTTTAAAATATTTAGGAGTCAATGTGGCTATCAGAGACAGTGGCTACGTTTACATGCACAAATTGTTTTTCAATCGGACTTAATTCATTCCGATTGATGAATATGAACGTTGTGTTTACATGACGGCTAAACGTGATTGGGTTGATATACGCGTTTATATGTCACAAGCTTCAAATCTGAATAGATTTGCACACACTGCACGAATATATAACACAGTCTCATCCCAAGAAGTCATATAACTGACGTCTTGATATACAGAGATCCCCGGTGATTGCATATAATAATAATTCTTATAATAGTAATAATGGCAAATAATAAGCTCGTTCCACGTGTCATATGTCATTACACTATTTCAACATCAGCGCAGTCCTTTCAGTTTCGGTTTTCAATCCGATCAAGTGTTTACATGTTCTCGCGATCCAATTACAAAAGGAATAAACCACCCCTTTCAATCAGATCGAAATTTCATTCGGATCTAGCTCATTTGGATCTATTAATGTGTTTACATGAAGGCTTTTCAGTCCGATTGAGCTGTCAATCCGATTACTAATGGATTATTTGGTTGCATGTAAACGTAGCCAGTGTGACCCTGTTTACATCTGGTATTATTATTAGTTTCGTATGCTTGCAGAAATGTGTTATTGATGCAGAGGTTGTGTTGTTTCTGCTCCATACGTGAGTTACATTGGTTTT
This sequence comes from Gila orcuttii, assembly GCA_026230005.1. Classification (NCBI taxonomy): domain Eukaryota; kingdom Metazoa; phylum Chordata; class Actinopteri; order Cypriniformes; family Leuciscidae; genus Gila; species Gila orcuttii. The sequence continues at coordinate 7,820,947 of JAPDVR010000017.1, forward strand.
GCTGTTTCACAGAACCAAGATATGCTGTTGTTGTAATATTAGCTGTAGTAATAGGGCAATTTTACAGCCCAGGCTCATTTGAAAAACATACCTCTGGCAATATTTTTGCAAAGCGCAAAATACGTTGTGTCGTGCACGTTTCGCGACAGTTTCAAAGTGAAATGTCCAGTGAGTGGCGCTAAAAGCAGGTTTGTTTTTTTTCCGGAACAGATGAACGTCAATATGCCAATGTTTTATTACGTATGAGTTTGTACATATCACTGCAGTTATGAATTGAAATGTTCAGTGAGTGGTGCTAAAAGATTAATGCTCAATTACGTTTTAAAATAACGTACACATAAACTATACCCTGCCCTAAACCTACCAGACAGTGTTAACAGAAGCAAATGCGTCATAAAAACATAATCGCGACTATAGCATTTTAGCTTGATTTTGAACTTTGAGCTCTTTTATCGTGACTCGTCTTTCACGGGATTTGTACTCGAGCTCTTCGCATAACAAGTACTACTCTTTACCAACTGAGCAAGCTTAAAAAGTCAGTAATACTGAAGATATGGAGCTGCTTAAGTGATGGAAACTATAAAATATATTCGTTTACAAATCATGCACATGCAGGTAAAAAGTGTTTTGAGGTCATAACATAATTGTGCAAGGAGCTGCGTGAAAACTTGTCTTTATTAATCCATAATCTGCCCCTGTAATCATAATTGTGTGCGAAAACAATTAAAAGTGCTTGCTGTTTTACTGCCTCTAGTGTTCACTTCTTTTAAAAACTGCAGTGATATGAACGTATTGGTACGTATTTTGCGTTTTGCAAAATGTTTACACAGAAATGTTTTTCCAATGAGCCTCTGTTGCAATTTTAGGTGTCATTGTTTGTCTGGAGCTGCTGTGCTGCTGTCGACTAACAACCAACTCTTCCTTGTATTCTCTTGTGCACTGTATGCTTATATTTTATTCCTGTCGTTTGTTTGTAATTTTTGCTAGAAGAAAAGAACACTTTTATTAATCAAGGATGCATTAAATTGATCAAAAGTGACATTATCAAAAAAATTATGTTCTTTTGAACTTTCTATTAATCAAGGAATCCTAAATAAAATGTATCAGTTTCCACAAAAATATTATGCAGCACAACTGTTTTCAACTGTTTTAAACTTTCAACAATAATAATAAGAAATGTCAAAAACATTTCTAAAGGATCATGTGACACCGAAGATTAGAGCAATGATGCGGAAAATTAAGTTTTGCCATCACAGGAATAAATTACATCTTGAAACATATTAAAACAGAAAACAGTTATTTTATATTCTAATGAAATGTCTTAATATTACTGTATCAAATAAATGCAGCCTTGTAGAACTTCATGTTAATGATCATTTTTTAAATAGCTTATTAAAGCTACTAAAGTTAACAAGCCAAGGGCAGCAAGGGTTTTAATTCTTTTTCATGTCAATACGGTTGTTAATATTCCGTAATTACCAATTTTGTATGTGTGTGCTATCTAAAAGGCCTCTGGTGAATGTAATTAGTAAATTCTGTGTGCTTCCTTTTGTTTTACCCCAATATTAGTTATTAAAGAAGCATAAATTAGATTTTGGACTCTATTAGCTCCAGAAAGGCGCATGTTGGTGAATAATTGATGAATGATAATTAACAGTTTGTCAAATGTACCTGCATATTGTTGGCACATACAGTCTTATGAATAAATGAAGGTTTCAAAAGGTTTTTTTTTTTTTTTTTACAGTGATGCTATAGTAGAACCAACTTTGGTTGCTCAAAGAACTTTTCAGGTGATTAGTTATTAAAATAACAATTTTATTCTTAAAGTGAAGAACATTTTAATTATATAAAGAACCCCTTTTCACAATAAAGTACCCTTTGTACAATACATGGATTTTAAAGGTTCTTCATGAAACCATCAATGAGAGCGTATGCACATTCTTTACTGCTTTTTTTCTTTGCATGATTGTGTTTATGGGGTGCAATATAACATGTCTTTGTGTGTATAAATTTCACCTTTATTGTAAGCCGCTTTCTCCTCTGTCATTTGAACGACCGGTTGACTTCCTGATTCTATGAAACCACTCCCTCAGAAACAGGCAATGGGCTCAGATTGGTTAGTTGGGCCGGTGTGTTGTAATTTGCTAAACTGCGTAGTGCACGTTGTCCGGAAACTTCACGCCCATTACCTTTACGGGCGAAAGTTGCATGTGTTCCGGTCAAATTTAAATAATGTTTGAGCCAGAATCAGACCCAGAAAGTGGCAATGAAGAGAGTCAAGCAGAACCTCCCCAAGGCTCTTACAAAACATTTCTGAATGGTACATTTTTTTATCATTATTATTCTATTCTATTCTTTTCTATTCTACTATTATTATATAAGAATTTCGATACGCTGTTACGTGAAAATGCTACTGCTGCTTGTTAGCTTTTGAGATACGGTTTTCTCCTGATTAAACATTTAATATAACTGAATAAATGACAGAGTAATACCGTTTTTTAAAGTTATTGTTTTATCGATATAATGAACAACCGTTTATCTATTCACAAAACTTAGTTTACTCAGTGTATCGTTTTCTTTAGGTGTACACGTTTGTCTTATACACACAAAATAGCATCGAACTAACTGGCTAAACAAACAGCGTTGGCATTGGTTTACGTTCTTGATCAAATTGAAAAATTACGTCATGAAGTATACATGAAAAATACATTTACAAAATTAGTACATAATTACAAATTCAGGTCCAAAATGTTTGTTCGCGTTTGTCATAGACACACGAAATAGCATAACTAAGTGGCTACTAAAGTCAGCGCTGGCATTTGTTTACGTCCTTGATAAAAATTAAAACATAATGTTTGGAATTATACATGCAAATACATTTAAAATGATTAAGTGTCCCAACAACTGCTGCCTCTGGTTTTAAAGTTGGAACTGCTTCATGCTTTAGTAACAGTTTCTTGTTGAATCCAGCATTGAATTTGTGGAGATTCTGGAAGCTGTCTTCCGTAAAATGTGCAGCACAGAGAGCTAAATTACGATTGTAATTTTCAGGAACATAATCAAACATAAATTTTAGCCATTGTTGACGAACTACAGCGTCCGTAGGAAGCCCGAACACAGAAGACCTGACAGCTGGGTGAAAATAACACACTTTCGACGGCATGGCTACTGCTCTCCATTATAACTCTTCCTCTTCGACAAAGCCGCAGAAATATGGCCACGCCCCCTTTTTTGCATATTCCGGAGGGAGGGTTGATGTAAATTTATGGGTTAGTTACGTATAAAACCCGGGAAGTATTTCGTTGTAGTCCCATTCGAGTTGTTTTTGTAGGCATTAAAGGGGTGGTTGATTGCGATTTCACTTTTTTCATTTTAAATAGTGTGTAATGTTGCTGTTGGTGCATGAACAGTATCTGCAAAGTTGCTGCGCTGAAAGTTCAACGTAAGCAGAGATATCGTATTTTAAATATCAGGAAGTTTAATGGCTACAAAAACGACTCGAATGGGACTGCAACGATACTTCCCGGGTTTTATACGTAACTAACCCATTATCAACCCTCCCTCCGGAATATGCAAAAAAGGGGGCATGGCCATATTTCTGCGGCTTTGTCGAAGAGGAAGAGTTATAGTGGAGAGCAGTAGCCATGCCGTCGAAAGTGTGTTATTTTCACCCAGCTGTCAGGTCTTCTGTGTTCGGGCTTCCTACGGCCGCTGTAATTCGTCAACAATGGCTACAATTTATGTTTGATTATGTTCCAGAAAATTACAATCGTAATTTAGCTCTCTGTGCTGCGCATTTTACGGAAGACAGCTTCCAGAATCTCCACAAATTCAATGCCGGATTCAACAAGAAACTGTTACTAAAGCATGAAGCAGTTCCAACTTTAAAACCAGAGGCAGCAGTTGTTGGGCCACAACCTGTAAGTAAGACTTAATCATTTTAAATGTCTTTGCATGTATAATATTTTACGTATAATGTTTTAGTTTTATCGAGGACGTAAACAAATGCCAGCGCTGGCTTTAGTAGCCACTTAGTAATGCTATTTCGTGTGTCTATGACAAACGCGTACAAACATTTTGGACCTGAATTTGTAATTATGTACTAATTTTGTAAATGTATTTTCCATGTATACTTTATGACGTAATTTTTCGATTTGATCAAGAACGTAAACCAATGCCAACGCTGTTTGTTTGGTAGCCAGTTAGTTCGATGCTATTTTGTGTGTGTAAGACAAACGTGTATAAAGTAAAAAAATGTATATGTAATCGCAACAGCAAACTTCAGCTGTTGTTATCAGATGTTTTCACATTCTGTTGGCATTTTAACACAGTTGCCACATGTACACCTAAAGAAAACGATACACCGAGTAAGTTTTGTGAATAGATAAACGGTTGTTCATTATATCGATAAAACAATAACTTTAAAAAACGGTATTACTCTGTCATTTATTCAGTTATATTAAATATTTAATCAGGAGAAAACCGTATCTCAAAAGCTAACAAGCAGCAGTAGCATTTTCAAGTAACAGAAGAATAAGATATAAGAATAAGAATCGAAATTCTTATATAATAATAGTAGAATAGAAGGTCCCACTTTATATTAAGTGGCCCTAATACCTGTGAACTTACATGGTTACTAGATATGTACTTAGTATGTAACTACAGTGTAAATACACATTGGTACATAGTATTTACAACTGTAGTATTTGTGTAACTACACATATGTAACGACCCACGGAAAGGTATGTGTAAGTACAAATGTGTAACAGGACATTGGTAACAACACTTTTTCCACTACAGTAAGTACACATGTGTAACAGGCATTATGTAACTACATTTTGTAACAACAATATGTATTCACACAAGTTGTTCCACTTCCACACGCAGTCTTCCATACTGTAGTTACCAGTTACATTTACATTTACATTTATTCATTTAGCTGACACTTTTATCCAAAGCGACTTACAATTGCTATATTTCAGAGGTCGCACGCCTCTGGAGCAACTAGGAGTTAAGTGTCTTGCTCAGGGACACATTGGTGTCTCACAGTGGATTCGAACCCGGGTCTCTCACACCAAAGGCATGTGTCTTATCCACTGCGCCATCACCACCCCAGTTAAGAACACACTGAAACCATGATGATTCCTATGTGTATACCATGTATTTACTATATGACCGGCAGGACTTATGTTGAATTACAGCTAAAGTTTTCCCTTGTGAAACCAGTGTACTTACATGGTAACTCCTCAGGAACTCTGCACTTGATACAATGTGTTAAACTGTCATAACTTACATGTATTATGCAAAACCCAAACCTCTGTGCAACACTGTATTTACAGTGTACTTACATGGTAACTCCTCAGGAACTGTCCACTTAATATAAAGTGTAAAATGGTCATAACTTTCTGTGTATTATGCAAAACCCAAACCTCTGTGCAACTGTACTAACAGTGTACTATATGGTAACTCCTCAGGAACTATGCACTTGATATAAAGTGTAAAATGGTCATAACTTATTGTGTATTATGCAAAACCCAAACCTCTGTGCAACACTGTATTAACAGTGTACTTACATGGTAACTCCTCAGGAACTCTGCACTTGATACAATGTGTTAAACTGTCATAACTTACATGTATTATGCAAAACCCAACCCTGTGCAACACTTTATTAACAGTGTACTTACATGGTAACTCCTCAGGAACTGTCCACTTAATATAAAGTGTAAAATGGTCATAACTTACTGTGTATAATGCAAAACCCAACCCTGTGCAACACTGTATTAACAGTGTACTTACATGGTAACTCCTCAGGAACTGTCCACTTAATATGAAGTGTAAAACAGTCATAACTTACTGTGTATAATGCAAAACCCAAACCTCTGTGCAACACTGTATTAACAGTGTACTTACATGGTAACTCCTCAGGAACTGTCCACTTAATATAAAGTGTAAAACGGTCATAACTTACTGTGTATAATGCAAAACCCAAACCTCTGTGCAACTCTGTATTAACAGTGTACTTACATGGTAACTCCTCAGGAACTGTCCACTTAATATAAAGTGTAATTGTTAGGGTCATTGTTGTGTACCACAGTAAATGCAAAACACAAGGTTACGTAGTGGATAGTAAACTCTGAAATATAAATGTGATAGTTATGCTTTGATAGATTCTGGGATATTACGGCATAGCACTTTTAAAAATTTACTGTTTATTTTAGATTTTTTGATTTGACATTGTAGTGACCTATTTGCCTTTACAGTAAATTACAGTGTTCTGTAAACAATAAACAAGAATAGCCTACACTTTAAAACCTTAAAAATAGCTTGTTTAATAGTTTAAACATTTTGTAGTATTTAGTTTATTTACCGTGAGACACAAAAAGCATTTTCTCCAATAAAACACAACATAAATTCACAAAAAAACATCAATTGTATTAGCCTGATGTAATCAAAATCTTTAGAATCCATACGTTGTTAGCAAGAAACAGATCCAAATTCAGCCCTTTATGATCTTCATCTCCATTTCTCAGCAGCGACCGCCAACGTAAAATCCCGCACTCAGGCGCGCTGGTGATGAATTCAAATTCAAAAAATGCGCCTTAAAGAAGCGTTACGACATGTTTTACTGCCGTGATATCATACGCTCATTGGCTCTCGCCTGCTTCATCACAGATTGCGACATGCCGTGTTTCAGTCGGTGTAGTACATTTGAAATGGAGAAGCGCACGCGCCTTCACAGAGCGAACCGAAACCGGATTAACATTTTCATGGATTAATAATTTAAATTCTGATCTGTACCTCATACACAACTATTATAATACTGCCAGAGAGGATTGCGGCTGCAACGCATCATCATGTGAACGACTTTTGGTACCGGTTTTGACATTTTCGCAATAAACAAATTATTGTGAAATTTATAACGTTACTTGTCTGTCTGTTATGTTTTTATTTTCTTCATAAGTGTAGCCTACGTAGTTTTAAGGAATGGTTATGGGTAGGTTTAGGGGTATGAGTAGGATTAGTGGCTCAAAATATATTTTAATGCTATTGTTAATAAAACTATGAGAGGTTTGGGTTTGCTGAGATGGTCTCTGTTATGACCGTTTCCCTTTCGAGAGGTCTCTCCTATTGCGTAAGTAGCTTACGCTATGGGAAAACTCCTTTTCTCGAGAATATTGAAGTCTTTATGTAAAACGCATTGCAGCTGCACAGCTGACAGCAATGAGCGAAGGCAGCTCGGTCATTGGCTGTGCTGCGGCAACTTGCTCGAACCAATGACGGGGCGACTCTGAATGCGCGACCAATGAGCGCGCTTCGCGCCCGCGCGCATCAGAGCCCGCCAAGATGGGCATGGCCAAGAGCTATATATTGGGCGCCCTGTCATGAGAGTTCTTTAGATTTAATCTCCTTCAGCGAACACCTTCTTCGCTGGATCCTCCTGATTATTGAAAGCCTTCGCCGCCCAGGAAAAGCATACCAGCGGGATTGCTACGAGGACGTCGGCACCTTCAGCCGCCTTCGAACGCCATCCTACTGAGCCATCTGGCGCGCTACGCATGCAAGTATTTTACATCTGTTCGCCCCGCGACACTTGTAAAAGAGCAATTTTCTGAGGTGTTGTTTCAAATGCCTTCCTGCGCGTCGTGCAGAGACCTTCTTCCGGACGGGGATCGTCACATCATCTGCGCTCGCTGCCTGGGCCGGGACCACGCAGAAGCTGCTTTGACCAAGGGCGGATGCCCGGAATGTGACGACCTGGGTCTCTCCGCACTGCGGGCTAGCTTCGCCGCTTTCGCCGCGAGTGAGCCCATCGCCGCCACCCCTGTTTGAGCCGTGCGTTAAGAAAAAGCGCCGCTCACAGAGGCTTCCTGAACCTGAGCTCAGTGACGTCACGCCGAGCCAGTCTCCGCGTGCTTCACCGCCGCTCTTGCCTTCCCCACCGGCGGTTCAGTTCACTCAGCCGGACCCACACCCCTCTAGCAGAGCGGTGGGCCTTGTGACTTTCGGCGCGTCCGAGGACGACGGAGGAGTGGATGACAGCTTGTCCATCGACGCTGCATCTGACGACTGGCCAGGCTCCACTTTCGACCCCGCCCCGTCGACGCTAGCTAGCACGAGTGGGGGCCCCACCATGAATATGGAGATTATCTGCGTCCTCTCGAAGGCCGTGGAGGACTGAGTGGTTTCTGCAGGGGCGCCAGCAGGCCCCTCGGCAAAGGCCTTCTCCCTTCTTTCCGGAAGTTCATGACGAACTCACCAAGTCATGGAAAGCCCCCCACTCTGCGCGTCTGAAGCCTTCTTTTTCTTCGTCGCTCTCCTCTGTGGACGGCGCGAAGGAAAGAGGCTACGAGGGAACGCCGCCCCTCGAGGAGGCCGTGGCCAATCATCTCTGCCCGCCCTCCACCACCGGATGGAAAGCCAAAGCTTCCCACCCCTCTAAGCCCTACCGCACTACTTCTGCTCTCGCCGGTCGCGCCTACGCCGCCGCCGGCCAAGCTGCATCAGCGCTTCACTCAATGGCGGTACTTCAAGTGTTCCAAGCCAAGCTTCTCCGCTCCATGGACGAGTCTGGCCCCGAACCCGAAGCCTTCAAGGACCTACGCAGCGCAACTGACATAGCTCTGCGAGCCACGAAGGCCACCGCCCAGTCTATTGGCGGCGCCATGGCTAATTTGACTGTTCTCGAGCGCCATCTGTGGCTGACTCTGACGGAGATGAAGGACGCGGATAAGGCGCCGTTTCTCGACGCGCCTATCTCCACCAGCGGGCTGTTTGGACCGGCGGTTAAATGTTTCGCCGAACGCTTCACTGAGGCCCAGAACGCTTCACAAGCCCATTTCCTGCCCAAGCGCTCCAGCTCATCGCAGAGCAGACAGAGACCGCCACAGCCGCAGCGGGCTAGAGCAGCTCCCTCCGCCTCTCAGCCCGTGCCTCAGGCTGACGCTCGACACCGCTCGCGCTCCCACAACCGCAAGCCGCCTCCTGAGCGTCGGGGTCCTCGGCCCAAGATTGTGCTGAACCCTGAACCTCGAAAGCCTTCCTAGCCACAGGAATGAGAAGAGAGAGTGCGTGTCTCGCAAAAGCCAGACCACTCTCTCTGCCAAATCTCAAACATTACCCAGTCCACTTTCAGGCGGCTGGAAATGTCCATACAGCAGTCAATGGGCCAGTCACAGAGCTCGCTCACCTGCAAACAAACGCCGTTTTTACGGCGACGCACAGAAAACACAAAAAGAGTATTTTTCTGCCTGTGTCACTAAGGGTTCATATGTCCACAAAGTGTGCATTCCCAGATACTGTCAAAACAGTGCCAAATTCATTCCCAGCTCAGGCTGCGCGCCCCATGAATGTAGATCACGTGCCTACGGTCATGTACGCACCACTACACACAAGCACTGTTCACACAGTTATGAATTCATCCCCAGTAAAAGCGGGAAACATTATAAAAGTGACGTGTGTGCCTACCACTGTTTATGCACCCCCACTTATAAACACTGTCCTTACAGTGTCAAACACAACCCCAGCTCAGGCTGCGAGCTTGACAGACATAGCGTGGGCTGTTGTAATCACACACGCGCCCATTCACTCAGCCGCTCAGCGCGCGCCTCTGAGAGCTACGAGCTCAGGCGATTCGCTGGCCGGGTCCCTACGTCACAGCGGCCCGCCCTTAGCCTGTATTCAGCCCATATCTGTACATGCAGCGGCATGGGAAAACATTCCAGATATGCCGAAATGGGTGTTGAATATAGTAAAGCACGGATACTCACTCCAGTTCGCTCGCAGACCACCACGTTTTACGACTGTGGTCGAGACGAAAGTGAGAAAGGAGTGTTCACATGTTCTACACACCGAGGTGCGCAAACTAATAGAAAAGGGCGCTGTGGAAACTGTTCCCCCCTATATGAGCGAGGTAGGTTTTTACAGCCGCTATTTTCTCGTCCCGAAAAAGGATGGCGGTCTCCGCCCCATCCTAGATCTCAGACACCTGAACAAAGCACTAATGATTCGCTCGTTCAGAATGTTAACAACCAAACATATCCTCGCGCAAGTACGCCCAGGAGATTGGTTTCTCTCAGTGGAACTGAAAGATGCTTAGTTTCACATTCCAATAGCGCCTCATCACAGGCCGTTTCTGAGATTCGCTTTCGAGGGACAGTCTTACCAGTACACAGTACTTCCGTTTGGCCTGTCCCTGGCTCCCCGTACATTCACGAAATGTATGGATGCAGCACTTTCCCCCTTGAGGCGAAGGGGAGTGCGAATACTGAATTATCTCGATGATTGGCTGGTCCTAGCACAATCAGAGAGTCAGTTAATAACACACAGATCTTGGATTATCAGCCATTTAGAATGCCTGGGTCTAAGAATCAATTTTGCAAAAAGCATACTATCTCCCAGCCAGAGGATTTCTTTCCTGGGAATAGTTGTAGACTCGATGCAAATAACAGCTCGTCTCTCATTAGAGCGCGCGCTCACCATCCGGCGCCTTCCAACATCATTCAGGGCGGGCGCGCGCGCCCCCGTCAAGCGGTTTCAGAGGATGCTCGGTCTCATGGCCTCAGCATCGGACGTACTCCAGCTAGGATTGTTGCATATGCGCCCTCTCCAACGCTGGCTCAAGAGCCGCGTCCCTACTCACGCGTGGCGTTCGGGCCACTTTTTAATCAGAGCGAACCACGGCTGTATAAAAGCCCTGACGCACTGGAAAGCCGCCGACTGGTACCAGTCAGGCGTGAGTCTGGGTGTGACCACAAGGAGAAAGATGATCACGACAGATGCCTCCAAAATAGGTTGGGGGGCCCTTTATAAGGGCAGGCCTGTCTCCGGCTTTTGGTCAAACCCGGAGAAGCGCCTACACATAAACTGTCTGGAGATGAAAGCGGTCGCTTTGGCTCTCAGAGCCCTGCTTCCACATCTAAAAAACGAACACGTCCTGGTCCGAACGGACAACATGACGGTAGTGTCGTACATAAATCGCCAGGGTGGACTCAGGTCGAGCTCCATGCATTCAATGGCCAGAAGACTCATCTTATGGTCCCAGCACAACTTGCGCTCGCTGAGAGCAGCGCATGTGCCAGGCGCCCTGAACCAGGGGGCAGACATGCTATCCAGAGACAAGATTCTCCCAGGAGAATGGGCTCTCAACCCATTGACGATTCAGTGGTTATGGAAAACCTTTGGCAAAGCGGAGATCGACCTCTTCGCCTCCAAGGAGAACGCGCACTGCTCTCTTTTCTTCACGAAAAGCACGGACGCGCTCACCCAGAGCTGGCCGAGCCGCCCCTTATATGCCTTTCCCCCGATCGCGATGCTGCCACAGGTCATCAGTCGGGTCAGAGAGGAGAAAAACGCAGTGCTTCTGATAGCCCCACTCTGGAAGAACCAAACATGGTTTCCAGATCTGATGCAAATGCAATCTGCACCACGGCCGATTCCACTGAGGCCAGACCTCCTCAGTCAGGCCAGCGGGATGATATTTCATCCCCGCCCCGATCTGTGGGCCCTTCATGCATGGCCCCTCAACGGGTTCCCAGGAACCTCACGAGCGGAGCGCTAAAAACCATCGCTGAGGCGCGGGCGCCCTCCACGAGATGCTTATATGCCCAGAAATGGAAAGTGTTCAGTGACTGGTGTAATGCCAAGGGCCTGAACCCTGAAACATGCGAGATTACAAACGTACTCGCTTTTCTACAAGGGCTTCTGGAGGCGGGCGGCACCCCCTCCACGCTCAAAGTATATGTGGCAGCCATCACAGCGTCACACGACCCTGTAATGGAACGTCCATTGGGAAGAAACGACCTAATTATTCGTTTTCTTAAGGGGCGCTAGGAGGATGAACCCTTCACGCCCCCCCTCAGTGCTCTTAAAGGGCCCCCGTTCGAACCACTCCGAACCATGCACCTTAAACAGCTCTCGCTCAAGACTGCGCTCTTGCTGGCACTCGCCTCGGTCAAGAGATTGGGCGACCTGCACGCAATTTCGACAAGCGCTGCCTGCCTAGAATTCGGACCTAACGACTGCAGGGTCGTCCTTAGGCCAAAACATGGGTATATTCCTAAAGTGCTCACCACTCCCTTCAGAGCACAGGTTATCTCCCTAACTGCGCTATCGTCTCCAGCAGACGAACACGACGCTAATCTACTCTGCCCCGTTAGAGCTCTCAGAGTGTATTTGGAGCGTTCTGTCCTATTCAGACAGACAGAACAACTGTTTGTATGCTTTGGCGGCCGTACGAAAGGTTCCGCCGTTTCAAAGCAGAGAATCTCTCACTGGATAGTTGAGGCTATAGCGCTGGCTTATGAAGCTAAGGGACTTCAATACCCCTGGGGAGTCAAAGCACACTCCACCAGGAGCGTGGCTTCTTCCTGGGAATGGTCGAGCGGGATACCGATCGAGGATATTTGTGCGGCGGCAGGCTGGGCCTCACCGTCCACATTTATCAGGTTCTACAACCTACAGGTCCCGACATTGCATTCCAATGTACTATCAGCATGATGCTAGTTGAACTACGAGTTCGTATCTAGATTATGTATGTGCTTGTGTCACACTGAGCACCTTCTAGCCGCTCTGTATTCTTTCCACATATAAAGCTCGCCTCTGCCGGCTAGTTGGATGATAACTTTGCTTTTCAGCTCAGGCACCTGCCTCTGGCTATCATAAGGCGAAGTTCAGCACGCACTGCGTTTTGCATGATGTTACCATAGCGTAAGCTACTTATGCAATAGGAGAGACCTCTCGAAAGGGAACGACTCGGTTACTAACGTAACCTCGGTTCCCTGAGAGGAGGGAACGAGTATTGCATAAGCTGCCGTGCTTGTGCTTGATTAGTTCGCTTCAGTCGTTTTAACCTAAAGAACTCTCATGACAGGGCGCCCAATATATAGCTCTTGGCCACGCCCATCTTGGCGGGCTCTGATGCGCGCGGGCGCGAAGCGCGCTCGTTGGTCGCGCATTCAGAGTCGCCCCGTCATTGGTTCGAGCAAGTTGCCGCAGCACAGCCAATGACCGAGCTGCCTTCGCTCATTGCTGTCAGCTGTGCAGCTGCAATGCGTTTTACATAAAGACTTCAATATTCTCGAGAAAAGGAGTTTTCCCATAGCGTAAGCTACTTACGCAATACTCGTTCCCTCCTCTCAGGGAACCGAGGTTACGTTAGTAACCGAGGCGTTTACACTTTATATTAAGTGGACAGTTCCTGAGGAGTTACCATGTAAGCATGTTACACTGTTAATACAGTGTTGCACAGAAGTTTGGGTTTTGCATAATACACAGTAATTTATGACCGTTTTACACTTTATATTAAGTGGACAGTTCCTGAGGAGTTACCATGTAAGTACACTGTTAAAACAGTGTTGCACAGGGTTGGGTTTTGCATAATACACAGTAAGTTATGACCATTTTACACTTTATATTAAGTGGACAGTTCCTGAGGAGTTACCATGTAAGTACACTGTTAATACAGTGTTGCACAGAGGTTTGGGTTTTGCATAATACACAGTAAGTTATGACCATTTTACACTTTATATCAAGTGCATAGTTCCTGAGGAGTTACCATGTTAGTACACTGTTAGTACAGTTGCACAGAGGTTTGGGTTTTGCATAATACATGTAAGTTATGACCATTTTACACTTTATATTAAGTGGACAGTTCCTGAGGAGTTACCATGTAAGTACACTGTTAATACAGTGTTGCACAGAGGTTTGGGTTTTGCATAATACATGTAAGTTATGACAGTTTAACACATTGTATCAAGTGCAGAGTTCCTGAGGAGTTACCATGTAAGTACACTGGTACCACAAGGGAAAACTTTAGCTGTAATTCAACATAAGTCCTGCCGGTCATATAGTAAATACATGGTATACACATATTAATCATCATGGTTTCAGTGTGTTCTTAACTGGTAACTACAGTATGGAAGACTGCGTGTGGAAGTGGAACAACTTGTGTGAATACATATTGTTGTTACAAAATGTAGTTACATAATGCCTGTTACACATGTGTACTTACTGTAGTGGAAAAAGTGTTGTTACCAATGTCCTGTTACACATTTGTACTTACACATACCTTTCCGTGGGTTGTTACATATGTGTAGTTACACAAATATTACAGTTGTAAATACTATGTACCAATGTGTATTTACACTGTAGTTACATATCTAGTAACCATGTAAGTTCACAGGTATTAGGGCCACTTAATATAAAGTGGGACCCTTGACTCTCTTCATTGCCGCTTTCTGGGTCTGATTCTGGCTCAAACTGATACGGCAGTATTGACACTATTATTTACATTTGACAGGAGTACATGCAACTTTCGCGCGTAAAGGTAATGGGCGTGAATTTTCCGGACAACGTGCGCTACGCAGTTTAGCCAATTGCAACACACCGGCCCAACTAACCAATCTGAGCCCATTGCCTGTTTCTGAGGGAGTGTTTCATAGAATCAGGAAGTCAACCGGTCGTTCAAATGACAGAGGAGAAAGCGGCTTACAATAAAGGTGAAATTTATGAAAAATAAGGCTTTAAAAAAAAAACACACGAAGACATGTTATATTGCACCCCATAAACACAATCATGCAAAGAAAAAAAGCAATAAACCACCCCTTTAAACTTCCTGATTTTTAAAAGACGATATCTCTGCTTACGTTGAACTTTCAGTGCATCAACTTTGCAGATACTGTTCATGCACCAACAGCAACATTACACACTATTTAAAATGAAAAAAGTGAAATCGCAATCAACCACCCCTTTAACCCAATTATGCTTAATAAGCCGACAATGCACGTGATCGTGTAAATGCGTTGATCCATTTTCCTTTAACGAAGTAAGGTCATAAATGGCATAAACCGATCATCACAGCTAGATTTTTGCAAGATTTCGCCCATCATGTAAACGCATTAACCTGCTTTCATGTGTGATATGTGACAGGAATGCGTCCTTAATGTGGATTTAAGCACATCCAAACAGAGCAAATATTTTGCAGTAAGGGGGGAGGAAATATATATATTGCAAACTCAGACTCTTTCTTCACTCAAAAAATTATAAAAGTGCTCTCATCTCATGCAGCAGCAGAAGAAATGCTATACAGTCAAAATGTTCCGTTTTTTAATGCTTTATTTAACATCACAACTGACATAACAAATGAAATACTCTGAGTAAGATCCGCAAATTTTTATTACGTTTTGACGTCATTACTGGGAAATAACCTGATAAAGTCTTGTAAACACGGTTTACTTGCGTTGTTGGGTTATTGGTTTGCATGTAAACCAGGACAACAGGTTATTTCAACAAGCTGCTTTTTGTAAGTTATACGTACTGGTGTGCATGTAAATGTGCTCAGTGCCAATAAAGATCCTTTCTTTTTAAGTGTGTATAGCAGTGATTCAGTGGAGAAAATACTTATTTGATCCCTTGATGATTTTGGAAGTTTGCCCATTTACAAAGAAATGAAGAGTCTATAATTGGTATGCTAGGTTTATTTTAACGGATAGAGACAGAATATCAACCAAAAAATCCAGAAAAAACACTTTATATAAAGGTTGATTAGCATTTTATAGAGTAAAACAAGTATTTGATCCCTACCAACCAGCAAGAATTCTGCCTCCCACAGATTGGTTATGTGCCCATGTGGAACACAGATTAGTCCTGTCACTTTAAGAAAGTACTCCCAATGTCCTAATGTCAGTGGACACCTGTCCACAGAATCTGTATCTTCCATTCCAACCTCTCCCCCACCATGGGCAAGACCAAAGAGCAGTCAAACGTCAGGGACCAGATTGTAGACCTGCACAAGGCTGGAGTGGGCTACAAGACCATCAGCAAGAAGCTTGGTGAGAAGGAGACAACTGTTGGTGTGATTATTCAGAAATGGAAGAAATACAAAATTAAAAATCAATTGCCCTCGGTCTGTAGTTCCATGCAAGATCTGGCCTCATGGGATAAGGATTATCATGAGAAAGGTGAGGGATCAGCCCAGAACTACATGGGAGGAGCTTGTTAATGATCTCAAGGCAGTTGGGACCACAGTTACCAAGCAAACCATTGGTAACACACTACGCTGCAATGGATTGAAATCCTGCAGTGCCTGCAAGGTCCCCCTGCTCAAGAAGACACATATAGAAGCCTGTCTGAAGTTTGCCAATAAACATCTAATGATTCAGAGAAGGCCTGGGAGAAAGTGCTGTGGTCAGATGAGACCAAAATTGAGCTCTTTGGCATCAACTCAACTCGTCGTGTTTGGAGGAAGAGAAATGCTGACTATGACTCCAAGAACATGAACCATCTCTATAATCAAGCACGGAGGTGGAAACATTATGCTCTGGGGCTGTTTCTCTGCTTAGGGTACAGGATGACTTCACCGCATTAAGGGGCTAATGGACGGGGTATCATAAAATCTTGGATGAGAACCTCCTTCCCTCAGCCAGAACACTGAAGATGGGTCGTGGATGGGTCTTCCAACAAGAAAATGACCCAAAACATACCGCCCAGGCAACAAAGGAGTGGCTCAAGAAGAAGCACATTAAGGTTTTGGAGTGGCCTAGCCAGTCTCCAAACCTTAATCCTATAGAAAATATGTGGAGGGAGCTGAAACTTCGAGTTGCAAAGCGACAGCCAAGAAACCTTAAGGATTTAGAGAGTATCTGTAAAGAGGAATGGACCAAAATCCCTCCTGAGATGTGTGCAAACCTGGTGACCAACTACAAGAAACATCTTACCTCTGTGCTTGCCAACAAGGATTTCTCCACCAAGTACTAAATAATGTTTTGCTTGGTGATCAAATACTTATTTCACTCACTGAAACGCAAATCAATATATAACCTATATATAATGTGTTTTTTCTGGATTTTTTGGTTGATATTCTGTCTCTATCCATTAAAATGAACCTACCATAACAATGATTGACCCTTCATTTCTTTGTAAGTGGGCAAACAAAATCATTAGGGGATCAAATAATTATTTTCCCCACTGTAACTGAACTGCCATAATTTAGCCGTTCCCGGCTCCCATTGTCTGAAAACTTCAAATATTGTTGACTCACAAGAACAAACATTCTGTAAATTTGACTTTCTGTACTAAGACGCTTCACTGTTAACTGTTCACTGCTGGCATATTGCTTATAGGACAAACTGAAGAACATCTCTCAAAGCTCACTGTCCTCAAACAACAAGTCTGCAGTCTTTCAAAACCCATAGCATGCAAACAGTGAGGTGAAAAGCTCGGAGTCAGAACAGCAAGTGTTTTCTCCTATTAAATCCAACAACATGGACAGAAAAAAAAAACCCTCCTCAAGGACACTTTGAATACAAAAGCTAATAATCCTGTCAGAATCGGCTGTGATTTTCACTTTCGTTCACTGCGTTTCTCGTGCTCGGCTTGGTGACAAGACAACCTTCATCCTTGGTTTGGAGTGTTTAGAGTTTGTTATACACAGGCTTACATGGTGATTTGTCTCCCTTGGGCTGCTCCGTGGAAGATACACAGGTTTTTGTTATTCAGAAAGATGACAGAGAACCTTCCATATAATCCCTCCATATGCACATGTACGTTCACCCTGTATGTCGGCGCCTTCTTATCTGGTGCACGGTGTGCTGTGCTTGCAGATAATAGAGAAAAAATCCTTGTACGCTCTGTGTTCTGACAGTGCTCTAATGGTCGCTTCACACAAGCACACGCTCAAGTGTTCGACACTAATGAGGTCCACTGAGCCGGCACACTCGCATCCTGCAACCTCCATTCCAATGTCATTATTTTATCGGACCAATTTTTTAACCTATGGTGTTCAGTCGAGACTTAACTGTGTTTAATCCAAAAGATGAGGATGGGCCACAGGGCAGCTTCCTGCTACTTTTCCATTTGTTTGATGTTAGATTTTCTGTTTGTTAGATTAAGACGTGATATCAAACTAGCAATACAGAACCTTTGACCTCTTCTCATCGAAAATTATTGTGATATATAAAAGATTGTGTTAATCAACAATAGATCACAGGCTTTTTCATGTAGATTTACTGTTTTTTTCCTTTGATGATGTGAGACGCTGGAAACGGTCGAAGATTTATCCCTGTATCATGTTCTTTGATCTTGGTCTTTTATAAAATGAGTAAAAACCACAGGCCTCCACCGGTAATACATAACAGCTATCAGGACTTATTTAATCCTGCTATTTAATAAAACATAAGACGCTTGTTATCGACATCAATCTGCAGGAATACAAATTCATTTAAAGGGTAAAAGGGTTCTATATGAATCAAAGCCAACTGTCTTTAAAATCTCTGTAACAAATTCCCAAATATAGGAGCTCTGGCAACACAAATGGATCTAATTTTAATTGCATGACATTTTGGAATAACATGTTCACTAATCTGAATATAAATGTCCTTGTTTACCTATATGGCTTGACTACAGTTTTATTTGAAATGCCTCTGGTTTATCCAGGCATTATTATTATTTTTTTTTTTTTTGGCCTACGATAAGATAACTACTGTATTGGCCTCTGATTATGTTAATTTATAAGGTTAACCAGAAAATCCTTAAAGCAACATGGCTTATACATAAACAGCACATTTGTACCTTATGAACACTCCGGGTAACACTTTATTTCGATAGTCCACTTTAGACATTCTACTAACTATAAGCAACTTTGCAACTACATATCAACTAACTCTCATTAGAGTATTAGTAGATTGTATGCTTAATATCTGGTACCACTATATTTTGATGGTTCTCCAACAGACATTCTACTGACAATAAGTAACTTGGCAACTACAAGTCAACTTATTCCACTAACCCGAACCCTAACACATAACCATAACCTAACAGTCTACTGACAGTCTACTACAGTCTACTAATACTCTAATGAGAGTTAGTTGACATGTGGTTGCAAAGTTACTTATAGTTAGAAGAAAGTCTAAAGTGGACTATCGAAATAAAGTGGAACCATACTCGGTATCAGGAAGAATGTCATTTCATATTTCATATCAACATGAAAGGCTCCATGAAATAGATGTCTGGCTCTTAGCCCATGTTAGCTTTGATGCTAGTGCTAGTTTTCAAACTTTTTGATGCCACACACCCCCAAACATAAAAATACATATATAAATAAAAAGGCAGCTATATACATTATTCAGAGCAATGCCATGACAGGTATAAAAGCGAGGCTGTAAGGGATAGACTTAAATGTGTTTTCAATGGCATCCGCAGTAAAAAGCTGTATAAAGCTCCTAGATCAATTTTCCACAGCTTATATTGTTGGGAGTTTTTTGTTTACCGAATTTTTGCCATGTTTCATCAGCAGAACAATCCAAAAACACATTAAATAAAAGTACAACCCACTGAAGAGATGTGTGTCTATCCCTCACAGCCTCGCTTTCATTCCAGTTAAAAATGAAAGATGGCTCAGCTGTGAATAAGGTCTATAGACAGACTGATTGATTGATTTATATATATATATATATATATATATATATATATATATATATATATATATATATATATATATATATATATATATATATATATATAGCCTATAGATAGATAGATAGATAGATAGATAGATAGATAGATAGATAGATAGATAGATAGATAGATAGATAGATGGTTTCCACTTAACACTGGACAAAAACGAATCAACATCATGACACTGCAAAACCATAAGCCTGCTTCAAATGAAAGAGCCTTTCTGCCAGTTTCAAAGGTTCTGCCTGTGGATTAGCCACTGACCTTTTCAAACTATTTGAGATCAGTGCGTTTGGAAACCGCGTTCCACCGTGTGTCTGTCGTTTCTAAACAAGAGGCAAAGGGCAAATTTCCTCCTGCTGAACTTAGGGTAGGGAGGCTTGCTCGTCTTCCATCATTCAAAAACAACTTTCACTCCAGCAGAATACATGAATACTGAAAGAGCCGCGCATTACATGCACAGCCAGTGTACAACAAATGGGTTGTTTTGCTCTTGGATGGGTTTAAAAAGGGCAAATCTATGTTACCCAGCATTTAGAACTTCACTAAGGAGATCTACACACCCTCAGTAAGTCTAAATATGGATTAGGGCTAATAAAAGTGGAGGTAATTTGGTACCAAGTCAAGTTAAAAAAGAAAAGTTGCCAAGCAGCACCGCATTGGTAAGACTGAGAACTAACACGTTTAAAAGAACTACACTTTTAAGTATTTGTTCCTCCTTGCTTCAAACATAAATCTAAAAAAGAAAAAAAAAAGTAAGAGTAAGACAAAAATACTGATTAACCCCATAAACCCTTACATATGAAATATTAGTCCATTCATTTTTTTAATGGAACAGTTTATTAAACCTTTAGACACAATATCTATAAAGAAAATATTTAAAAAATATTTTTTTAAATTAGGTACCATATATTTTTTTTTCCAAAAAAACAAAACACTTGCAAATCTCAAGGTATCTATTTGTAAACATTTTTGTTATATTCTCATTCATTTTATTTTAAGGGGTGCTGCTGCCCCCTTGCCTCCTTTTAGATAACACTCCTGTTATATTAATATTTAATTTAAAAAGTGTGTTCAGTAGCATATTAATTTTAGTATTGGTATTAAATTGGTTTGGGGGATTGTGAAATTTCACTGGTATCGACTACTGAAATTTTAGTACTGTTACATAGGCTTGAGAGTCAATGGCAAAAACTGACAGATGAAGACATGAGAGAAGAATAATAATGAGGGATGGTGCTTCTACATGATGTGTAAATGACATAAAAGCTGGAGAAGGAAAAGAGAGATGAATAGCTCCACTTGAAAGCTCGAGTAGCTATAAACTCTCAGCTGATCTCGTTGAAAATGTCGGCCTCATTTACATACATAGCACACTTTCAGAAGTTTACTAATCACATGCACGAGTGTCCTAAAACAAGATAAGGGTGTACGAGAGATAAATTATTGAAAAAGCTATGAATATTTGATGAGCAGCCCTAATGAAAGACACAGACAAAAGAAAATGCGGTAAAGCATCTTGGTTTGATTGACCCGTTCTGGGGAAAAAAAAAGTAACAAAAGCTGATTGAGATGATTAATGTGAAGCGGACATCGCGGCTGCCTTCTATTCTCTCTCAAACGGGTGACAGACAAACACAGCATGCACTCTAAACTAGACTGCAACAGGACACGGAAAAAAAGGAGATGAGATTAGCCAGAATAGAACATCTTGAAGGGTTATATATTAAAGTCATGAAACAGCTTTGTTTATATGACTTAAAGTGCTGCAAGGTCACAAAGTTTTAAGAGTCAATACAAATGCACCTTTTAGCTATTTTATGGCCCTAATGGAAGCATAACTTTTAATTAAGGAGACAGACTCAGTTAAGTATCACAGTGTGTGGAAGCTGACTTTGAAAGGGAAATCGTTTTTTGTTGACAATAGGTGTTGATAATTTATATATCTGTACCAAACATTAATTAGGGGAGATGGGTGACACATTATAAACAAGGAGGTTTAATACCTGCTGGAGAAACAATCCATTAGCATTCGCATTCATCTCAATGGCGGTTGCTTCTGCTCCTCAGAAGAAGCCAGTTTAGAATTTTGTCATCTTTACTCATAGGAACCACAGAATTTTTTGGACAATTATCCGAGCTGTAAATGCCATGTGACTTATCACAGCCACAGGAAAATTACATCGTGACAACAGCAATTGATTTAAGGTACCATAAGAATACAAATAAAGAACTGTGGCATCAAAAGCAGACAGACTTTTAAAAACCCTCAAAAAATAAGTAAATAAACAACCAAACAAACAATGTGTCAAAATATTGAGTATTCGATGTAGAAACTTTTGTGATTATGTTGCCTGACAGTCTTTTTTAAAGGTACACTATATGTAACTTTTGCTTCTCTAGTGGTTATGAAACAAATTAATTTTGCGTGACTGTGCAGATTAATATGGTTATCCTACTGCTCATAAAACATTCACTACTAGACTTAAGATATAACCAGTTTAGATGGAAATGATCTTAAGGTGACAAGATGAAGACGTTACTGTAGCTACACCCATTAACAGACACAGTACTTCACTGAAAATAAATTCCAGCACAGCACTACAACAACCATAATGAAATAATGAAATTACAATAGATAATGCTTTACAATGAGCTACATATGGCAATTTAACTGTAGAAAAAAATACCTTACTCACCTGCTGAGTAATAAAAACATCATCTCTGCATCGCTCTTACAAGATTTCAAATCCCTCAGTTCTAGCCATCTCTGAAAAGCCAAACCAATGTTGATTCGAGTTTTATTACGAGCTCTGTAACATTATCTTTTTGCAAGCAGAAGCTCCTCAGTTCAGTGTATTTTTTTAAAACAGGTGAATCCCCGGAGGTTCCAGATTTAGCTGCTCTGTGTCAACTTTTCTCGTCTAATCTATGCCAATCCCACATGCATCAAAGTAGCCGGAACAATTTTTCTCTATTTACGAATATGACACGCACACACAAGTGACACACACAAGTATGCAATTTCACATGAAAAGCATCACCCTCAGTCTAAAATATAAACACTTATAACAGGCTTGCCATAGTAAATCAGGGTGGGACAAAAACACAATTTGGAAGAAGGAATGATGGTGTTTTGACTCATTATTTAAATTGTGTTAATTTTAAACAAAAAAAAAAGTTACAGTGCACCTTTAAATTTAGAAATGTATAGAAGATGATTACAAGGGCATATGGATAAAAAAAAAACTGTTTACATGACACCGTCATCAAATAAAAACGTAAAACTTTTTATGTGTTTTGGCCATTCATTTACACAACAACGTTTTGGGTACCTGAAAACGCAAAATTTTGAAAACGGGTTCAAAGTGCAAGTTTTTGAAAACAGTCTCTGTGTTGTTAAAACTCGAATCTCTGAAGACGATGATGTCATGCACCTGCGTATTATGTGTTCAGTCTATTGTGTCTCATCGCCATCTAATGGCCTGGCAGTAGAATACAGAGTTTTTAGTCGTTTTCACGGATCCGTGTGAATGGGTATCGTTTTAACAATGGTGTCATCTGTATGCGAAAAACTCAAGGTAAAAAAAAATATCAGTTTTAAGCATATCTTTGTCGTGTAAACGTATCCTTATATAGAAGGCAAATGAGGGTAATAATGACAAACACCTGTGATAATTAAATTAATCTCTATGAAAACACTTTAATGGTGGGAAAATGTCTTGGTTGCGCATGTAACCCTCGTTCCCTAAGGAGGGAACGGAGACGTTACGTCAGTGACTGACGAATGGGGTTTCGCTTAGAAAGCCTATCACCTTCAAGTATTACAAAACAAGCCAATGGCAAGGAAATGCCATGGGTCTGCGAAATTTGCATAGCGCAACTCCTCCCCACCGCGTGGGTATAAAAGGAGGGACGCTGGCAATCTCGCATTATGCTGAGGAGCAGAGATTGAACTCCAGGCCGTTTCCAGCAGTACAGTGGAAGTGGCAGGGAGATGTAACGTCTCCGTTCCCTCCTCAGGGAACGAGGGTTACATACGTAACCGAGACATTCCCTTTGGTTCATTCACTCCGAGTTACGTAAGTGACTGACAAATGGGGTTCCCAGTCTAATCACATCACCTCGGCTGTCTTCCAGTGCCCTTTGTAACTCTGAGCTCCCTGTCGTGAAACTAGCACGGACGAAGGACTCCTACTTAACACAGGAATACCAAGGTACACTGGGAAGCATATCTCAGTGGAAATATGCAAAAGAATGTCTGTCTCAAGGGAGGACTTACAGGATACACATATGACCAAGCACAAACCAAGCACATGGAGGCACCTTGCTAACACGAAATCTGCCGCAGGCATAACTCTGGCGTTGACGTCAACAGTGCTGGAGTAACTCAGGGCTTCTCGGGGAAACTCACCTGAGGAGAATATCGCATGTACCCAGTCCGAGGAGTGGTAGGGTACTCAAACCTGCCGCGTCCCGTCCTGGAGTCATACATGTAGGTTCCATAGATCGGGACGTGGGTGCCAGACGGTGCCCCATCTCTGAGAAAGGAGGTCCTTCCTAAGAGGAATTGGCCAGTGAGGGGCTGTCGCGAGGAGCACCAGTTCGGAGAACCAAGTCCGGGTGGGCCAAAGAGGCGCAACCAAAAGGACCTGCTCCTCGTCCTCCCTGATCTTGCATAATGTCTGTTCATGAAGGCTCACTGGGAGAAACGCATACTTGCGGAGGCCCCGCGGCCAGCTGTGCGCCAGTGCATCCATGCCGAGGGTCCTCTCGGTCCGGGAGTAAAACAGGCGGCAATAGGAAGTGTTGTGGGAGGTAAACAGATCTACCTGTGCATCGCCAAACTGTTCCCAATCAGCTTAACCTTCTGGGGATGGAGTCTCCATTCCCACAGAAGTGGCTGAAACCATGAGAGCTCGTCGGCTGCACGGTTCAGGTCTACCAGGAATTGAATGGTTCGAGGCAACCTCAGATGCTTCTGACTCCATAGGAGAAGATGGCATGCGAGTTGCGACACACAGCGGGAACATAGACCACCTTGTTGGTTGGTGTGCGCTACTGTGGCCACGTTGTATGAACGGACTAGTACGTGTTGGTCCTTGAGCAACGCCCGGAGGTGGTGCAGAGCCAAGCGTACTGCCAGCAACTCGAGGCAATTGACATGCCAAAGGCGCTGGAGTCCTGTCCAGGAGCCCGTGTCAGCATTTTGCTTGCACATGGCAACCCAGCCTGTGGAGGAGGCATCTGTTGAGACAACAACATGCCTGGAGACTCGTTCCAAGGGTACTCGGGCCCGTAGAAAGGAGTGGTTCGACCACGGGGTGATGGTCTGATGGCAGGCCCGAGTAACTGGTACTCGGAGCGAGACTGGTTGCCATGCCAGTGCTGAAGCGGTCTCATATGAAGCAGTCCGAGCGGGGCTGCCGCTGTGAATGTCATATGCCCCAGGATCCTCTGAAAAAACTTCAGTGGAAGCGCACTCTTGCTCTGGAATTGACTCAGGCTAGTCAGCAGTGACTGTGCGCGCTCGCTCGTAAGCTGCACGCACATGGCGACCGAGTCAACCATAGCGAGAAAAGAGATCCTCTGCACGGGGGAGGGTTTGCTCTTTTCCCAGTTGACCCGAAGGCCCTAACTGGCGAGGTGCCGGAGCACTAGATCCCTGTGTTCGCAAACCTGGTCTCGAGAGTGGGCTAGGAGCAGCCAGTCTTCGAGATAGTTCAGGATGCGAAACCCGTGTTGTCGGAGTGGCACAAGGGCTGCCTCGACGACTTTCATCAAGACGCGAGGGGACAGGGCTAACCCAAATGGGAGAACCGTGTACTGGTATGCCTGCGCCTCGAAAGCAAACCGAAGAAACGGTCTGTGTCGAGGAAGAAAGGAGACATGAGAGTATGCGTCCTTCAGGTCGATCACTGCAAACCAATCCAACGGACGAACACATTCAAAAATGCGTTAGGCTGTCAACATCTTGAACGGAAGCCAGTGAAGATGCGGTACAAGATGCGCAGGTCCAGGATTGTCCGTAACCCACCGCTCTTCTTGGGTACAATGAAGTAGGGGCTGAAGAAGCCAGATTTCATTTTGGCTGGAGGGGCGGTCTCGATCGTACCCTTCACCAGTAGGGTGGCGACCTCCGCACGCTTGACAGGGGCATTTCCACCCACCACGGTATAGCGGATTCCCCGGAAGTGGGGAGGAGACCGTTTGAACTGAATAGCATAGCCGAACCTGATGGTTCTCGCAAGCAAGCGGGACAAATTGGGAAGCTCCAAAAACTGAACCAGCAGGGTCATGTGAACCACAGACGTACCCACGATGGGGCAGTGAGGTAGAATGACTGGCCCGGACGTGGGAGAAGGAGAGTCCCGGTGTGGGGGCACGGTCAAAAGCAGCATCCTGACAGAGGAGCCCAGGGAAGGACCTGCATTCCACTGGGGCCTGCTCTGACAGTGTTCTGGCGACAGAGTGGGACGAGAGTGGCGAGGCTCGGAAGCGGCGCACACTGCCATCCGCGGCCTCTGAGAGCTCAGAGATGCTCAGAGATGGGAATGTCAGTTCTTTGGAAGAAGAGGTTCTCCTCCGGCCCTCCGCCGGGGGAAGGAGTGGCCCTGCAACCACTTCCTGGAAAGAACTGCAACCTATCTTTGAGCTGCCCGTAACGGGAGCGCCGCATCACCTGGTGTTTGGCAGGCTGCGGGGTTGGTACGGACTAGGGTGCCATCCCCACTGAGTCTCAATGGGGAAAGGACTGCGTTCATACTTTGTAGGCTACTTTTCGTGAACGTACGAGGAGCGTGACACCTTCAAACATGAATACTATATTCCAGTCCCCGGGTCGAATGTGTGCGAGGATCTGTTTTATCGTGATCATTTTGAACGTGCGTTTAGCAAGTCTCATGCCACTCGGTACCATTTGAATATACTCTTTACCACTATGGAGGTATTTTGTCATGTCTAATGTATTAATAATGCCACCAGAATGCAACCAAAGCACAAGATAGCAATAAGTAGATGTCTAAAAGTAATTGTAAATCATATAAAATAAATGCCATGATCACTAGATTTTATACAGGTGTTACTATAATGATTTTGTTAATGGTGATCAGCAACCAAATATTGATAATGTGGAAGGTACTGCCTTTTCCTTGGCATGACTTCTTGCTTTTTGCTGACAATACAAAGGCAGAGTACAGTAACTTTAAAATAGTGGTCAAAAGTCAAGTTTGAGCTCAATATTTTTTCATGTAGATAATTTTCATTACTAAAACATCTAATTGCCAGATTTCCAGTGTTCTACCTATAATTAATTTGGCGGGACAACTAAAAATCTTTAAAGTCATTTTTCTCAGTTCCACACTCTTGTGAGTTCACCCTTCGGAGTCTTGGTCTATTTTGGCCGTTTTTCAGTACTTCTTTTTTTTTTGTTTTTGCGACAAACAAATGTTTACCATACCAATGTTTGGTATAATTTTTTTCAGGACAACATCACCTATATGACCAGACAATCAGTTTTTCACTTTGATGTACTGTATCAACATACTGGACCCAAAATCACACAAAAAACACAAAATCCGATTATAAAAATTATAGCTTTTCTACTACAAAAAACGTCTCGGGTTACGACTGTAACCCTCTTTCCCTGAGAAGGGGAAACATTGGGGAATGCCTTCGGCATGAAGCGTCTGAAGTCAACTATTCAATCTTGATTGGCGTAGCGTAATCACATCACTTGTGACATCGCATGTGACGGCGATGCGGAAGCTATAAAAGGACACCGGATCTTAACAGCGTCAGCTTCTGATTGGTCGAAGCAAGTCGTTCTCAGGAGCGCAAAAAGTGTGGCCGAGGGAACGAGGGTTACAGTCGTAACCCGAGAAGTTCCCTTTCGAGGGAACTCGCGCTGCATCGAGAATCGACACATTGGGGAACGAAATGCCCACTGCACCACACTGAGAGAATACGCCCTGGTGGGAAGCATCTGGCACACTCACGGACGATAGGAACGAGAAGGTAGATCCCACCTAGATTGTCATAAGATTTGGTGTAAGAAGAGGAGGTCTGGAGCCAGTGGCTCAACGGACCCCATGGATGGGAACCCCAGACAGTAAAGGAATATTAGATGAGAGGTGAAGG
This sequence comes from Gila orcuttii, assembly GCA_026230005.1. NCBI lineage: Eukaryota > Metazoa > Chordata > Actinopteri > Cypriniformes > Leuciscidae > Gila > Gila orcuttii. The sequence goes on from JAPDVR010000017.1 coordinate 7,848,535, forward strand.
CCAAGGCGCACCTCGTACATCAGTTATGAGAGGTTTCCGCAGATAACCAACTGTCTAATTGACAAAAAGGGGGATAGCTCCTAGCCCTTGATACATATCTAGATAGATTTGACTCCTCCCAGCCCGAGGCCTAACATAGGGGCCTCCAAGGCTATGACCTTGACCATCCGACACATGCGATGGAGGATGGATACCTGAAGAATCATGATATTGCCTACAGGCACCTCAGTGTCAAGGCAGAAATAAGGTAGAGTGGCCCCCACGTCATCACGTAAGAGGGGGCAGCACCACCGCTCTTCCAGGGAGCTGGACGAGCAGGAAGCAGACTCAAATAGATTCTTATATGATGAATACCCGAAGAATCATGATATTGCCAACAGGCACCTCGGTGCCGAGGCAGAAATAAGGTAGAGTGGCTCCCACGCCATTAAGTAAGAGGGGGCAACACTCAATAGATTCTTATATATTCTCATATAGCTCATCCACAGGACATGATGGGTGCCAGGGGTAACCCGTCAGCCTGATGCCACTAGGCTGGATGACAGGATTCATCCTCCAATCTACAGGAACATGGAGTTTTAGTGGGAATATCCGTACATGCTCACCCTTAGAGGCTTGCGGAGGGCACTGGGGCCATCACAGAGGCCCTAAACGTAAACGGGCGATCCCGTTAGAGAACAGGATGGAACGCCAGTACTGAAGCCAATGGGCAGTATTTAACTGGGTTCAATGCCGTCCCTAACAAATATTTAGTTCCTAGTAGAGTGGGGTTCTAGAATGGATGACCTAACCACCTCAGTGGAAAGGGCACCTATTTACAGGTTGGAGACCCTAAGGGGCCAGACCTATAGTCTCCATACCTCCGGCCGTGGATGAAATATTGTACCACCGGCCTGGGAAAGGAGATCTCTCCTAATAGGGACATGCCAGGGAGGACTCTCCAAGAGACTAATAAGGTCCGAGAACCAAATTCGGGCCGGCCAGTACGGGGCTACCTAGAGTAAGCTCACACCGTACCTCCTGACCCTTTATAGAACCCCAGGGAGCAGAGCGATCGGGGGAAAAGCATACAAATGTGACCTTGGCCACATCTGTACTATGGCATCCAGGCCCAAAGGAGCTGGATGTGAGAGAGAGTACCAGAGCAGGCAGTGAGTGTTCTCACGGGAGGCGAACAGGTCAACCTCCGCCTGGCCAAACTCTCTCCATATGAGCTCAACTACTTCAGGGTGGAGCCGCCATTCCCCGGCCCTCAACCCCTGCCTTGACAGGATATCTGCTCCCACATTATCAATCCCAGGAATATAAATGGATCTAACAGAGAGAAATGTATCCTGGGACCACAGAAGGATCTGATGTGCCAGTCTAGAGAGAGGGTACGATTTCAGACCTCTTTGGCGGTTGAAGAGACCACCGACATAATGTCTGTCCTAACAAGAACATGATGACCTCTGAGGTCTGCAAGGAAGTGCCTCAGGGCAAAGAATACGGCCAACATTTCCAAGCAAATAATGAAAAAGAATTACGATGGAAGCTGCAGCCATGAGGCCCAAAACCCCTTGGAAGTGTTTGACAGTGATGGACTGGCCTAACCTAATACCGTTCATTGTGGTTAAGATAGTATTTATACGAGCTGGAGACAACTGTGCCCGCACCGTGACTGAGTCCCACTCTACTCCCAAGAACGTAGTCCTCTGAAGAGGAGTTAAGGAACTTTTCTTCACATTGAGTCTCAACCCCAAGCACCTCAGATGTCGCAAAACAGCATCTCGATGTTGAATCGCCAGTTCTTCTGACTGAGCCAGAATGTGCCTGTCATCTATAAAATTTAGGATACGGATCCCCTGAAGTCTCAATGGAGCAAGGGTAGCATCCATACATTTAGTAAAGGTGCGAGGAGATAAGGTTAGGCCGAAAGGAAGAACCCTGTATTGATAAGCTTTATCCCCAAAAGCGAATCTAAGGAACCTCCTATGATGTGGGATGATGGAAATATGAAAATAAGCATCCTTAAGATCTATCGTCACAAACCAGTCCTCGGATCTGATTTGTTGAACGATCACAAGTATCATTTTGAACTTAAATCTCCTCAAATATTTGTTCAATACCCTAAGATCTATAATGGGACGCAGCCCACCATCCTTTTAACCCTTTAGGCGCCAGAGGTTTTTTCCTAAAACGTTCGATTTACATATCCTATGGCCTCCTTGGCTAAGAGGGACTTCTTGTTCCAGCACCTGATCCTGGTCAGGAGATACCAGTGTATGAGTAACACCACTAAATCTAGGTGGTCTATACTGGAACTGGATTCTATATCCTTTCTCAACTGTATTCAGGACCCACTGAGATATATTTTGAAGACACTTCCAGGCATCTAAATAATGTACAAGGGGGGTCAGTCTCTCAGGACTGACCTCAGGTGTCGTAATATTTTCGGTGACCTGAAGCAATTTTCTGGCAGGAACTAACCGAATAATTTTCTCTACAGGCCTCGTAAGAGGTAGCGAATGTGTCAGAGCCATAGATGTTAGAGGAACACTGTGTACAATACATTCGTTGGAAGTCGATGCATCCCGAGGCGCACTTGGCGGCAGGAAGCAACATTGATTTACTGAGGGCTCTGCGGGGCAAAGTTTTATAATGCCTGAGGATCGCGTCAAGGCCTCTTAGCCGAGGCCTTCCTAGCCTGAATAACAGTCCTCAGATCTGTTTTCGGCTTAGAAGGCTCCGGCTGAGAGTGTTGCCTCTGGCTCCAGGCCTAATACGGGGGGGGCACGAGAGGCAACCTTCTCAAAATATAAGGAGCTGGTGGCGTTCCCATGAGGCTGCCCCCTGGCAGCAACCCCATGAGACCTGGACTGACAACTGGGGATAGCTGATTGTCGCTCTGCCTCGACAACGGTTCTTGCCGCGTCACCAAAGAGGCCAGAAGGCGAAAGGGGGGCATCGAGAAGGAAGGCCCTGTCCTTCTCCCCGATCCCCAAGCGGTTTAGCCATAAATGTTTCTCTGACACGATTAGTGCTGCCATAGAACGGCCAAAGGCACGGGCCGTCTCTTTAATAATATGGAGAGATAAGTCAGCCACTCTACGAAATTCAGTAACACCGTCGAGTGAGACCTCCCAGTTATCATCCACCTCTTTGAGGAGGTCAGCCTGGTATGCCAGTAATAGTGTAGGCATGCACTGGCTTGACCCACCGCCACATATGCTTTCCCTAACAAATTCGGTGAACGAGATTTGGAGGGAAGTGTCTGAGCTGTCAGGGGTGACACAATGTCGGGGAGAAATATTTTGCAAAATATTCCTCTACCCGAGGCATCATCTCATAACCATTCTCATTAGATTCCTTAATGAATGAGTAAATATATACATGGGGGGAAATAATTGAGATGAACATGGATTTTTCTCACGATCTCGATACCTCAATATGGAGATCAGTGAAAAAGGGAAGGCTCTGACACGAAGACTGTGACTGGGTCTGCAGGAAGCGCTCATTCATTTTATTTTTCTTAGTCGCTTCCTGCTAATTAAATGGCCATTCAACATTTAATTTAGCCACTGCCCTGGTTACAACCTCCAGCAACTCCTCAATAACGGGAATATGGTGAACATGGGTTGAGAATATCTAACTCCTCAGAGCCAGATAAATCAAACACCAGGTCTTTAACACGGTCGGAAGAAGCCGCAGTGCGGGCTTCCGAACCGTGCGCGAGACCAGTGGAGCTGGTAAATAAACACTGAGAAAGGGTCGCAACCGTCTCAGTATTATATGCCAGCCCTACGTGCAAATCCCATGCATACAAGCTGCGCGCAGCCTCGACAGCCGCGAGACCTGATGCACTGGAAACGCGAGCCTGATCTATTTGATTGAACAGGCTCAAATGGGAGCGGAGCTCTTTCATATAAAAAACAGTTTGCACAGACAGCGCCCTCGAGCGCTGCCTGTGCATGCTCCGTTCCCAGACAAACTACACAGAGTGAGTATGTGTCACCCTCGCTTAAATAACGCGGGCAAGGGGACGCACACTGACTGAATAGTTTCTCCTTATTGTTCGCCACAATATATATATATATTCAGAGTGACAGACAACACCAAATAAGACAAACAGGTTGACACAGAACGCTTGCTGAAGACCAGAAGCTGAAGCTGTTATGATCCGGCGTCCTTTTATAGCTTCCGCATCGCCGTCACATTCGACGTCACGAGTGACGTGATTACGCGACGCCAATCAAGATTGAATAGTTAACTTCAGACGCTTCATGCCGAAGGCATTCTCCAATGTGTTGATTCTCGACGCAGCGCGAGTTCCCTCGAAAGGGAACACAAACATGCTCAATGAAGCATTTTAAAAGGTTTAAAATGTAAACACAAGTTGTAAATGTCAACATATACAGGTACAATTCAGATATAATCAAGCTATATACAAAAAAAAATTGATTTACAAAAAAAAAAGCGGGTGTAGCCGTAGGCTTTTTTTTTCTTTTTAGCTTTGCCACTTTTTAAAAAAGATTGTGCACACAATTATACAGGGAGCTATATTTAAGGCCTTGCATACCCAATATACCATACAAAAGTAAAATTAACACAAAATCAAACTATACATACAACTATTTACAAGAAATATCAGGTGCGTTTTTTTTTTATCTGTGCCACTCCTCAGTTTATCTAAATCTACTCCTAAACTACCTAAACTACTCCTAAACTATCTACACTACTCCTAAACTACTCTCAAAATATACTCAAACTCTTCCAAAAACTACCAATAATATCTCTCAATATATATAACTTATATATGTCTCTATTTGTCTACTCTGTAAATCTCCTGCCTTTCAATTTCACTTCTTTGCTCAGTTGGCTCCTCCTCCATTCCCTAAAATGTGCAGCCTGAAGAGCAGAGTCAGCAGATTCACGCATTTTTCTCCGTTTTGTTTTATGACAAAAACTGACAAAGTTATTAGAATAAATGCTACGCCTGTCGCATCCCATCTTGCGTTCTTTTATGAACGCGTCAATATTTTTTTATATAAAGTTTAAATGATCATATCTCCGTTTTTACTTGGTCTATCAACACAAAACAAAAAGTACAATAGAATTTCAAACCAGCACTTTCGACAGAAGTGAACGGCAGCACTCAACGTGACTTTGTTTTTATGCTTCAACGTCTTAAACTGGTCATGTGACTTGATCACGCCGGCGTAATCGGCGACCCCGAAGAGTTAAAGTCTTTTGACTTTGTAGAGCAGTATACACTATGTAAACATCTGTTATGTGAAATAACTTATTCAGTGCGATAATAGAAAATATGTTATTTTTTATATGCTAGCATATAGGCTATAGCATACTGTGTGTCAACAACACCTGAAAGAAAAGCAGCCAGGATTCACCAATGTAATATATCCACTAAAGCAACTCAAAACTCCCAAACATTGAAATTAATGTTTTGTGATGATTATAGATATCTTACCAAATGAAATGCAATTTTGCACTGTCCTAAATTACCTGTTTGTAGATGTGTATGCTAACAACATCATGATGATACATCATCACACAAGCACAGAATCTAAAAACATCTCAGTTACATTCATTATCAAGTCTAATGCCAGTGTGGCGGTATGAAAACGACAGCAGCGGCGGGGCTTTACATGTTAATAAGGAGCGCTGTGCTAATGGTGTGGTTGTTTGTCTGACCCTGAGCTGGTGGGATGGCACAAAGGGACCACCAGTGTCTGCATACTAATCCTGCAGGTGCAGCGGAGACAGGGACTCCCGCGCAGGCCAAGCGTTTCCATTACCTCTGCATGACTGGAGGCACTGTACAACGACCTGACAGCGTAACAGCACTTCAGATCAAGGGATGCAATCGTCAGCCGGCACTCCAAACTAAACTACTCTCAAAACTTGTCGTGATGACGCGCTCTCCACCTGCGAGCCAAAGACTTTCAGGTAAATCTTACAAAAAAAAAAATATACTTGAAGAAGAGAATCAAAGTCATGTGTTTCTGTCAAGAGTGGAACTCTACTGCTGTCCGCATGACTTTACCCACAGAAACTAATCATACTTCAGTTCAGCGGCGGCTCAAGTGCTGCTCGTTCACTGTCAAATGAAGCTGAGTAAAGAGGATCCCAATCTGCACTCCAGCATCCGAGGTGATGGAGGGAGAACCGCAGACATATGATCGACCGTCTCATCGCATATCCAGTGTACTCTTGCCACATAGAAAGAGACACATTAGTGTACAGGAACTCGAACCTTTGCAGAGGCCAAATAAATTCTCCATTTCTCCATCCAGTCATTTACACTGGAATCACTTTTGAGGGAACAATTTATCACACATTTGAACGCTGATTTTACTGCACAGCAGGCAGAAATGTGTGTCAAAGTTTGTAGAGCACAAGATTCAAGTTTTATAAATGCACAAAACCCCAGAAAGCTGAACAGTAAAATGTTAAACTATGAAAGTTCAATTCTGTCATCATTTAATCACACTGTTCTTTTGTTTATCTTCTAAACACTAATGACAATGTTTTTATTACAATCTTTATTTCCCTCCATTGAAAGTCTATTCACCCAAACCTCTGATGATTAAAAACGTTCATAAAGAGTAATATAGATCCATATGAATCAAGCTGTTCAGTCTTCTGAAGAGACACAATCACATTACATGATGAATAGATTTTATTTAGGCTCTTATTCACGTATTTTTCTTTTTTTGGGTGAACTACCCCTTCAACAATTTTCAGCCACATGACTGGTGCTGAGACCTAGAGGGCAAAACATCCATAGAACTGCAGGAAATGTCTGTCAATTTTCCATCTGTTTCAAGCAATTATTGTTTAGATCACCTCTCAAATAAAGTAAAATGAAGATGTGTATTTCACTAAAGACAAAAGGGACAATCAAAACCGCTTGACATGATAAATGCTTGGTGTGGCTTGATATACTAAGACTGTGATTTTAAAAGATCAAATTCAGTATAGATCTCATGGATGATGATGCATTCTACAGGCGAGCAGATGAGCCTAGAATATGAATGCAAATGCGCTAAATTGCATGATAAGCATTTTCTTTACAATGGTCTTCTGTGGGAAAACAGTTAACGTTTAACATGTTGCGTTCATATTCTTGGTTCATCTGCTTGTCTGTACATGGTACTGTATGTTTTGTATAAATTTGGTCCTCCAAATTTTGGTCTTTTCACACCTGAAATACTTAACCCTGGGTCATTCTAAACCCCGGGTAATCGGAATCCTGGGTTATCTTGCTTCACGTTTCACACTGGTCATAATTTACCTGGGGCTAACAATTAATCCTTGGTATTCATAAGATGAGCTTTCACATTGTACATTCCTAAACCCTGGGTTAACGTTCTTATTTGCATATTTGCGGTGTCAGTGTCATTGATTGGATGAACGCAACGTGATCTGTTTACATAAAAGCTCTAGTATTGCTGACTGTAGCCTACTATCAGTTTCAGGTTCAGTTTGATTAGCTCTGGTGTGACATGATTGTAAAATTGAATCAATATAGGTTAATGCATTGCATCATTTAAGATGGGCTCAACACATTCATGTTTAAAGAGAATGTGAAACGCCTACTGCAACCAATTTTACATTTATGATCTGATGTATTTTAAAGCAAAACAGGACAATTTATAAGAAAAAACTAATTCACTTTTATCTGAATATTATCCATCAGAAATGATTGTGTCATTATTCATTATTACAATCCAGAATTGAGCTAAATGGTTGGTGGAAAAAGTGACTCTGAGGGTACGTTTACAATACAAGGATATGCTTAAAACAGAGAAGTTTTTCCTTTGAGTTTTCCGTGTACAGACGACACCATTGTCAAAACGATCCCCATTCACACGGATCCGTGAAAACGACTAAAAACGCTGTATTCTGCTGCCAGGCCATTAGATGGCGATGAAACACTATAGACTGAACACGTAATATGCACGTGCGTGACGTCATCGTCTTCAGGGATTCACATTTTTGTTGTTTACATGGAGACTATTTTTAAAAACTTGCACTTTGAATCTGACACTTTTGAGCAATTTAACATGCACTAATGAAACACGAACACAAATGTTTATTATGCAAGTAAATAAACAAGTAAAATAACTTAGACGTCTCAGATATTTTGGTATTCAATGTTCGTTTTGGCATAAGCTTAGCATGTCAATGCAGATTCTCCAACTGCATGACTGAAGAGAAAAACTGAATTGATAAAAATATTCACAAAAAGGAAAGCATAAAATTAGACAGTGATGGATGGGTGTGGTTGTCAAAATGAAAAACAGAAGTGGCAGGATGCTCTGAGGGTGATTTAGCAGTCAAAGAGATTCATTAAGCATTTTATGAGATATGCTGTGCGAAAATGCACAGGCTGCACATTTTAGTTGGCAAACATCACAAAAACTCTATGGCTGCTAACAAGATGCAATTCTTTTTTTTTTTTTTCAATTAGTCTTTTATCCCATAATTTCACTCTTATTTAGCCATTATCAAATGTGCTTAGTTTTTCATGCAGTGATGTGAATTTTTGTTGAGTGCCATCCTCTGAATTCAATGCAAAAAGAAAATACAAAAAAAAAATTGTATGATGTTTATTTTGCATTTTCTAAAGAAATTGTGCTGTTTGTCTGTGAAAAATCAAACTGGGATGGTTTACAGAGTGTTGTTATGCATCTGCTAAAGTGTTTTAAAGCTGTTGTTAGAGTGTCGCAATCTGGTTGCTGGGGTGCTTTGTGTGCTTGCATACTAGCCAAGGTCAAAAGACCCCAATACCCCTGCTGAGATGACCAGCTATAAGGCACTTTGTTGGTCTTAGCTGATTTAAAATGATTTTTATGGTATCACAGCCAGGCTAAGCTGTTTTTTTTCTAACCTGGACAATGTGCAGATGGTTGGCCAGCCACTCTCTCAGCATGACCCAAAGCCAGGGGCGCAACTACCCAGTGTTAAAGGGGTATGCAGCAACAATTTTGCCCCCCCCCCCCAATCTTATGAGGGCGCCGGAGCCTACTCTAGCCTGTTAGTCCTCTAAAATTTATATAACTTTTTTATATTCAACTTATATAACTTTTATATAAATTTATATAACTTATATAAATTAGATTTTTTTTTTAACCATCACTTTGGCGCCCCCATGATATAGCGCATACCCACATTTTGCGCCACTGCCCAAACCACTCTTAAACTGTTGCTTTGTAGCTCAAATGGAATAGCATGGTGCTAACAATGCCAAGGTTGTGGGTTCAATTCACAGGACATACAATTGATTAAAAACAATGCATACCTGTGCTTGAAGGCAATGTAAGTCATTTTAGATAAATGCAAATGGATAAATGGAAATGCATAAATGCAACCAATTGGAAAAATTACATGTTGTTGATTCTTAAGGGTTATTTCGCCCATTTAAGACATGAAGTTGTGAACAATCCTTACCAGCACTATAGTGCATACACACTGACCCACTCTGTTGTCACCTCCCTGGTCAGAGTTCTGGCCGCTGGAAGTTTTCAATAAAGTACTCCCGGTTATTTTCCGGGGCCACAAAACTGTGCGTTTTTACGTGAAAAAATGATTTGCGTTTCAAAGCTTGATTAATTTACCACACAAAAAACACGCCGGTCAAAATTCATACCTCAGTTTTAATCGGCACTATTTTCTATCCATTTCTATCAATCCGCTCTGCTGTCAACGTCAACAGTGCGCACGTTCTGATCAGCTGTTGATAGCGCGACTCGCTGACAACATGTCTGACTGCGAAACTTCTGATGATGAAACCAATTTTAGCACAATGTCAGACGGATCAGATGATGAAAGTAATTTTAGCACAACGACAAAGGGATACCTTTATGAACCGGAGTATACAAGATCAAATCAAATGTTATTGATTGCAACACAAAACCTCAATTGTGTGTGTGTTCAATAAAATAGTTTTCTCAGCAAATTGTACCAATATCCCTATATACTGTTTTTATATTAGACATCTTTTCACGTGTTTTATAATGGAGTCTAAACATCATCTTGTTTACCGTACAGTTTAGACATGGGATCATAAAGTTAGTAAATAGAGCTTACCCGTGGTACTGGTACAGCAAAACTCTTTAATTTTCCTTTTCCTCCTTGGTTGGGGATGTAATCGTCTTCGCTGAAGTGAGCACTACACGCACGAAAATCCTTTATTCTGGATATTTTAGCTCCCGCAGAGTAGCCGATGGCAACCAGCCAAAGCTGTCTCATAGTTATTTTCGAAACAGGAAAACGATGGAATCTGAACTATGATCCCGGCACATCCTTGTGGTCACAGCCTGGGAATTTACAAGTTCGCACCATTGTTAATTTAATACTTTTTACGTCGTTGTCAATCGATTGTGTAAACACTATGGAACAGCTGATCGCAACGTGCGCACTGTTGACGTTGACAGCAGCGCGGATTGATAGAAATTGATAGAAAATAGTGCCGATTAAAACTGAGGTATGAATTTTGACCGGCGTGTTTTTTGTGTGGTAAATTAATCAAGCTTTGAAACGCAAATCATTTTTTCACGTAAAAACGCACAGTTTTGTGGCCCTGGAAAATAACCGGGAGTACTTTATTGAAAACTTCCAGTGGCCAGAACTCTGACCAGGGAGGTGACAACAGAGTGGGTCAGTGTGTATGCACTATAGTGCTGGTAAGGATTGCATACAACTTCATGTCTTAAATGGGCGAACTAACCCTTTAATAATAATAATAATAATAATAATAATTTGTTACATTTATAGAGCGCTTTTCTGGGTACTCAAAGCACTTTACATATGCAAGGGGGAAATCTCCTCAACCACCACCAATGTGCAGCATCCACCTGGATGATGCGACGGCAGCTATATTGTGACAGAATGCCCACCACACACCAGCTTATAGGTGGAGAGGAGACAGAGTGATGAAGCCAGTCAGTATATATGGGGATGATAAGGAGGCCATGATGGACAGAGGCCAATGGCCAAATTTGGCCAGGGGTTTAACCCCTACTCTTTTTCTGAAGGACATCCTGGGATTTTTAATGACCACAGAGAGTCAGGTCCTCGGTTTAACGTCTCGTTCGAAGGACGATGCTCTTTGACAGTATTGTGTCCCCATCACTACACTGGTGCGTTAGGACCCATACAGACCACAGGGTGAGCGCCCCCTGCTGGCCTCACTAACACCTCTTCCAGCAGCAACCTGATTTTCCCAGGAGGTCTCCCATCCAGGTACTGACCAGACTCAACCCTGCTTAGCTTCAGTGGGAAACCAGTCTTGGGCTACCAGGTGATATGGCTGCTGGCATGTTCTTGCAAGTTTAGCGACACTTTCAGAGTCAAATGTCCAGTGAGTGGCGCTAAAAGTATGTTCGGTTTTATCCAAAGCAGATTAATGAGAATCTAGCAACATTTTAATTATGTTGGTTGACGACTTGTACATATTGTGGTAGTTCGAGTGAGTGGGGGTGTGTGGTGCCAAAAGGTTAATGCGCTAAAAAAAACGTTAAAAAAAATTGTTGAAGCAACCATGCAATTTCAGCTGCTTTTACAAGTCTTTGATCTCTTTTATCGGGACATGTTTCATGGGACTCATACTTGTGCGCTCTGCATTACAAATGCAAAACTGTACCAGGGGAGCTACCAAGCAAGTACATTAAAAAAGCCAAACATATGGAATTTGTTATGTGATTAAATATAAAAAATGTATTAGTTTACAAATCATACACAATTGCAAAAGTGTTTTGAGGTCATAAAATAGTATGCAAGTAACCAGGCAAAAAAATTGTAGGTACTTTTTCGGAATTCTGCAGAAATGTAGGTAGAGGCCCATTTTTCCAATGAGCCTAGGTTGAAAATGCAAATGCATAGATGTTAATGTAAAACCATCAAACTAGACTAGCCTAAGTGTTGCAAAAAAGGTTGGTGGCCAGTAAAGACAAGTAAACCACTTACATAGTTTTCAGCAGAAATGACTCAATCTACTGCATTTTCAACTATTGCATTTTTCCCTATTTTAAAGTAAAAAAAAAAAACAAAAAAAAAAAACTGATTTTAGAGACAATAAGCAGAATGCATCTCCTCAACAAGCACCATGATATGAGATATAATTTGTATCGTATTAGCGATAAAAATAGTGGCGCTTGCCTTAGAAAGCTATTTCTCACACAATTGAATGTAAACTACTTGAATACTGTACCGTGAGTAGGTAATTATAGAGGCAGGGTTATCTCTAGTCCACATCTATGATCCCACAGAGCGGTTTCCAGAACCAGCAAAGCCGGGGAGATCAAACAAACTCTATCCAGCCCTGTGCTCACCACACCGGGGCAACAGACACCTGGCTAATGTGTCTACTGGCAGCAATCAAGAGCTGGCGGAGGGCTGCGTCTGGAAGCTATTGTTATTCTCACTGTGCTGCAGAGCTACTATCAACCATGACCTTTCTGAAGCTCTGTAGGACAAAACATTAATTCAGACCTTCGGCCAAGTCTTTTCATCTCCATGTTTCTGTCTCTGTAGCCCTGATTAATCAATGAATAAGGATGTTATCAAGGCTATTTTAACCCCATTGGTCATCAAAGCCTGCGTACAACTACCACTTCACAATAAAGCTGTTAATAAAATCATTTTTGATCACAGATCTATCTGCAAAGACGGTGATGTCTTCTTTTGAACATACAGATGAATAGGTTGTGTGATAAATTCAGCAAAATAAGCTTCAATGTTTTTAGCTTTAAATCAATTTAGGCAAGCCAGTGCAAGTCTTATTTGCCTCAGAACCATGTGAATTGAACTGATTACCCCTTGTGTCAAACATATTAAATAAGTAATTTAATAAAGCAGCCATAATGCATTTAAATGGAGTGCAAATGTCCTTTGAGGAAACAACAGTGTGTATAAAACATTACATTGCACCTTTGCAGCACACTTTACCTTGCAGCTATTATACATAATCAGTCTATGATTACATCTATGCTGACAGTATTATACTGAATACAACTACCTAAAGCTGGTTATTGTCATAGTGCTTTTATGCTAAAGACCATATTTACTTTTTAAAATACATGTTTCGGGTCTTATTGTGAATGATCTAGAATTGCATGTTAATGCATCTTCATAATCAATACAGGATCAAATTTGTACTAGAAACACCTCTGCTTTTCAGCTTAAGGCCATAACATAAAATTAGTTTGAAGTCAAGTCAAAGGAAATGCAGTGCCTATAAAAATAAACATACTTCATCTAAAACACACATATCTAGGCTATATCAAAAGATGTAATCTAACAAAACATATATTTGTGTAAAAATCATATTTCAAACACACATGGCCATCAGCAAACAGCAAATGCATATGTTTAAAAAACGCATTTAGATTTTAATATATCCAAAACAAACTCCTATATTTTGTACTGCTGATTGCCAATGTCAAACTTTCTACTCAACAGTACTTGAAGATGTTGAAGTACTGAATATGTTTTGGAAGCATATAGCAAGTTCAGAACAATATATACATACATTCATGGGAAAAAGAAAGCACACCCTTTTGAATTCTATGGTTTTACGTATCAGGACATCATATAAAACAAACGTCTCAGGTTACGTATGTAACCCTGGTTCCCTGATAGGGAACGAGACGCTGCGTTGAGACACAGTGGGAACGCTCTGCGTGATTGCGTCGTGAAGCACGTGTATAATCAGTCCAATGGAAGAGCGAGACGTCATAGGCGGGTGACGTCATAGACCAGGAAGCTATAAAACACCCCTGAAAACAGACCGCGACAGCTTCTGAAAAGGCCTGAAGCAAGTCGATCAGGGCATGCAGGAAGTATGGCAGGAGAACGCAGCGTCTCGTTCCCTATCAGGGAACCAGGGTTACCTTTCGTAGCCTGAGACGTTCCCTTTCAAGGGAACTCGAGCTGCGTTGAGACGCGGTGGGAACCCCATACCCACTACGCCATAAAGACAAATGCCCGTTCTGTGTGAAGTCCTTGCGCACACTAGAAGCAAGCAACCAAGCCCCAGGAGTGGAGAGGTGTAGGTCATAAAATCTGACAAATGTATGTGGTGAGGACCAGCCTGCCACATTACAAATGTCCTGAAGGGAAAAACCCGAAATTAAAGCCTTAGAGGCAGCCATACTCCTCGTAGAATGTGCCCGAACAGCCATAGGTGAAGGCTGTCCGGCCGCTTCATAAGCAAGTGAGATAGCCTCAACTACCCACTTTCTCATTATTTGTTTAGATGCAGGGCAACCAATCTTAGGTTACCCGAAGCAGACAAATAATTGTTCTGATATACGCCACTGAGCAGCTCTGTGGACATACGCATCCAAAGCCCGGAAAGGGCATAACAGATTTTCCTGATCTGGGGTATTAAAGGTGAAGGACAGAAGGCCTGCAGCACAAATGACCCACACATTTAGTAGGGACCTAGAAATACAACCCGACCTGGGGTGAAGAAATACTATCACCATACAAGGTGCAAATCCAAGTACGTGCAGGCCTCAGCCTCATGTACCACGGAGAAGACGAAATTAAGGATCTCTCCTCAGAGATAACCCAGCAAAGAAACATTCATTACAGAAATCAAGTACTGTACCAACAGGGCATAAACAAGATTCAGAAGGCGTTCTCTGCACCAGGCAGAGAACAATTTCTATGTCAATGCATATTTAGTCTTCTCGTGGAGGGAGCTCTAGACTGGAGTATGGTCTCCACGACCTCGGTCGAGAGACCTGAATCTATGAGCTGGGCCCCCTCAGAGGCCGAGCCCACAGTATCCATAACTCCAGAGCTCCCAGGAGCAAAGATATCGGGAAATGCGTACAGGTGTAGCGTCAACCACACCTAATACATCACATCCAGTCCAAGCGGAGCTGGATGCGTGAGGGAGACCCAAAAAGGGCAATGCATTGTACAAACGATGCGAAAGGTCGACTTGAGTTGACCGAGGTTCTCCCTAAGAAGCTCACCACCTCGGGGTGAAGTCTCAATTCCCCGGGCCACAGCCCCTGCCTCAACAGGATATCTGCTCTGATATACGAGACCATCAGTGTGTTGTCCGGCCCCTTCGCCGAGCGACCACTCATGATTGCCCCCTACTTGTGAGGGAAGCATCCGTCAAAAGCATTATGCGTCGACAAGAAGCCCCCAACACTGGGCCTGGGCGAGGAACCAAGGTTCTTCCACATGACCGAGGCACGAAGGCATAGCCGCGTGACCTTGATCATGCGAAAACGGATTCCCCCTCGGAGAAAACCCCTTGGTCCCGAGCCACTACTGCAGGGGTCTCATGTACAGAAGGACAAAAGTAACTACGTTGGACGCAACTGACATGAACCCCAACCAAAGACCTTTCACAGAGCGGCAACTCATGACCGCCCCCCCATCCTGTGAGGGAAGCATCCGTTGATAGCGTGATGCGTCGACAAGAAGCCCCCAGCACTGGGCCCTGGGCGAGGAACCAAAGATTCTTCCACATGACCGAGGCACGAAGGCATAGCCGTGTGACCTTGATCATGCGAAAACGTATTTCCCCTTGGAGAAAACCCCTTGGTCCCGAGCCACCACTGCAGGGGTCTCACCAAATCAACCAATCGTCGATATAATTTAATACGCGAATGCCCTGGAATCTCAGAGGAGCCAGAGCTGCAACCACGCATATTGTAAAGATGCGGGGTGATAACCTAGGCCTAGTGGAAGAACCCGATACTGGTATGCTTCGCCCCTGAAAGCAAACCTCAGGAACCTCCTGTGATGAGGATGGATAGATAAGTAAGCGTCCTTTAAGTCTATTGTGACAAACCAGTCCTCGGACTGAGTCTGTGACACAATCATATTTAGCGTAAGCATACTTTGAACTTAAGATTCTGAAACCTGCTGTTTAAATGACGCAGGTCTAGAGTAGGACGCAACCCCTCATCCTCTTCCGGAACAATGAAGTAATGGCTGTAAAACCCTGACTGTCTGCCGGGAGGAGGAACCCCTTCTACAGCTCCTTTTGCAGAAGTGTCAGTACTTCCTGCTCCATAACAAAAGCCTGCTCGGGGTCCACCACAGTGGGGAAGACCCCTAGAAATCTGGGCGCACAAGAACCGAATTCTGAACCCTTTCCTATAGTGTGCAGGACCCACTGAGAAATATGTGGCAGTAGTTTCCACGCTGCCCGAAATTCTACTAGGGGAACCAGTCTCTCAGGACTGGCCTCTGGATTTGGGTGAACAGTCACTACGGTGCCCTGAAGCGGCGAACCGGCAGGGAACAACCGAACTGACCGTTCTACGACCCTCCTCGGAGGATCGTATGGGGATGCTGACACCTCGGTGCCCTGAACGGCGAACCGGCAGGGAACAACCGAACTGGCAGCGCTGCGACCCTCCTCAGAGAGTCGCACCCCAGAGGGCGCCGAGGAGAAACGATTTCTCAAAACCATCGCTACCCCGGAGGGGACCACCCTTAGAAGCCTGATAGCCTCGGCGTCAGGGCTTCCTATTTGTCCAAGCTATTTTAGAGATAAAACAGTCCTCAGATCTTGCATATCTCTAACTGGCTAGACTGCTACCGCCACCCAGGTCCCCCTCGATTGTGGAGGAGCCCAAATGGCGATGCTCGTTTTGCACTCTGTGCTGCGAGGAGCTTAGTAGACCGAGACTGCTCCCGCCCAGCAGTCTCAGGAACATTAGATTGGTGAGGAAGAAACCTCTGGAACGCCGCTGAATGGTTTATTTCTTAGTTTTTTTTAAAGCGGAGCGTCCAGAAGAACAGACATAATTTATCTTATTTTTCTTTATTTTTAAAACAGAAAACGTATATATATATATATACATATATATAAATATATCACTCCGTGGCCACCAGCAGGAAAACAACCAAACTGGCCGTGCTGCGACCCTCCTCAGAGAGTCGCCCCCCAGAGGACGCAGAGGAGAAACAATTTCTCAAAACCGTCCCTCCCCAGTATAGTTTATCTGTTTTTGCACGGCGCAATTCTCGAATAGCGTCAGTGCTGACATCCTCACATTCATCCATGTCCTTATACTTTACCCACCAGCGCTGCCTAATAAAATATATTTATTTATAGATGGCTGGTGGGTAACGTCGGGGTTAAAATTGATGACGCCGACTCGGGAGAGAGAAAGCTCGCAAGCATCTCTTCAACCCGAGGCTCTGTCATACCATGATACTTAATACCCATAGCATTTCTATAGTTAGACGTTTGGGCATTAAACACATAAATAGAAACCGGCTTATTCCACGATCTTGACACCTCAGTGTGGAGATAGGGAAAAAAACGGCAATCCCCGACGAGGAGGCTGAGATACAGAGTTTTCCTGTTTTTAGATATATTTCATCTAATAAACTCTTTTTATTTTCACTCTCATAATGTTCAGCTGGCCAGTAAATATTTAACTAGCAACAGTACTAGATAAACCTCCTTTTAAAGCTCCTCTTTATTCAACAGAGTTATGAGCTGACTTATTTATTTATTTATTGAAAACTCAAACATCTGCCTTTTTCTTAATATCTTTATTTGTTTTGTTCTCTTTTTCTAAACAAAACACTAACGATACCAATTCCTTGGAACTGGAAATCGCCAGCACTGGATCTGGCAGGTGAAGCTGAGATAGGGCGGAGCCCGTCCCAAACCCCGCTGTCAGATCCGTTTGCGAACCCCGTCGCCGCCGTCTCGGCAACAGCGGGACCCGCGCGGGGAGCGCGAACCAAACCGTCCTCCTCGAAGAACGCCCGGCGGGGAGCGGAGCGTCCTCACGGACAGCTTCTCGCAATGCTCACAGTCAGCCCCATCGAGAACTGACTGTGGCATGCTTTTGTTTGTCTCGCTCTTCCATTGGACTGATTATACACGTGCTTCACGACGCAATCACGCAGAGCGTTCCCACCGCGTCTCAACGCAGCTCGAGTTCCCTTGAAAGGGAACATCTGATCTTTAGCAGGTCTTAAAATTAAGTAGATACAACCTCTGATGAACAACAACACATGACATATAACACTGTGACATTATTTCTTGAACAAGAAAATTAGGCTAAAATGGAGAAGCCATGGCTGAAAAACTATTGGAATTAAGGAATTAAGAGGGTAAGTAACAGTTAGACACTGCTAATCAAATGCCTTTGATTTATTGATCATCACTAAGCTTGAACAACTTTATAAAAGCAGAAGTTTTGGCAGTTTGCTGGCCTAGAGCATTCAGGTGTGCAATGACCTTAGAGAAGAAATTATTGCTTCCCATCAATCTGGGAAGGCTTAAAAGGCCATTTCCAAAAAATCTGAAGTCTATCATTCTACAGTGAGGGAGATTATTCACAAGTGAAAAACATTCAAGACAGTTGCCAATCTTCCCAGAAGTGGACATCCCAGCAAATTCACCACAAGATCAGACTGTGCACTGCTCAGAAACTGCAAAAATCAAAGAACTAAACCTCAAACTCTACAGTCCTCAGTTGGCATGTTAAATGTTAAAGCTCATGGCAGTGCAATTAGAAAAAGATGAACAAGTATGGCTTGTTTTGGAAGGGATGCCAGGAGAAAGCTTTTTCTCTCTAAAAAGAACATGGCAGCACGGCTTAGATTTGCAAATTTGCATCTGAACAAACCACATGACTTCTGGAACAATGTCCTTTGGACAGACGAGACCAAATTGGAGATGTTTGGCCATAATGCACAGCACCACTTTAGGCGAAAACCAAAAAGCATTTCAGCACAAACACCTCATTCCAACTGTCAAGCACTGTGGTGGAGGGGAGATGATTTTTGGCTTGCTTTGCAGCGACAGGACCTGGGCACCTTGCAGTCACTGAGTCGACCATGAACTCCTCTGTATACTAAAGTATTCTAGAGTCAAATGTGAGGCCATCTCTCCGACAGCTAAACCTTGGCTGAAACTGAGCTATGCAACAGAAAAATGATCCCAAGTACACCAGCAAATCTACAGCAGAATGGCTGAAAAAGAAAGAATCAAGGTGTTGCAATAACCCAGGAAAAGTTCATACCTCGAACGATTGAAATGTTGTGGTAGGACCTTATAAATTCATATAAAAAATAATTACTTAGTAATTGCTTCTAAAGGTGGTTGTACAAGCAATATAAATCATAGGGTGTACTAATTTGTCACACATGGCATCTCCATTTTAGCTTTATTTGTGTTAAATAAATAATATGTCGTGTTTTTGTTCATCTGAGGTTGTATTTACCTAATATGAATATTAACCTTAATCTAATCTGATACGTAAAACTATAGAATTCAATAGGGTGTACTTTCTTTTTCACATGAAGTGTTTGCTCACCTGTACTCCTCCTGCGTGAACACAGGAATTATGGACGGCTGCAGGACAGTGATCTCCACCAGAGTCTTATTGAACTTCATCGGATCCCCATCATCATAGGCAATAACCACCAACTGTTGGGAACAAGAGAAAAATCAATTTTAAGAAAAACAAGAACCAGGAATCTGCATTGAGAACTATAATTATTCAAAGTCAAAATGAGGATTGTATAAAGGTCTAATTTTAAAATGGGGTAAGACGTTCAGTATGAGTAAAATACTTAAGTACTGTTAAAATCAGATACAACTAAGAATTTTACTCAAGTGGTATTGGATTGGTGTCTTGTAACGGTTACACTTTATTTCATTGGTCCACTTTAGACCATCTACTAACTATAAGTAACTTTGCAACTACATGCCAACTAACTCTAATTAGAGAATTAGTAGACTGTAGTAGACTGTTAGGTTAGGGTTAGCAGACTATGTTGATGTAGTTGCTAAGTTAATTATAGTCAATAGAATGTCTGTTGAGGGACCATCAAAATTCAGTGTTAGCAGATATGAAGCTGACAGTCTACTAATATTCTAATGACTGGTAGCTGGCATGTAGTTGCAAAGGTACTGAAATGTCATTTTCACAGTAAGGTATCACTCTTTGCTTGTACTCTTGTACTCTTTGCGCCTCTGCACAAGTCTTAGTCTGTGTGGTGGTCTTGTGGACAGGACAAATGCACCAATATATTGAGCTGTCAGGCTCATGGTCCCATCCTGGTTCCCCGTAACACCGCAGCCTCCCTCCCATTGACTCCCATTGACTTCCTTTTAAGTACATGATTTTGAATGTCCGTCCTAGAATCCACTATCTCTGTGTTGCTAAAAAAGAGGGTCTCCCTTGTGATGTTCTAATGAAAGTATATTTGAAATTTATACAGCCAGTTCTCCGCTAGCCCAGTATGGTGTGGACTACCTAAAGGTCTCTCTGATGAGTTAGAGAGGGTCCAAAACCGTTGCTGTCGGATAATAGGTGTTCCAACTTCTACTCTCCCTTCACTGAGTGAGAGGCATGACGAGGCCACTATACGTACTTTTACTAAACTACTCAAGGCCAGTTCATCACCACTGCATTGTTTCCTGTCTGTGGCTCCAACACCTACTTATCTACTATGGCAGCGTAGGGGATTTGTTGTGCTCAGGAGTAAATCAAAAAGACATGAACTTTCTTTTATTCCACGTGGTCTTAAATTGTTTTAGAAATAACTTACAGGTTTTATTGTATGAAGCCTGATGTATTTCAGGTTTTTCTGTGCATCTGTTTTACTCCACCTGTTTGATTGTTTTATTATTATTATAATATATATTTTTTTTAATAGGTACATACGGTTGTCTTGAGTATGTGTTATGCTTGATACATTTCAGGGTTTTATTCTTCAATATCCTGCCTTGTCAAACTCTAAATAAAACTAAACTAAAAAAATAAATAAAAAAATAAAAACGTTTTAATATTTTACACTCCTTTTTCTCACATAACTCAACCTAATTTTAAGGATGATCAAAGTTTGTCTGAAAAACAAGTAAAAAACACTGATTAAGGGGCTGTTCATGCCGGCCGCGCCACTTTCTCCACCTTTCAAAAGCGATCGGGAGCCCGTAGCTAAGCAATCATGAGCCACGTTCTCCATGAAGATGAGGAAGTTTCAGCAATGGATAAATTGATTTCCAGCCCTTGCACTAGCTCTGCTACTAGATATATTTATGGAGAAACCCTGTAAAAAACAGTATGAACCCCTGCTCTTGTAACGGTCATCAGCTGGAGTGCCCTTTAGAGCCACCAGAGGGCACTCAACTTTTCCCATACATTTCCCATAACTCACTGCCCGGACTCATCATCACTGATCACATTCACCTGTTTGTCATTACCATGTTTAGTTCACCCCTTATAAGCCTGGTTTTCACATTCAAACACTGCATAGTTTTGTATGTTGTTGCACTGCATCTCGGAGCATTTCTTTGGTTCCCTGTATTTTGGTTTCTTGGACTCTCTGCCTGCCTTTGGATTACCCGTTTGCCTTGTTCCCTGCCTGCCTCTGGATTACCCGTTTGCCTTGTTCCCAACCTTGTTTGTTTGGACTGCCTACCTGGATTTCGACCTGTTGCCTGTTCAAAAATACAACCTATAATATTCGACAGGCAATTTTCGGTCCATTTTATTTCGCTTTACAAATTCGCTTCCACAAATTCAGTGGTTCAAATTTGAGATTGCCAATTGATAATCCCCATAGCTGTCAAGTCGACCTCACCAGCAGACAATATTGATATCTACGGGGCAGTTTTTACCTTATTGGATTCGAAATTAGGAATCGATAAGAATCGGAATCAATAAGCAGAATCGAAATTGGAATCAGAATTGTTAAAATTCAAACGATACCCAACCCTAGGGGTTATGCATGGGGAAACTATATCCAGAAAAGCTTCAATCCCGTCTGAATTTGAACCAATATAATGAGAGTTTCTAAACTCACCAGTCAGTTAGTTTTATTCAGACAGCATCAGGCAGTGCAGCAATTTCATCTACATCAAACTGTGGGACGCATAAAAATGATTGATGGGCCAGTTATGGCCTGTAGGTTGCTAGTTGACAAGCCCTGTATTAAGAAAAGATTGTTATGCACTTACACTGAATTTAGTGTTGGGCTCCTCATTCAGATTGACCCTGGTGACAACATTGCCCGAGTTCTCATCCACGTCGAATATACTAGTGCTGTAAGGAAACTGCTCCAAATCCACTTTATAGTGAACTCGACTGGCCGCTGTACCCTGAAAGATAACAATAAATAAATAAATAAAACAAAGCCATTGTTTGTTCCAACGATATCAATATTTTGTATTAATGGGAAAGTTGACCCAAAAATGAAAATTCCTTCATTAATTACTCATCCTCATGTCGTCCCAGACCCGTAAGACTTTCGTTCATATTCAGAACACAAATGAAGATATTTTTGATGAAATCTGAGAGCTTTCTGTTCCTCCATTGACTGCTATGCATCTACCACTTTGAAGCTTCAAAAAGTTCATAAAGAGATCGTAAAACTAATCCATATGATTCAAGCGGTTTAGTCCAAATTTTCTGAAGAGACTCAATAGCTTTGTATGATGAACAGATTGAATTTAGTTTGAATTTAATAATTTAAACATTCGTTAAAACACACATCAGTTGTGGTAAACAGAAGCTTAAGTGTGTTCGCTTGATATGTGAGAACCAATGAGGGTCATTCTTGGGTTCCACAAGAGGTTTGTTCTCACTCGTCAAGAAAGTGAGGTTGAGCTTCTGTTTATGTTCGCGAATCAATGTTTATATGTGAATAAAAGCCTAAATTCAGTCTGTTCATCATATAAAGCGATTGAGTCTCTTCGGAAAATTTGGACTAAACTGTTCAATTCATATGGATTAGTTTTACGATCTCTTTATGAACTTTTTTAAGCGTCAAAGTGGTAGGTTTCAACGGAGGGACAGAAAGCTCTTAGATTTCATCAAAAGGATCTCCATTTGTGTTCCGAAGATAAACGTGTGAGTGAGTGATTAATGACAGAATTTTCATTTTTGAGTGAACTATCCCTTTAATATTAAAATACAAAATAAAAAGTTTTTCAAAAAAGAGAGTGTGGTAATTATAGAGAAGAACTGAGCATTGTACACTAAACGACTAAGGGTCACATACTACAAAACTTGCAAGTGATTTCAAACACAACTTAAGGAAACATGTGCCTTGTTGCTAGGAAACAAGACAAATGAAAACAATGTGTTCTAAAATTGGCTCAAAATTTCATACATGTTTGATATCCTCCGATTGGACAGAATCATAATACAAATCTCTAGTACACTTTTCTGTGAAATCTGTCCACTCTGACTGGCCAAAATCTGCCGACCGGCTCTGACTTTCAGCATTGTTTTTGACAGGTTCAGACTGCAAATTTGGGCAAAAGTCATGTACTGTATTCTAGCTTTTAGAGCTATAAATCAAGATACAAGACAAACTCTAATGGGTGTAAAGCATGTTTAAACCAAAATCTTTCAAGCAATGGTCAATGTAAATTCTATTGCAGAGCACTCTTAGCAGGATTCAAATAAATCTGACACACTCAATTTGTTCACTTTATTCTGTTCTTTTAAAGTCACATATCCCGCTGCGAGTTTCATAAGTCTGTGAGAGTCAATGTGTAGCGTTGGCCTGGGGACAAAAGGGTTTTGTAACCCGCTGAGATGGAGATAATTACAAGGGTGATGCCGGGTGAGAAATGGAGCCAGCGGGTGGGCCTGTCCTCGCGAGAACGTGCTGAAAAACCCATCCATCCACCCACGGGTGGGGACAGCACCACACATAGTGCCAGTCGGGGCATGCGTTTGCTGTGAAATCAGACTACAAATGATTTTTCAGCTCACTCCTGTGTCTTCAGGGCGTATGGAGAGGACTGGGGTCATGGGGCTTTCAAAAGCACGAGGAGTTATACCACACTGTGTTTTATCATACATTACATTTCATCACTGCTCTTTTAAAATCCTGAGGAGTTTGATTAACATCACTCTAATTTGTTCACAACCTTTTTTCTCCAGTCACTGTGCTCTTCGCGTGTCGTCAAAAATGACCGAAAATCATTTTTTTTTTATTTCAATGAAATTAATGTACTATATTTTAGTTCGATAATATTTTTTTATTTAATATTTTGTATTTTTAGGGGATTTTATAGTACTAAATTATATTTACACTGTATTTAAAATCCATTTATTCACTTTGTTAAGTAAAAATTTAAATCAATATACATTAAGTTCTGACATGGCTGTCTGTAACTACATGCATAAAATAACAAAGAAATGACCAAACTGAAAGGCAAAAATATTTTGTACTACTAGCATAGACCTGAAAATGTAATTTCCAACTTAAACTGTCGTAAATCTTTAACGCTGTAGAGCAGAATCTTGGCAGATTATTGCTGAAGTGAAAAAAGAAAAAAAAAGTAAATGCAATATAAAAAATAATTTTACGTTTATTGTTATTAAAACTGCACAAAAAAACTATTTAAAATTTTTAAATGAAATACTGTATATATTTTCAAAAACACATTTTACTATAAAACTGCAAGTAAATCAAAGTTGTGTTCCAAATTTGAGCTTGATATCTCAAAAAATTAGCTTTCAGTAAGATTTTTTTTGGTTTGGCCACAGTACCAAAAGTTTTCACTATGAAATTCGTCTCCCATTAATTTCCAATGCAGTCATTTTTGACCGCGAGGAGCACAAGTGTGACATTTTTTTTCAGGACCATTTAGCCTTTTCAAATGATGTCCATGATTCCCTTTCAAGGGAACTCGAGCTGCGTTGAGACGCGGTGGGAACGCTCTGCGTGATTGCGTCGTGAAGCACGTGTATAATCAGTCCAATGGAAGAGCTAGACGTCATAGGCGGGTGACGTCATAGACCAGGAAGCTATAAAGCACCCCTGAAAACAGACCGCGACAGCTTCTGCGCCTTCAGCAAGCGATCTGTGTATTCTGTCCTTGTCATATTTATTGTTGTCTGTCAAGTTGCAATATATATATATATATATAATGGCAAAAGAGAGCAAGCAGCTTTGTGTTGTTCCCTGCCCACGTTATATCACGGGTGGGGACACACACATCAGCTTTTTGTTACTAATGGGGAGTGGAGCATGCCACAGTCAGTTCTCGAGGGGGCTGACTGTGAGCATTGCGAGAAGCTGTCCGTGAGGACGCTCCGCTCCCGCCGGGCGTTCTTCGAGGAGGACATTTCGGTTCGCGCTCCCCGTGCGGGTCCCGCTGTTGCCGATGCACGGCGGCGACTCGCATTTTGGGGTTCGCAAACGGATCTGACAGAGAGAGTTGGGACGGGCCCCGCCCTATCTCAGCTTTCACCTGCCAGATCCAGTGCTGGCGATTTCCAGTTCCGAGGAATTGGTATCGTTAGTGTTTTGTTTAGAAAAAGAGAACAAAACAAATAAAGATATTAAAAAAGGCAGATGTTTGAGTTTTCAATAAATGAATAAATAAGTCAGCTCATAACTCTGTTGAGTAAAGAGGAGCTTTAAAAGGAGGTTTATCTAGTGCTGTTGCTAGTTAAATATTTTCTGGCCAGCTGAACATTATGAGAGTAAAAAGAGTTTATTAGATGAAATATATCTAAAAACAGAAAAACTCTGTATCTCAGCCTCGTCGGGGACTGCCGTTTTTTCCCTATCTCCACACCACACTGAGGTGTCGAGATTGTGGAATAAGCCGGTTTCTATTTTATGTGTTTAATACCCAAACGTCTAACTATAGTAAGGCTATGGATATTAAGTATCATGGTATGACAGTGCCTCGGGTTAAAGAGACGCTTACTAGCTTTCTCTCTCCCGAGTCGGCGTCATTATTTTTAACCCCGACGTTACCCAGCGCTGGTGGGTAAATTATAAAGACATGGATGAATGTGAGGTTGTCAGCACTGACGCTATTCGAGAATTGCGTCGTGCAAAAACAAAGAAAGAGATAAACTATACTGGGAGGGACGGTTTCGAGAAATCGTTTCTCCTCTGCGTCCTCTGGGGGCGACTCTCTGAGGAGGGTCGCAGCACGGCCAGTTCGGTTGTTTTCCTGCTGGTGGCCACGGAGTGATATATTTATATATATATATATAAATATATACATACGTTTTTCTGATTTAAAAATAAAGAAAAAACTAAGAAATAAACCATTCAGCGGCGTTCCAGAGGTTTCTTCCTCACCAATCTAATGTTCCTGAGACTGCTGGGCGGAGCAGTCTCGGTCTACTAAGCTCCTCGCAGCACAGAGTGCAAACGAGCATCGCCATTTGGGCTCCTCCACAATCGGGGGACTTGAGTGGCGGTAGCAGTCTAGCCAGTTAGAGATATGCAAGATCTGAGGACGTTTTTATCTCTAAAAAAAGCTTGGACAAATAGGAAGCCCTGACGCCGAGGCTATCAGGCTTCTAAAGGGTGGTCCCCTCCGGGGGTAGGGATGGTTTTGAGAAATCGTTTCTCCTCGGCGCCCTCTGGGGTGCGACTCTCTGAGGAGGGTCGCAGCGCTGCCAGTTCGGTTTTCCTGCCGGTTCGCCGTTCAGGGCACCAAGGTGTCAGTGTCCCCAAACGATCCTCCGAGGGGGGTCGTAGAGCAGTCAGTTCGGTTTCCCTGCCGGTTCGCCGTTTCAGGGTGCCGAGGTGCCTGCTTTTTCCAATGATCCTTCGAGGAGGGTCGTAGGAACTAAGTTATTTAGAGGTAGGCAAGATCTGAGGACTGTCGTCATCTCTAATAAAGCTTAGACAGGAAGTCCTGTCGTAAAAAAAAAAAAAAAAAAAAAAAAAAAAAAAAAAACGAGGCTATCAGGCTTCTGAGGGCTCCTCCGGGGCAGGGACTGTTTTGAGAAATCGTTTCTCCTCGGCGCCCTCTGGGGTGCGACTCTCTGAGGAGGGTCGCAGCGCTGCCAGTTCGGTTGTTCCCTGCCGGTTCGCCGTTCAGGGCACCGAGGTGTCAGCGTCCCCATACGATCCTCCGAGGAGGGTCGTAGAACGGTCAGTTCGGTTGTTCCCTGCCGGTTCGCCGCTTCAGGGCACCGTAGTGACTGTTCAACCAAATCCAGAGGCCAGTCTTGAGAGACTGGTTCCCCTAGTAGAATTTCTGGCAGCGTGGAAACTACTGCCACATATTTCTCGGTGGGTCCTGCACACTATAGAAAAGGGGCTCAGAATTCAGTTCTTGTCCGCACAGATTTCTAGGGGTCCTCCCCACTGTGGTGGACCCCGAGCAGGCTTTGGTTATGGAGCAGGAAGTACTGACACTTCTGCAAAAGGAGCTGTAGAAGGGGTTCCTCCTCCCGGCAGACAGTCAGGGTTTTACTGCAATTACTTCATTGTTCCGAAAGAGGATGAGGGGTTGCGTCCTACTCTAGACCTGCGTCAATTAAACAGCAGGTCTCAGAATCTTAAGTTCAAAGTATGCTTACGCTAAATATGATTGTGTCACAGACTCAGTCCGAGGACTGGTTTGTCACAATAGACTTAAAGGACGCTTACTTATCTATCCATCCTCATCACAGGAGGTTCCTGAGGTTTGCTTTCAGGGGCGAAGCATACCAGTATCCGGTTCTTCCATTCGGCCTAGGTTATCACCCCGCACCTTTTACAATATGCGTGGATGCAGCTCTGGCTCCTCTGAGATTCCAGGGCATTCGCGTATTAAATTATATCGACGATTGGTTGATTTTAGCTCAGTCCGAGCTTTTGGCAGTTCAACATCGAGATGTCGTTCTGTCCCACATAAGGAGGTTGGGGTTGCGGCTCAACACCAAAAGAGTGTACTCCTCCCAGCTCAGAGGACCACTTTTCTAGGTGTATTATGGGATTCGACAACAATGCAAGCACGTCTGTCTCCTGCACGTATTTCTGCGATTCTCACAGCCGTAAAGAATGTAAAACTAGGTCAGTCACTCACTGTAAACAGTCTCTGAGACTGTTGGGGCTCATGGTAGTTGCGTCCAACGTAGTTACTTTTGGCCTTCTGTACATGAGACCCCTGCAGTGGTGGCTCGGGACCAAGGGGTTTTCTCCGAGGGGAAATCCGTTTTCGCATGGTCAAGGTCACGCGGCTATGCCTTCGTGCCTCGGTCATGTGGAAGAAACCTTGGTTCCTCGCCCAGGGCCCAGTCTGGGGGCTTCTTGTCGACACGTCACGCTATCGACGGATGCTTCCCTCACAGGTTGGGGGGCGGTCATGAGTGGCCGTTCGGTGAAAGGCCTTTGGTTGGGGCTCATGGCAGTTGCGTCCAACGTAGTTACCTTTGGCCTTCTGTACATGAGACCCCTGCAGTGGTGGCTCAGGACCAAGGGGTTTTCTCCGAGGGGAAATCCGTTTTCGCATGATCAAGGTCACGCGGCTATGCCTTCGTGCCTCGGTCATGTGGAAGAACCTTGGTTCCTCGCCCAGGCCCAGTGTTGGGGGCTTCTTGTCGACGCATAATGCTATCGACGGATGCTTCCCTCGCAAGTCGGGGGCAATCATGAGTGGTTGCTCGGTGAAGGGTCCGGACAACACACTGATGGTCTCGTATATCAGAGCAGATATCCTGTTGAGGCAGGGGCTGTGGCCCGGGGAATGGAAACTTCACCCCGAGGTGGTGGAGCTTCTTAGGGAGAACTTAGGTCAAACTCAAGTCGACCTTTCGTATCGCTTGTACAATGCATTGCCCTTTGTGGTTCTCCCTCATGCATCCAGCTCCGCTTGGACTGGATGTGATGTATTAGGTGTGGTTCACGCTACAACTGTACGCATTTCCCGATATCTTTGCTCCTGGGAGCTCTGGATACTGTGGGCTCGGCCTCTGAGGGGGCCCAGCTCATAGACTCAGGTCTCTCGACCGAGGTCGTGGAGACCATACTCCAGTCTAGTGCTCCCTCCACGAGAAGACTAAATATGCATTGATATGGAAACCGTTCTCTGACTGGTGCAGAGAACGCCTTCTGAATCTTGTTTCTGCCCTGTTGGTACAGTACTTGATTTCTGTAATGAATGTTTCTTTGCTGGGTTATCTCTGAGGAGAGATCCTTAATTTCGTCTTCTCCGTGGTACATGAGGCTGAGGCCTGCATGTACTTGGATTTGCACCTGGTATGGTGATAGTATTTCTTCACCCCAGGTCAGGTTGTATCTCTAGGTCCCTACTGAATGTGCGGGTCATTTGTGCTGCAGGCCTTCTGTCCTCCACCATTAATACCCCAGATCAGGAAAACTTAATCTGTTATGCCCTGTCCGAGCTTTGGATGCATATGTCCACAGAGCTGCTCAGTGGCTTATATCAGAACAATTATTTGTCTGCTTCGGGTCACCTAAGATAGGTTGCCCTGCATCTAAACAGATGATGAGCAAGTGGGTAGTTGAGGCTATCTCACTTGCTTATGAAGCGGCCGGACAGCCTTCACCCTATGGCTGTTCAGGCCCATTCTACAGAAGTATGGCTGCCTCTAGGCTTTAATTTCGGGAGTTTCCCTTCAGGATATTTGTAATGCGGCAGGCTGGTCCTCACCACATACATTTGTCAGATTTTATGACTTAGACCTCTTCACTCCTGGGGCTAGGTTGCTTGCTTCTTAGTGTGCGCAAGACTTCACACAGAACGGGCATTTGTCTTTATGGCGTAGTGGGTATGGGGTTCCCACCGCGTCTCAACGCAGCTCGAGTTCCCTTGAAAGGGAACGTCTCAGGTTACGTATGTAACCCTGGTTCCCTGAGAGGGAACGAGACGCTGCGTTCTCCTGCCATACTTCCTGCATGCCCTGATCGACTTGCTTCAGGCTTATCAGAAGCTGTCGCGGTCTGTTTTCAGGGGTGCTTTATAGCTTCCTGGTCTATGACGTCACCCGCCTATGACGTCTAGCTCTTCCATTGGACTGATTATACACGTGCTTCACGACGCAATCACGCAGAGCGTTCCCACCGCGTCTCAACGCAGCGTCTCGTTCCCTCTCAGGGAACCAGGGTTACATACGTAACCTGAGACGTTCTTTTTTTTTTTTTGTGTGTGTGTGTGTGTGTGTGTGTGTTTACATAACAAGTGCCAAAACCTTTACCAAGTTTTGTACTATTCCAATCAAGTAAAAAAAAAAAAACGTAAAAATGTTTCGATCAAAAATGACTGAAGAGCACCAGAAGGTTAATATTTGATGTGTTTTTAGTTTGATGAGACACTATAATTGCAGATATGATTGCATCGTGCCCAGAAAAAAGTCAGAGCTTCTTCTCTTTTTTTTCACAAGGTATTAAGGAAGGTGTGGCAAAGACAGCGCTCAGGTTTAATTCTTATTTATTTCTGTGTGTGTGAGGATGGCTAATGAATAAAACACGCGGATGGGCATGAGAAGACATCAGATGCCCGTATGAAGTGCCATCTGACAGATGCTCAGAGAATAGAGAAAAGGAGAGAGTTGCCAGAAACACATTGATAGACAGCAAAACAAACCCGGTCACCAGCGGGCTGAAGAGATGTCGTAAATAAGAGCTGCTGTTTGCGGAAAACAAAATCATTATGTTGCAGTACAAACTAACCCTTGAAAACGATGTTGCTTGGGTTTGAATTCTATTTTCTGTGTGTATTTAATTTGCCAAGAGAATATGCAAAAGTCCATCAACAAGATTGAAGTAATTTACGGATGATGCACTGCTTTGGATATGGTCTGAGTGATGATTGCGGCCTGAATATCTGCAAAAGGCTCTATCAGCTGTGTTTTAACAGGCTGGGAAGTAATATGCTGTCAAATTAGCTTTAAAACATTTGCTCACTCAAAGATCACAGTTTAAACTATTGATAGTGCTATTGTTAATTGCTTAATGTGCAAGAGGATAACAAGGTGCTTCACATGAGGTCAAATACAGTATGCCAAATTAGAATTTACCTATCTAACTCAATGAGAGTCCCTGAGATGCTATCTGAATTATTTTTGAGGAAACAAACTATAGGGTTGAATTATGGATAGGGCCAGTACTATAGTGCCTCAGGCTGGCCAGAGGTCACCCAGTGCTCCAAAGCCTCTGGGTGCACAGCCCGAGACACTGAACCAGTGCCTTTGGCTCATAAACTGCAGGCTAACCATTAGGGCCCCTCAGGTGCCTAAAATATATAGTGCAAGCCTTTACAGCATAAGCTGACCACTAGGGCTCCGGGGACCCTGAATGTATACAGTGTGAGCTGATTGCTATGGCTTCTGGGGCAATGAGTCCTTTTGTGTATGTAGTGCAAGCAGTCACTAAGGCTCCTGAGCCTCTCAGAATATTCAGTGTGAGCTGACCAATAGGGCTCTAGGGCCCCGGGCCTCTTCTGCCTTTACAGCTTGAGCTGATCGCTAGGGCTCCAGGGCCCCTGTAACTAACTCAGAAGACCTCAGGGACAAGGGGCACACAAATATACCTGTATCTGGACCAATGTAGCGCCAACACTGGTACAAATCCAGGCTCACACTACCACAACAGTGACAAACACATACAGAACATCCTATAAGGAGGCTCACACTACCACAACAGTGACAAACACATACAGAACATCCTATAAGGAGGCACAATCGACTGATGTGTGCATATTCCCAGAGGCTAATGAAGAGGCTCACAATTAAATTGTTCCACAACAACACGTGACTAGAACAAATCAGTCATATTAATGGGGAAATGTCTTTCAATCTTGGATGCATTACTTCATACCACTTCAGTGAATGATTACCACACAAGCTGTTTATAGGATTTTGTTAATTGCGCATCACATCGAAAACATTATTAGGCAAGATGGTAAATTAGAATACTAATTGAACTCTTGATACTGAAAGCCCAGTAGACTGTGATTACCCTGCCCTCATTAAGAAATGCAACTTTCTAATGATACCAACATTTCTGGATGCGTAACGAGTAATCACGGGTAGCCTAAGCCTCCAATTACAGAAAAAAAAAAAAACACAATTTAAAGAGGGGCAAGAACACTTTCTGAAACAGAAAGTCTTGGAAACTTTTTGCTCAGGTTTTTCATTCTGCTGCTCCAATCCGATCAAGCATCCGTTTGACCACATATTAAAAATTAAATGATTTTCTCACTTTCTGACCAATGAATTTCACTGATTTCCCCAAGACTTTTCAATGACTTTTCCATTAGTTTGTGATGAGGATTTTATAATAATCCCTAAAACAAGCCAAGAAATACTTTAGAACACAGAATGACTGGAAACACTGATGTTGCCTAAAAATTTCAACAACAATTTCTACAATTAGTTTTTTCAAGAGTTTTCCAGGCCTGTAAATCACATTTATGACAATGAAAACCCTGCAAATAACAACTCAAAAGTCACAATTCGCTGTTTATTACTTAGAGTGTGCAATGAGACACAGTGATAATCTGTGAATCATGTCATAAGTCTCAGACTGAAAAGTGTACACTCTTAAAAATAAAGGTTCTTTTTGGCATCAATGGTTCCATGAAGAACCTTTAACATTCATGGAAACTTTCCATTCCACAAAAAGGTTATTTATAGTGGAAAAGGATTCTTAAGATTTTTAGAATGTTCTTCACACTAAGGGGGGACAAAGTGGTTATTTTAAGAACTGTTGACTGAAAGGTTCTTTGGCGAACCGAAAATGGTTCATCTATGACATTGATGCAAAACTACCCATTTGGAATCTTTATTTTTAAGAGTGTACATTAAGTTGCCTTAAATCTGCACTATAGTCAAAAGCAGGTCAAAATGGCCTGCAACAACACAAGAGGGTTAAATACCAGAAGTTACAGCTCACATGACTACTTGCAAGAAGCAAAGAATATTCTAAAAATGTCTAAAACCCATTACAAGTGTAAAGCTACTGTATTCCTTAGCATTGCTTTCCTGCCAAATTGACCCATTGAAATGTCATTTATGGCAGGAACTGAGAGGTTGTAGTCTCTAGACTCTGACTCATGCTAAAAATAAATAAATAACTGGGATTCAACAACCACCATTTGCAACAAAATGCTCCAGCTCTTATGAATGATAACATCTTTCTGCATGATCAGATACAGGGAAGAAGATAAGTATCCCTCAGTTTCAAAGACAGATAAACAGTGTCACTTACACATACTTACCTTGCTCCTGTAAATGCAATGAGCTTACATTTCGTACAGTGCCATTTATCAGAACACTCACTAATAAAGTCCTTGTGTATCGCTCAAGTCGATGTCGGAGTCAGAAATTCAATTTCGGCTTAGCGCCACAACAGATGTATGCTCACATAATTATTTGTTCAAATCACTCATGTAGTCCCAGTGTTAAGTAGTTAACAGAAGCATCAATGCTACTAACCGAACTTCACTTTTTTCAGTGTGACAGCAGCTCAGGGTGACTAAATGCAAGATCAGTGTTTTAATGTCACATTATATATATATTATATCAATTCAGAGCCACATTTCACATGCTGCTGTTGAGCAAGCAGAGGCATATAAGAGCAATGTCGTTGCTCTCAAGTAACTATGCCAAAAAAAACAAAAAAACATTTTCTCTATCGAATCATTTGGATTAGAGTTAATTTAGTTAACGAAACCTACAGTATGACAAAAAATGTTTATCATTGACACTGCGAGCACACTGTACGATTTATAATAGTCCTTTACGATAGTTGCTTGTCAGACTGTACGAACATGATCTTCGCTGTAAGCCATGTCACACTGTAAGATCTACGTTTTTCATTAATTTCAGAGTGTATGGCTGGCAGTCAAGATGCATTAAAAACGGACACACACAAGAAAACTCTTCCGGAGTTTTACATCATCAATAAATGACACATTCGGTGACTGCATTACACGCAGGATTGAAAAAAAAATTATAGTTAATTTTGGCCATGGTTTGTCTAGAAAAAGGAAGACAATTTGACGGTAATCGTAGGAGAAGTCACACTGCAGAACTGTGAGTCAATTCTTCTGACCCTGCCAGGATCGCAACGGTCATTAATCAGCTCTAATTTATGACAAGTGTTTTTTTGTTTGTTTGTTTGTTTGTTTTTAATAATCTGGCAACCATTCATGCTCTCTCTAAAAGACTCTTTTCTTTTTAGTCTGAAAAGAAAGTTTAGTGATCTCCACTGGGACATTCTACTCAAATGAAAGTGTCATACAGCAAGTATGTGCTCAAAACAACTATAATAAATCCAAACATAGATCTTAACTATATTGTTTGCAATTGTGTTTCCGGAATAAGGGCTTTTACGCAACCTCTGTGTAAAAATGCGAAGTCTTTATTGCTGTTGTTTTATTAGAAAAACATAAATGTCATTTGGAATTATTGGAATTACTTGGAATTGGAATTGGAATTATCATATGTTTCTTGTTTTACCAGTTTTCATAATGTAATGTGTGTGTTAATTTATACTACAAATAGCCAACAATAAACCAGGAAACTAGATGAGGTCAAATTAACCATGCATATGACTTGACATTCTCTTGATTTGTGCTTATAGGTGAAAGTGCAATCATTCTGATTAAATGTAAACATTAATTTCTCAAATGACAACAATCATTGCGATTATAATTTTGAGCAAACTAATCACGATTGTGATGTGACAAGTTTTCATTGACTAAAACGTCTCAGGTTACGTATGTAACCCTGGTTCCCTGAGAGGGAACGAGACGCTGCGTTGAGACGCGGTGGGAACGCTCTGCGTGATTGCATTGTGAAGCACGTGTATAATCAGTCCAATGGAAGAGCGAGACGTCATAGGCGGGTGACGTCATAGACCAGGAAGCTATAAAGCACACCAGAAAACAGACCGCGACAGCTTCTGAAAAAGCCTGAAGCAAGTCGATCAGGGCATGCAGGAAGTATGGCAGGAGAACGCAGCGTCTCGTTCCCTCTCAGGGAACCAGGGTTACATACGTAACCTGAGACGTTCCCTTTCAAGGGAACTCGAGCTGCGTTGAGACGCGGTGGGAACCCTACACCCACTACGCCATAAAGACAAATGCCCGTTCTGTGTGAAGTCCTTGCGCACACTAGAAGCAAGCAACCTAGCCCCATGAGTGGAGAGGTGTAGGTCATAAAATCTGACAAATGTATGTGGTGAGGACCAGCCTGCCGCATTACAAATATCCTGAAGGGAAACACCCGAAATTAAAGCCTAGAGGCAGCCATACTCCTTGAAGAATGGGCCTGAACAGCCATAGGTGAAGGCTGTCCGGCCGCTTTATAAGCAAGTGAGATAGCCTCAACTACCCACTTGCTCATTATCTGTTTAGATGCAGGGAAACCTATCTTAAGTTACCCGAAGCAGACAAATAATTGTTCTGATATACGCCACTGAGCAGCTCTGTGGACATACGCATCCAAAGCACGGACAGGGCATGACAGATTAAGTTTTTCCTGATCTGGGGTATTAAAGGTGGAGGACAGAAGGCCTGGAGCACAAATGACCCGCACATTTAGTAGGGACCTAGAAATACAACCCGACCTGGGGTGAAGAAATACTACCACCAAACCAGGTGCAAATCAAGTATGTGCAGGCCTCAGCCTCATGTACCACGGAGAAGACGAAATTAAGGATCTCTCCTCAGAGATAACCCAGCAAAGAAACATTCATTACAGAAATCAAGTACTGTACCAACAGGGCAGAAACAAGACTCATAAGGCGTTCTCTGCACCAGGCAGAGAACAGTTTCCATGTCAATGCATATTTAGTCTTCTCGTGGAGGGAGCTCTAGACTGGAGTATGGTCTCCACGACCTCGGTCGAGAGACCTGAATCTATGAGCTGGGCCCCCTCAGAGGCCGAGCCCACAGTATCCATAACTCCAGAGCTCCCAGGAGCAAAGATATCGGGAAATGCATACAGGTGTAGCGTCAACCACACCTAATACATCACATCCAGTCCAAGCGGAGCTGGATGCGTGAGGGAGACCCAAAAAGGGCAATGCATTGTACAAACGATGCGAAAGGTCGACTTGAGTTGACCGAGGTTCTCCCTAAGAAGCTCACCACCTCGGGGTGAAGTCTCAATTCCCCGGGCCACAGCCCCTGCCTCAACAGGATATCTGCTCTGATATACGAGACCATCAGTGTGTTGTCCGGCCCCTTCGCCGAGCGACCACTCATGATTGCCCCCTACTTGTGAGGGAAGCATCCGTCAAAAGCATTATGCGTCGACAAGAAGCCCCCAACACTGGGCCTGGGCGAGGAACCAAGGTTCTTCCACATGACCGAGGCACGAAGGCATAGCCGCGTGACCTTGATCATGCGAAAACGGATTCCCCCTCGGAGAAAACCCCTTGGTCCCGAGCCACTACTGCAGGGGTCTCATGTACAGAAGGACAAAAGTAACTACCGCAACCCAAACCTCCTTATGTGGGACAGAACGACATCTCGATGTTGAACTACCAAAAGCTCGGACTGAGCTAAAATCAACCAATCGTCGATATAATTTAATACGCGAATGCCCTGGAATCTCAGAGGAGCCAGAGCTGCATCCCCGCATATTGTAAAGGTGCGGGGTAATAACCTAGGCCGAATGGAAGAACCCGATACTGGTATGCTTCGCCCCTGAAAGCAAACCTCAGGAACCTCCTAAGATGAGGATGGATAGATAAGTAAGCGTCCTTTAAGTCTATTGTGACAAACCAGTCCTCGGACTGAGTCTGTAACACAATCATATTTAGCGTAAGCATACTTTGAACTTAAGATTCTGGAACCTGCTGTTTAAATGACGCAGGTCTAGAGTAGGACGCAATCCCTCATCCTCTTTTGGAACAATGAAGTAATGGCTGTAAAACCCTGACTGTCTGCCGGGAGGAGGAACCCCTTCTACAGCTCCTTTTGCAGAAGTGTCAGTACTTCCTGCTCCATAACCAAAGCCAGCTCGGGGTCCACCACAGTGGGGAGGACCCCTAGAAATCTGGGCGGACAAGAACCGAACTCTGAACCCTTTCCTATGGACAGGACCCACTGAGAAATATGTGGCAGTAGTTTCCACGCTGCCAGAAATTCTACTAGGGGAACCAGTCTCTCAAGACTGGCCTCTGGATTTGGTTGAACAGTCACTACGGTGCCCTGAAGCGGCGAACCGGCAGGGAACAACCGAACTGACCGTTCTACGACCCTCCTCGGAGGATCGTATGGGGACGCTGACACCTCGGTGTCCTGAACAGCGAACTGGCAGAGAACAACCGAACTGGCAGCGCTGCTACTCTCCTCAGAGAGTCGCATCCCAGAGGGCGCCGAGGAGAAATGATTTCTCAAAACCGTCCCTGCCCCGGAGGAGCCCTCAGAAGCCTGATATCCTCGTTTTTTGCGACAGGACTTCCTGTCTAAGCTTTATTAGAGATGATGATAGTCCTCAGATCTTGCCTACCTCTAAATAGCTTAGTTCCTACGACCCTCCACGGAGGATCATTGGAAAAAGCAGGCACCTCGGCACCCTGAAACGGCGAACCGGCAGGGAATCCGAACTGACTGCTCTACGACCCCCCTCGGAGGATCGTTTGGGGACACTGACACCTTGGTGCCCTGAACGACGAACCGGCAGGAAAACCGAACTGGCAGCACTGCGACCCTCCTCAGAGAGTCGCACCCCAGAGGGCGCCGAGGAGAAACGATTTCTCAAAACCATCCCTACCCCGGAGGGGACCACCCTTAGAAGCCTGATAGCCTCGGCGTCAGGGCTTCCTCTTTGTCCAAGCTATTTTAGAGATAAAACAGTCCTCAGATCTTGCATATATCTAACTGGCTAGACTGCTACCGCCACCCAGGTCCCCCTCGATTGTGGAGGAGCCCAAATGGCGATGCTCGTTTTGCACTCTGTGCTGCGAGGAGCTTAGTAGACCGAGACTGCTCCCGCCCAGCAGTCTCAGGAACATTAGATTGGTGAGGAAGAAACCTCTGGAACGCCGCTGAATGGTTTATTTCTTAGTTTTTTTGAAAGCGGAGCGTCCAGAAGAACAGACATAATTTATCTTATTTTTCTTATTTTTAAAACAGAAAAACGTATATATATATATATCACTCCGTGGCCACCAGCAGGAAAACAACCGAACTGGCCGTGCTGCGACCCTCCTCAGAGAGTCGCCCCCCCAGAGGACCCAGAGGAGAAACGATTTCTCGAAACCGTCCCTCCCCAGTATAGTTTATCTGTTTTTGCACGACGCAATTCTCGAATAGCGTCAGTGCTGACATCCTCACATTCATCCATGTCCTTATACTTTACCCACCAGCGCTGCCTAATAAAATTTATTTATTTAAGATGGCTGGTGGGTAACGTCGGGGTTAAAAATGATGACGCCGACTCGGGAGAGAGAAAGCTCGCAAGCGTCTCTTTAACCCGAGCCACTGTCATACCATGATACTTAATACCCATAGCATTACTATAATTAGACGTTTGGGCATTAAACACATAAAATAGAAACCGGCTTTTTCCACGCTCTCGACACCTCAGTGTGGAGATAGGGAAAAACGGCAGTCCCCGACGAGGAGGCTGAGATACAGAGTTTTGCTGTTTTTAGATATATTTCATCTAATAAACTCTTTTTATTTTCACTCTCATAATGTTCAGCTGGCCAGTGAATATTTAACTAGCAACAGCACTAGATAAACCTCCTTTTAAAGCTCCTCTTTATTCAACAGAGTTATGAGCTGACTTATTTATTTATTTATTGAAAACTCAAACATCTGTCTTTTTCTTAATATCTTTATTTGTTTTGTTCTCTTTTTCTAAACAAAACACTAACGTTACCAATTCCTCGGAACTGGAAATCGCCAGCACTGGATCTGGCAGGTGAAACCTGAGATAGGGCGGAGCCCGTCCCAACCCCCGCTGTCAGATCCGTTAGCGAACCCCAAAATGCGAGTCGCCACCATGCCTCGGGACCCGCGCGGGGAGCGCGAACCGAACCGTCCTCCTCGAAGAACGCCCGGCGGGAGCGGAGCGTCCTCACGGACAGCTTCTTGCAATGCTCACAGTCAGCCCCCTCGAGAACTGACTGTGGCACGCTCCACTCCCAAATAGTAACAAAAAGCTGATGTGTGTGTCCCCACCCGTGATATAACGTGGGCAGGGAACAACACAAAGCTGCTTGCTCTCTTTTGCCATAATATATATATATATATTGCAACTTGACAGACAACAATAAATATGACAAGGACAGAATACACAGATCGCTTGCTGAAGGCACAGAAGCTGTCGCGGTCTGTTTTCTGGTGTGCTTTATAGCTTCCTGGTCTATGACGTCACCCGCCTATGACGTCTCGCTCTGTCATTGGACTGATTATACACGTGCTTCACGACGCAATCACGCAGAGCGTTCCCACCGCGTCTCAACGCAGCTTGAGTTCCCTTGAAAGGGAACTAGACTAAAATGCCCAGACATAGTTGAATTAAACTTATCTAAACAAAAACAGGATATGGTTTAAATGTAAAAATAGCTGACAACATTAATCTTGATGGTTTCGATGAGCTGGATTGGTATTGTTATGCTGTTCTTGCTCTGTATTTTATGTGTTCATTTTTTAATTTGAATAAATGATTAGCTTCAGATTTTCAATTTGATCAAGTGTGGTTAGTTGTTCCAGTTTGATGCTATTACTTTTATTAATATCCATATTGTGTTTGTGTCAGATATTGTTTTTTTATATCAATAAATATTTTTATTTGTAAAATATAAAATACAAATTGTTAAATGTAATATTTATTAGCATAAATAAATATGCTTCAATTTCACATTTTTTCTTTGTCTGCAGCTTGAATTGCAACTTCATTCTGTAATTATAAGCAGACTGCAGCTTAGCAAGCAACAGTAGTTTACAGTTCACCAATGAAAACAGAAATCTCTCCATTAACCTACTGTATATTAGCAATGTACAATGTGACAATTGCTTATTCTTATAGGGATATGTTGGGCTAGAAATCCCAAGCAGTGTTTTATACTGCAACTGATGACATGCGAGCATGACTGTCAGGTTGAATTCAATTTCCAGCCACAGCTGGGACTGTTGGCCTGCTTTGGCCCTGACCAGTCTTGGCATGTGCACTGAGTTATGGGCTGAATAGAGAAGCACAATTGATCTTTTTAAGGTTGAGAATTCTGACAAGGTGAGGGCATAGAGAACCTTCTCATCTGCAGACCTCCAAAAGAATATGCATTTGGATTGAAAAAGTAAGACAACAGAAAGCATGAAAGAGCACGAGATAGGGAAAGAGTAAACCCAAATTGACAACAAATATAGAATAAAGGTTGTTTGTGCGGTTGCTAAGTGGGATTTGCGAGACAGTGACAAAGTTATTAATATAAATGAAAACAGGCAGTATATATTTTTGTTATCTAAAATAAAAATATACATAATACATATTATATGATAATTTATTTTATCTCCAAATAGTATCAGTGTGTGCTGCCCAGTTCAACAGGAAGGGAGTGTCTGATTGACATATATGATGTGACATTTAGGGGTATAAAACACTGCAGTATAAAAATAAGACTAAGCAATTGTCACATTATACATTTAGTTGATTCAAATTTACTGAAACAAAAATCTTGAATATATTTCATAGATTACATGACATGAACATGAGCAAACTCAGGCAAATCCAGCCACTAGTTTTTTAGAGGAAAAAAAAAAACCTTTTAAGATGATTTTTACATTCTGTTACTGTTTCTTAAATGAAAGGAATGACACATTTATAACCTACAACTTATCAGTAATTCGATATAGTTATTCAATATAGTCATTCAAAAAGTCATTATAATTAAAAAAACAAACAAAACGAAAAGCAAATCACAGCAAAACAGAACAGAACAAAAAAATCGTAGAAAAGCAAAACTAAACAAAACATCAAAACAAAACAAAAGTAAATCACAGCAAAAAAATAAATAAATAAATAAAATAAAACACTAGTGGAAAAACAAAACAAAAAACAAAACAAAACAAGACAAAACAATGCTGCACTATTAAAACTATAACTAAACTGAACATTTTCAAAACTATATTGGCACTGGACTGTGGTTGCGTAAAGTATAAGCTGTTGTGTTTGTTCGTGGAGCGTAAAGTCTGGGGTTTATGCTGGAGACGTGACAGGCTGTTACTCACTGGTTGGGCTGGTGTGGCTGCCTCTTCAGTTAAACACACACAGCTTTGAATCTTTTGCTGATGTTTTTTTCTCCTCTTATCTTTGTTTTATTGTGCTTAGCCCTTTGAAGTCATGTCACATAGCACACATTCGCTCGTTGCACACCACAGTCAGATCAATTCACAATCACGTCAGGCAGTGACCAATAAAGACTGTCAATGACACTCAAGCTTAATCATGGGAGACTTGATGCTACACTCGATATATCTTCAGTCACAATTTGGAAAAATGAAATACTTTAGTGATGAAGGAACACACACAATCAAGCCAACTCACCGGTGGGTCCAGGTCCTCACCATGCACAGTGGTCACTACGGTCCCCTTGATTGCGTTGGGTGCCACCATTCCCCGGTACAGCATTTGACTGAACACTGGCGGGAAGTCGTTCATGTCCTGTCCAGACACAGAATATCAAACTCCGATTAATGCCTCGATTCCTGCTCTCTTCGCCTGCCTTTACTCTTTTGCAACTGTCAGACTGTGCGCTAGCTCAGACTCCATTAGCTAGCCATGAACACTAAAACACTAAGCAAAAATGGCATTTATTCAATAGTAGATCATTCAGTGCATTAAGAATGTGTCACAGTGCTCTGTGCCCGGGGACTTTTTGGGGGAAAAGTTGTGTGAGACATAATTATAGCCGCTGAGAGACTGCAAAAGGCAGATGAAAAGTTTACTAGAGAGAATAAAGAGGCAAAGCTGAAAAGGGGTGTAAATATAGTGCAACAGTAGGGTTCGGGAGTGAACAAATCTATTCCTTTTCTCCAAATAGAAATTCCTTTTTACCTATAACACATACCATGCCCTCAGAAGTTTGTAAAAGTGCTATATGTTTCTTAATGTGATTTCAACTTCATTAAACTTCCAGTGAAGAACTACATTACCCATAATTCTAAACAGATATCCACCAATCAGAGAATTTGCTGTTCTAGAAATGTCAATCACTGCAAAAAAAAAAAAAAAAAAAAAAACACTCAGTAGCAACTGTCCACTCCCATAAATCTTAAACATGTCTTACAACACTAAAGTCACTGATATATTTGTGAACATTTAAATATTCACACTATATTGCCGTTCAAAAGTTTGGGACTGGTAATATTTTTAATGTTTTTAAAATACGTCTCTTATGCTCATGGAGGCTGCATTTATTTGATTAAAAAAATCTATAAAAAAGATCTATATTTTTATACAGAAAGTATCAATTAAATTGATCAAAAGTTACAAAATATTATATTTCAAATAAATGAAATAGAACTTCCTAATGATGCTGAAAATTCAGCATTGCATCACAGGAATAAATGAAGTTTTAAAATATATTCAAATAGAAAACAGTTATTTTAAATTGTCATAATATTTAACAATATTACAGTTTATTTTTTATTTTTAATCAATTAAATGCAGCCTTGGTGTGCATAAGAGACTTATTTTAAAAACATTACGAATCTTTCTGAGTTCTTGAGTCCTGGTGTGCTTCATTTCGCACGCTGCAGGTTTTATGTTGAGTGAAAATGTTTTTTTTTCTGCGCAAATAACATTTTTCTCTTCTTTTTCAGAACTCGTCTCCTGTACAGAGCTGGGGACATGTTTGGCAAGCAAAGGTAATGTAGAATTGTAAGGTGAGCTGAGCTCCCACATGTGGTCGCCAGGTTACAGGCCTCACCAGGCCTTCCAGGCTATGAGCTTCCATATGTCAGGTCACAGGCCTTATCCAGCCTTCCTGAATATGAGCTCCCACATACTGTGGTTATCAGGTTTCAGGCCTCACCCGGCCTTCCTGATATGAGCTCCCACATACTGTGGTCGCCAGGTTACAGGCCTCACCGGCCTTCCTGGTTATGAGCTCCCACATACTGGGTTTCAGGTTACAGGCCTTACTAGGCCTTCCTGAATATGAGCTCCCACACACGGTGGTCGCCAGGTTACAGGCCTCGCCAGGTCTTCCTGGTTATGAGCTCCCACATGCTGTGGTCGCCAGGTTACAGGCCTCACCGGCCTTCCTGATATGAGCTCCCACATACTGTGGTCGCCAGGTTACAGGCCTCACCGACCTTCCTGGTTATGAGCTCCCACATACTGGGTTTCAGGTTACAGGCCTTACTAGGCCTTCCTGAATATGAGCTCCCACACACGGTGGTCGCCAGGTTACAGGCCTTGCCAGGCCTTCCTGATAAGAGCTCCCACATACTGTGGTAGCCAGGTTACAGGCCTCGCCCGGCCTTCCTGAGTATGAGCTTCCACATGCTGTGGTTGTCAGGTTTCAGGCCTCACCGGCCTTCCTGATATGAGCTCCCACTTACTGTGCTCGCCAGGTTACAGGCCTCACCGGCCTTCCTGGTTATGAGCTCCCAAATACTGGGTATCAGGTTACAGGCCTTACCAGCCTTCCTGATATGAGCTCCCACCTACTGTGGTTGTCAGGTTACAGGCCTCACCGGCCTTCCTGGTTATGAGCTCCCACATTCAGTGATCACCAGGCTTCAGGCCTCCTCGGCCTTCCTGGTTATGAGTTGTCACATGTCAGGTTTCAAGCCTCACCAGGCCTTCCTGAATGTGAACTCCCACTCACTGTGGTTGCTAGGGTGTGGTTGTGAGCTTTCACCTTCCAGGTTGTAGGCCTCATTAGGCCTTCCTGAATGTGAGCTCCCACACATTTTGACTAACAGGTTACAGGCCTCATCTGGTCTTCCTGATTATGTTAAAACCATACTTATGGTAAGTCACACGACGGAACATCTTGTGTACTTTCTAAAATCCATTTTCATGGTAAGGGTCATGCGCTGTATGCTTCGGTCCCTACCTATGTGGCCCAGACCCAGGTCTTTCACCACGGGTCCCACTCTAGATGCGTCCTGTCGTCAAGGTTTGCTACGACAGACGCCTTTTTCTGATCCAGGCCTTCCTGGATTCGGAATTACTAAGTACATGCACTTTTGTTTCATATACTTTCTAAAATCCATATTTATGGCCTATTTGGAAGTAGCCCCACATGGTGTGGTTGTCAGGTTACAGGCCTTGTCAGGCCTTCCTGATATGAGCTCCCTCCTACTGTGGTTGTCAGGTTACAGGCCTCGCCGGCCTTCCTGGTTTTGAGCTCCCACATTCAGTGGTCACCAGGCTTCAGGCCCCCTAAAGAAAAAGCGGCCTTCCTGGTTATGAGTTGTCACATGTCAGGTTTCAGGCCTCTCCAGGCCTTCCTGAATGTGAACTCCCACTCACTGTGGTCGCTAGGGTGTGGTTGTGAGCTTTCACATGTCAGGTTGCAGGCCTCATCAGGCCTTCCTGAATGTGAGCTCCCACACATTTTGACTATCAGGTTATAGGCCAGATCTGGCCTTCCTGGTCATGTCAAAACCATACTTATGGTAAGTCACATGATGGAACATCTTGTGTACTTTCTAAAATCCATTTTTATGGTAAGGGTCATGCGCTGTACGCTTCAGTCCCTTTCTATGTGGTCCAGACCCAAGTCTTTCACCTCGGGTCCCACTCTAGATCTCGTCAAAATATGCTACGACAGACGCCTTTCTGGCTAACTTCTTCATTCTGATCCAGGCCTTTTCTGGACTCAGAATGACTAAGTACATGCACTTTTGTTTCATGTACTTTCTAATGTAGCCCCCACGTGGTATGGTTGTCAGGTTGCAGGCCTTATCAGGCCTTCCTGGTTATGAGCTCCCATATTCTGGGTCTCAGGTTACAGGCCTCACCGGCCTTCCTGATATGAGCTCCCACACACTGTGGTCGCCAGGTTACAGGCCTCACCCGGCCTTCCTGGTTATGAGCTCCCACATGCTGTGGTCGCCAGGCTACAGGCCTCACCCGGCCTTCCTGGTT
The DNA here is from genome assembly GCA_026230005.1 of Gila orcuttii. Taxonomy (NCBI): domain Eukaryota; kingdom Metazoa; phylum Chordata; class Actinopteri; order Cypriniformes; family Leuciscidae; genus Gila; species Gila orcuttii. The sequence goes on from JAPDVR010000017.1 coordinate 7,893,333, forward strand.
ATGAGCTCCCACATGCGGTGGTCGCCAGGTTACAGGCCTCACCCGGCCTTCCTGGTTATGAGCTCCCACATGCTGTGGTCGCCAGGTTACAGGCCTCACCCGGCCTTCCTGGTTATGAGCTCCCACATGCGGTGGTCGCCAGGTTACAGGCCTCACCGGCCTTTCCTGATGTGAGCTCTCAGGTACTGGAGCTCCCCACATAGGGGGTAATCAGGTCTTTGGCCTCAGCAGACCTTCCTGGTTTTGATCCCTCTCTTACTTCCTCAGTGTTCAGGACGAGCACTGGGTAGGCCCATGGATTGAGTGGACGACTTCCGTCATTTCTTGAGGTTGAGTTACACTCTCCAGGTGGTCCCGTCTCTGTGATCCGGAACTGAATGGTTTCTGCCAGCTTTGCAGGCCTTCAGTTTTGAACGCCTTTTCCAAGGCAGTTTCCAGAGGCTCTGTCTCGGACAGACAGGCAATGGCCAGACTGTGCGTCTTAGTATAGATCATGCCTGGTGGCATGTCAGGAGGCATGTTTTCCTGTATAGTGACTGGCTGGGAGTCCCTTGAGTCCCCTAGCCACACTACCTGGAAGGGACCCCTTCTATTTGGAAGTTGGTCCTAAGCCTTTGAGCTGGCCCAGATATACCTCCCATGAACTATGTTCTGGCAGTTTTCTCGGTTCATTAGCTTGGGCTATGACCGGTAGGGAGTGCTGTCACTGACAGCCCAACGTGACCTAGGGTGAGTGGTTTTTAGTGTCCTTTGTATTACTGGTGATGACAGTTGTCACTGCCATTGGGCATGCACTCCCCTCAGTATGGCGGCGTGGGTATTTCGTTCCCCATAACGTCGATGACGTATTGTTGAGTTCCCTTCGAAAGGGAACGTCTCAGGTTACGACTGTAACCTATGTTCCCTGAGAACAGGGAACGAGACAATACGTCTCACTGCCATACCTCGGGGCCTGCCTGCAACAGTCCCTTCAGACGATAGGATGTTGTCACGGTTTCAAGGCGCACTTTTTATACATCCAGATTGACGCGCTCATCATTCGAGCTGATGATGCACGGGCTGTCGCCGGTCAACATGATTGCTGTGAGTTGATACTTGATTTCAGACACCTGTCACGCCTGAGGCGTTCCCCATAACGTCGATGACGTATTGTCTCGTTCCCTGTTCTCAGGGAACATAGGTTACAGTCGTAACCTGAGACGTTTACTATAGATATGATGTGTTATATTATAATACAGTGTAACTATAATTTATTTATTTATTTATTGATTTATTTATTGATTGATTTCTGATCGACAGTTATCTGAAATATGACAGCAAAAGATTGCTACTATCAAAGATAGCTACTATCACAGAGATTTTAGAGGAAATATGTAGGCAGTCGGCATGCATAGTCCATTGTGTAATTTGTAACACCTTATGGGATTTTTCCCTCCAATTTAAAATGTTTTTTTTTATTCTTTAAATCAATATTTGTAATGTTGTTCAACTGTTTGATTCAAGGTTTAAAACTCTTTGAACTTTGAAATAGTGGTGCTTACTTTGCAGAGGGCATTATTTTTTCCCACAAAGTTATATATGTGAAAGATACAGCAAAGAGTAAAAGTGCGGTCAGCTCCCATGAATGCTGATGACACAGGTGATTCCGGCAGATGCAAGAGATGCAATGCGACCTAATACACTCAATAGATCACACGTCTCCGAGTCCAAGGAGAGGTCAGGTGGGTTCAGGTATCCAAATTACACCTCCCTTCCCTGTCAATCCCCCCACCCTTCGTCCTTTCTGTGAGAATGCGCTTATTCAAGGATGCCCTTGAGTCTTGTGTACCGACTAATAAAACTTTGCAATTGCTCACATCCCCAAAATAAAAGGTCTTGAGGAAAGTACTTTGGAGTGAAATTGGCATTTTTTTTCTCTTATTTTTCAATCCCACACATTTCTGTGTGTCTTCTCTCTCCCCAGATGAAAAATAAAATATGTCAAGCCTTAAAGTAAATCTGCAAAGTGTAGTGAGTTCACGATGGTGCTCTTAGTCGCACTGGGACCATTTTCTCCATCAGGACGGTGCCTTGGGGCCTCTATCCCATCATAATCACTCTGATATCCCGAGTCTCCATGCATCAGGTAGCACATTTGTTTCCACCGTTCACTTCTGCTTTTCATTTTCCACAGCAACTAATTTTCAATTAGCCACCTCGTGCACAGAAGGAAAATTAATAAATAATTCCAACACAGAAACAATTAGGGGTTCTTGGGAGACTGTAGAGGACGTAATAAGCTGTGTGTTTCCTTGCATGAAAATGCTTTTGTTTAATCTCTTTATCTTTGAAGCTGATCTAACTGCAAGAGGTTTGCTAACTGAAATAAACATGAAAAAACAGATGTGATTTTAAACAACTGGTTAAATGTCTAACAATGCCCTATCAAAGCAGAATATAACAGTCATTTGAATAGGGTTAGACATTTTGAAACTGTAGGTTAACAAACTACAAGCTACTCATAATGTAGTCTAATTATATTTTTAAAGTTCATAACAATATGTAACTAACTTCATTGAATCAATATCTTTTTAAATAAAAATTAAAAAAATAAAATATATCAGATATTATAAATTTAGCAAATAGAGCAGAATTCATCTGGAGCAAAAACCATAAGGATCTCAAAGAGGGTGACAGTATTTTAACTGACATCATTTACTCTAAATTCAACTACTAAAACTAAAAATTTAATTAAATAAAACACCATTTATATAACAGAGTTAAATGTAATGATTAACAATAGCATTAAACTAAACACTTCACTTCAAAGACTACCTTAAATCGCTGAATCATTTTTGTGAACTTTAATTTATTTGAACTGTCAAAATGAAGCGATTCACTAAAATTCACTAAATGTACTAAATGACAATTTAGGAGAGAATATGTATTATTGTGTCAAGTCCCTTTACAGCAATTCTGTGTGTGAACAGATTGTGACATAAAAAAGGCAATGTAGCACTTTGAAATACTAACCTGAAACTTGTTGTCACTAACCAAAATGTAATGGTACAAAACTTGCTATCAATGTTTTTATTATAATCAACTAATTACGATAGTCAACATTTTAAGTGGATCAAAAAAGTTAATCAAAGTTGTCCTAAGAAAAAAAAAAAAAAAAAAATCAAACTTGAAACAGCTCAACAGAACAAATGTGTCAAGTGGCTTCCCTTAAATTAAACTGAAAATGCAACTTTTAATGACTTCTGCAGTCTCAAAATTATTCAACCCCTTCATGGCAAGAATCTTCAGTACTTAGTAGAACACCTGCTGCAAACGAGATGTATAACCAGACACCAGCTTCAGCCAGCGTTTCTGAGGAATCTTAGCACATTCCTCATGAGCAATTGCCTCTAGTTCAATAATTTTCTTGGGTATTCTATTTGTGCTGCAACTGCATTCTTCAAATGCCACCAGAGAATTTCTATGGGGTTCAAGACAGGTAACTTTGATGGCCACTGCATTATCATCCAGGTCTTCCCCTGCAACCAAGCCTTGGTGGAATTTGAGGTATGCTTGGGATCATTGTCCTATTGGAAGGTCCAATCACGGTCAAGCTTCAGCTTCCTCACTGATGGCATGGCATTTTCTCCTAGGATTTCCTAATCCTTCAATTAATCCCTCTTGCCTTCCACACGCTGCAGGTTTCCAGTGCCAGAGGATGTAAAGCAGCCGCAGAGCATCATTGAGTCAACACCTGTTTTGCTGATTTGTGCTGTTGTGAGGGATTCTATTCAGGGGGTTGAATAATTTTGAGGGTGCAGAAGTTATTAAAAGTTGCATTTTCAGTTGAATTTGGGGAAACCACTTGAAACATTTGTTGAGTTGAGCTATTTCAATTACTCTTGTTTGGTTTGCTCATTGCAAACAGCTGAACGTCTGTAAATTTTGCCAATACACCTTATTTGCAATGGGGGTTTAATAATTTTGATTACAACTGTATGTATATATATACATATATATATATATATATATATATATAGGATGCACCAATAAACAAAAATACTGTACCACCACAACCATCTCTTCTACCCACTTAACCGACAGCAGCATTTCCAACGAGAGCTAATTGACATTCATCCCGTGTGTAGAACTTAATCTTCTGAGACCTTACAAATCAGCTACTTACACAACAGAGGTCTTGTGGACCTAATGACCATATCAGACAAAATACAGGGTTTATCTGTCAGTATCCACAGGGCTTAGGAGTGGCTATGGAGAGCAATCACAGGATGTGTCATGATCCGGCCTTCTTGACCTTGATTTCCCCTGGTCTTGAGGCTGGATCATGACAGACCCATGTTTTGTGTGCAAGCACATGGCCTTTTGTTTGGGCCATGTGCTTGCGTTGTCTTGTCACCTAACCCCGCCCCCTTGTTACCCTTGTTTAGTCATCATTAATTAATCTGTGTCACCTGTTATGTTATCATTAGTCTCCCTATATCATCCCCTTGTGTTTGCTGTCCTGTGTTGGTTCATTGTGATTTCTACCTGTGTGTTAAACTTACCTGTGAGTACCTTGTGAGAGTTTTGTCTGGAGAATTACTGATCCTGTTTCTGTAGTTAGTTTATGGTCTGGTCTGTCAGTCCTAGTCTAGTCTTGTAATTTCTTTTGCTGTTCATGTTTTGCCCCCTCGTGGGTTTTGTTTTCTCTGTTTTCTGTCTATAATAAACTTTGTGTAACTGCATCCTGTCTGCGCCTGGGTTCACCTTCCACCGTCATAACAGAATGAACCGACCACAACAGAACCCAGCAGAAAGTAGGTCTTATTGCGTCAAGCAACATTCGGATGACCAGGAACTATAGTGGCAGTCGGGTATCGGCGACAGTAAGAGGGGAAAACTTCCGTTTCCTCCCCAGGGTGAGTTGACCTTGAGACGGTACGCCCAGGTCGTGGAAGGGAAGAGATTTTTCTTGCCAGAGATCCTGGTCAACCGTTACTTTGTCGCGGGTCTCAATACCCCTCCTCCTCTGGCTGAACGGGAGAGACTGGTCCACCGTCCTTTCCGAGAGTTGGTGGATCGTTTGTGTCGAAAGGAGCCGCAGACTCCCTCCATGTCGTCATCGCTGGCCATGCTGCCCGTGATCCCGGAGGGTCGCGTCCTCGCAGTGGCTACGCTGGGGGACCAGACTCATTCCACCTTGACTGCCGAGGCGCCATCCGCAGCTACGAGTCTTCGTGGAAACCGAGGAAGACGGCTGTCGTGGGAGTCGGCGTCAGAGTCCTCCTCCACAGAGTCTGCTGTACCTGCGGTGGTTCCCGCTGAACTTTCCCAACCCGTCTCAGCTCTGGCTATGGTCTCTGCTTCCCGACCTAGGAGAAATAGGAGGTGGAGGGGAGCCTCCCGTCCTTCGTCTAGCGCTGTTCCAGAGCCCGCTACTGCAAGCGCTGTTCCAGAGCCCGCTACTGCAAGCGCTGTTCCAGAGCCCGCTACTGCAAGCGCTGTTCCAGAGCCCGCTACTGCAAGCGCTGTTCCAGAGCCCGCTACTGCAAGCGCTGTTCCAGAGCCCGCTACTGCAAGCGCTGACCCCAAACCAGCTGTTGAGAGAACTATTCCTGAGCCTGCAGCAGTGAAGGCTGTTCCCGAGTCTGCTGCCGTTAGGGTTGTCTCTGTGTCAGCTTCAGAGAAAGCTGCGGCCAACGCAGCTGCAGAAGCACTCCTCCGGTCTGTATCAGCTCGTCAAGAGATGCCTGTCGTCGTTGCTGCCAAAAATTTGTCTGACTATCTGTCTTGTCTAGTCAAAATCCTTGAGATTCCTGTCATGTCCTCAAGTCCTGTGCCCACAGCTGAGGAGAGCGCGGTTTCCAGGTCTCCCACAGAGAGCGCTGTTTCCAAGTCCCCCACGGAGAGTGCTGTTTCCAAGTCTGCTGCAGAGAGCGCTGTTTCGAGGCCTGCTGCAGAGAAGCCTGTCTCTGGGACTACTGCAGAGAACTTTGTTTCTGAGTCGGCGATGGAGAGTGCTGGTTCCGAGTCTGCTTCGGAGAGCGAAGGCTCCGGTTCTGTTTTTGAGAACGCGGATCCTGTCCCAGCTTTACAGCCAGCCGCAGAGCCTTCCTTTCCCGATCCTTCACCACCTGCCACACCCCTTGTCTTCGCTCCTCAGCCGGCTGCAGCGGTTCCCACTGTCACTCGACCTCTGAATGTTTCCCCGGTCTCCCCCGTCATGGTTCAACCTCGGACTGTTTCACCCACTTCCCACACTACACCACCCGGATCCCTCGTCCGAAGCCCACTTCCCGTCAACCCAAGACCACCGTCCCACCTACCCACCCTGGACAGTTCCCCCAAGAACTTTGTTGTTCCTCCGCCTCCCCTTCCTTGTTTATTGTTCCTGATTTGTCATCCCAACCCTGTTGTTGTGTTTTCGTGTTTGCCACTATTGCTGTTTGTCATTTTTTGTTGGTTTGTGTCGATATCCCAGCCTGTCATGTCTTGCGTCTGATGTCCTCTTGAGGAGCGTCTGGAAGCCGCTCCTTAAGTGGGGGGTTCTGTCATGATCCGGCCTTCATGTCCTTGATTTCCCCTGGTCTTGAGGCTGGATCATGACAGACCCATGTTTTGTGCAAGCACATGGCCCAAACAAAAGGCATTGTGCTTGCACACAAAACATGGGTCTGTCAGTAGTTAGTTTATGGTCTAGTCTCTCTGTCCTAGCCTAGTCTTGTAATTTCTTTTGCTGTTCATATTTTGCCCCCTCGTGGGTTTTGTTTTCTCTGTTTTCTGTCAATAATAAACTTTGTGTCTCTGCGCCTGGGTTCACCTTCCACCGTCATAACAGGATGGCAACATTTCTGGATATCCCCTGCTGAAAAGACCAGCTTAAACCATTATGAATCTCCTTGCTTGCCAAGTTAGAACATTTGGCATAAAGGGGTTTGGTTGGATACAGATAAGGGCTTTTCACAATGCCCTAAACCCTAGGTTGTCGGGTTTATAATTATTATAATAATTATAACACAGGGTAAAGGAACATTTGACGCTTGTAACTTGGAAGAGAGGATATGAAACCCTTCAGAACAGGGTTAGCACTGCTTTTGTGGTGTCAAACGTGTACAGTATGAAACGGTGCGGTGTTAGAATGTTATGCCTAGATTTCTTTGCAACCCATAGCCAATCGTGCGCCTTGTATTTACATGATTGGGACAGTCACGGAAACACTGTACGTTGTATAAATTGTATGTTTCAGTTGAAGGGAAAATGTCAAATGATGACAAAACACAACATGTTTGTACACACAAAGTGTGTCGTTTCTACGACACTAGTGGCACCTAGCGGAACTACGAAAATACAGCATATTTAGCAAACGCCCCTTTCGCACAATGCACCTACCCCAACTCAAAGACTAACATATTAAGGATACTTTTAGTTGTGTTGCTATGTGTCACGAGTCAAGTCACTTTTATTTATATAGCACTTTATACAATACAGATTGTATCAAAGCAGCTTTACAGTGATAACAGGAAAATTATGCATTTCGGCTGTTGTTCAGCTGAAGTCAGTTCAGCAATTGATTAGGCTAACACTTTCTAGAGTGAACGCAAGCGTCTCGCGTATAATATACCCATCTAACGTATCTGCACCGGGCACATTTTTTGACATACCCACTGTAACCATTTGAGGTTGTCTACACTGGACTCAATAAAGTAACCAATATGAACTGGGACATTTGACTTTCTGAACAGGTGCATGATGTTGTTGTATTGAACATTGTAGTGCATTGCATCGCAACACCCCATTTGCTCTGACATGTTCATGACCTGTTTAATCTTTGAAGGTCTAAATGTGAAATTTGGCTTGCAATTCCATAACTGAAGCTGCATGTCTTTTCTCATGTAACACATCAGTCATGGTCCCATGCCAGCTAAACATCCTCTGGCTCCACCTGCTACTGTATCCACGCCCAAAACTCATACTATTGGTTGAGCTGGAAAGAGATTTACAGATCTGTGTGGACCACTCTCAGTGTTTAGATTGTGTCTATGGGGCTCAGTGTTTACACTTTTGGGGGAGATAAACCCATGTATGGCATACTAAAGTAGACAATGACAAAAAAACTGGGTAAAGAGAATGTTTTGTATCATTAAAAAATCTTACATACTTCACCTTTAAAAGGCCATTTCATTCTTAGATTTATAGTCTGCAAAGTCCATTGTGGATAAACAACAGTTGGAAATATTTGAATAGGAGGATGTGCAATCAATGACACTGACACCACAAATATACAAAGAACATTAACCTAGGGTTTTGGAATGTACAGTGTGAAACGTCAGCATATGAATGCCCAGGATATATTGTTAACCTCAGGTAAATCATGAGCAGTGTGAAACGTGAAGCAAGATAACCCAGGATTCCATTTACCCGGATGTTTAGAATGACCCATAGTTAAATGGTTAATCCCTAAAGATAAGTCAGGAATTTAAGGGACATAATTGAGACTCTCTTACCAATACAGTGATGGTAACAGAGGCCAACCCCGGGGGCATTTTACCGCTTCCGCCATCCACAGCCTCCACCACAAAGGTGAATGTTGTCCCATTAGGTAAGAGTTTCTCGAAATCAAGTGAGTGAAGCACCATCAGCTCTCCAGTGAGGGGGTTCACTGCAAACAGCTCTCTGGCCTCCTTGGTCCTGATACGGTATGTGACGTTTGCATCCAGATCGGGGTCCAGTGCCTGCGTGAGACAATCATTAGGATCAAAACACGAATGAGTAATTCTACTCTCAGCATTAATTAAACTCTTACACATTTTCTGAATAAACCAAATGACCGGATTCCATTAATGATTCAAATGAATCATGTAGTGACCCTGAAGCAATGAGTAAATTAGAACTGGCAGCAAGGCACAGAGCAGCAGGAAATCACAAATTCACCATCACATCAAACTGAACAACATACCAGAGGACACAGGCCTTTGGATGTTTCTATGAGGCAGAGTGTAGGTTCTGAGGACAAAATTGTGCCTAGTCTTATACTGTAACACAGTGGTTATCAAATGGTGGGTAGAAAGTGCAAAAATAGGCAGCAGGTCTTTTCTGATTGAGTCACAGACAGCAGCGAAAAACATTGCTAAATGCAACTAACCATACAATCCAAGCGGTTTCAAGTTAACAAGCTAGGTATTTCAAATAAATTAACTTCAAGCCAAGAACACCTTTACAAATGTAAAACATATCTGACTTGTCAAGTTAAGACATAACATTAGCAAATAAATGTTTTCCAGAGGCTAATTTCATGGAATCATGTTTTTGATCTGGCCGCGTTCGATGTGTTGAATATGCATGTGCAGTGTGTGTGCAGTGTGTGTGTTTTCCTGTGTATAACTTACACTGATATTGAAAATGACCATGCCCACTGGGCTGTTTTCTGGCAGTGTGACATGATAGGCAGGCTGGGAGAAGACTGGGCTGTTGTCATCCACGTCCAGCACTTTGATGGAAAGTGCAATGGTGGTCCGGCGAGGGTCCTTGGCCCCATCCGAAGCCTCCACAACCAAATCATACTGAGCCCTCTCCTCACGATCCAGAGACACAGCTGTGGAGATGCTGCCGTCTGTGCTGATCCTAAAGAGATCTGTGTGACTGACCAGCCGGTAACGGACATGCCCGTTAATGCCCAGGTCCAGATCAGTGGCCTGGATGTGGAAACACACACACATATACACATTTACCATATCTAAAAGAAGACATAACTACACCGAAAAAATAATGTGGATACCTGGACATCACACTCATATGTGACATTTAATTTTTAACTTAAACTTAATTTTCAGTCATTAATGATTACTGGACAGGGATTATTTTAGGAATCTTTATATAGGAGTGTGTTGCTGCCAACATTGAACATATTTTCTTTGTATTTTTGTCAGTTAAAGCTGCAGTCCGTAGCTTTTCCTCTTTGTCGCCATCTCTGTTCGAAATCTGTAATTGCAGTTTTTCATGGAATTATAAACTTTACGTGAGTTGTACATCGGGATGAAACAGCGCGGATGAACACAATGTTTTGAGGAGACTGCGCGTCTGTCAGTCGCTGCGCCGGTGTGGATATTGGCATTCGGAATCACACATTCTACTTTTTGGAAGTACAGTATGACCAACATAAGAATTTTCACCGGAAAATGTCATCTGAACAAGTAAGTAACATCCACTTTTATTATGATCAACTAAGGGGGAAAAAAGCATAACATCTTACGACAGGAAAATTTTCATTTTACCGATCTGATTCAGCTCCAATGCTTGACAACGGAGAAGGCGGGTTTGGTTTTCTTGGATTAGAAGTGAATTGCTCCCTCTCATAGCTAGCACAAAATAATGAATATTTACCATAATAGCAAAACGAAAAAAGCCACAACAAAGGAAACTCCGTAACTGTGTGAATTAAGCGAAAAAGTGTGCTACTGTTACACGATTGAACTATTGAAAATTCTGACCTGTCCAGCAGAAAAAAAGTCTCTGCGTCCGTTTTGAACCCCTTCAAATCACAGAGTTCACGCCACCTTTCAAAAGCCCTGCCGATGTTTATCCTTGTTTTCGCGTAACGTTAGGCCCGGTTGCAGTCTCTTTTTACCACTCCGAAGTCCGAATTCTTTTGGGTTTTAGATTTGGTGAATCTCCAGTTGCACTGGTGATTGTCGTTTGAACCTTTCTGGATCACCATAAGTTTAATTATTTAAAGTGCTGTGAGAAAAGGCAAAAAAATTCCACCTCCAACATCCTCACACGCAATATAGCCACTAGCCGAAACACCTTCTTTATGTGTACAGATGTGACGTAATGACGCAAAGACATGCTCGAATTTCCCGCGGAAATCCACCAGTACCACTGGAATTAAAATCATTATTACAAGCTAACCGTTTTGAATCGAGCTAAGGCAAGAAGATATTTTTGAACACTGGCTGGTTATGTGTTTTATTATTATTATTATTTTGGATAATTTTTAACCCAAAAAAGTTACGGACTGCAGCTTTAAATAAAGATTAAAGAGAATTAACAAATCACATATTCTTTATTTTATTTTTTTGCATTTTACAAAATGTCTTAACTTTTCTGGATTTGGCTTTGTATTATTTTAAATCTTACTGGCCACAATCTTTGAAACTATTTTTCTACTATAGAAATGTTGGATATACTTTAGGTTCAATTTAGTAAAATTAACACATGCATTAGGTACCATGGATTAACAATGAACGATATTTTTACAGTGTTCCATCATGTTATTACTAGGTTATTACTAGTACACGTTAAAATTGCATGTTAAATAAATTAACAATAGTTAAAATTATGAACAAAATTTTCTTAAATTATATTATGAAGTAACGGTTAATATTACAAATAAACATGAATTAGTAATGAAGAATAGAATATTAGATCAATATCAAATGCAAATATTCATTGCTAGTTCATGATAAATGATATCCAACATTATTATTTTATTGATCTTTGCAGTGTTACCAGACGTGCCACAGATTTCTCTAGTATTTTCAGGTTTTCATTGACTGTTTCCTGCCACACACAGAGAGAAATAACCTGTCCATATGGCTGTGAAAATATAACCTTAATTTATAATTTCAACACGTCACCACACAGAGTCATCCAACCACACACACCCCAAGAGACACCTGCTTCATCAGTGGGGTGATGAGACAATCAACAAAAACAACAGCAAGATTTGTGAGTCCCTGCAGTGACGCACACAGGTGCACATGTTGTTCTTTGATATTCTCATGGCAATTATCTACACTCAGCTCGAAGACACCAATAAAAAGCCAAACTAAATCATAATGGTGAAGGAATAGTTCACGCAAAAAAGAAAACTTGTCATATATTCACCCTCATGCAGTTTACACAAATCAAGTACTTAAGTAAAAGTACAGAATCCCTTAATAAAATAAAACTCCTTTTTAATTTTAAGGCGAGACACTACAGGTGAATAGGGTATTTTTTTAACTATCAGATATCACCATGAAACTTTGCCAGTTGATTACCTACATTAAGATGAGAAAAAAATGTATTACAAGTTTTCTGTAATTTAATGTTTAAATATGCAAATGAGGCATTGTCTAATTAAATATGCGCTATTTTGCATATATTTTAAAAAACGAAATCTGAGTATTGGACAAAGCCAGGTTCAAAATCATTTTTTCATTGTGTTCACATATTAGATGGGGAAAAAATTACAGAGGGATTTATGGATATCTACTTTTGTTATCCTGTAAATCAGAATATACTGCCAATAGCCTTAAAAAAATTATTTTGGCCATGTTTTTGGGAATAAAATGTTATATAAATCAGGCTAGGAATAATATATTTACAAATCCCTCTGTAAATGTCTTCATAATATAACTAGGTACAAGACTGGAAAGTTTGGTGTATATAGGTGCTACTGAACTGGAGATTTCGGACTTGGAGTATGAGAGAAAAGACATTTTGAGAAAACGTGCTTTAAAGATTTAGCATCAGCCAATGAGATTGCGCATTTAGAGTAAAATCCCCCCTTTTACTTTCGCGATTGGTTGCTGATAAAAAGGAAATGACCATATTTGGATCCGGCAGTCTTGTTCCGGAGAGAGAGAGCTTTCTAACGGTGTGTGTGATGACAGGGTGCAGATCGCGATCGCGGAGCAGCATGATGATTTATAACGACAAGTTTTGATGAATTTATGAGAAATCTACAGACGCAAACAGACAAAGTGTAGTAAAATAAAGACCTAAATGTGTATTTCAAACTTTTTTTCACCACAAGTCTGAAAGAAGACATGTTATTGAAGACAAATATCCCAAAATCTCAAAATTGACCAGTGAAAAAAAAACGATGTTTTTGCCTGCCGTGTCTCGCCTTAATTGAGTTAAAGTACAAACATTCTTGATTAATGTCATTTTTTTATTATAAACAGATGTCTCATAGGGTAAAATTATTTATCATCTTAAGAAGAACTCTGCGCAAACATACTGGTTCTCTTACGAGAGGTTCTCTCGTATTGCGTAAGCTAGCTTACGCTACGGGTAAAGTCATCTTTTCTCGAGATATTGAAGCCAAAAATTATCCTTAATTAGCATTTATTGTCAACTCAGTGCAGCAGCCAGCAGACCTAGAGCTGGCCATCTTGTTTGCTCATTGGCTGCCATGCGGCAACTGCTGCGGCCTACCACTGAGCCTTGCGTGTGACTTTGCGCCCTCTACGCGTCATAGCCCGCCAAAATGGGGGTGGCTTAGCGTATAAAAGTCAGGCTCGGAGGCTGCGTCACTGATTTTCATCATCTTCAGCGAAGCTCTTCGCATCGCTGGACTTTGAGAGAAGCCTTCCGCCATCGAAACTAGCGACCAGCACGCAGAGGAAAGCGCCTGAAGAAGCCGGCCGTCTTCGCCACCTTCAGCCTTCCGTGCCTGCTACGCCATCCGGCGTTGAGTATCCTTTTGTGCTTGCCTTCTGTGAGTGTTCGCTGCTGCGACACTCACTCTCTCTCACTAAAAGAGCGCGAGCGTTTTTCTAAAAATGCCTCACCTTTCCTGCGGCTCGTGCAGAGCCCCGCTCAGCGCAGGAGACCGCCATGTCATTTGCGCTCTCTGCCTGGGCCCAGACCACGCAGCCCTCGCCCTGGATTCGGGCGGCTGTGAGCATTGTGAAGCGCTTCCATTGTCGACCCTGCGGGCTCCCCGGACGCTGTCACTCTGGACCGCGCAAGAAGAAGCGCCGTGCGCAAAGGATGCCGGAGCCTGTGGCCACAGTGAAGTGCTCGCCGGATCGCATCCCTCACTCTCTCCTTCTCCGCCCCTCCCGGACGTGCAGCTGCCGGCTTCGGCCCTCACTGCCGCCGCCTCAAGGGACGAAGCTGAAGGAGCGTACCCAGGTGACAGCTGTTCCATCCTGGCATCGGACAGCAAGGAGTGGTCGAGTTCTCATCACTCCGCCTCCTCCCCGATCCAGGAATCCAGCAGGACTCGGGCTGGCGTGGACGCCGAGCTCATGCGCCTCCTCTCGAAGGCCGTCGACCAACTCGGCCTAGATTGGTCACCGCCTAAGGAGCCCGCGCCCAATAGGCTCGACAGCTGCTTCCTTCACAGCCGCCGCCCCCTGCCCGTTTCCAGATCTGCGCCATTTCTGCCAGAGCTTCATGCCGAGCTTTCTAAGTCGTGGAACGCACCATTCTCTGCGAGGCTCCACTCACGTCTCCTCGGCGCTCTCCCAAGTGGACGGGGCCGCCGAGAAGGGGTACACAGCTATCCCCCCAGTGGAAGAGGCGGTCGCAGCGCACCTTTGGCCGCCCTCTGCGAGATGGCGCTTAAAGTCTGCCCTCCCGTCTAAAGCCTGCAGGGCGTTCGCCGCCGCCAGACAAGCTGCTTCTGCCCTGCACTCGATGGCTGTGCTGCAGATCCTCCAAGCTGATCTCCTCCGTGAATGGGACGAGAAAAGCAAGGACCCAGCGGCCATCACGGATTTGAGGAGCGTGACGTATCTCTCCCTTCGTGCGACGAAATCCGTGGCTCAGGCAATGGGCAGATGCATGGCCTCGCTCACCGTCACAGAGAGGCACCTCTGGCTGACGCTTGCGGATATGAGGGAGTCAGAGAGTTCCGCGTTTCTCGATGTGCCTCTCTCCCCTACTGGTCTCTTCGGCCCAGCGGTGAATGGGATCGTCGACCGCTTCTCCGAAGTGCAGAAGACCTCGCAAGCCATGAACTTTTTCCTGCCTCGACGCTCTAGCTCCTCTGCAAGCCGCCCACGTGAGCCGCCTGCACGACAAAAAAGAAAAAGTGCCCACAGAAAAAGTGCCCACAAGTCAGTGCTCACCCCTACACATAAACACAATACCCCATGTGTCTCACACACTCACAGAGCCCACTCTCATAAAGCTGGCAAATGCCGATCGAGTGCTAGATGTAGAGAATGTGCCCACAAATCTGTGCTCACACCTACTCGCTGCCCGCTCTGTTACACGGCAACAGCCTCACAGCAGCCAAGTTATGAATGTAAGTCACGTGCCCGCTCACGAGCGCTCACGCTTACTGACAAACACTTCGCCCCAGGCTCCGCTCGCTCTAAATATCATCACAAAATGTTCCCCATTCCCAGTATTCGGGTCATCTCAAGTGATACAGACAGTCACAGCTGTCAGCGAGCCGCCGTTCCCGAGATCAGAGGGCGCGTGCCCCGCACACACCTTCGGCTCAGTTTCCCGAGCTCGTGAAGTGCGGCGATCGGAACCCGGAGTCCATTCTGCCCCTAGCTATACATGTAGAAGCATGGAAGGCTATTCCAGGTGTGTCAGAATGGGTGCTGAGCACAATAAGACAGGGCTATTTGCTTCAGTTCGCTCGCCGTCCCCCTCGCTTTCGAGCACGGACAGAGACGAAAGTGAAAGCGGATGTAGCGCATCTACTCCGCACAGAAGTAGCCAAACTGCTGTGCAAAGGGGCCATAGAACCAGTACCACCTCCTCTGAGCGAGTCAGGCTTTTACAGCCGTTATTTTCTCGTACCCAAGAAGGATGGAGCTCTAAGACCTATCTTAGATCTGAGATATTTGAACAAAGCTCTCATGAGACGGCTGTTCAATATGCTCACGACCAGACAAATCCTTGCGCAAATTCGCCCGAGGAACTGGTTTATCTCTCTCGATCTGAAAGATGCATACTTTCAGATCCCGACAGTCCCCCGTCACAGGCCATTATTGAGATTCGCCTTCGACGGTCGGGCATATCAATACACCGTCCTCCCGTTCGGCCTGTCTTTGGCACCCCGTACATTTACAAAGTGCATGGATGCGGCTCTCGCCTCCTTGAGAGTGAAAGGGCTGCGAATTCTGAACTATTTGGAAGATTGGCTGATTTTAGCACAGTCAGAGATAGAACTGTTATCTCACAGAACAGTGCTTCACAGCCATCTGGAAAGCTTGGGCCTCATGGTCAACTGGACCAAGAGCTCATTACTGCCCAGTCAGTCAGTTTCCTTTCTAGGAATAGAACTGGACTCTGTGGCTATGACGGCCCGCCTATCGACACAGCGCACGCGCCGTGTTGGACACCTGGCCGCGTCTTTCCAGGAGGGCAGCATCACATCTCTGAAGACATTCCAGAGGATGCTAGACTGTATGGCATCAGCTGTGGCTGTGCTTCAGCTGGGCCTGCTGCGCATGCGCCCGCTTCAACGCAGGCTGAGCGCCCAAGTGCCTCACCAGGCTTGGGTTTCAGGCTACAGACGAATCAGAGTGACTCAGAGCTGCGTTTTGGCTCTGCAGCCCTGGTTAGGGGCCGACTGGTACCAGCGGGGAGTGACAATGGGGGCTGTCTCACACCGAAAGGTCATCTCGACGGACGCCTCCAACTTAGGTTGGGGCGCCGTCTTCGAGGGCAGACTGGTCTTTGGCCTGTGGTTAGACCAAGAGAGACGCTTCCACATAAACTGTCTGGAAATGATAGCGGTCGAGAACGCGCTCAAACGCTTCCTCCCATTCATATAGGACCACCATGTGCTAGTTCGCTCGGACAACATGTCTGTGGTGTCCTACGTAAACCGTCAGGGCGGTGTCAGATCCAGAAGCCTCTGCCATCTGACAGAACGCCTTCTTGTATGGTCTCAGTACCTCCTGCGCTCGCTGAGAGCTGCACATGTGCCAGGCCACTTGAACGACGGTCCAGACAAACTGTCCAGGAACTACGTTCCCCCAGGGGAATGGTCCCTGCACCCCCAGACAGTCCAGTTACTGTGGCGACTTTTCGGCAAAGCGAAAGTCGACCTGTTTGCGTCAAAAGACAACGCTCATTGCCCACTGTTCTTTTCAAAGAACGAGGATGCGCTGGCCCAAATCTGGCCCAGCCTCCCGCTTTATGCTTTCCCTCCGGTCTCTCTGTTACCACAGGTAATCAAGAGGATCAGGGAAACATGCCACTCGGTGCTCCTTATAGCCCCGCGCTGGGAGAATCAAACCTGGTTCCCGGAGCTGATGCGGCTGTCTCACACAGCCCCTTGGCCGATTCCGGTGAGGAGAGATCTCCTCTCTCAAGCCCGCGGCTCAATCTGGCATCCCCATCAAGAGCGCTGGTCTCTACATGTATGGTTAATCAATGGATACCCGTTGTCCTGCCAGAAGGAGTGATGAACACGATTACGCAATCCAGAGCTCCCTCTACGAGGCAGCTTTACGCGTCTAAATGGTTGGTGTTCTCCAAATTGTGCGCTGATAGAGATCTAGACCACCGAACGTGTGGGGTCCCGGGGTTGCTTGGCTTCCTTCAAGAGCTGTTGGATAAGGGCAGGTCCCCATCCGTTGCAGCGTCCGCTGAGTCGACGCGCGGTCAGTCAGTAGGAAGAAACGAGCTTGTCATCCGCTTCCTTAGAGGAACCAGACGGATGAATTCCCCGCGACCCCCGTCGGTTCCCATATGGGATCTTTCATTGGTCCTGGAGGCCCTGAAAGCTTTCCCCTTTGAACCGATAGACTCCGTGGACCTAAAGTACCTCTCGCTCAAAACCGTTTTCCTGACAGCTCTGTCGTCAGTCAAACTTGTGGGGGATTTACACGCGCTATCTGTTAGCGCTGCGTGTCTTGAGTTCGGGCCAAATGACTCTAAAGTCATCCTTAAGCCAAGACATGGTTATGTCCCTAAAGTGTTTGGCACCCCCTTCAGAGCGCAGGTCATTTATCTTTCGGCTCTGCCAGCATCCGATAGTGAGGGTGATGTTAATCTCCTCTGCCCCGTCAGGGTGCTGAGGGCTTACATTACACGCTCCGCCTCTTTCAGGCGTTCGGAACAGCTCTTTGTCTTGTTTGGTTGGCGCACCTAGGGGCTCGCCACCACGAAACAGAGCCTGTCCAGATGGATAGTGGAAGCTATCGCATCCGCTTATAAGTCTAAAGGTCTGCAATGCCCCTTGGGCATCAGGGCGCCTTCCACCAGAGGTGTGGCCTCGTCGTGGGCTTGGTCCAGCAGAATTTCAATTCAAGACATTTGTGAGGCGGCAGGCTGGGCCTCTCCGTCCACATTTGTTAGGTTTTATAACCTGGAAGTTCCCGCCTTGCAGGCTAGACATCTGTCAGTGTGAGCGGTGTGTATATCCTGCCCAGATTATCATGCGCAGACTACTCTCACGCGGCGTTAGCTCTCCTGGTTGAGCTGCACTATATGGTGAATAGTTATATGGACCGGCGCCGCCGCTCTGTATACCCTGTATGTGCTTATAACATGTGCTGGCCCGCATTGCTGGCCACCTGTTTCCCACTTATCTATGTTCCCTGGAAATCCCTGGGACTCATGAAGTGGAGGCTGGGCGCGCACGGCGTTGACAATGGGTTCCCGTAGCGTAAGCTAGCTTCACGCGCGCGAGGCTCAGTGGTAGGCTGCAGCAATTGCCGCATGGCAGCCAATGAGCACGCAAGATGGCCTGCTCTAGGTCTGCTGGCTGCTGCACTGCGTTGACAATAAATGCAAATTAAAGGACAAGTTCGGTATTTTACACTTAAAGCCCTGTTTTAAGATCGTTTCTGATTAAATAGAATGGTTAAGATTGAAATTTGGACAAATGCTGCTGTCCTGAGAATTTTCGGTTTCTGTGTTAGCAGTAGGGGAATAACTTAAGTAGGGGAGATAATGACAAGCACACACCTGAACACAATGAAAAAATAAAATCAGTGACCATGACGACAAACAAGGCAAGAAGAAATGGTGAACGAAAACAAACAGCGTCTCAATGCCCATACTATCCATCCTAAACAGTATGTGAGGTTAAAATAAGTGTGTCCCAAAGCATAGTATGTTGAAAAGGGTATGACAGAAGTCCCCGGATGGTCTACTATTTCCAGTAGATTTTGGTAGAAGTGTGGATCCATGCTCACTCTAAAGGCTAATATTACCCACAACCCACTGCGCTTTGGAGGAGGAATTACAAACACAAGTAAAAAACTACAAAACATGGCGGATATGCACGACCAACGGTGAAAGGTTTAGATAAAGGTTTGAGTGACTAATCAAAGTTTAACCTGATTCAAAAATATTTATTTAATATTTAATATTTATGTTTTCCGTGTTATACAATGTAAAAATTATATGATCATTAAGTTATGACAACATGTGTTTTTACATTGAACTCATCAAAATAAGTTAAGCCATTTTCAACTGTTTTTTTATAAGTTGTACACAATTCAACTCATTTTTAAAGTCAGTTTAATGTAATTTAAGTTGACATTACTTAAATATCCAAGTTGATTATACTTAAAAATTTAAGGCAGCAACTTTTTTTGACAGTGTACTTCATTTGCAATTAAAATGTGGACTTTTATAAAGATCCGTTTGGCCATTAACTTTTAAATGCATCTTTATGCATTAATATGAGGAGAGTTCTCTGCATGAAAGACCTGTGACTACAGATCAATGTGCTTCGGCATTTCTCTCCGATACAGTAGGAAATTAAATTAAATTAAATGTAGATGATTTTATCTTTGACAAGATGATTGACAGGTCAGTTTACGTGACAGGATGCGAGTAACTAAGCCACAGAGAGCAAACGTGAAAGACGCAATTGTATGACTTGATAGTATGTCCCAAAGCTTGTCTACTCTTCTGCTACATTCTTTAGTGGAGTGACAGCCATTAGTCGCGCGTGCACTCAAGTTACGAGGAGCTCCCGTTCTTCGGACTTGTGAATTCTGTGAATTGTTAACTGGAGACTCGCTCTGACTGGATCATTTGAATCAGTGAGTTGTTGAGATGCAATCGGATTTGTCCAATTCATGAACAATCATTGAATCATTCAATGTAATTTGCGAACCAATTTAACAGGTTAATTGAAAAAGAATCAGCTTGTTAGTGGGTGACTTTTTTTTTAAGTTCAAAATAACTAGGAATGACATGTTCTAATGAAATGTAGTGGAGTGAAAAGTATGATATTACTCTTTGAAATGTAATGAAGTAAAAGTAAATGTTTCCCATGTAAAATAAAAATACTCTAATAAAGTACAGATAGCTGAAAAATGTACTTAAGTAGATTAACAAAGTACAAATACTGTGTTACTGTTCACCACTGCCCTCATGTCATTTCAAACCAATATGGCAAGCTTTCAAACTTCAAAAAGGATGCAAAAGTACCATAAAATAATTATAAAATTAGTCCACATGACTCTCGGTTTGTTATCTTGGAACTTGAAAGCCGCTTTCACTTTTATTATATGGAAAAAAAGCAGCCCAGATTTTGTTCAAAAACTTTCCTTTTGTGTTTCATGGAAGAAAGAATGTCATACGGAATGGCATGGTCAATGACAAATGGACCATCAATAAAGAGTCTCTTCCTCTCCGTGGTTTCTCAAGTTTCTCCATTTAGACAAGTCTTAAATTTAATGGCATCAAACAAACTACCAACTGTGCTATCCGCTTCTTATCCGTTCAGCACTTGAGAATGAAAGCACCTCATTGACACTCAGGCAAAGTGCTTTTGTTTCTGATAAGGCCTGAAACAAAGTGCTCAAAGACCCCCTGCGATCAATTTTACAGACATAAATAGAGCGAGCACTGTCCTTCGCCAAAGGGTCGGACCCAAACTCATTTACTAACGTCAAAGCTGGAACCAAGAGGAGGCCAAGACGGCAATGGGCCAGTCAACGACAGACTCGACCCTTTGACAGACAGGTCTTTTAAGAGACATATTTTCCATGTTTAAATGAACAGAATCAGAAAAATCAAGCTACATGTATTAGTGAAGGGATTTAAGCTTCATGCAATGCTTGCTTCAGATGTTCCTTTCATTTTTCCTCCATTCCTCAAGTGAAAAGAAATTAAAGGACAATTCCGGCCAAAAATGAACCTAGGGCTAAATAACACATGGGTTAGCTAATCTGTGGTTAAACAAAAACTAACGTTAAAACTGAGTACATTCGATTATCATGAAAACGCATCCCAGAGAACGGTCGCCTCGGTACCCATGTGTTATTTAGCCCTAGGTTCATTTTTGGCCGGAATTGTCCTTTAATAATACCAAATAAGACTGGTATTTGAAAAGATCACATCAGCATCACATAGCTGCCACTTTCATTAGGGTATACAATGACTTTTATATAAAACAACTGTTATGTTTTCAGTATTCAAATACTTTCCCCAATCCCAGTTGAATGTAAGTAAACCACAAAACAGCTGCTTTCACATGTAACGTTCCATTAACCGATGCTCGGAGTATGATGTATTAAGAAACACATTGCTAAAGTATGTTTTGCAGGTGTGCGATTATGAAAAGAGAAGATGCGATTACTGTGTTTTATACAACTGGCTCAGCAAATGTTTTCAGAAACAGGTTTTATTATTGTTAAATATAGGGACTTTTGAGTCACTGATGCATTTTATTTGCATAAAAGTAAATGTTTATCATTATCTTTGTGCATATCAACCACATTTGCATGCAATTATACTTCTACAGTATATCTCTGTGAAATCAGCGTTCTCGATTTTCACAAAGCGGACATTCACATCAAGTGCAAGTTCGTTGCAGTTTTCCAAACAGTAAGTTGAAATTGATAACTCAATCAACCAGAAGCAATATGGAAAATGTATTTTTCTAGTAGTAGTAGTAGTAGTAGTAGTAATAATAATGTATTTCTTAATTACACAGAAACACAGCACCTTTATTATAGGCTGTTATGGTGTCTTTAAAGTCAATACATCTTTTTCTTTCTTCTGCTGCACTAAATAAATTATTACTATTTATTTTTTATTCATTATTTTGATTATTTAGAAACTTTTAGGTTAGCTGCCCTCTGAAAAAAGGCAGAAAAAAGGTAGGAAAACAAACATGAAACAAAGATAGCATTAAGGAGATGGCAGAACTTCCTGTGCGTTCTTTATCACATGCTAAGGTAAGCAAAAGCTGGTAATGAAAGCATTCATCTTCTCAGCAATCAATCGAAAGTTAATTAAACTTGAATACAGGGCACAGCAGAAATGCTACACAATGCATGCTCCTGTTTGGGCGCGTGTTGTGATGCTCATCTTGTAAAAACACAGTAGGAGGTGATAAAGAATGCACATTTTTAATTAGCGTTGTTCTTTTTTATGGAGTACCCCACTGAAATTAGTGTTATTACACATCTCACCTGTTTTTGTCTCTGTTACGGCCCTAGACATGTTACTATTGTTTTGGCAATCAGATAACTTTCCACTGATCACCACTGATCAAACTAACCTGGTTGCGGGCTCACTGTTTTTGAAGGAGGACGACTATTAAGAAGCTTTCAAGTTTGTTCAAGGCATTTCACTCCTAAATGCTTTCAAAATCATGAAATGGGGAACACTGATGCTCTATAAAGTCAACATGACATAACATTTATTTTGGATTTCATCTGACACGTTAATGCACTTTGTTGGCCTTTGTAATTGTGGCAAGCAGGTGCTGCCACATGACTGATCATAATAACCTGCTCTACTAAAACAACTTTCTTTTTCGGCTGTCATCACAAATCTCTTTTACTTTTCAGCCTCTTCCTTCCAAACACCTGAATCCATTCAAGTATCTAAGGCCTACTTTTCACAATCCAATCAATTTAAACAAAATCAGGTCTAGTCCTACATTTTCTTCTCGTTGAATATACTGTTTCACTCGGTAAAACTTCAGATTATGCAAGTAAATAGGTTGTGAAAGGCGTTTCACATTGACTTTAAGAAGGATGCTTGCGCTATCAGGCAGATAATGGCAGAAAGACAAGTTCTAACTATCTTTTCTAATTAGCACTCATTTCACACTACTTTGTATCATCTCTGATAACAACATTAGCCCACTTATTTGTCTCACAGCTGCTTTGAGTTTAAATCATTATTAGGCATATTGACGGAATGCAGACAAGCACATCAAAGAGAAGACCGGCATAAAACGAAGGTGTCTGCTTCTGTCCACGTCAATATGGCAAGTACACGAGTTCATAAAAAGCTTTCTGATAAAAAACAAGTACAAGAGTCTAGATATCAAGTCAACTGACAAGAACTTCGACCACAGACAGTGAGGCAGGACTGTCTGGCCTGAACTTAACCAACTTCCAACAAGTTTAAATTCCCCATGCTGTGGCTTATTTGGAATCATTTGAAATTAGCACGTCGGCCAGGTGTAATATCTACAGCAATGCAGGCTCTGCTGTGATAGCGCTGATAGAGCTCTGTGGGCATTTCTCTAATGATATGGAAACCTCTGCTGCTTTATGTTAGCCGTAGGGGATGTTTAGCTAGCGTTAAGCTTTGGACCATGTCCAACATGCCTCGCTGGGAGACGTGTCAGGAGCTCCAAATGAATTCAAGACAAGTGAGGGTTTGTAAATGAAGCTTGTCGTACTGAGCTGCACACATAACTATCAACTTGTCAAGAAGTGAACAATTAGGAAAAGCACTGGCGCTGTTCCATGATGGAATATGCCTGTGACAGTAGAAAAGAGAAGAGTTTTTGATAAACGCTTTATACCGCAGTATAAATATTGCCGTGAAAATCAGAGGGTGGGACTAGTTTGTGTTAATTACACCTGAGAAAAAGGGAGTAAAATATGTAGTGGGATGTGGTCCAATTCAAGATGTGAAAGTGAGTGATTGAGAAGCAAACTAATTATATTTTTCTATTGAGTTGTTCGGTAACACTTTACAATAAGGTTTCATTTGTTAACATTAGTTAATGTATTAACTAACATGAATTAACAATGAGTAATACATTTGTTACAGTATTTATTCATCTTTCTTAATGTTAGTTAATACAAATGCAGCTGTTCATTGTTTGTTCATGTTAGTTCACAGTGCATTAACTAATGTTAAAGTGCCCCTATTATGCTATTTTAAAGTTTCCTAATGTTGTTTTGGAGTCTCCTACTACAGGTTTACATGCATCAAAGGTCAAAAAACTGTTTCATTTTCTCATAATATACATTTGCACATCACATTTTCAATGATTCTCAAACGACTCGTCAGATGAATCAAAACAAAAATGCCCATTGCCATAACAACGTCAGCTCTGCTTGTCCTGAGGCTTCTACACCGTAAACTAAACACAGTAACGAACAATGACGTCGATTTTACCATATCAATGCAAATGTGAGTGCGAGTCCGATGATGAAACATTGGAAGAACTAGTTATTCAACCCAAACCTCCATCATAAGGACGACTTGAGCAGGAAGTTACTCAGTGATAGACTACTCAGTTTGAGGTACATTATGAGATTTTGCAACTGTAATTCCTCACCATCAGCATTAACAAGTGAATGTCCATCAACAAACCGATTATTTTACTTGTACTTATTTATCTACTGAGTATTTTTCTAATTTATTGCGGTGAACATATGGAAACTGTATGAATAACAGCGCATACATTGACTGATGTAACATAAACGTTGGTAAAACAAATCTTACTCCATACTTTATCTTTCCTCAAAGTAGTGAGAACGACAGACAATCTGCATTAATAGACACAGTTTTAGGTAATAGTGGCCCACAACTGATCAACAGAAGTATTTCAGTAAGACAGTAATAATGTGAGTTAACCAGTTAGCAGGAGACCAACACAATATAACACTCAACACTAAGTATTTTGAACACCATCTTTCAAGAGCAAGCGGTTTACGAATCCTGCACTGAACTCTGAGATTTGAGAAGCAGTCGTCAGTAAAATAAAGGGAACACAGCAAGAGTTTAGGATTATACTGCTGTGGTATTGTGGTAAAGATTAATTTTAACCACTGATTCTTCACATGCTCGTCCTTGGGCAGTGAAATAAAAACTGGCTTTGCCTTCACATTGTATGTAGAGCACAGCTTCTTCTCGACATGATGCTATCCAGTATCCACAGGAATCAGCTGCAGTGTTTGAGGTTTAAGTTTTCCCTGGTCTCTGTGTGCGCAATAAGTAGGCGGGCAATATGCTAATGTTTCGTCTTGACATCACAACGAAACGGCTTATGACTCGTTTGAAAAACAATTCATTTCATTGACTCAGAGTCGACTCTTACTTTTGAAAGACAATAACTTTATATACGGTGCACTTTCAGATTTAAAACTTTGCAGGATGTTTTCATTGTTTTAGAGGTATGTTACACACTACATGAAATGTAATTTTAAAAAATCCATAATAGGGACACTTTAACAAATACAACCTTTGATTTCAATAATGTATTAGTAAATGTTGAAATTAATATTAACTAAGATGCTGAAGAAGTATTGTTCATTCTTAATTCATGTTAACTAATGAATGTTAACTATTGAACCTTATTGTAAAGTGTACCCAGTTGTTCTGTGGGCTGCACAATGCGAGCAGTGTAGTCCGATTCGCAAACAAATGCTCCTAATGAGCTGATACTTTTTAGAATACCAAAAACAACAGTATCAATATCCAGCCTGTTTTATAACATTAGCTTCACTGTTTTGTCTCTCTTTATTTATGTATGATATGAAGCTGTTTCAGCACTAATCCCAGACCTATAAAATTACATTTATGCATAATCTTATTTTGGTTTTGTATTCAAATCAAGTCCCAAATAAAATAGAAAATAATCAAATGAGATGAAATAGCATTTATAAACCATTTACTTAAGTGGATTATTCAAAAATGAACTTTAACACAAAGTTATTTAAAAAAATAAACTATTTTATTTATTTCCAGCCACCATTGTCATCAAATCAAATAACACAGAATGATCTTGTGCTTATTCCTAGACAGCAGCAATCAAGTCCTGGAACATGGTGCCCGTCCATCTTATGAGGTGTAATGTATATTTATCAGACACAAAGTAGACATGTTTAAGGAACGCTCTGCTAATAAACAGTCTGCCAGCATTAGCCTGTGATTATTTTGATGACAAAGTGCGGCTCTATTAATCTAGACCACTAATTACAAGTCTCGCAGATTAACAGAGCCCAACAAAGCTGCTCATTACAGGACGTCCCCGAAGGTAACAAATTATTTAAATTACATTTCTTTAATTGGAAAATCATAAACAGAGGAGCGGGCAGGGACTTTGGCGGATAGGCTGCGGGTGTATGCCAGCTGGGCGATGGGAAAAGAGTGAGATGAGGGCTCAAAAGGGCAGAGGAAGACACTCCAGCTGCTGGCGTCAGGCCCAAAATCCAGCAGGCACTGATTAACACCGCTCATATGAGACCGCGGAAAGGATTGAAATACTCACATAGAACTGGACAAAAGAACATTCATGCTCTGTGCACATAACTATGACAGAGCAAGCACATGATTTGAGATTTTATGTCTGTAACGCATATGTGAATCACCAACACTGCCCAAGTACAAAAATAAAAAATAATGAAAAACAACGTCACCGTGAGTATATTGGGGCTTTAATCTTAAGTATATGCAAAAAAAAAAAAAAAAGAGTAATGATTGAAACAAATGGCACTTATGACCAGATTATTTTCAATGAATCGGTCAATATGATTATGATTTATGTCAACATGATTATCGTCAATATGATATGATTCACAAACCACTCAAACCGATGATATACTGTCTTAATCACTGTGTTGCTCAGTATTTAGGATCAGGACACATCTGAAGGCAAGACATTACAGGCAAAATCATTGTTTTTTCTCATGCCCTGAGCCAGAAAGATCCACTTCAGCAGCATTAACATACACCAAACTTTACAGTTTTATTCATATGTATTCTGAAGATATTTACAGATGGGTTTGTTAATATATAATTTGCCTGGAATACACTAGCTGTATTCCTAAAAACTCTAATATGTCAACAAAATGAAACAAGCATTTTGAACCTTTATCCAATCTTCAGATTTCTGTTTTTGAAATGCAAAAAATTTAATATGCAAATTAGTGAGCATTTAATTAGATAATGCCTCATTTGCATATTTAAACATAACATTTCAGAAATACAAAACAGACGTCTTAATGTACTGTAATTAATCTGGAGAAAGTATGGTTAAATCTATTAGATAGAATTAAATGTCTTGCCTTAATGTGCGGACACATTTACCAACATTTTTTTTTTTGTGGGCAAAATCCAGTCACTTTAATAAGAACCATGCGAACAGGATTTTTGTGTGAGGGCGGAGGATATTCCAACCCAGATTTTGCTACTTGTTTGAGTTTGTCAAGCGAATATGCCACATTGACTAAAAGAAACCTCCTTGGTTAGAAAGTGACTTCTGAGTGAGCTGTGCTTTATCACTGCACTATTGACAATAGACAATGTGTTTTTGTCTGCAAACGTTTACAGAAATTTTGCTAAAGTGACGGCACCTTGAGTCTGCCGAAAGATCCACAAATTTCAACAGAACTGGTTCAGATCCCAAGTTTAGTATTCTCTTCTCTATTTAACACTTTTCACCCATACTCCAATGTCTTAAGTCATTTAATAACATTTTGTGGAGAACAGATTGAAATGTACATAATTATTCAGTTTTTTAGGTTTTTTAGGTTTGTTTATGAGATGATTAGTGTAGTTCAATTCAACGTTCAACATGATTGAAAGATTGGTTTTGTAAACTGGATAAACTGATTAATTGAAAAGATCCGAAACAAAAGAGTCAAGATTGATTCATACCTTTTCAGTGAATCAATTGTTCACAAAACCAGTCTGAAAGATTCGAGAACCAGATAAAATTAAAGGATGACCTTTCCAACGTGTTTACGTAATGCATGAAGTCGTGGATGGCACCGCAGAGCTAGTGCAAGACGAGTATTTGTGGTTAAAAAGTATATACATTTTCTTTCTTTTTTTTTAATGACTGATCCTTTCGCTAGATGAGACCTTATTCCTCGGCTGGGATTGTGCAGAGCCTTTTGAAGCTGCATTGAAACACATTTGGACCTTCAACCCGTTGGTCCCCATTGAAATCCACTATGGAGAAACATCCTCGAATGTTTTCCTCAAAAAACTTTAATTAATTTTCGACTGAAGAAAGGAAGACATGAACATCTTGAATGACATAGGGGTGAGAAAATGATCATGCATTTGAACTCAGAAGTGAACTAATCCATTAACAACTTCAACTCAATGATTCAGTCTGGTAATAGCAGTTCTTAGTTAACAGCTCCATGGAGGTGATGATTCTAAATAACATAAATGCTGGTCTGTTTCTCACGAAAAAAAAACATAAAAAACACTTGGAATATTCATTATAACAGGTGTAAAAGTTGATTTTGCAATTTAGTTTTTCCTTTTCGGGTTTGGAGCGACATGAGGGTGAAAAAAATCACTTTAATTTCTGGGTGAGGAAACTCCTTTAAATCAACTATAAGATATAAGAAATCAGAAAGTTAAAGAAAGAGTAAACTTGTAGAGATTCATGATTTCCATCTGTGTTGACTCCAGTGGGCAGAAAACTGCTGCAGAGCAATTAGTCTGGAGATCAAACAGAGAGGAGAACAAGTATAAAGAATTTTGAAAGTGGTTGCAACCTTACCTTTACTTGACCCACAAAAGCATTTGCCTCTTCCTCTTCAACTGTGAGATTACGGGGCAGCAGAGGATCGAACTCAGGGTCATTATCATTGACATCAGTCACCACTATATTCACCGTAGCAGTCGAGGTCTGAAAACAAGAGCCTTCAGGTTACTTCAATCGTTACATGGACGCCTCAAAATAAAAAAAAAACGTCCACAGTTTCAGTCAGTAATCTAACGACATCAACGAATCTGAAATTCAAACCTTGTGTGCCTTTGAGTGATTTTGTTACTGTCTGGTAACATACAGTGTCGGCTTTCATACACAATTATCCATTTCCCCTGATTAATTTGCAAAGAACTTGCAAAATTGCTAACATATTTGCATTCATCATCAAGCTATGAATGGGGTCTAATGAAAAATATCCACAGCTGTTGAGCAGATTAGTGTTTCAGAGTATAGATCGCCTCAACAAATTGATGGATGCAACCACATTATCATGCTGGCAGGGAGAATTTTTCATTTCTCATTTATTCTATACTGTAGATAATTATTTGCTTCTTTCTTTTGATTTTGGAGATAAATAAAACCCCATAAATAATATTATTGACAGAAATAAATGGTCCAGTAACTCATGTTGGCATTGATAACCAGCAGCAAGTTGTCCTAGTGGTTATGAAAGCAAAGTTTGGCATTTGTTTTCTTCTTTCTCAGTCAAAAAGTAGCACAAAGTTAGATACATACATAAATTGAGGACCTTGACTTTACTTTACACAAGTATTTGCAGTATACTTTAAATCGTATTATTTGTGTGTGTGGTTATTTTCTGATTACAAATGTTATTTTAGTTTTTTTGGAGGTCAGGTTATGTAGTTTCTCTTCAGCTGGCTAGGTTGGAAGCAGCAGTCAATTCAAATTAGAACTGCATAGTCTACAAGGTGAAAGTTGTTCCTGAGAACATTTCATACAAATGATTGCTTTTCCTCCTACCAAGTCTTCTAGGTGCTCCTACCAGACTCCACACATGGAAATTACATAATAAATCAAACAAAACAAATACTACTGCAAAAAATGTGTTGTGTGAACTAACAAATGAGCAAATGAATAAACAAACAAAAATAAATAAATGAGGAAGTGAGTCAGCCAGGCCTTTTAGACCAGGTTGCACAAACAAACGAATGAATGAACAAGCGAGTCAGACAAACAGATCAGCAGTGTATCCTAATGATCAGTATCATTAAAAACTTGTTGCTTTAAAAGTGCATTTCTGATATATTTCTTTAAATTGAATGACAGTTGGTTTGATATGTTGATATAAAATGCAAAAACAGATTCGTAATAGTGTCTTAAATGGATAAATACTATTTGGGGACACTGTATATACAAGCAGCCTGACATACTCCATCACTAGAAATAAATCATTCAAACAATTAGAAGAAAAACAGTCCAAAACCTAGTAGACTGAAAACCATGAAGTAAGGACATTTTCCCCTGACAACATTGTTTAGTCTCTTCTCGGATCATTCTGCATCCATTCATGTCAAGTCGGAGTCAATTTTGTTACTTTCCCTGAAACATAAAATATTGGAGAGAAATCCCAGACGGGCGAGCGAGGAAACCAATATTCCATTAATTAGCAGATTTTTTTTTCTTACTCCCCAGCTGCTTGGACTTATATGTTAAATGTTTAAATGCTGAGTATTTGGCAGATTGGCCCTGTAAATCTTTCATGTGCTGGCAATAAAGCCTGCTGAGTTTGCACTACGCTGTGGAGGTAACATAAGGTAAAGCGATCTGAAGTTGAGGCAAAATGCACACAAGGTGCTTTCATTTGTCAACAAACACAGGTTCACATCTTCTGATTAGGAACGGCAAGGATGCAAGCTTGACAACAAACAAACAAACAGACAGACAGACAGACAGACAGACAGACAGACAGACAGATAGATTGATAGATTGATAGACTGATAGATGGATAGATGGGAGATAGAGGGATGAATGGATGCACAGACCGATAGATAGAGGATGGATGGAATTTACAGACAGACAGATAGATAGATAGATGATACTGTAGATGGATGGATGGATGGATGGATGGACAGATGGACAGACAGACAGATAGATAGGTATATAGATGATACGGATGGACGGACGGATGGATGGACAGATGGACAGACAGACAGATAGATAGGTATATAGATGATACGGACGGACGGACGGACGGACACTGTAGATGGATGGATGGATGGATGGACAGATGGACAGACAGACAGATAGATAGGTATATAGATGATACGGATGGACGGACGGATGGACAGATGGACAGACAGACAGATAGATAGGTATATAGATGATACGGACGGACGGACGGACGGACGGACGGACAGACAGATAGATAGATAGATAGATAGAGGATGGATGGATGGATGGATGGATGGATGGACGGTTGGACGGACGGACGGACGGACTTATAGATGGATAGATGGATAGACAGACAGATGGATAGATGATAGATAGATGGATGGATGGATGAATGGATGGTTGGATGGATGGACGGACGGACAGATAATAGATGAATGGACAGACAGACAGACAAAAAGACAGACAGAGAGATAGATGATGGACAGATCGATGATTGATGGATGGACGGACGGACAGACAGACAGACAGGGAGATAGATAGACAGACAGGATGGATGGACGGACGGACGGACAGACAAACAGACAATTTTTAAATTCTGAATTTTGCCCATCCATGCAAAGAGAACAAGAAAGACTTTATGCCAATATTCAAATGTCTGTGAACACAAGACGTCTGGCTGTGTCTGTTCCTCTACAGTTTGGGGATGAAAAAGTCTCTCTTGTGGACTTTGTTTCTGTGAATCTGTCTGGCTCAAATCTCTCCTACTCCCTGAGCAAAACAAAGAGCAGCCCGAGTGACCTCAGCAGGCACAGAGGTCAAACGCTGTGTGTCACCAAGGGCCCTTAGAAAGGGACCCATTTCCCCAACTCTCCTCATCAGAAAAAAGGACTATTTATTAAATTGGCTAATGACCAGGTGGTTTAGCAAAGGTCACTGAATTTTAAAAACCTTCCAAACCACACCTGCTCCCCCAGCCTTATGTCTCAACTTCACCCTTGCCTCTTATTCACAAGTGAAGCAGAAAGGTCATGGAGGGCCACTCGTGGGTAAATGGCGAGATGGGAATGAAACCTGCTGCACTGTTTTCTCATCTTACTTTCATGAGCTTAGCACGCAGGGACGTCTTTCTCAACAGGCCAGGAAAGAGGAGCGATCAAGGCTCGGAGAATTCTGCCAATTAAGATGTGCTTTGAATTATTCTAGGGGTTATTAAAGTATTGGAATCACATTAATTTGTTTGTAAAGGCTACGCTGACGTGACGGTGAAGGCAAAGACGTGCAACTCTGGTGTAACATAATTCCCCCATCTGACAACCACCTTGACAGTTTGTATATATATGGACACCATTGTGCTTAAAGCCGGATCTTTATGCACTTTCTTCCTGAGGAAGGCAAGTGATTATCCTTGAGTTTGGAGGTGAACACATCACATGTCCTTGAAGCGGGTTGTAAATCCAGGCATCTCTTTTATTGATGAATACTAAGTGAGATTTTCTCTGTTGGTTCATCCAGTAAGGGATATAGGCTCAGTGAGAGATTGGAGTGAAAGAAGGTGCTTCATAATTAAAAAGCCCGTTCACCTCATTTATCTCCATCATTACGGCATAATCACTCCATTGTAAGATGCACCTCATTTTCCTCTATTAAGATCAATCTCTTTGAGCCCTTTGTGAGAGTGGAGTGCACAGGAGAGTCATTGGCGACTGCTAGGAAACTTACCCCATGAAAGGAAATCAAATACTTTTACAAAAGAACAAACAAACGAGCAAATGAACAAATGAACGAACAAACAGCAATCAGTGAGTGGCGGAATCATTTGTTTGATTTACTCACATTATTGACTGATTTGTTGCATAAATGAATCAATGTTAGACTTCTCTTTACTTTGATTCTGATTCAAAATGATTTACTATTTCCATCATTGCATTTACATAGGCATAAAAACAAACAAATCAAACACTTTTGCATGAAATGAATGAATAAACAAACATCAATCAGTTTAACTGATTGAGTGACTGATATACTGAATAAATGAAACAATGGAAGGCTTCTCTTCCTATTTCTTATAAACTTAATGCCACATATTTAAATTTCTACCATTGCAAATATGTAGTACTATGTAATAATGTAGTAAAATTTTGGCAACTGAAAATTATCGGCTGAAACTGCAATTTTCGGTTTCAGACTAAATGGTTTTGGAGGGCCAAAATCATTGACCGAAACAATAACTTTTAATTGACGCTTCTTCATTGGCACATTTGTCAGCTGTGTGGACGCTAGGGCTGGGTGAACAATATCGATATCTCGATTTGAATCAATACTGATATGGGTTCTTAAATCCCAAGATCGATCTTTTAAATCAATGCTGTTTTCTGTTGATATGTGAACAAAACATCACTAACCATTTTTTGAAACATGCCCCCCATCCTGCAATCGTCACAGGCATTGTGCTTTGTTGCTTCTAATATGAAACAAAATCTCAGCTTCCGAAGTTAGTGATGTCTTCATTATTTGATGTGTTTGAATAAATCTGTCATGAAAACAAGTTATTACGGCCACCGTTTAAATGTGTATATTTCAACTGCAAGTAGAAATAATTATATTATTGAAAAGTTATATAAAATATTGTCAGTACAAACATGTTTTTATGTAAGCATGGATTATTAAACAAATTTGATTAATTGATTATTAACTTAATTTTTGTTTTCAGTTTTCATTTGAATAAAACCTTTAATATCATTGAAAAATACACTTTCTTTCATCACTACATATAGGCTACAACAGCGTTTAAAGGCGCACCAGGGTAAAAGGCGCATTTGACTTTATTCTCTTTTAAACCACTAGATGGCACAACAATTCGCTTTTGATGATGCACATGGAAATTTGTCTGATCCTTGACGTGATCGCGGGCAGCAGCACAAAGTTGATTCTACGCTGATTTGATCTAACTTAATGTTTAATGTTTAATTTAATGTTTTTTTTAAATGTTATAGATTTATGTAGCAAATGAGAATCGATAAAATTAATGTCTATATTTTGAGACAAAGGTCTTGTTACTGATTTTTAGTTTTGTTTAAAGGGGAACTCGGCAACTCTAGCTATTTCTTCGCTGATTTTCACTTTTGTTGTCGCATGTTTTCTTAACGAGCTCCCCCTACAGCTTTGGGGCGTATATTTCACAACAATGTCGTAAAGTGCCGCTGCTCATGTGCATTTGTTATTATCGGAGCCGGCCAACTTTATTGTGTGGAGCTATGTCTACCAATGGTGGGTAATACATCATACACATTAAGGCAGGTGTGTGTGTTTATGTTGAATTGCCGTAAAGCAGTTTGTGTTTCTCGCTCGTTCTCGCTTGTTCTTGCTTCTCACGAGACTTCCTATTTCCAACTTACCGGGATGTTGGTCCCCATGTTGCAAGGTTGGTTTTCCGCCTAAGAACGTTGGGGGGAGCGGGGAAAGTCACCATTTTCACCGGAACAGGTTATTAAACCATCCTATTCATCCCATTCTAAATGGTTTTATTAAGTTGAAATAGTTGCCGAATGCCCCTTTAAGGTAAAAAAATCTAAATATTTTCAATAACGGAAGAATATATAAAAGTATGGTAATTCGGGTAAAAGCGCAACTGCTCTTGGGGCGAAAGGCACAATAATTAAGATGATAATAAATAGCTGGCTGACTTTTCCATTTTTTGACATGACATGGTTAGATTCAGATGGTAAATATCATATATCAAATTAGGTTTCCACCTTAGACATAATCACCATGAAACCATCATATTTAAAAAATAAATATAATATTAATTATATCAAATAATAAAATATCATATTTATTTGTTACTACTGTAAAGCTATATAAAAATTATTATGGGATTTATGGGATCTGATTCAATGCTTTCAGAATATTTACTTTTTTAAAATGTTTTTGTTTCTGTATTTTTAAAAATTAACCCATTTTAATGACAGTATATTTAAAGAACAACAATGAATTGGCCAATATATCGGTGCCTCCCAAATTTATATACAACTGTGTTATAACATTCATGCAGCTTTGTGGTACAGATTTGTGGTACTAAAGATGACTGTACAATACTCCCAGAACATCTTTATGATCGTTTCTAACTCTTGTGTCTGCACTTCTTTGCTTCAACATTATTATCTTGCTAGACTCTGCTTGACATGTTGTACTGTGTCTACATGTGATGTCTATTTAAGCAGAAGTTTCGATTGCGATCTTTTGAACGGCATCTACAGCAGCGTTTCGTCTTCAGTGGGGTGTGATTGATTGACAGACTTCAGTCTCACCCCATCTGGTTTTCCATCGGAGGCTGTGACAGTAAGCGTGTAGTGATCCATGATCTCTCTGTCCAGCGTCTTCGCCAGCAACAATAGCCCAGACCTGAAAGCAAAGATTGTGTTGTAAACCTGAGGACAAGTGGAACAAGGATAAAAGTATTAAAATTCACACCATGTGTTAAGAAAACAAAACTGGAAAACGTCATACGCAGAACAGGCCACAGCCAAAATCCAGACAAGTGAATCATTTTTTAGCGGAAATTAGTTCATCAAATATAGGCTGGATGGAATTATGTGCTGCTGAATGACATGGCCAGCAAATATGTTCATTCCTTGCAAGACCAGTGCCACTGTGAAAGGCTGAGGATATTTTACGTGTGCCTGGGGACGATTAGCACTGAATTAATTGTCAGTCGACAGCAGCCATGAGTGAAACATTGTGCCCCATTCAAATGAGTTCTAGGATGCAGTGCGTTTGTTAGCACATTTACCTTTGTTTACATGGTAATGCAAGTTTATTTGAGAGCCATACAAC
Organism: Gila orcuttii; assembly: GCA_026230005.1. NCBI lineage: Eukaryota > Metazoa > Chordata > Actinopteri > Cypriniformes > Leuciscidae > Gila > Gila orcuttii. The sequence continues at coordinate 7,928,698 of JAPDVR010000017.1, forward strand.
AAAACTGTGGATCGTGAAAGTTGGGGGATTGTTTGGTGGCCGGGTTACTTTGATTATTCTACGAATACCAATACAAACCAAATAAATCAATCAATAAATAAATACACACTTTATGGTAGGCATTATGGCATTTATGGCAGTAATAAAGGTTATTAGTGCATTTAATTAAATTAAATGTTTGGGAAGTGAACATACTTTTTAATTACGTTTTATTGATTTTTTTGTTTGTTTTGTTTTGCAATTTCAAGCAATAAAAATCATCTTGTGGTGTGACTATCCTCATCATGAATATTTTTTTTATTTATTTATTTATTTTTCTCGAAATGAAAAATATGCATAGAAATTAGGGATTCACTGATATGATTTTTTTGGGACGATACCAATTTTAACAAACAATTATTGTCCAAATCTGATAACAAATATTTGTCACTTGCTCTCTTATCTGAAGTTTTGTCATTAAAATAGATAGTGTTTTGATCATGTTTTCATTTATAAAAGCACATTCTGAATTGCATAGACGATTGGCTGATTCTAGCGGAATCAGAACAGTTAGCGGTTCGGCATCGAGATGTCGTCCTCGCTTATATGCGAAGGTTGGGGTTGAAGATCAATGCCAAGAAGAGTGTGCTTCTCCAGTACAGAGGACCACTTTACTTGGAGTGGTCTGGGACTCAGTCACGATGCGAGCCGTTCTGTCGCCCGCTCGTGTAGCTGCTATCCTTACTGCCACAAAAGAGCTAAAGCTAGGCCAGGCACACACTGTGAAACAGTTCGATAGACTGTTAGGCCTCAGGTCAGCAGCGTCCATTGTGATACCCTTTGGCCTGCTGTACGTGAGACCTTTGCAGTGGTGGCTCAGGACCAGAGGGTTCTACCCGAGGGGAAACCCATTCTGTATAATCAAGATCACGCGGCAGTATCCCCGCGCCTTGGTTATATGGATGAAACACTGGTTCTTGTCCCAGGTTCCGGTGTTGGGAGCTCTTTGCCATCGAGTTGCTATCTTGACAGATGCTTCCCTCACCAGCTGGGGAGCGGTATTGGAAGGCCGCTCAGCTCAGGGCTTGTGGAGGAGTCATCATCTCTTTTGGCACATGATTTGCCTAGAGATTATGGTCGTCGTCAATGCGTTGAGACATCTCCTCCCAGACCTGAGGGGCCATCATGTGTTGCTCTGGAACAGTGACTGTTAGGCCTCAGGGCAGCAGCGTCCAATGTGATTCCCTTTGACCTGCTGTACGTGAGACCTTTACAGTGGTGGCTCAGGACCAGAGGGTTCTCCCCGAGGGGAAACCCACTCCATATGATCAAGATCACGCGGCAGTATCCCGGCGCCTTGGTTATATGGAGGAAACTCTGGCTCTTATCTCACAGACAACACGTTGGTGGCCTCTTATTTTGGTCCCTCAAGAAAATATGCTATCTGAGGGCAGTGTATATTCCAGGGGGCCAGAATATTGGAGCAGACACCCTGTCGAGGCAGGGGCTGAGGCCAGGGGACTCCACCCTGAGGCGGTGGAGCAAATATGGGAGTTTTACGGCCAGGCAGAAGTGGACCTGTTCACGTCTCAGCATACGACGCACTGTCCACTCTGGTTCTCTCTCACTCAACCAGCCCCCTCGGGGCTGGACGCTATGGTGCAGACGTGGCCGAGGCTACGTCTGTATGCATTTCCCCCTGTTGCTCTGCTCCCAGGAGTTCTGGAGTGAATCCGCCAGGATGGTATAAGCCTATTGCTAGTAGCACCACCCTGGCCAAGCGAATTTGGTTTGCGGACCTAATTCTTCTCCTCGACGGCCCTCCTTTGGAGATTCCGATCAGGAGACACCTTCCGTCTCAGGCAGGGGATGCAATATTGCACCCCCGGCAGGGGATTTGGAAACTGTGGGTTTGGCCTCTGAGGGGGCCCAAGTCATAGAGAGTGGTCTCTCAACCGAGGTTGTTGAGACCGTTCTAAGCTCCAGAGCTCCCGCTACGAGGAAACTATATTCACTATTTCGAGAGTTTTTCACTTCTTGGTGTTACCAGTGTCAGTGGAATCTGGTTAACTGTTCAGTGAACACAGTATTTGAGTTTCTGCAAGAACGCTTTGTATCAGGTCTATGTCCTTCCACACTTAAGGTATACGTGGCGGCCATTGCGGCTTTCCACGCCCTGGTGGGTGGTACATTTTTGGGTCGAGACCCCCTGATCACTCGTTTCCTTCGTGGCACTTTGAGGCTGAGGCCTGCAACTTGCACTAGGGTGCCGGCTTGGGATCTTGCAATAGTTCTAGAAGGCCTATCTGGGGCTCCCTTTGAGCCCTTAGATTTGGTCTCAGAGAAGTTCTTTCTTTTAAGACTATTTTCTGCTAGCTATTTCGTCCCTTTAAGAGTCGAGACCTTCAGGCCCTTTCGGTCCCCACCTGCCTTGAGTGCACCGGGGATGGCCAAGGCAATCTTACCCCAAACATGGATATGTTCCTAAGGTGCCTACCATTATTCCGAGGCCTATTGTGCTGCAGGTTTCTGTCCTCCCCCGTTTATCGGACCAGGAAAAGCTGAACCTTTTGTGCCCAGTGCGAGCACTGGACACTTATGTTCATCGGACTTCTCTGTCGAGAAAATCCAACCTATTGGGCAAATAGATAGTCGAGACTATTCTTCTTGCTTGTGAGTCCTCTGGCCAACCATTTGGTGGTCAGGGCTCATTCCACTAGGAGTATGGCTTCTAAGCTTTATTATCTGGATTTCTCTCGAAGACGTTTGTGATGCGGCGGGCTGGTCCTCACCGCTCACATTCGTGAGGTTTTACAGCTTGGACCTGGATGCTGCCCCAGGTGCTTTTTACTTAGTTTGCTGACAGTTTTATCATCTGGCATTTTGTAAGTACGGCATATTGGGTATTCTCGTTCCCAAAGCGTCATAGACGCATCGCGAGTTCCCTCGAAAGGGAACGTCTCAGGTTACGACTGTAACCCTAGTTCCCTGAGAAGGGAACGAGACAATGCGTCGCCCTGCCATACTTCCTGCATCCCTGCGATCGACTTTGTTTCGGCACTAGAAGCTAACGCGAGTAACGCACCGGATGTGCTTATATCCTTTCCTGGTCATGACGTCACCCGCCCGTGGCGTTCATTCATTCATTCCATTGGAATAGTTGACATACGTGCTTCAGAGGTAATCACGCGAAGGCGTTCCCAAAGCGTCATCGACGCATCGTCTCGTTCCCTTCTCAGGGAACTAGGGTTACAGTCGTAACCTGAGACGTTATTTAGTAAAGAGCATTTTTTGTATTTTTGTCTTTTATATCTATAGAGTTATACAAAATAATACCTAATTTAGTACTTATTTCATCACACTTTTATGCAATCGACTTTGTTGTTATTCAAGATTAAAGCATTTTAATATTTTTTACCATTTGATAAATAACTGCTGCCTTGTTTGATATAAAGAGTACACACACACACAAGCACGCACGCACGCACGCACGCGCCCACGCACGCACGCACACACACACACACCTAAAATAAAATATTACAGGCCTAATTTGTGCAGAAAAATGTTGCTAATATTTCAGAACATTTAATGCCTTCTTAATTAGATTCCAAATGTTTAATGCATGAGATGCATTGCTGAAATACCATGTGTAAAAGAACCAAAATTATTTAGTGAATTCACCCTTTCATGTTTTCAAACAGTCAATCATTCTGTCTTGACACAAACTGTCCCCTAAAACCCACAGAGGATCTGTAAAACGGGTGGACACAATCGCAGACAGTCATGCATTCTCCAAACGAAATAAGCAAATTCAAAGTGGCATCTTTAAGTCTCCAGAGGACCTCATGTATATTCATAACACATTCACTGCAAAGCAAAGTCTGCACGCCTAAAAAAGCATGCATGCATGCACGTATGCTTTTAGACGTGCAGACGATGCCCTGAACAGCATCAATTGGAATGATAACCAGAGAACACAGAGTTTATTATTGTTAATATAGACTGCAGCTGCAAAGATAAACCAAACCAGACGAGCTGGTTATGGAAATGCATTTATATCTGGGGTTTTATGAATACCTAAAAGTGAACTGTATGATATTTATATATTGTCTCAAGACTTGGAATTTGTTGTGATTTGTCCTTTTTTTTTTTTTTTTTTGTAATATGAAAATATACTGTAACTTTTAGTACTCAAAACTTCCTCTGCAATTGAAACTAAAGTTAAAAAAGAGACTTGTTTTGAAGTTACTTTTGCAACTCTCTTACGTCAGGCAGAATACATTTGAATAAATGCACATAAATGCAAGATTCCCCACAGTCAGACATCAATAATGACAGAAACTTGTCACATTGAAGTAAAATAAATATGACAAGCTGAACACCATTTACACTATGCAGAAAAATCTGCTAAACTGTTATTCCTGGCTGTGTGTAGCACCTACAGCTTTGCATATCCTTCTGAGGAATCCCAACGTTTTTATTTTTAACAATGTCTATGATCATTTCAGTCATCTTGTAACAGTTTGAATGTAACATTTCAGCACAGATTGTTTTATGAATGCCGCAATGTAATTCAGTTTTGATTTATATGCTTTGGTGATCACGTTTGTACGGAGCCCCGAACATGACATGCAGAAAAAAAAAAAAAAATAGGCTAAATCATGAGCGCAATTTACTAATTCATTCCCTCGATTTATAAATCGTGCACACGATTTACCTTTTTTTTCTTGCATGTGCTGGGCGCTGTACGTTTGCTTACTTGTAAGCAGCTTCTATCCACTTATTTTGATTTACACATGTCCTTTGCTTGTTTTTGGATCTGGAGATTCCGTACTATTTAAGTATATTTTTAATAGCGCCACCTACTGTATAACCGTGAAAACACGGATTGCCGAAAAAACGTCATTGGCTGGGAAGCGTTGTTTCTTAAATTACACAAAATCTCATCAATGGTAGGGAAACAGTTAAAGAGGGTAAGTGATAAAATGATAATAAAAAAGGTACCAAAAACAATTATAATATTAGAAGTGGACTTCAAGTAAATAAATAAAATTATTTAAAAAAAAAAAAAATAAAATTTTAAGTGTGATATGATCCTTTTAAGTTATAAAGACGGCCCCCACGAAACAACATACTATTAAGTGTCTTTACTCCCAAAGACACAAAGCTCGAAGATCTAATATATCATGCTTTATGTAAAAGTTATCAGCCATATCTGGATTCCAAAATAAAGTAGGTGAGCCTAAGCTAAATTGAGAATATTTAAAATCCATTTAAAACTCTTACATTTCTTCCTCTTGAAAATCTATTAGTCATTTTGAACTTTCCTGAATCATTCCACTTTTAAATTGTAATTTTGCTAACTTTATGAAAGGATAACCCCACACTTTCAACCCCATGAATGTGCTTTTTAAACATATACTTTATATTATCATATTCACCCTCCAGCCAGACTTTTCTAGGCTCCACAGTTACACAATCCCCTCTAACAGACAGCTCTATCGTAAACTCCGCAGGGAGCAGAAGGCATTGTGGGAAGGAGGAGAGGAAGGAAAGGGGCTGTATATTCATGAGAGATAAGCACAGGTAGTTCAAGAAATAAAGCCACATTAGTTCTGTTCTTCATCTGTGTTCATTGAAAGAACAGTAACAGTTCATTAGAAGTGTATGGTTGAGAAACTGTAGCTAGCTTAAATAACTGGAGAACAGGATCAGAAACTTTGCTCCGGGCTATGATTGAAATACCCTTTGGTACCCTCCACACTACGGACTATAACATGCTTTACTAAATGCATTACTAAAGAAAGAAAGTGTGAGATATCAGCCACTATCCTCACCTAATGTTGTTTACTCGTTTTACTGAGTGCTAAATCAAATCAAATGCATCTGAGGATTTGCTCTACAAACATTTAAGGACTATCGGTCCTTCACTGCAAGCAAAAGCTGAAATGTCTTAAGCTGCTATTTGAAATGGAGGATTGAATATTTTCATCGGTTCTTATTAATTATGCATCATGTTTGTGTCAGAATGTAATCTGAATCCAGTGCATACTAGGACGTAGCTAACCAAGACACAAATATTTCAAAGAGAATACGCTTTTGTTTCTCTGTATTTTTCTGTGTGAGTGCAAAGCAAAATAAAGACAGTGCTTGTATCACAATTAAGACATAATTTTTTGCTTATTCAAAGCCAGAAACGATAGATTTTGGCAGAGCAGCCTTTTTCCGGCCTTTAACGCCAGCTTACGTTTGGGAGACTTCAAAGACGTTGTTTGGATCTCCTCTCAGGATGGTATATGTAATGGGATCTCTTTCACGGTCGGTTGCCTGCAAATGACAGAAAGCGCTTTTGTGTTAATTCAATTACGCTCAGAAAGACTCAACCTCCATACTTGGTCATCATGAAAAATAAAAAATATATAGGCCTACTGTATTTGGGCATGTAACTATATATATATATATATATATATATATATATATATATATATATATATATATATATATATATATACATATATACATATATATATATATATATATATATATATATATATATTTTTTTTTTTTTTTTTTTTTTTATGTTTTAAAAGTGCGCTCACAAAAGCTGCAATTATTTGAGTAAAACAAATACTGCAAAAAAGCAATACTGTGAAACATTATAATAATAATTAAAAAAAGTGTAATAATTAATAATTAAAAAAGAAATAATTTAAAATGAAATTTATTTCTGTGATGACAAAGCTGGAATTTCAGCATCATTGCTCCAGTCCTCAGTGTCACATGATCCTTAAAAAAGGATTCTAATATGCTGATCTGCAGCTTAAGAAGCATCTATTATCAATATCAAACTTTTTTTTTTTTTTTATAAATAAATATAGGAAAACTTGCCAGTTAAGACATTTATAATGTTACAAATGATTTATATTTGAAATAAATGCTGTTATTTTGAACTTACTATTTATCAAGGAATCATGAACTAAAAATGTATCACAAAAATATTCAACAAAAAGAAAAAAACAGAAAATAACATTACTAATAATTGAGCACCAATAATAATTATTCATAACTGAGCAGCAAATCAGCATATTAGAATGATTTTGAAGGGTCATGTGACATTGAAGACTAGAGCAATTATGCTGAAAATTCAGCTTTTCAACATTTTATATATTCAAATATAAAACCGTTTAAATTGTAATAATATTTCACAATATTAATGTTTTGGTTGTATTTTTGATAAATTTAATGGAGCCTTGGTGAGCAGAAGAGACAAAAACATTTAAAAAACATTATTATTACAACCTTTTGACAGATAGTGTATACATTTGTATCTACAATATTAGTATTAATAATATTTAACACATTTTTGTTTAAACAAGATCCTAATGAGAGTAGCTTAAAAAGATAGATCACCCAAAAATGAAAATTCAGTTGTCATTTACTCACCCTAAAGTTGTTCCAAACATGTTCTGTTGCACACAAAAGGATATATTAGGGAAAAAAATACAATGAAAGTCAATGGCTACCATCAACTGTTTGGTTACCAACATTATTTAAAATATCTTATTTTGTGTTCAGCAAAAGAAAGAAACTCATACAGGTTTGGTACAACAATTGGTGAGTAAATGATGACAGAATTTTCATTTTTTGAGTGAACGATCCCTTTTATCATGGAGCTGATGGGGATGTCACCTGTATGTTGAGCAGTGTGGCTCCAGTCCTCATGGCCTCATTGATCTCCAAGCTGTATATGAGCTGAGGGAAACGGGGAGGGCTCTGGTTGTTGGGGGGCAGCACTTCGATATACACTGTAGTGATGGAACTTCTGAAGAATCAAAAGGAATAGAGTTTATATTCCTTTATTAGACAAACGTATTAAGTGACTCACTCAAAGGTATGACATGATAGCTTATGCTTCCCCTCCAGTTACCAGCTATGCCAGACCAGCCACAAAACAATCAGGGATGGAGTTTCAACATATAATTTCCTGGAAATTCAGTACTGTGTTCTGTACTATGGCTTTTCTCCAAAATATAGTGATCTAATGAAATAGGCACCATTGTAAGGCACCAGAGACACTCCTATTGCAAAAAATAGAGATTCTATAATTATGCTGCCTTCTAAGATACCATATTTTGTCCCAACTATAAGGCAACACAAGGGATGAAAGTATAAATACATAGTATAAAATAGCATAAGTCAGTCACTAATGCGCCACTTGAGGCCGTTACAGTCACTCCCCTAAACCTCACTCCCATCCGGGTCACGGCACCAATGTTACACAGTACTAGCATTGTTCCGAGTCAGATTTGAACTGTTGTATTTGACATGTGAGGTGGGAGCACTAACAAGGATGCCAAAGACAGCAGTATCAGTTGCCAGTGCGCCTCTTGAGGTCAGGGGAGTGAGGTTTACCCACTCTTACTATCTGGCCTCTGTTACATATACATTTATTTGTATAAGAGTTTTCTAATCTTTATGAATGCATCACGGAAATTTTTTTGACAAACCGTTCTCCCTTGACTTCCATTGTAAGTACATTATTGTAAACATTGTTTTCTCTTGGTTTCAGTTTTGCGAACTGAAAGACAATTCAAACATACTTTCTGCAGTAATGAAGAAATGTAATCAGATGCTTTCGATTGAGCAAATGCAGCATTTCCTTTATGGGCTCTGATATGGATTTTCTGTCTTTTGACAAAAGAAATCACCAAGCTTCCTCCCAGATCTGAACACTTTTAAGTCTAGCTAACAATAGCAGTCCAATTGCTTTGGTTGATTTCTGGATGTTTAGTGAAAACCCAACCATGTATTGCTGTTGTCATTATTTTATGACACATTGTATCAAGGCACTCATCAAACTTTTGTGGAGAAGTGGTTGAAGCAAATTGGATTGGGGATCATTCTGTTTGGAAACTTTCCAATATGGTGGATTTGATGCCACCGGTTTCATAAAATTTTAAAATGGGAAGATAAGAGATGAAAATAACTCTCTGGTTCTCACAAGCTCAACCGCCATCTGTCCAACACATAAAATAGCACACCTGCTGCCTTTAACCATAAACCTCTCTACACACACAAAAATATATATTCAAGTCTAAATTTAAGTTCCATGTTTTTGACTAGTCCATCTGTTAGGATTACACAGTTTTTACATAAGTTTTTACATAAAAAAAAAGTAATGTGATGTACATTTATCAGTCATACATAAATGGGTATTTGTTAACAACTGTTCATTGTTAGTTCCTGTTAGCTCAGGTCCATTAAAATAATATTAACAGATACAACTTTTAAATTGTAATAATCTAATAGTAAATGTTAAAATTAACATTAAGTTACATTATTAAATGCTTTCATATTAACTATTAGTAAAAAAAATATAACCTTATTGCAAAGTGTTCCCAGTTTGCTAATTTGTTTATGCTACAACAGTGTAATCCAAAGGAAATAAACATTTGGTTTCACTTCATTTTGATGGTTCCTTTAACACATTTTTTTTTTTACTACAAGTAACGTTACACCTACATTTCTACTAGCTCTCATTGAAGTGTTAGTAGAGTATTAGAAGACTGGTAGGGTTATGGTTAGAATAAATTGACATGTAGTTGCAAAGTTACTTGTGGTCGGTAGAATGCCTGTTGGAGGACCATCAAAATAAAGTATTAGCAGATATGAAGCAGGGAGTCTACTAATACTCTAATGAGAATTAGTTGACATGTAGTTGCAAAGATATACTTATAGTCAACAGTATGTTCAAAAGAGATTGTCAAAATAAAGTGTTGTCAATTCGAATACATAAATCTTAATTTTAGGCCTCGATAAAGTGTACCTCGTTAAGTGGGAACACAGTTCTAACCAAGTATAACTCTGTAGAGAAGAACTTCAAGTTTAGGATCTGTTGATTTGTTGTGTATATTAGAGGCATTTAAACTAGTTCCCGAACAGTAAAGCGAAACAATGCATTTCCTGAACTTCACTTGCACTCGTTCTATTTCTGCTTCATTCCACTGTATTGATCCAGCAGTCAGCAAGAATTACAGCGGTTGGTATGAATTGGACAAGAGGGGAGGTAGTGGCAATTAGAGTGAAAAGAGCTTGATTTCCGCTCTTCCAAGTGTCAGATGGACAAGAGCATGGGGCCAATATCGGCAGAGTTCTCAGAGATATTTCCGAAGCAAAATTTGTCACCATGTGGCATTGTATTGATCTAAAACTGGGCATGTGAGGTTGAGTCTTCTGTTAGAGAGTGAGAGGGACACTCTTTTCAACCCTCATTGGGTATTCAGTTGATTTACCTTCTCTGGGACACAGGGCCGTTGTCGGAGGCCCTAACGGTGAGGGCGTAGGAGCGGCCCACGGTCAGGTTGACACTAGGTGGCACGGTGATCACTCCTGTACAGTCATTGATGGTGAAGTGTCCCTGATCCCCCGCCAAGATTTTGTAGCTCACCAACCCGTTGGGACCGTCATCAGCATCCACTGCTGTCAGCTAAAAAAATATATATATATATTGGTGCCGTTACTTCAGAAAGGACCTGCAAAGGTGCTTATTCACATTCTTCACTGTTCAAGCTTTTGAATCATGAAACCTGTCAAGTACATGTCCAGAACCGGGTCATGTTTGCCAGATTCACTAAAATATTCAGATTTAATATTTCAGCACATTCAGCACCTGGCAACACTGGATTTGTTTGGCAACACTGGTTTGTGAATAATGGCACAGTTTTCTTTTTGTGCTGAAGTTCACTACTAAGTAATTAGTTTGTTTGTTCGTTCGTTCATTCATTCATTCATGTATTCTTTTATTCATACATACATGCATACATACATACATTCATTCAAACATTTTTATGACAATTAAGCATATTTTGCATCTGTATTCTAATTACCATAATGCTAAAAAATAATAATATAGAATGATATAACTTGTATTTAATTATGTATTATGTATACATATGGGTAGAATATGGATATTGAATATTGCTTGCTTGACAGCTAGCCATATTTTAACCATGTTCATACTATTTAACTGAATATATTGAATTATTTTCACACTTAACAGATTTATGCAGATTCTAAGCAATTTGAAAATAAGATTGGAGAAAAATAAAAAAATAAAAAATCATAAAGGTGCATCAAATAGGTGCAATGACAATGCAAGGTACGATGCAAAAACTAATATTTTATGATATATAAATTGTATTTAAGTATGTATTTAATATTTATGTCTCAGGCTCATATTGATTACTGTCTTTAATTTATACAGGAATAAATGATTAACAAAAACGTAAATACTTATATAGATGGTACTTTAACTAATAATAATAATAATAATAATAATAATAATAATAATAATAATAATAATGATAATAATAATAATAATAATAATAATAATAATAATAGTAAAATTACTGTTATTACTGTAATAGAATAATGAGAATCACAAATTAAAAAATATGAATAACAAAAATAATATGCAAAAAAAAAATAAGATATACTATGTATATATGCATAAAGATTAAGAAGATTAATGTTTATGCAGATTTTTTTTTTTTTATGAAATATGAAATGTGACCCAGACACGTTTTTTGAGAATTACACAAATACCATTGATATTTTCGACTCACTGATTCTTCAGACAGAGAGATAATGATTTATTTCAGAACCTTTATAAATTGACAACTACAAGCATACACTGGAGCAGTTAACCTTTTAGATGATACAACTTGCACTTTTTAATTTTGACTTCTGGGGTTAATATTTCAGCATGTCAGAGCAAACCTGCGCTCTGCTCATATCCTGATAGCAAAGAGATCAGTTATGCACACACATTTCAAAAGAAAATTCCGGTTAATACAAATATTAATCCGAGATCTGAGCAATTATTCTAGCAATAAGCCCCTCATAAATGGAAACTACAGCTATTAATTCAAATTAGTGGATTAAGGTTGAAAATCTCTGCAAAAAAAAAAAAAAAAAATGTTGTCTTGTTTTCCAGGAAACATATCTTAACATTCAATGTTTTCTTATTCATATCTTAACAGATCAATGTAGAATATTTTTTTTGTAAAAAAATAAGATTATGGATATTTTCAGAGAATATATCCATGGTTAATTTTTCTGGCTGTATATATAAAACACAATATTATATATATATATATATATATATATATATATATATATATATATATATATATATTTTTTTTTTTTTTTTTTTTTTTTTTTTTAAATTAGGCTTTTTAGATAAGGGATGGGCATCTTCGGACCTGGAGGGCCATAGTCTACATCCCTAATCAAGCACACCAGAACAATGTCTTCAGGATTACTAGAAAGCTACAGGCAGGTGAGTTTTTATCAGGGTTGGAGCTAAACGTCTCAGGTTACTATTGTAACCATAGTTCCCTGAGAACAGGGAACGAGACGATGCGTCGATCGACGCCATGGGAACGCCCCCAGCGTGACTGCGTCTGAAGCATCTATGTCAACTAGTCCAATGGAAAGAATGAGCGTCACGGGCGGGTGACGTCATGACCAGGAAATGATAAAAGCACATCCGGTGCAAACCGGCATTAGCTTCGAAAATTGCCGAAGCAAGCTGATCACAGGGATGCTGGAAGTATGGCAGGGTGACGCATCGTCTCGTTCCCTGTTCTCAGGGAACTATGGTTACAATAGTAACCTGAGACGTTCCCTTACGAAGGGAACTCAACGATGCGTCGATCGACGCCATGGGAACGAGAATACCCAAAGCGCCAGAATTCCAAGTACCTGAGTGTTAGTCTGTTGTAACTAAGCACTAAGCACCTGAGAACCTGGGGCAGCATCCAGGTCCAGGCAGTAAAACCTAATGAATGTGAGCGGTGAGGACCAGCCTGCCGCATCACACACGTCTTGAAGAGAAACTCCAAGTAATAAGGCTTTAGAGGCCGCCATACACCTCGTAGAGTGAGCTCTGACCGCCAAAGGACACGGCTGGTCAGAGTACTCGTATGCAAGTGAAATAGCCTCAACTATCCACTTACTAACCGTCTGTTTAGAAGCAGGAAGACCCTTCTCAGGTGATCCAAGCAAATAAATAACTGGTCGGACTTCCTCATTGAAGATGTCCGATAAACATAAGTATCCAGTGCTCGCACTGGACACAAGAGGTTCAGCCTTTCCTGGTCCGCAGTGTGCCACGAAGGAAACGTGAAATCAGGGGGTCTCAACCCAACGATGTACCCCCCACAGGGCGTGGTAAGCCGCAATGGCCGCCACGAAGACCTAAAGCGTGGAAGGACATAGACCTGACGTAAAGCGCTCCTGCAGGAACTCGAGTACTGTGTTCACAGAACAGTTAACCGGATCCCACTGATGTCGGTGACACCATACAGAAAAAACTTTCCATTTAAGCGCATATAGTTTCCTAGTAGCTGGAGCTCTGGAGCTTAGAATGGTCTCAACAACCTCAGTTGAGAGACCACTCTCTATGAGTTGGGCCCCCTCAGAGGCCAAACCCACAGGTTCCAAATCTCCAAATATTGTGCCCCCGGCCTGAGACAGAAGGTCTCTCCTGATCGGGATTTCTCCAAGGGAGGACCGTCAAAGAGATGGATCAGGTCCGCAAACCAGATCCGACTCGGCCAGCGTGGTGCTACTAGCAGTAGGCTTATTCCGTACTGGCGAACTCGCTCCAGAACTCCTGGGTGCAGAGCAACAGGGGGAAATGCGTACAGACGTAGCCTCGGCCACGTCTGCACCATAGCATCCAGCCCAGGGGGCTGGGTGAGTAAGGGAGAACCAACGTGGACAGTGCGTCGTATGCTGAGACGCAAACAGATCCACCTCTGCTTGGCCGTAAAACTCCCAAATAATCCCCTGGCCTCAGCTCCTGCCTCGACAGGATGTCTGCTCCAATATTTTGGTCCCCAAGAATATACACTGCCCTCAGGGAGAGTACCTTCCCCAGAGACCACAGGAGGATCCTCAGACCCCCCTGACGGTTCAGATAAGAGACCACCGATGTGTTGTCTGTACGGACGAGCACATGATGACCCCTCAGGTCTGGGAGGAATTGCTTCAACGCATTGAAGACAGCCATCATCTCCAGGCAATTTATGTGCCACGAGAGATGATGACTCTTCCACAGACCCTGAACCGAGCGGCCTTCCATTACCGCTCCCCAGCCGGTGAGGGAAGCATCTGTCGAGATAGTAACTCGATGGCAAAGAGCTCCAAACACCGGACCCTGGGTTAAGAACCAGTGCTTCCTCCATATAACTAAGGCACGAAAGCAACGCCGCGTGACCTTGATCATACGAAGTGGGTTTCCCCTCGGGGAGAACCCTCTGGTCCTGAGCCACCACTGTAAAGGCCTCATGTACAGCAGGCCAAAAGGTATCCCGTTGGACGCTGCTGCCAAAAGACCCAACAGTCTCCCGAACTGTTTTACAGTGTGTGACTGGCCTAGCTTCAGCTCTTTTGTGGCTGACAGGATAGCAGCTACACGAACGGGCGATAGGGTGGCCCGCATCGTCACTGAATCCCATACCACACCAAGGAAAGTGGTTCTCTGTACTGGAGAAAGCACACTCTTCTTGGTATTGAGCCTCAACCCCAACATCTGCATATGAGCGAGAACGACACCTCGGTGCCGAACCGCCAACTGCTCTGATTCCGCTAGAATCAGCCAGTCGTCGATGTAGTTCAGAATACGTATGCCCTGCAGCCTGAGCGGGGCTAGAGCTGCATCTACGCATTTCGTGAACGTGCGGGGTGATAGAGCTAGACCGAAAGGAAGTACCCAATACTGGTATTCTTTGCCCCCGAAAGAAAACCTTAGGAACCTCCTGTGCTGAGGGAAGATGGAGACATGGAAGTAAGCGTCCTTCAGATCTATCGTGACAAACCAGTCCTCGGATCTGATTTGAGTCACGATCTGTTTGAGTGTCAGCATCTAGAACTTGAGTTCCTGTACTGAACGATTTAACAGACGAAGATCTAAAATGGGACGTAACTCTCCATCATTTTTTGGAACAATGAAATAACGGCTGTAAAAACCCGACCTCGGTCGGGTGAGTACACCTGTTCTATAGCTTCTTTCGCTAACAGGGCCTTTACCTCTTGCTCCATTACCAGAGCCTGCTCGGGATGCACCACTGTGGGAAACACCCCGCTGTAACGAGGAGGACGTGAACCAAACAGGATTCTGTATCCTTTCTCTACAATCTGCAGGACCCAACGAGAAATATTCGGCAGAAGCTTCCACGCTGCCCGAAAATTTACTAAGGGAACCAGCCTCTCGAGGCTGGTCTCTGGTGTTAACGAGACAGCCAGTCCCGGAGCCTGAAACATAATTGCAGGAACTACCTGAACTGGCTGCTCTAAAACCCCCCTCAGAGGGCGCGAAACCGATGCAGTGCCGCAGCATAGCATCAGCGACTCGCTGGAGACCGCTGCGCCCCAAAGCACCAAGGGTGACGGGGTTGGCAGAATGGTCCCGTGAGGACCCCGAAGTGGAACGGGCACCGTATTCTGAGGTGTACACCGCTCCACTTCGGTCGGGGCTGTCCTCACAGGTCTGACGCCAGTGACGTCAGGACCTCTTTTTTTTTTTTTTTGAGCCGAAGTCTTCTTCGCCTGAAGAACGGTCCTCAGATCCGGCTTCGACTTAGAAGACTTCGACTGAGAGTGTTGCGCCTGTTTCCATTGTTTATGTGGAGGTGCACGAGACGAAACACTCTCTTTCTGTTGCACATGATATGATGAGCTCGACGGCTGGGGCTGCTCACGCCCAGCAGCCCCAGGGGGCTGGACACGGCGAGGGATAAACTTTTTAAAAGCGTCAGCTTGCTTCTTAGACTCCTGAAATTGCTCGACGACCGCGTGGACTGCGTCGCCAAAGAGACCAGAAGGTTCAAGCGGAGCATCTAATAAAAAAGCTCGATCTTTTTCTTTAATCTCTGACAGATTTAACCATAAGTGTCTCTCAGTAGCTACCAAGGCTGCCATAGACCGCCCAATTGCTCTGGCGGTCTCCTTAGTAGCCCTGAGAGAAAGATCGGTAGCACGACGAAGTTCTCGAATATCGTCATGAGTAATTCCCTCACTACTATCCAGATCCCCCAGCAGGTCAGATTGATACGCCTGTAGCACTTTTTTTGCCATTGTATGCAGACATGCTCCAGCTTGACCTGCTGCCGTATAAGCTTTGCCCACTAAAACCGAGGTGGCTTTAAGCGGTCTAGTGGGCAAAGCCGAGGCTTTCAGGGACGATGCGGGACCAGGCGAAAGATAGCTGTTTTTTATGCTAAATTCTGTTCCGCCTGGGGCATCGCCTCATAACCATACTCTTTTAGCCCTCTCATTCTCGAATAAGTGTTAACTTGAGGGCTAAAAAGTCGTGAAGAGTAAGGTTTATTCCATGATTTCGATATTTCATTGTGAAGATCGAAAAAAAAAAAAAAAAAAAAAGGGAAGCTCTCGTGGTGGAGATAATGTAGTGGATGATAAAAAGCGCTCATCTAATTTACTTTTAGGACGAGCGCCTTTATTCTCAGATGGCCATACAATATTTAATTTTTTACAGCCCGTGACATAACATCCACCAGCTCATCATATGCTGGGGAAATAAATTGTGAATCTTTTTCCCCCCTGTGTGTGCTTTCACTCTCCATACTCATAACATCGACCTCCTCGGAGGAAGAGCATTGAAGTAATGGAGGGCTCTCTCCCCGGGCGGAAGAAACCGCAGAGCGTGCTTCCGACACCGGGGGGAGAGCGCTGGATCTTCCGGGTAAGGAAGGAGAAAAGGCCAAGAGCCCGTCTCCAACCCCTCCGAAAGATCCTTCCGCGATCCCCAGGAATGCATTCTCCGCGCCGCATCGGCAGACGCGGGTCCTGATCCCTGAGGATCGCGAGCCTGCCCACTCTTTACATCAAAGAGTGACAGGCGAGAGCGGAGCATGCGGAGCGGTATTCGCATTTCACAGTGTTGACACTCAGCCTCCTCGAAGGCTGAGATCGCATGCTCCACTCCCAAACAAATGACACAAAGCTCGTGTGTGTCCCCACCCGTTAAATAACATGGGCAGGGAGGAACACACTGCTTGTACACTTGTTTCGCCATAACGTTTCCGAATAAATTGCAACAGACAACAATAAATAGACAGAGACAGTATAACACAGATCGCTTGCTGAGGCAACAGAAGCTAATGCCGGTTTGCACCGGATGTGCTTTTATCATTTCCTGGTCATGACGTCACCCGCCCGTGACGCTCATTCTTTCCATTGGACTAGTTGACATAGATGCTTCAGACGCAGTCACGCTGGGGGCGTTCCCATGGCGTCGATCGACGCATCGTTGAGTTCCCTTCGTAAGGGAACTAGAGGATGCTTAGATGTCTTCCTTGGAAAACAAGATGAAATGCTAATAAAGAAACTGATTTTAATGCAGTAAAAGCATAACTTATTGATTACCTGTAAGACTGTGTCCCCAGGCTGCATGTCTGTGTAAACATTCATACTGTAGGAGACGTTGGGGAAGGTGGGTGTGTTGTCATTGGCATCAATCACAGTGATATTAACAGTGACTGGAGAGCTCTCCTGAACTCCATCTGAGGCAATCATCTACAGACACAGGCAAGTAATAAAACCGTGAGGCAGAAAAAAGGCATTGATAAGAACCACATTTGCTTCTTAATTTCATAATTGCACATTGTGCACGGATGAATCACTGAAAATCAGCCATTTTAGAAAGGAAAGGCTTAAAGCAAAATTTTTAAAATTGCTGCTAATTATACCATCAGCAAACATATACTGTGACATAATATTTTCACATTTTCCCTTTAATTATTGTGATAGCATAGGCCTAGCCAAATTACTCAAATGAATGCTATTGCGTGGAGAGAACAGTCCATTGGCGGTACTCCCAACTGCCTCACTAGCTGTCAACTAGACTAATGGGATATCACAGAGAGGTTGTAGACTGTGCTGTGAGAAGGGTGAAGCGTTTTTGTCAACCTCCACATGGAATTAAAAGCTGAAGCTCGAGCACAAAAGGATGTAGTCAAGTCAAATATTATGAATAAAAGAAAAAAAAACAACATGTTGATAATTGGTATTTTTACCAATTTATTTTTGACAGCCGATATCAATGCCGATAATAGGGCCTATATGATATCACACTATTTGATTTAAAGATAGTAAATAACACGTGCATCATTTCTGCAATTAAATTTTGCAATTTAAAAAAAGTGTTGCATAATATTAACAAAAAAAAATAAGAACTAATTTGAACTTGATTATTAGATCCTGTTACAGTATTTTTCACAAATAAAGAAGTCAGATACACTGGAAGTAAACACTGTAACCAACAGTACACTCTGTCTGTGTGGACTAAGAATAATTATTTCTCAAAGAAAAGGTAATCCTATTTGTTAGGGGTGTGACGAGGCACTTATCTCAAGAGACGAGACGAGACGAGACAAGACTTTTTTCAGAAATCCTCAATGACAAAATTCATGACTGGAAACATTTTCTGCAGGAGCATTTTGAAATGTTTTAACATTTAACTAATAATCTTCTAATGCATGTCATTTTAGGTCTACTTAATGAGTATGAATTATCAAATGCCTTGAAAGAAAACAATATGCAATATTTTACTTTCACTTTTAAATTCGTGATCGCATAGCCTAGAAATCTAGACGCACCCTAGCGGCAGCAAAATGTATTTTGCAGCCAGTGTACTGTAGCAACGTTGGCTTTCGAGCTGGAAAAACCAAACTCTAGTCAGGCCAATCACATCGTGTATAGAGTTGGCGGGCCTAACATAATGACGGAAGAGTTGTGACGGATCCGCGTGAATTCCCTGCTACTTGAAAACATAGAAGATGACCGCTGCTGCTGGCGAACAGCGGTCTTTTGAATCGGCTTTGCCCGTGACTTTGGAGGACTTGGAGTTAAGCTTTTCTTTGAGAAAAGAACAAAGAACGGCACTTAAGTCATTCTTAAAAAAGGAAGATGTGTTCAGGGTTTTGCCGACCGGATACGGCAAAAGTTTAATATATCAACTAGCTCTGCTGGTGGGAAAACGCATGGGACTTACTCAGCCACAACCGTTTGTTGCTCTGTTTGATTGTAGCGCTATCCTATTGCGTGCACTGCAGAGGGAATTTGAAAGACAACTGGTTATCCCGCCCCTCGGATTGAGGCATGCCATGGTGAGTTCCCAGACCTAATATCTTGATGTGGGTCAGTGAACTGTGATTCTTACTGCACTGACGGCTTCTCGTGCTGGATGAGCAGAGCAGACTTTTACATTAGTTTATAATGGTTTTTATTTTATTTTTTATAAAAACAGCAAAACGACAGTTGAGGTGAATGTGAGTGTAGTGGTGGAATATTTTATGCTTATTTCACCCTCACGCTCCGTCATGGCGATATCGCGAGACAGCTTTTCACTCTACGGGAAATCTCGCCACATTTTAGTCTCGCGAGATCTCGTGGTACGAGATCTCGCCACACCCCTACTATTTTTATTTACAGTACAAAGTGAATATGTTATAGCGGCAAACTGGATAGTGCAGCATAATATAACATGTTATCTTAAAGGTTCCTAACTTAGTTTTGAAGGTCTCCTACTATAGGTTTACATGCATCCAAAGTAAAAAAAAAGAAAAATAATAATTCTCATAATATACATTGCAACATCACTTCTTTTCTCACAGTATCTGAAACGGTTCGATAAAGGATTCGGTATTTCTAAACCCCTCCTTTCCGAGAGCCTACTCTGCTCTGATTGGTCAGATGGCCCAGTCTGTTGTGATAGGTCTACTGCTTACAGCACACTCGACACTCGTATACACAGTGATCCGAATAGTAACGCTGGCGTTAGTTTTACCGTATCAAATCGAGCTTAGGCCTTCATCCCCTTCTTTTTGAAGAGCATGCAAAGTGGATGGCTCAAACACTTGGTTCTCAGTACTTTCCAGGGGCAATTATAGGATTTCAATATTAGGGGGTCTCAGGGGGGATGTTTGTATACTACAGTAAGCATGAACAATACAGTAGGTTATACACTACCAATCAGTTAGAAGGTTGAAACACCATCTACATCTAGATGGTGCGGCGCCGCTTAGACACATCCTCAGTTATGAACCCAGGTTCATAGGGTGTTCTGTGTCTTCGATCATCAGATACACTCACCTGGGCGACCCAACCAGGGGATTCAGTATCCGGTTTGTTTCCATGAAGCGTGCTACACCATGGGTCTCCCCTTTTGAAACACAGACACCTGTGAGCGCCTTTTCTGGTGGCTTTTCTCAGTTGGAAACCTTTCATTCCAAGGAGCCTGAGTGCCCGGTGAGGAGATTGCCCTGGAAATCCCCTGCATCCCACCTCAATAGGTTCACAGCAGCCCCTCCACCCGTTTCCTGTGAAGCCTCCACCAGCTTGAGGTACTTAGCCTCCTCTATCCGCTCTTTCCAGGGAACGGTCAACTCCAGCAGCACCACTTGCTTCAAGGCATCAGATGTTAAGACCAAGTATAAAGTAATGTTGATTAAAGATTTTTCGAATATTCCCTTTCATACAGTGTGAAATACAGCTGTTTGTGATTATAAACGTGCTGCAAAGTTGTAAAGTCGAAAGTGCATGATAAATAAAGCTATTGTCTCCCAAAAAAAAGAATCGGCCTCTGAACCACGTTTGTGTTTCGAATCCTACTGTGTGAGGATTCTGCGTCACTAGAAAAGACAATCGCATAATTCCCCCCTACAGTATGTTGTACGTTTTACGCCCGCCAACAACTTGACCCGCCTTCAAACACATCATTTTACTGACGACTGCTTCTCAAATCTTAGAGTTCAACGCAGGATTCGCAAAATGCTTGCTCTTGAAAGATGGGTCAGTACCCAGTTTATTTGGACCAGCTTGCTCCTCAGAATCACAACCTGTAAGAATGATAAATTATTTATGTATACAGGGTTCCCACTCTAAACCAAATGTCAAATTCCCTGACTTTTCCCTGACTTTCACTGACTAAAAAGATGAATTTCCATGACCTATAATGAATTAGTACAATTCTAAGTTAAACACACAAACATACAAACATAACTTTTCTTTTTTCTTATTTTTTTTACACGTTAAATGCATTGATATCTGTCTGTACAATTTCTACAGAAATACATTTATGGTTTCTACTCTTTCATGGGTTAAATGCTGTTTGTCAGAGTGACTACAATGACTACACCGTATGCAACCAACCAACCGACTGGATGTGATGTATTAAGATCAAAGCTATGAGTGTAAAGTTGAAAAAACTGATGTTTTCATTAAAATGTTGTTCTTACTAGGCTATTTCTGTAAAATGGTTATGATGATTATTTACACTACCAGTCAAAGGTTTTGGACAGTAAGATTTTTTTATGTTTTTTTTAAAAAGACACTCCCCAAGCCTGCATTTATTTGTTCCAAAGTACAGCAAAAACAGTAGGGGAGAACCGGGGCGAAAGTAACACGGGACGAAAGTAACAAAGCGATTTTCTCTGAGCCCTGACTACATTTGCATTTCAAGCTATGACAGCACTTTCGGCATGCAGTCAGTGACCGAGCTGCTAAATATCACGTGATTTCATCATCGTTTCACGCGGTTAGGTCCGGAAAGCAGTTTTCCAGTATGATAAGTAAATTTCTGAAGCGGTACTTTTTTTTAATTACAAGTTGTGTTTTTCGTTTCATGTGTCACACAGTAATGATCAATCTATAGGTTATTTAGTGCTGTAACACATCCTGAAGTTTGCCTGGTCAGAGTTTTTCAGTATAAAAGTAAATCGGGTTTAAATGTCAGGAGTTCCTGTCGGGACGAAAGTAACACTCGTTACTTTTGTCCCGCTATAGGGAAAACAAATGTTTATTTTGTTCTTCCTCTAATGTGGTGACTTTCTGTGTGTTGCAGCATTTATTAAAACATATTTATGTCATATTATACCAACAGAATATGGCAGATGTTTATGAGGGGGCTTTTAAAGCTTAAGTCACATTTAAATCAGCTGATTTCTGTGTCACCATTTTTTTCACTCAGTCTGTTTCCATTTACCCTATAGTCACATTTAGGTTTTAGCCATACATTATAGCTTTAACACCTCCACCTATGCATTTGCAGGATTTCTATCCAGATGTTTTTTTATGCACATAGGCTATGCATAAAAACAGCTGGATGGAAACATGACTATTGTTACATTATGTTGAGAATTTATATTATGCTAATTTAATTTCATTTTCATATTTTTCATGTTGAAAAAAACATTTTATAAAATGGATTGACAATAAAAAAAAAAATTCTAAACAATTCAAGTATGTACTGTTGGGTTACTTTTGAAACATTTGATGAAACTGAAATTTAAAACGAAAAAAATTTAATTAACAATTGTTTGCAAAGATAAAGGCTAAAATATGTTTGCAGTTACATGTTAACAAGGTCAAACTCGGGTATATTTAGGCAAAAAAAAAAAAAAAAAAAAAAAAAGAAGAGTAACACAAAAAATCTAGATTGTATATTGTTGTGTTACTTTTGACCCACCTGTGTGTTACTTTTGTCCCAACTGACGGGGTCCAAAGTAACATGAGCAGTCTTAAGTTCAAAGTGAAATTATACTGACCTTGTTCTACATTTTTACAAAATACCACCTGGTATTGATAGACCACACTTGTGAGTGACTGACCACAGCAAAAATATATCTCTGTCTAAACCATCATCTTTTAAAAATATGTTTTTCTGAAAAATGGTACTTTCGCCCCCGCTCTCCCCTACAATTTTGAAAAATTTTTACTATTTAAAATAACTGTTTCTGTTTGAATATACAGTAGTCAACATTTGAAGTGGATCAAAAAAGTGCATCAAAGTTGTCCTAATGCCTGGCTCACACTACAGGAGTTTTAGGGCCGATTTATGCCCAATTTCCCCCTCCCAGGAATCGGAGAAAATATCTTGTCGAGGACCTCGATCGGTTCCGATGTTCGGCTCAGATTATCTGGTAATGTGAGGCGTTCACAGATCGAATCTTGCACCTCCCGATCTGCTCTCATACAAATCGGGCTCGCCCCGATCATATCAAACATGTTTGATATTTATCGGGATGAGCAAGATTGTGATTACGTCAGTACTGTCACAATAGCCAATAAGAAACAAGTAGGGCTATCGCGGTGAAGGAATTCCATTGAGGTAGGCTAATTTTGAGTGACTCATCAGCGTGATATGCACATAGACTGTAAAAAAAGGATATGCGGTATTATCTTTATTTATTATCTTTATTTATTTATTTATTGCTAAATAAAAAAGTGTTACACTGTTGTCAGCAGGCACGAAGACTAGGAACTGTTACATGTTCAGTAATGAAACCGAAACAAAAGAAAGTGGAGTAAACAGAAGATACAGTGTCAAAATAAGGGTCCACATAATATAACAGAACATAAACCTGACACTAAGCTTGTTAGATCATTGTTATATAACAGTTAGTTTTGATCCTGGAATCTCATCTAACGAGAGGCTTTCTGCTGATATTTCACCAGTATCTTCATTGCTCGTCTCTGCGTGTTATAGACAGGCTGTCACTCAGTCCAGTTACACAGTTAGGCCACTAGGTGGCGGCAAGAGACTGCCTGTGAGTGAGTCATACATTTCCGTTGAATTAACAAAGAAATTCGGATTCATTCTAATATATGTAATGAAACAAGCTGTTAATTATTTTAATATTTAATTTTAACTTTAAGCTCCACTTTATAAGTCTCAGCTGCCCATTCCGGCGCATGGGCAAGGCAACGCTGAAGCTGATGCGTCACCTCATAGAGATGACGCCATTCATTAGAAATATCCTTAAATGTTAAAAGGATGATTTTTTTTAAAGATTTCGCTTTCCTTGGTCACGGCAACATTTTCACGAATATGACTTGATCTGAAGGATCTGTTGCGTGAGATCACGTGATCATGGTGGAATCATATCTGGAACGATAATCTTATTAACATTTTGTAGTGTGTGATGCGCCACGATTTTCAAATCTTGTAGTGTGAGCATGTTTAAGATTTGAGGGAAGAAAATCTGCAAAGATTCTCCTTAAGTGTGTGCTGCAACCAGATTTCAAAATCGGTTAGGATTTTAAAACTCCTGTAGTGTGAGCCAGGCATAAGACAAGAACTCTTAAAAATCTTACTGTCCGAAAACTTTTGACTGGTAGTGTAGGTCTGAAATAATTATTTTATAAATATTAATTATTTAAGTCCTGGAAAACCCATAATATTTGTCCTTCAGAAGTAATGTTGATAGTTTATCTAATGTGCATTTATTGATTTATTAATTCTACCATGGTAAATTAAGGAAGGTAAGGGCTGCGCATGATCAATTTTAAAATTATGTGCTACTGCCACTTAGGGGGCGAAATGCGACAATCGTATCCTAATGTCGTGTGCAGTGAAAAGGCTGCTTACCGTGACCCTTTTATAATTTATTATTATTATTTAGCTTACCTTGTAATAACCTGACGTGACAAAATCAATCATAAATCACAGCCATGGCATAACCGTGCGTGGGCTCTGTTCGCAGCTAAACACGAAAACCAAACGGAATTAAACAAAATTAAACCATTAAACATTATTCAAAATACATAATCAGTGACTGATACATTCTTTGTAATGAAATGCACTTGTTTGAGCTTAAAATGGTCTGAGCTTGAATATTATTTTGTTAGACTTTGATTGCCACTATGAGAGCAACAATGGATAATTTACCTCAGATTTTGAAAAGAAATTAAAGGAAACAAGAACATTCAAACTGAAATGCACAATGACAAGTATTTGTTGCTTAATGTCCTTGTTCCCTCTGTATGGGCTGAACTATCAGCTGCAAAATCCCAGAAATATAGAAACCATTTCAAAAATAGAATCTTTTGTCATGTCGCGGCAGGTTAGGATAAATGATTAACATGTAGGCTAAAATGTATTTTATCGCGTGTTGTCACGTCACATCTGTTTAGGACACGTTGCTATTCCCAAACAAAGCTGGACTGGAAGCTAGATTGAATTGCCCCATTTAATTTCAAGGGCCTGTTGTATCATTAATACAACATTGATTAAAACATTAAATAACGATTCATTTACACAAATATATTAGTTTACATACATGGCTAAATACCGGTTGCATAGGCTAAGAATTTGTCAGGAGTTAACAGTAATTAGCTTAATTAGCAACATTTTCTAGTTAACTAATTAGCAACATTTTCAATTTTGTCAGCGATCACTTATGCTGCCTAACCAGGGTCCGAAATTAACTTTATTGCTCACCTGCCACGGGGACTGGTAGATGAAAAAATTCACCAGCCAAGCATATTTTTTACCGGCCAAAATAATAAACAGATTTTTTGTGTCACATATATACATTAATTTCAGTACATTTAATTGAGATAAGGTATTATGTTGAATGAATAGGAGTACATAGAAGTCAAAACAGAGCAACAAATAGTAAGACATGGAAGATGTGAGCATGGAACTAGTGCTCATAACAGTACATTTGAAGGTTTTGTAAAACTATCAGATACTTTACCAAAAGTAAAACATTTTACCTATTAATACTATCAGTTAAACGGTTTAAAAGTAAAAATATATATATATATATATATTATATATATATATATATATATATATATATATATATATATATATATATATATATATATATATATATATATATATATATATAATATATATATTTATATATATATATATATTTTTTTTTTTTTTTTGCTTTTTTGTTTGTTTGCTGCATGGTTAAAAAAAAACAGTATATAGCCTATATTTGTTAAATCACGGGGCGTGTCGACACGCGCAACCACACGCGCCTAAAGACATATTTCACTGAGCAAGCACAATGAAGCGAGTGAAAAGAAGTAGCTACTGTGGGACCATTTCGACAGAAAGAGCGACGAAGTTACTTGCTATATATGCTACGCGGTATTAAAATGAAGCAGTAGGCCTAGTGCAAGTACAATGCAATATCACTAGCGTCCACAAGCAAATTAAAGGCGCTTCCCGAAGTTGGCCACTCTAGTTATCTCTGTATTCCCGGGACATCTGTGCCATCGGAGACCCAGACTCACCCCACATCATGTAGACATGTTACTTTTTTTAAAGAAAAAACTAGACAAGCTGTGGATTGAGGTAGGCCTGCTATTTTTATTTGACGAAAAAAACGTAGTCGGATGAAAAAAAAAGCCGTTTTTTAAAAGCTTCAAACTGATTCAGTGTTTTCTTTTTGTCATCTTAATTTAATTATTTAAGTTAAAAAAAAGATATATAGTGTTGGTCTATTTTAGGTGTGAAGGTTCACACTCGCTTCATGAGGCACACACGCAAGGTCTCTCACTCTCTCCCTCTCTGGCGCGCCCGCGCTACACGGTTTGAAGCTCAGTATGTGCGTGCTCTTTCTCGCTCGCTCTAGATTCCGAGAGATTTGAACTAATTTGCGAGCATCAGGGAGCCGCTATCAATATGCGGGAGACTTGGGATATCTGGAACATTCACCCGCCAGTGTGGCGGATAGCCTTTTGAGATTTACTCGCCAAACGGAAAATCTACCGGCATTTGGCGCTTGGCGGGTGTTAATTTCGGACCCTGTGCCTAACCTAGGCTAAACGTTACACCTTAACACAACGTTACACAAAAATACACGTTACACAAAAATAATCTTTAATTTTAACCAACAGTTAGCTAGCTAACATTATAGCTACATACCACTTTGTTCTGATGACTTGTATGACCAGTGGGACTCAGTAAGCTTAACGTTAAGGCACCACAAGATTTCAGCCTCCAGGGTCTTTGCTGGTGTTAAGCCGAGACGTGCTCCACTGTGTCTCACACTGCCGTCACTGCTGGGGGTGGGAGCGGCTTCATTAGCTGATTGCGGTTCTCTTGGAGCTATATGGGAAGGCTGCAGTAGAGCAGTGATGGGCACTTGGGCCGAAGATGATGCTCCTGTCGGCTTCATACGAGTAGCGTGCTTCTTGCTGTTTGCGTGGCTAAGAAGTGCACCCTCACCCATATTTGATAGCTCAATAGTAGTTTTACAAACTTTACATTTAGCTTTTCTGTCGTCTACTTTTAACACCCAATCTTTAAATTGTTCATTTTGTAGTCAAAGCTCTTGAAATTTACATTTTCCTGGCATGTTTGCTGCAGTCACCCGTATCTGTTAATGACCGGGAAGGGAATAAATATGGTGCTCAAAAATAGCCTAAGCACTGATACAGAAAGATGTGTGAAACAGCGCGATAAAAAAAAAAAAATCGGTATAGAAAAATTCCATTTTGATAAATGGAAACTAAAATTTAAAGCAACAGACTAAATTCCCTGATATTCCATGACTTGGACAAAAAATATATAAAATTCCCTGACTTTCAATGTCTGGAATAGACCTTTTAAAATTCCATGACATTCCAGAAATTCCATGACCCGTGGGAACCCTGTGTATATATTTTCTCTACCGGGTGTTGTATTGTGTAGGTCTCTGGATTTTTCTCACCACGCATGTTTGTGTGTGATATGAAATAGAGTAGACATTCAAAGGGCTGTGCATTTAACAAAACCTTAAGCAGCCACGATCAACACCCTAGTAAACACCTGACAACACTTCAGCAACCTCAATGTCACAAGCCACTAAGAACTTCCATCACAGCATGCTAACAACATTTTTGGCAGCTAGTTTTGCATAGTTTTTTCACAGATTATAACAACATAGTTTTTTTTTTTTTTTTATGACAGTACTTACTGATAGTGTATTGACAATGTTTTTTTGGCAGAAACTATTGTCACCACAGTACATTTTATTAAGGGTTCACTTTGAAACACGATGATTCATCGATGAAGGACCTAAAAAAAATAAGCTGCAACTGCAATACTTTGTGCTATTTCAGGGAACACTTTCCTACAAATGTACTGCATCATGGATAGATCAACATGGCCCTACAGACCCATTTAAATGAGTGAAAACAATGCTTCAAAGACAGGACAAATGAGATACTTGATATTCCACAGCTTCGGCAAACAAAGTTCATCTTTATCTGTCGCAAAACAGATAATGGCATCTCTAAGCAGCCATTTGTATGTGACACGCAAGCCCAACACGGCACAGTAACATCACCAGCGGGACCCGGACTCTTCTGTTCCCTTAGACGAGACCAGCTGGTTTCAGTTTCTGAATGAATTCGGCGGGAGTGAGGTGGAGTGCAGTGAATGTTAAGTCCCGCAGCTCACGTCCCACGAGCCAACCTTAACGCACGTCTGACTGAGAACGTCTCAGGTTACTATTGTAACCATAGTTCCCTGAGAACAGGGAACGAGACGATGCGTCGATCGACGCCATGGGAACGCCCCCAGCGTGACTGCGTCTGAAGCATCTATGTCAACTAGTCCAATGGAAAGAATGAGCGTCACGGGCGGGTGACGTCATGACCAGGAAATGATAAAAGCACATCCGGTGCAAACCGGCATTAGCTTCGAAAATTGCCGAAGCAAGCCGATCACAGGGATGCAGGAAGTATGGCAGGGTGACGCATCGTCTCGTTCCCTGTTCTCAGGGAACTATGGTTACAATAGTAACCTGAGACGTTCCCTTACGAAGGGAACTCAACGATGCGTCGATCGACGCCATGGGAACGAGAATACCCAAAGCGCCAGAATTCCAAGTACCTGAGTGTTAGTCTGTTGTAACTAAGCACTAAGCACCTGAGAACCTGGGGCAGCATCCAGGTCCAGGCAGTAAAACCTAATGAATGTGAGCGGTGAGGACCAGCCTGCCGCATCACACACGTCTTGAAGAGAAACTCCAAGTAATAAGGCTTTAGAGGCCGCCATACCCCTCGTAGAGTGAGCTCTGACCGCCAAAGGACACGGCTGGTCAGAGTACTCGTATGCAAGTGAAATAGCCTCAACTATCCACTTACTAACCGTCTGTTTAGAAGCAGGAAGACCCTTCTCAGGTGATCCAAGCAAATAAATAACTGGTCGGACTTCCTCATTGAAGATGTCCGATAAACGTAAGTATCCAGTGATCGCACTGGACACAAGAGGTTCAGCCTTTCCTGGTCCGCAGTGTGCCACGAAGGAAACGTGAAATCAGGGGGTCTCGACCCAACGATGTACCCCCCACAGGGCGTGGTAAGCCGCAATGGCCGCCACGTAGACCTAAAGCGTGGAAGGGCATAGACCTGACGTAAAGCGCTCCTGCAGGAACTCGAGTACTGTGTTCACAGAACAGTTAACCGGATCCCACTGATGTCGGTGACACCATACAGAAAAAACTTTCCATTTAAGCGCATATAGTTTCCTAGTAGCTGGAGCTCTGGAGCTTAGAATGGTCTCAACAACCTCAGTTGAGAGACCACTCTCTATGAGTTGGGCCCCCTCAGAGGCCAAACCCACAGGTTCCAAATCTCCGGTCGGGGGTTTTGAAATATTGTGCCCCCGGCCTGAGACAGAAGGTCTCTCCTGATCGGGATTTCTCCAAGGGAGGACCGTCTAAGAGATGGATCAGGTCCGCAAACCAGATCCGACTCGGCCAGCGTGGTGCTACTAGCAGTAGGCTTATTCCGTACTGGCGAACTCGCTCCAGAACTCCTGGGTGCAGAGCAACAGGGGGAAATGCGTACAGACGTAGCCTCGGCCACGTCTGCACCATAGCATCCAGCCCAGGGGGCTGGGTGAGTAAGGGAGAACCAAAGTGGACAGTGCGTCGTATGCTGAGACGCAAACAGATCCACCTCTGCTTGGCCGTAAAACTCCCAAATAATCCCCTGGCCTCAGCTCCTGCCTCGACAGGATGTCTGCTCCAATATTTTGGTCCCCAAGAATATACACTGCCCTCAGGGAGAGTACCTTCCCCAGAGACCACAGGAGGATCCTCAGACCCCCCTGACGGTTCAGATAAGAGACCACCGATGTGTTGTCTGTACGGACGAGCACATGATGACCCCTCAGGTCTGGGAGGAATTGCTTCAACGCATTGAAGACAGCCATCATCTCCAGGCAATTTATGTGCCACGAGAGATGATGACTCTTCCACAGACCCTGAACCGAGCGGCCTTCCATTACCGCTCCCCAGCCGGTGAGGGAAGCATCTGTCGAGATAGTAACTCGATGGCAAAGAGCTCCAAACACCGGACCCTGGGTTAAGAACCAGTGCTTCCTCCATATAACTAAGGCACGAAAGCAACGCCGCGTGACCTTGATCATACGAAGTGGGTTTCCCCTCGGGGAGAACCCTCTGGTCCTGAGCCACCACTGTAAAGGCCTCATGTACAGCAGGCCAAAAGGTATCCCGTTGGACGCTGCTGCCAAAAGACCCAACAGTCTCCCGAACTGTTTTACAGTGTGTGACTGGCCTAGCTTCAGCTCTTTTGTGGCTGACAGGATAGCAGCTACACGAACGGGCGATAGGGTGGCCCGCATCGTCACTGAATCCCATACCACACCAAGGAAAGTGGTTCTCTGTACTGGAGAAAGCACACTCTTCTTGGTATTGAGCCTCAACCCCAACATCTGCATATGAGCGAGAACGACACCTCGGTGCCGAACCGCCAACTGCTCTGATTCCGCTAGAATCAGCCAGTCGTCGATGTAGTTCAGAATACGTATGCCCTGCAGCCTGAGCGGGGCTAGAGCTGCATCTACGCATTTCGTGAACGTGCGGGGTGATAGAGCTAGACCGAAAGGAAGTACCCAATACTGGTATTCTTTGCCCCCGAAAGAAAACCTTAGGAACCTCCTGTGCTGAGGGAAGATGGAGACATGGAAGTAAGCGTCCTTCAGATCTATCGTGACAAACCAGTCCTCGGATCTGATTTGAGTCACGATCTGTTTGAGTGTCAGCATCTAGAACTTGAGTTCCTGTACTGAACGATTTAACAGACGAAGATCTAAAATGGGACGCAACTCTCCATCCTTTTTTGGAACAATGAAATAACGGCTGTAAAAACCCGACCTCGGTCGGGTGAGTACACCTGTTCTATAGCTTCTTTCGCTAACAGGGCCTTTACCTCTTGCTCCATTACCAGAGCCTGCTCGGGATGCACCACTGTGGGCAACACCCCGCTGTAACGAGGAGGACGTGAACCAAACAGGATTCTGTATCCTTTCTCTACAATCTGCAGGACCCAACGAGAAATATTCGGCAGAAGCTTCCACGCTGCCAGAAAATTTACTAAGGGAACCAGCCTCTCGAGGCTGGTCTCTGGTGTTAACGAGACAGCCAGTCCCGGAGCCTGAAACATAATGGCAGGAACTACCTGAACTGGCTGCTCTAAAACCCCCCTCAGAGGGCGCGAAACCGATGCAGTGCCGCAGCATAGCATCAGCGACTCGCTGGAGACCGCTGCGCCCCGAAGCACCAAGGGTGACGGGGTTGGCAGAACGGTCCCGTGAGGACCCCGAAGTGGAACGGGCACCGTATTCTGAGGTGTACACCGCTCCACTTCGGTCGGGGCTGTCCTCACAGGTCTGACGCCAGTGACGTCAGGACCTCTTTTTTTTTTTTTTTTTTTGAGCCGAAGTCTTCTTCGCCTGAAGAACGGTCCTCAGATCCGGCTTCGACTTAGAAGACTTCGACTGAGAGTGTTGCGCCTGTTTCCATTGTTTATGTGGAGGTGCACGAGACGAAACACTCTCTTTCTGTTGCACATGATATGATGAGCTCGACGGCTGGGTCTGCTCACGCCCAGCAGCCCCAGGGGGCTGGACACGGCGAGGGATAAACTTTTTAAAAGCGTCAGCTTGCTTCTTAGACTCCTGAAATCGTTCGACGACCGCGTGGACTGCGTCGCCAAAGAGACCAGAAGGTTCAAGCGGAGCATCTAATAAAAAAGCTCGATCTTTTTCTTTAATCTCTGACGGATTTAACCATAAGTGTCTCTCAGTAGCTACCAAGGCTGCCATAGACCGCCCAATTGCTCTGGCGGTCTCCTTAGTAGCCCTGAGAGAAAGATCGGTAGCACGACGAAGTTCTCGAATATCGTCATGAGTAATTCCCTCACTACTATCCAGATCCCCCAGCAGGTCAGCTTGATACGCCTGTAGCACTTTTTTGCCATTGTATGCAGACATGCTCCAGCTTGACCTGCTGCCGTATAAGCTTTGCCCACTAAAACCGAGGTGGCTTTAAGCGGTCTAGTGGGCAAAGCCGAGGCTTTCAGGGACGATGCGGGACCAGGCGAAAGATAGCTGTTTTTTATGCTAAATTCTGTTCCGCCTGGGGCATCGCCTCATAACCATACTCTTTTAGCCCTCTTATTCTCGAATAAGTGTTAACTTGAGGGCTAAAAAGTCGTGAAGAGTAATGTTTATTCCACGATTTCGATATTTCATTGTGAAGATCAGGAAAAAAGGGAAGCTCTCGTGGTGGAGATAATGTAGTGGATGATAAAAAGCGCTCATCTAATTTACTTTTAGGACGAGCGCCTTTATTCTCAGATGGCCATACAATATTTATTTATTTTTTTACAGCCCGTGACATAACATCCACCAGCTCATCATATGCTGGGGAAATAAATTGTGAATCTTTTTCCCCCCTGTGTGTGCTTTCACTCTCCATACTCATAACATCGACCTCCTCGGAGGAAGAGCATTGAAGTAATGGAGGGCTCTCTCCCCGGGCGGAAGAAACCGCAGAGCGTGCTTCCGACACCGGGGGGAGAGCGCTGGATCTTCCGGGTAAGGAAGGAGAAAAGGCCAAGAGACCCGTCTCCAACCCCTCCGAAAGATCCTTCCGCGATCCCCAGGAATGCATTCTCCGCGCCGCATCGGCAGACGCGGGTCCTGATCCCTGAGGATCGCGAGCCTGCCCACTCTTTACATCAAAGAGTGACAGGCGAGAGCGGAGCATGCGGAGCGGTATTCGCATTTCACAGTGTTGACACTCAGCCTCCTCGAAGGCTGAGACCGCATGCTCCACTCCCAAACAAATGACACAAAGCTCGTGTGTGTCCCCACCCGTTAAATAACGCGGGCAGGGAGGAACACACTGCTTGTACACTTGTTTCGCCATAACGTTTCCGAATAAATTGCAACAGACAACAATAAATAGACAGAGACAGTATAACACAGATCGCTTGCTGAGGCAACAGAAGCTAATGCCGGTTTGCACCGGATGTGCTTTTATCATTTCCTGGTCATGACGTCACCCGCCCGTGACGCTCATTCTTTCCATTGGACTAGTTGACATAGATGCTTCAGACGCAGTCACGCTGGGGGCGTTCCCATGGCGTCGATCGACGCATCGTTGAGTTCCCTTCGTAAGGGAACCAGCATTCAACCGGTGACCTCTCCACAATTTAGTCTTCTCATACCGTAACTATACACTCCTATAGAATCAGGCACAAAGGTCTTTTCAACAGTGAAAACATGTTGAGAAATACCTAGTGAAAAACCCAACGGATACATTGGGTTTTTTACACACTGTACATCTCAACTTCTTAATTGTTATATTACCACCCAGCAATATATTAAAAGGATATATAGTACATATTACTTTACCTGCATACATTCAGTATACTTATGTAAAGCAATAAATACTACAGTATATAGCAAATTACGGCTGAAAATACCATTTCAAAATGTAAACTGTTTTATCATATATACATATACAAACTTTATCCACAAACATGCAGTATACTCACGTACAGTGATATATAATATATAGCATATCTCAAAAGGCATGAAGATATCATAAAGCTTCTTTGAAACAATGTGTATTAAGACAATTAATCTTGATGACATGAATTCCGTCAGTACAGTTAGTGCATACTGTATGTGCACAGCATATAATCTGAACGCACGTATGCATTTTTTTCACTAATTAGTTTGTTCATAAGGCAGTTGTTTCACAGTTGAAAAAGAAGCAGAGGAGACAGAACAACAATAAACTACTGGATAATAGTAAAGTATAAAGACATTTTTTTTATCACTCATAAGATTTGGAGAGAAATAACGCAGACACTGGACAAGGATGAATCATTCTTGCATGCATGTGTTGACCACCTGTTCACACACGCTATCAAGTGGATTAAACTGTACAGGCTATGTGCTCGACTGTGCAAAACTAAGGAAAAGATGAGCTTATTGATGCAATTTGATCAATACTGTTTTAGTCCAACGGTTACTCCTGATTGGAGGATTCCGTAAATATTTAGTTTATATGCAGAGTTACGTTTCAGCTAAGTTTAATGGCGCAAAAGAAATAGTTAGTAGTGTGTAAGTTAAAACTTAGTGCCCCTTTACTTAACAATTAGTTGTAATGACAGCTGGTGCAAAAGGCCCCTGGCCATCAGCGTTTGGCTAAAAAGGAGCATAAGCCGCCCCCCCTAAATGTTGTTTACAGTAAGTCTGTCAGTCAGACAGACGTGATTGCACAAGACAAATATTTCAGTGATATCTGTCAGGTAGTGCCTGTGCACTTGACATGTCAGAGTTGTGGCACTCTTGTGGTAGATGCAAGTTTGCATCTGGCATGGGGAATGCAATTATCTAAACCCACTCATCTCTCCCTCACAATTTCCTGCCTCCTCTTCACTGCATCAATCTAAGAAAGAAGATGAATCTCCTGTAAAACTTAAAAAAGAAAACATGGTGAAAAATAACAAAGAAGCATCATTTTGCAACAGTGCGACTTAACCTTTAGGCTTAAACTAGTTTGTTTTGTTCAGCGTCATGTTAAGGGACGTGAAACTCTGAACTCGATGTCCCTACAATAACAGATAGACGTGTAAAACTCTTGAATGTCTATGCTGTGAACTTACCATACTTCACATACTTTTGATAATCCAGCTTTTAATTGATCGCGATAAACGCTCTTTTGTTACAGTTGTAAACACGATAGCTTTCCTCTTCCATGATGTGATTTGGTGTGCGATTTTGTTTCCAGGCAGCCCATTAAAGAACGTGACACACAACTCCCAGAACTCCTGCAGAATTCACCTAATGATGACATTGAAAATCTCTAAGTATTTCCTATTTAGTGTGCCTTATGCATCAGATGTTTAGCCAACGGTCCGTTGGCCGTACATTGAAGCGTGTTCAGTGGTTGCTGTGGTAATGAACAACGTTACCTTGACGTGCTGATTTATGTTGGTTAACTTTTATTTGAGGAATTCTGTTAATAATGGGCAATTAAGTTTGTACTTATTGTACTTTTCCCTTTTGTTGGGGCTGGGGAGAAGGTAACACCAGCTGCCAGAATCACCTCATGTGGCCTGCTAACAGCAGCAGAGGCCTGGGAGCTGAAAGTCGAATTGAGGAACTGAAGTTTCCAGAAGCTGTTGCCATTACATCACTAAGGCCAGGTATGGTGCTGATCTCAGAAGCCTCCTAGCAAATTATCCTCTTAGAACTTACAGTCCCCTGGGCGGACTGTCTCAAGGAGGCCAATGAGAGGAAGGGTACATTGAGCCAAGTACATTGAGCTGGTACAAGAGAGACGATTTAACGGCTAGAATGCAAGGTGCGAGCCCATTGAGGTGGGGTGCAGAGGGTTCGCAGCTCAGTCTCTCTGCAGGGCCTATAACATGCTGGGCATCAAAGGGGCCAGTAGACAAAGGGGCATTAAAGGGATAGTTCACCCAAAAATGAAAAATCTGTCAGTAATTACTCACCCTCATGTTGTTCCAACCCCGTAAGACTTTCGTTCATTTTCGGAACACGAATTAAGTTATTTTTGATTAAATCTGAGAGCTGGATCACTCCTCCATAGGCTTCTAAGGGATTGAAACTTGCCGGCCACGAAAAGTTATTAAAGACATCGTTGAAATAGTCCAAGTGACTAGAGTGCTCAATCTTAAGTTTATCAAGCGACGAGAATACTTTTTGTGCTTAAAAACCCCCAAAAATAACGACTTTATTTCAACTATTCATTTCCTTCTCTGTGGGCCTCGAGTCAGTTCACTTGTAATCAGTGTAATAGCGTAAGCTTCTGTGTTGTACGTCACACGCATCACACACATGACCAGCGTCGGCCAATAGTGAGCCTACGTGTGACGTACAACACAGGAGCATGACGATGTTGCACTACGTTAACTGACTCGAGGCCCACAGAGAAGGAAATTAATAGTTGAAATAAAGTCGTTATTTTTGTTGTTTTTTGCTCACAAAAAGTATTCTCGTCGCTTGATAAACCTAATATTGAGCCACTGTAGTTACTTGGACTATTTTAACGATGTCTTTAATAACTTTTCAGGGATGGCAAGTTTCAATCGCTTAGAAGCCTATATGGAGGAGTGATCCAGCTCTCAGATTTAATCAAAAATATCTTCATTTGTGATCCGAAGATGAACGAAGGTCTTACGGGGTTGGAACAACATGAGGGTGAGCAATTACTGACAGAATTTTCATTTTTGGGTGAACTATCCCTTTAAGTCGACCACAAAGGCAGTGGAAGTTGCTTCGAGGTGGTTGTGGATCAGAAGAAGAGAGTCATGGGTGGGGTAGTGCTACCTGGACACAAGTCGGGGCTTGATCAACCCTAGCAGGATCGCCTGCGCAAGGCCAAATCACCTGATGACCCCAGGAAATATCACTTGACGATGTGTCCAGGTGTATCCCATGCATCACATTCAGGGTTTGAAATTAACACCCCCCAACCCTCCAAATGCACGTAAAAATCAACTGTCAAATCACTAGCCAATTTGGCGGGTTACTTATTATGTTTACTCACTTTGCTGGGGAAGTTTGTGTAAGCCAAATCTGCACAGACTTAGCACAAATACTCAACTCGTGAATCATCATGATGTATTAAATTTGGCATATTGTGCAGAATCTGCACATATCTGGCTTACTAGAACATTAAGTCCATCATGGCCTCCTAATCATCCCATATATATATATATATATATATATATATATATATATATATATATATATATATATATATATATATATATATATATATAATATCCATCCCCATGGCTATATATATATATATATATATATATATATATATATATATATATATATATATATATATATACATATATATATACTAATTGGCTTCATCACTGTCTCCTCTCCACCAATAAGCTGGTGTGTGGTGGGCGTTCTGGCGCATTATGGCTGCCGTCGCACCATCCAGGTGGATGCTGTACATTGGTGGTGGTTGAGGAGATTCCCCCTTCTATGTAAATCGCTTTGAGTGCAGAGAAAAGCGCTATTTAAATGTAATAAATTATTATTATTATTAATATTAACATCACTACACAATAAATAACGGCACGCTTGTTAATTTACATTGAAGCAATAGCGAAGATTAGCTGTGGCGTAGTTAAATCTGGTTTATTTATTTTCTCCCTTTTTTTTTTTTTTGGCTAGAAGTTCTGAATGGCCGGTAACTTAAAAATCTAGTGGCCAAATTGGCCGGTGAGTGAAAAAGTTAATTTCAAACCCTGATCACATTGTATGTTAAAAGGTTCTGCACTGCCTGTTGATTCAGTTGATTTTAACAAATGTGTCACTATTGGCTAATATACATTAAGTCAATGCTTATGTTTAGTGTACAAAGATCATAATGCAAGGCAATAATATTGCATATTTATAATATTTTTTTTCAGCAGTATTCAATATGGGATTAGACTGTTTGATTCATACGTATATTCACATACAGTTTTTTTTAGACTAGTTGACTAGTCAGTTACAAAATGTCCATTTAAACATTAATGAAATTAGGTGTGGTGCACATCCCTAGTTACTGTAAGAGTGCACCGTACCAAAAATAATGCCATTGAAAATTGCTGTTGCCAACAAGACAGTGAAAGAGAAATCAATCATACAGTCATGACATCTCAGCGATGTGCTTCAAGAGCTGTGCTATATCACATGTGCAAAGTTTGGCATGTCAAACTGGAAAGCTCAGACATCTAAGTTATCTCCAGGGTGCCACTTCGGTGGAGTCCTTCATGTCGGCCCCCTCTGCTCAAAAACAAATTCAAGGACTTGTATCTCCAGTAAGTGTAAGCTAGCTTCATTATTGAAAGGCACCATTACTAAAGTTGAAATTTCATCTTCATATGCCACCGAGAAGTAAGGTTAGCAACTACTACTGTCATGAGAAGAGGTAAAACAGCTAAATTAGGACCATGTGACACTGAAGACTGGAGTAATGGCTGCTGAAAATTCAGCTTTTTTTCAGGTTCAGTCAGTGCCATATAATTCCAAGAAAACACCTGCGTTCATTTACATTTCCAGGACATTTCAGTAATCCCTCCATTACGGTAATGTCCTGACATTTAAATAAATGCAGGTGTATTCTCTTTTTTTTCTTCTTCTTCTTCTTTTATTGCATCTGGTTTGGGTCCCCACACTTTTTTGTTAACATTTTTGTATGGAGTGGTGTTTAATGCTTCACTGCTTATCTCATTGTTAACTTAGAATAGAACAAAATTATTTTGGCTACTTCACTAAACTCCACCAAACTTAGCTACTGAATGACATTACATGCTGTTTTTTTTTTAAATTGCATACATCACATAGAATGCAGATGCCTGCCAACAAAGGTGCCATCTCAATCCAGAGCCCCCTACACCACATTTATAATGAAAACTACATAATAAAAACATATTATTTATTCTGGCTTCATAGAAAATGCTGCTAAAAATGTTAACTGAGTATAGACAAGTGTGCCAACATGCGCAATCGCAGAAAATGTGTTTCCATTAACCAGGGAGATGCAGTTGTGTATCCTTTGTGTAGGTCATAATAGTATGACCATACTACCACAATTTACCTGGCTCTAAAAATGCCATTGTTCTCTCTCATTAACAAGCCAGCAGGGCTATAATACACTCCACTCCACTGTGTCATTGTAATATATGTCAGAGACTAAAATAACCATGGACGTGCTCAGCGTTAATACAAACCCATTCACCACCTAGAAAAAATGTATAGGAAAACAGCAACCTCCATGTAACCAAACTGAGATTTGCATATATTCATTATACAGTTTGAAAGACAGTGAAATATGGTGCTGTTATGAATTGAATAGCAGGACCCAAAGACAATTAGCTGATGGCACCACAGTGGCCTGAATTGTCCATGTGACCTGATACAGTTTGTGGTATTTAGTATTGCTGGAGAGTAACTTACTAAAAACAGCGACACTATTAAAAATTGCATTAGAGAAGAATTTTTGGTTAAAAAAACAACAGAAATCAATTATTGTGCAAGTACATCAAATATCAGATTTAAAAACTGTTTCTTTGCCCCGATTCACAATGGTAAGACTATAATAATGGTTTAGAATTGGAGATGTTTTCATTGAATAAAAACATCAGTAGAAGACAGTTATCTACTCAAAAGACAATTTATGGATAATCGTCTTTATTAAGTTATGTCCTTTCTGTTTGGAGGGTGTGAATTTTGCCATTGTTAATGAAGATTGCTCTGATAAAATTATTGACTTTAATCACAGGTATACCAGTATGCCTCAAACCATCATATTCACCTGTGCACAAGTGCTGAGCACATCTCATGTAATTACAAAAACAATGTTCCCCAGTGAGTAACTTGCAATTTTACATCTCATGGACCAAATCTTCTGTACTGCATCTTTAACTCTTAATTTTATATTTTCAAATAAATTATTATATTTAAATGTTCAAAAATTAAAGTTAAAATTCAAAAATACATAAACATTAGATATTTCATTAAATGGATGAAAAAGGATGAATAAAGTCAGGTAGTTTGGCATAATATTTTATAATGATCTCTTAGAAAAAAGTACAGCCTTTTTTGTTAAAATATTATACATATTTGAGGAATACAAATACAATAAAATGAAATTAAATTAAATAAAACCATATGGTGTGATTAAAATGTCCAGGAACAAAGTAACAAAAAAGTTTCTCATGTCTGTGTCAAGGTCAATAAACTTCAAAAACCTGTTTGGAAATAATGATTTGGGTGTGTACTCTCACATGTATTTAATGTGTGATTCAATGTTTTTTTGTCGATGGTTTCATTGTGGTTTCAGACATATATTTCACATGTTTTTTTACATTTTCAACTTTTTTTTTTATTTAATTTTTTAGTGTGTAGTGTTGCTGCTTGAGCATGAAAAAGTTCTGCAAAGTTATAAAGCACAAAGTTACTCCAAATAAAGTTATTCTCTATATCAGTGCACAGTTTCTGAACTCCCTGAAACAGCTCGATTGTAGTCTTGAGGCAAGGCCTGGGTGAGTTGCATTAGTAGTGTGATGAAACTCACGATTATGCTAAGTGGCCTGGCATTTGACCAAGAAGTTGACCAATCACAACACACTGGTCGAGCCAACCAATCAGAGCACATTGAGCTTTTCGGACGTAAAGGCTTCATAGACACCAGAACTAAATGGAGCGTTACTGACAGAGTAATGAATAGAGTGTGAATAGAGGTGCTGCAACAATGTAAAATATGTGAACATTCAAGCATAAAAATATATTCTAGTAGACCCCAAAAACAAAACAAAAATCAAGCCTTTGTAAAAGGGCATAATAGATCCAGATAGGTTAGGTTCAGACTTTTATTGATTATATATATATATATATATATATATATCAGTGGCGATTTTTTTAAGACTGCAAGGGAAGCTCGGCTTCCCCTATAATGTCAAAAAAATAATGGTCAAATGTGTACTATTGTGTTAACATTTTATTGACTAAAAATGCGTTAGAACACGT
Source organism: Gila orcuttii (assembly GCA_026230005.1). Classification (NCBI taxonomy): domain Eukaryota; kingdom Metazoa; phylum Chordata; class Actinopteri; order Cypriniformes; family Leuciscidae; genus Gila; species Gila orcuttii. The sequence continues at coordinate 7,969,385 of JAPDVR010000017.1, forward strand.
TCATCTCGAAGACGAGTTAGTTCAAAATCAGCTTCATATAGCAGGTCAGCTGACTCGATTTCCTTCTCATTCATTCCCGGAGCATCACAGTGCATTTCCCTGTTGAAGCCGAGCTTCCATTGACTTCAATGGGGCTGCTTTGAACAGTTTTTTTCAGTGCTTCGAAACTTGACGGTCATTGGATAAATGCTGCGATTATGACGCTCAGCTTCTCTGGGGAGAATGGAGGAGTGGGCGGGGCTGGACGCTGGGCTTCTGCGTGATGATTGGAGGGTCTGTCGAAAGACTGCATCTCCCTTTGATTGACAGCGATTTTGTACAATAAAAAGTCACTGACGCGGAAGCTATTCGAGCTCAGTCCCATCGCGGATTTTGTGTACTCGAAAGACAAACTGCTGTAACCTATTTCTTGGTATTTGCTTGACGAAATTGCTAGCCAATTTTCATCATACATTTCACAGTTTAACCTAATTCCCACATTTCCTCCGTCGATGTCAGGTGCCTTTGTTACATGTGCGGGGGGCGTTGGTGTTTGGATCACGGCACATCTGTCTAGTTTGGTTTCGGTTTTGTGTCAGGATTCGGACATTCATGCTCCGCGTGTTTGTTTTTTGTTGTGAGCCGCAGGATGAGCTTACGCTCATTCTCGTGCATAACGATCTGTCTTGTTGTGTGAACGTGTGGTTTCATGTTCGCTCTGTTCACGTGTGTTTTGTGTAGCACGCGGTTCGTGTTTACATCGGCCGCATGCTTTGATGTCATGTTTTGTCTTGTTCTGTGTAGGACACAGCTTGTGTTTTACACTAGCTTTGTGCTTTCATGTCATGTTCTTTGGGAACACGTGGCTTATGAGTGTTCTCATTGTTCCCTTTCGTTGTCACTCCGACTTACGTCGGATGACGACAAATGGGGGTTTCGCTTAGAAAGCCTATCGACTTCGAGTATTACAAAACGAGCCAATGGCAAAGAAATGCCATGGGTCTGCGGAATTTGCATAGCGTATCTCCGCCCCACCGCGTAGGTATAAAAGGAGGACGCCGGCAACATGCAGATATGTTTTCGCTTCGGAGCCAAGAGTATCTCTTCACTCCACAGCCATTCCTGATTCCACTCTACGAGATGAGCCATTCTCCGGTGTTGGCGTGACGGCGATCTGCAGCGAGTTCACATTGCCTGCTGAACTGTGCAGTGATCTGCCAGTGAGTGTGTTTCTCCCAGCTCGCTTTAACATCGCAGAGTTTTTTTCTCCTCTCATAAAAGAGCTCGCACGCGGCACGTCTTTTTAAAGACGGCTCGCCCGTGCATTTAAAAAAAAAAAAACGAATGGTTGCGGCAGCTTGGTATCGGACTCTGATGGGCACGAGCGTTGTCTAGTATGGTTAAAAAAAAAAAAAAATTTGATCACGCTAGAGCAGCGCTCGTGGGTGACTCATGTTCTCTCTGTGGGAACATGACCATCGCATCATTAAGGTCGAGACTTGGTGAACTCACAAGAGTGAGAGTTCCCTCATCCAGCACCCGTTCTTCGGCTGGTGGCCAAGGTGACCGGAGGGTTACGGTCTGGAACAAGGCGCCCACTCTGTGTCCCCAGCCCCCCTCCTCAATGACGGTGCCCGCTAGTGAACAGGTGATTCCCACGGGTCTACCCTCTGGTGGCCCGTGCGTTTCATTTGAAGCTACAGGGGATGATACTATGTTTGTAGCAGCTTCACAAGTTGGGTTTGATTCTCCTGGAAGTGACGGCTCGTCACAGCTGCCACCCTCTGGTGTGCACACGGCTGTGCCTGAGTCTGATCCGGAGATGACAGCCATGCTTTCCCGGGACGATTGGTTTTTGGGTAAGGTCGCCGACTCCGTCCACGGCAAACCCCAATACCTTTCTTCCCGGACGTGCATGATGAGATCTCGAAGTCCTAGAAGACCCCATTGTCTTCTCGGGACCACTCGCTGATCTCATCCGCCTTTCCTTCCTTCGTTGGGGCCGCTGCCCATGGGTACACTGGGGTTCCCCCGGCTGAACGCTCTGTTGCGATGCTATGTGTCCTCAGAGTGCTTCTTCTCGGCGCAATCCTAAGCACCCGTCCGTGGCCTGTAGTTTTTCGTCTACACTTGTGGCGAAATTCTGTAGCTCCCAGGACAGGCAGCCGCCTCACTGCATGCCGTGGCCATTCTGCTGGTCTACCTGGCCCAGGTGCTCAGGGACATGCAGGAAAGTAGGACTGACCCAGGGCTCTTCATCGAGCTGCGCGCCGCCACTGACCTTGCTCACCGAGCGACGAAAGTGGCCGCGCGCTCCCTGGGTCAGGTGATGTCCACCATTCAATCCTCTGGCTTGACCTGTCCGATGTGTAGGTTGTCCGGCGGACCCCTCTGCTCGACACCCTCATATCCCAGGTCGGCCCTTCGGTGGTGCAGTTGAGGGCTGTACTACAGTTCTCGACCACCCATGATCAGACTGAGGCTTATTCTGTCCCGACGGCCCTGCCGTCCGCTCAGGTCCCTCAGTCTGCCCACCGCTGAAGGCGCCCTCCTGCGGCTCCCACCCCGTCCGTTCACCCGGGCTGGTTCTGGGGGCCGCAGGGGGACGCCACTGCCCTCTCCAGCCCCGCCCCCCGCTATACGCCAGGTTAAGCGGCGCTCTTGAGACGGGCTGCTCGGAGGTGGGACTCAGTTCTTTCCAGGAGCTGGTAGCAGGGCCACTCCTTTCCCCGGTGGAGGGCCGGGGAAGAATCCTTACTCTCAGAAAGAACTGACTCTCCCGTCTCTGAGCACACAGAGGCCGGATGACAGTGCGCGACGCCCCCGGGCCTCGCCGCTCTCGTCCCTCTCTGTCACAGAGTTCTCGGACCGCAGTGTGCGCCGCCCCCGGGCCTCGCCACTCCTGTCCCCCTCTGTCCCAGAGGGCGCGGGTGACAGTGCGTGCCGTCTCCGGACCTCACCACTCTCGTCCCCCTCTGTCGCCAGACCCCTGGCAGAGCAGACCCCCGTGGAACGCTGGTCCTTCCCTGGTCTCCTCTGTCAGGGTGCGGAGTTTGACCGTGCCCCCGCACCGGGCCGCTATGCCACCCTCGCCTGGGCCAGTCACTCCGCTTCGCTGCCCCTCCGGGGGGACGCCTGTGGTTCGCATGTCCCCGCTGGTTCAGTTTCTGGGAGCTTGGTTAGAGCTTCCCAACCTGTCCCGCTGGGTCGCCCGCACTATCAGGCTCGGCTAGGCGATTCAGTTCGCACGGTCTCCTCCCCGCTTCAAGGGAGTCCGCTTCACTATGGTCGGTGGCAATGCCCCTATCATGAGAGCGGAGGTTGCCACTCTGCTGGCGAAGGGTGCAATCGAGACTGTCCCTACAGCCGAGATGAGGTCGGGGTTTTACAGCCCGTACTTCATTGTCCCCAAGAAGACCGGTGGGTTACGGCCAATCCTGGATCTGCGCGTCTTAAACCGCTCCCTTCACAGGCTGCCGTTCAAGATGCTCACGGCCAAACGCATTTTCGAATGCGTGCGGCCACAGGATTGGTTTGGAGCGATAGACCTGAAGGACGCCTACTTTCATGTCTCCATTTTACCTCGACACAGACCGTTTCTCCGGTTTGCTTTCGAGGGGCAGGCATACCAGTACGCGGTTCTCCCATTCGGGTTGTCTCTGTCTCCTCGCGTCTTTACGAAGGTCGTCGAGGCAGCCCTTGTTCCCCTACGCGACACGGAGTTCACATCCTGAATTACCTCGACGACTGGCTAATATTAGCTCACTCTCGAGATCAGGTTTGCGAACACAGAGACTTAGTGCTCCGGCACCTAGCCCGTCTGGGCCTTCGGGTCAACTGGGAGAAGAGCAAACTCTGCCCTGTGCAGAGGATCTCTTTTCTCGGTATGGAGATTGACTCGGTCGCCATGTCCGCGCAGCTTACGAGCGAGCGCCCACTCACTGCTGACTTGTCTTCGACAGTTCGATGGCAAGAGTGCGGTCCCACTGAAATTGTTTCAGAGGCTCCTGGGGCATATGGCACCTGCAGCCGCGGCAACGCCGCTCGGATTGCTTCATATGAGACCGCTTCAGCTGTGGCTTCGCGATCGAGTCCCGAGGTGGGCATGGCATCATGGCACGCTCCGAGTCCCAGTGACTCCGACCTGCCGTCAGACCTTCACCCCGTGGAGGAACCTCAGTTTCTACGGGCCGGAGTTCCACTAAAACGAGTTTCCAGGCATGTTGTTGTCTCCACAGATGCCTCTTCCACGGGCTGGGGCGCCATGTGCAACGGACATGCTGCCCCCGCTCCTGGACAGGACCCCAGCCCCTTCTGCATGTCAATTGCCTCGAGTTGCTGGCAGTACGCCTTGCCCTGCACCGTTTTCGCACGTTGCTTCTGGGTCAACACGTACTAGTCCGTCCAGACAATACCGCGACAGTAGCGTACATCAACCGTCAGGGTGGTCTACGCTCCCGTTGAATGTCGCAACTCGCACGCCACCTCCTCTTATGGAGTTAGAAGCACCTGAGGTCCCTTCGTGCTATCTACATTCCGGGAGATCGGAACTTTGCAGCCGACGAGCTGTCTCGGTTTCGGCCCATCTCTGGCGAATGGCGACTCCATCCCCAGTCGGTCCAGCTGATTTGGGACCAGTTCGGGGACGCAGAGATAGACCTGTTTGCCTCCCACGACTCATCCCATTGCGCCCTGTATTACTCCCTGACCGAGGGCACCCTCGGCACGGATGCACTGGCGCACAGCTGGTCGCGGGGCCTACGCAAATATGCGTTTCCCCCAGTGAGCCTTCTCGCACCGACCTTGTGCAAGATCAAGGAGGATGAGGAGCAGGTCATTCTGGTTGCGCCGTACTGGCCCACCTGGACCTGGTTCTCCGAACTGATACTCCTCGCGACAGCACCTCCTTGGCCAATTCCTCTGAGGAAGGATCTCCTTTCTCAGAGACGGGGCACCCTCTGGCACCCTCGACCCGATCTGTGGAGGCTCCACGTGTGGCTCCTGGACGGGACGAGGCAGGTTTGAGTACCCTGCCACCAGCGGTGGCGGCTACCATCACTTCCGCTAGAGCATCGTCCACGAGACATGTCTATGCGTTGAAGTGGAACCTCTTCGTCAACTGGTGCTCTTCTCGCCCCAGGAGATGCTCGATCAGTGTCGTGCTTTCCTTCCTGCAAGATGGGCTGGAGCGAAGGCTGTCTCCCTCCACCCTGAAGGTGTATGTGGCCGCTATCGCCGCATATCACGAAGCAGTTGAAGGTAAGTCTCTGGGGAAGCACGACCTGATCGTCAGGTTCCTGAGAGGAGCGAGGAGACTGAATCCTCCTCACCCCCCTCTCGTTCCCTCTTGGGACCTCTCAGTGGTGTTAAATGCCCTGCAGAGGGCTCCCTTTGAGCCTCTGCAATCAGTGGAGCTTAAGTTCCTGTCTATGAAGACAGCGCTCCTGGTTGCACTGGCCTCCATCAAGAGGGTAGGGGACCTGCACGCATTCTCCGTTGACGAAGCGTGCCTGGAATTCGGGCCGGCTTACTCTCACGTGATCCTAAGACTCGGCCTGGATATGTGCCCAAGGTTCCCACCACTCCCTTCCGGGACCAGGTGGTGAACCTGCAAGCGCTGCCCCTGGAGGAGGCAGACCCAGCCTTGGCACTGCTCTGTCCAGTACGCGCTCTCCGTGCTTACGTAGACAGGACGCAGTGTTTCAGGACCTCAGACCAGCTCTTTGTCTGTTATGGTGGGAGACTGAAGGGAAAGGCTCTCTCAAAGCAGAGGTTGTCTCACTGGATAGTGGACGCCATTGCTTTGGCTTACCAACAGCAAGGCCGACCGTGCCCCCTTGGTGTGACAGCACACTCCACTCGGAGTGTGGCTTCCTCTTGGGCTCTAGCGCATGGAGCCTCGCTGGCAGACATTTGCGGAGCTGCAGGCTGGGCGACACCGAACACATTCGCCAGATTCTACAATCTCTGAGTGGAGCCAGTGTCCTCTCATGTACTCGCTTCAACCAGCTAGTACCGGAGCCGCTCAGGTGTCTTCGCTTGCTCGCCATTCCACTCCATGGACTGGATACGTGCGATTTTTCCTCAGGTGAGCCTTCCTCTCTGAAGCCCTGAGTTCCTCCAGCACTGTTGACGCTGGCGCCAGTGTCTATTGCCTGTGCGTCGGCTAGGTGCCTCCGTGTGCATGGTTCCTCCTCTGAGTAACCCCCACATGTCCACTGTAAGCCTCCTTGAGCATGTGTCTTTCCCTCGGCAAGCCACCTTGCCACTCCTGGAGTTGAAAGTTACCACCCCACGGGTTGGTCACTCCGGTGTTCTTCCATATGAAGCCCCTCCGGGCCATATGTGTATTTCTAAGTCCTCACTACGGGTAGGCATGCTGCGGCATATTTCCTCTGAGATATGCTTACCTTGGTATTCCTGTGCTAAGTAGGACTCATTCGTCCGTGCCAGTATCACGACAGGGGGATCAGACTTTCGCAGGGCACTGGAAGACAGCTGTGAAGGTGGCGTGATTACACGGGGACCCCCATTCGTCGTCATCCGACGTAACTCGGAGTGACTACAAAAGGGAACGTCTCGGTACGTTCAAAAGGGAACGTCTTACGTCTCCCTGCCACTTCCGCTGTACCGCTGGGTAGACGCCTGAGTTCAGTCTCGGCTCCTCAGCAAAGACATATCTGCATGTTGCCGGCGTCCTCCTTTTATACCCACGCGGTGGGGCGGAGATACGCTATGCAAATTCCGCAGACCCATGGCATTTCTTTTCCATTGGCTCGTTTTGTAATACTCAAAGTCGATAGGCTTTCTAAGCGAAACCCCCATTCGTCGTCATCCGACGTAACGTCTCCGTTCTCTACTCAGGGAACGAGGGTTACATACGTAACCGAGACGTTCTTCATGTCTCATTTTGTGTGTGCACTTTGCTTGTGATTTGTTTTACTGGCCATGTGCTTGTGTTTTTTGTCATGTTTGGTGTGAGCACATGGCTTGTCATGTGTTTCCTTGTGCCATGTGCTCTCCTGTCGATTGTGTCGACTCCCATCTTGTGACCTGATTATTGGTTAATTTGCCCCACTTGTCCTCCCTCGTTACCTGCCTTGTTTGCTCACTATTTATGCGTTTGCAGTCTTGTGCTGGTGGTGGTAATGCACATTAAAAAGTTGTTTGCCAACCACCATTAAAAAAATCAGAAGACAAAGAATTTTGTAGACTGTTTGTATTTTGTTTTATTTTATTATAAAAATAAAGCCCATCAACTCTGCACCTAAGTCCTCGCTCCTTTCTCCATCCCCACACCTGACAGTTAAGTTTAAAAGAAAATGAGCTTCCCCTCTTTGAAAGACCAGCAGCCGCCACTTATATATATATATATATATATATATATAATAAAATATTTCCACTTGCATTGAGAATCTATACAACACGGATTGCAGTTGATCAGAATTCCTTTAGTGCAGTATGCAGTTTTAAAAATAATCCCAGAGAGAAAAATCGAGTCGTGTGTGGAGAAGCGAGTTTAGACAAAGTCCTTGACATGAAAGCTGCAAGCCCGAGTGACAGAGACTGAGCTAAGCAGGCTTGTCAAGGAAAGGTGGCACGGAGCCCTTACCGTGAAGGCATAACTCGGCTGTTCTTCATGGTCCACGGGCCTCAGTAGTGTCAGGTAGCGTGCCATCCCACTGGGCGTCACTGCAAAGATGCTGTTGTAGTTGTCCAGAGAGATGCGCACCATAGGATCTTTCGTCTGCAGTGGAAATAAATCACCGTAAACACCCGTGTCAGAAGGCAGAGACATCAGAAGATAGAGCATGCTGGGAATATGGCTACACAAATTGCTATGAATGGGAAAAACACTCATAGACCTAGTGCATTAGAGAAACACACTGTAAGGAGAACTCAAGAAAACAAGTCATAAGAAAGATAAACAACTCAAAACCTTCTGAAAGAAAGTGCAAGAGCTAGAAGCACCGACTTGTGAAGTTAAAGGCACTGATATCTGCTATATCAAAGTAAATTAAGGAACATAAATATCTAAAGAGTTTATACTAATGCAACAGCATTTTAAGTCTCAGGGAGCAGCTGAAAAAGCACTTTCATGCTAACAAAATTGGTTAAAATAGCGTTGTATTTTCGCACTGAGGAAAAACATATCATGTATGATCTAACAATATTTTGTTACTATGTTTTATTGAAATATTTCCCTTAACAAAGATACTTAGAAAAATTTAATGTAAAGAGTTACTGAAATCATATTAAGAATTTTCCATCTGTATGAATGCTGATATTTCACATGGTGCTCTCACTCCCACCATTATCTAAAAGTGCAGATTCCGGTTTATACCTGCTCAAATTCCTGCCGGACCCTAGAATGCCTGCAGTACTACAATCTATGTAGACTATTAAATCAGCCATTATGCCCTTGCAGTACATACATTTTTCATGGCACACAGTGCATTATGTGATCTGAGTGCAGATACTGTGGCAGACCTCTTAAAAAGTGCATGACACACATATTTGCATGTGAGGTTTAATTGAAAAATATAGTGCAAATATATGTGACCCCGTCTATGAAAACCCGGCTAAAGTCGCAGAATATAATTATGAGATGAAGAGCATCAAATTAGTCAAACTGATGAAAATAGGTCATGTGTAATTATTCCTGTGAATGGTAGATTACACCAAGGGATTTTATTATTTTGCGCAAAAAAAATTGTGTTGATAATCTCCTGATCAAAAGACGTGTGAATAAGAAGCAGCAGAAACAAGCGATAGCATATGTAAGCAGGTGCATGAGAAAAATAACGTGATCATCAACATAAAACAACACATACATCAAAACTGCGTAATGTTACCGAATGAAATATCGACCCAGGATGAGTTGTAGTACTGTGAAGCTTTAGGGGTGTTGATGGACTCAAATTACTCCATCTATGTTTTGATCATCCTTCTGAATCCGATCAGTATGTAGTCTTGTGCAAAAAAGTGTTTTTCTCAATTTTTTGCTCAAAATGTTGCATTTTAAATTAAACTTACCCACACTCAAGTGTTTATAAAAAAAATAATGGATTAAACAAGAATAAATCGTTTTTTTTATTATTTTTTAAAGCAGAGGGTATGTTCTTTCTTTTGATATATTGCATGCTCAGATATTCATACAACAAAATATTCTGGTTGCCATGGAAATTTTGTGTAAATGATTAAAAATGCTGGTGGTGGCTGGCAGCTTAGAAACGCTGGCGGGGAAAGAGTTAAGCACTTGAGGCATGTATCTGTTTTTGAATGGATTTTCATTTTTAGAGGAAATATGGTGCATTGGAAAATTGAGTAAACATTTTCACATTCTTTTTCAGGTCCATTACAGCTTTGACTTTGCTCAACAGCTGCATTATCCCCATGACCCCATGCATCCAGGAACAATCTTCTTCAAGACGCCTCGCAAGTGTGCTGTGTTCGCCGTTGCAACAGAAAGGCTTCCACAGATGGTGATCTTTCTTCTAGTTGAGACAAACCGTCACTGGCAAAAGGTACCAACTGTGTGATCAGTCTCCTGGACTACTTTTTTGATAACTATGCTGTGAAGGAGACCCGCTTGCACTTACATGCAGACAATTGCTCAGGTCAGAATAAAAACAATGCACTGGTTCAATACCTTCTCTGGCGGGTCATAACAGTCAAGCATCAGAGGATCACTCTTTCATTCATGGTAGCTGGCACACAAAGTTAGCTCCTGACTCTATGTTTGGCCTGTTCAAGCGTAAGTACAGGAATTCAACAGTGGAATGCTTTGCTCATATTAAGAATGTTGTGTGCAAGGCTTCTCCAAGTGGTGCGCTGTTATTGTCCGCATGTATGGCTGGAATTCCTACCAGTGCCTACCAATTTTTCAGAAAGCGTCCATCAATCAAGCCACACTGTCAGAGCCAGTCAAACAGTGAGAAACCTGCCACTCTGGTACCAGAAGGACTTAGCTACAAGAGGAAAATGTACCTCTTCAATGAGATTTGGGAATTTGTGGCAGAAAGATATAGATATATTGTATTCCCTAATCCAACAATGCAGAACAAGGTTACAACTGATGAAAATAACAATGTTGTCCATGCAGAGGTGCTGACCCCTGCTTCACCCAATACTTGTGGTGTTGGTAGACCAAAAAAAGACCCCAAGTGGTCTTGCCAAAAGAATTAAACTGGCTTGGAACATTGACTGTGTAGCCTCTTATGTGTTTATGTACATACTCTCATGACAATCACTTAGCTGTGAGCAAGTATTATATTTCTGACCTTTTTAATATCAAAATGTACATACTTTTGTAAAACGAATGCCTGAGATTATCAGGGATTGGCAAAATATTTTGCATCTATTATTGCATAAAATATTTTGCATCTAAACAAGCTTAGAATGTGTGGTTCTACCTGTGTATACAAAGTTTGAAAATGACCTGCTAACATTTGTTTTTGTGTCATCCCATATTTAATCCAAATATTACAAAGTAGCCCAGAAAGAGATTGAAATGCACTGCATATATATTAACATTGTTATATATATATATATATATATATATATATATATATATATATATATATATATATATATATATATATATATATATATATATATATATATATATTACTGTGCATTTACATTATTTAATTCAACTAAGAAGTTAGAATTTCCTAGAAGTCCCTGTGTGACACATCACATAAAATTATATTTTATTGAAAAAGTTTTATTTTATCTTTGACCACCTGTTTAATCATGGTGGTTATACATTATAAGGTAAAAAGCAGGTTTTAGTAAATTAACAACGTATCATATAATGAAATATATGATTAGAAGTTGCCATACCATAGTACCGTAAACATTGTCAAAGTATTTTTAACTGTGAATTTCTGGCAACCATAGCTTTTAGCATAAATGTAAAGGAATATTTTTTACAGTGAAAAACAAAACATTTCCATTAAATAAGTTTTCTATCTTCAAATGTTTTCTCCTATCCCATCGGAATGTGCAGAAATTATTAATAGGGTGATTCCTCTGAAAAGCGTAATACTGCGTTCAAACATTGCTTTTGTTTGTTTATCCTGACCAGCCTGTTAACTGTGCAAAAGTTTGGAGCAGGACTATCTGACCAATACAAGATAGGAATAATTTTCGGGAAATATTATATAGTATATAAATGTAAAAATATTATTATTATTATTGCATTTACATTTAGTGGCACACAAATCACACATTTCAAATTTAACACTGATGTTGTTTGCAATTCCTCCTTATGCTCTAGATTTTTCAGCTGAATGCAGTCCTCCAAATTCACCAAATTATTAATGAGATACATACGATTGATTGCCAGTCAGCTCAAAAATGTAAATCAAAATCACTAAACAAGACGCAGGGCAGTAATCATGCAGAGCATTAAGCAAATTTGAATAATACAAAAAGACAGCACAGCAAAAATGAGAAAAAGAGAGAAAGCAAACAAGCGCTTTTTCACTTCTCACATCTCACAGTAATTCCATTAATACCTACAGGCACATCACTGGGATTCAGCTTTAGATGGGAGACAAAACATATGCTTGACATTAGAGTGTTTTCCATTTATAAGACTTATGTGATTAAAGGGATAGTTCACCTATAAATTAAAATTCTGTTGTTGTTTATTCACCCTCATGTCATTCAAAAACGTCTCTGGTTACGTATGTAACCCTAGCAAAACTATTCAGACACAACTGCGGCCTGGTCTGCAAGTTGCGACCGCGTCTTCGAGTGGATCATCTGTTACCTCAGAGGTCGAGGGCGCCTCGACGGATGCCAACCTTGACATCGCTGGACTCAAGCTCGAGTTATTGGCCTCGGTGAGGAAAGATATTGCTGATATTTTTAATAAGGAACTCCAGGATACTCTCGGGGATGCTTTGCCTACTAATAAGCTCGACCTGCAAGCGGTGAAGTCACAGCTGGCGAATGATAAACCTGCTACCGATGCTACCATGTCTGAGCTAAAAGGTACGGTCGGAGAGATGGAGCATGCACTCACCGAGTGCTCAGATGACATCGCCGAGATGAAAACAACTATCGAGCGCCTCACAGCTAACATAGCCATGCTGGAAAATAAATGTGAAGACTTGGAGTCCAGATCACAGCGTAACAACATCAGGATAGTGGGAGTACCGGAGGGCCCTGACACCCTTTACCACGGCTGCTGTGGCCGCCTTACTGAAGGAAGCGTTCAGTTTGGAAAAGGAGCCGCTTTTGGACCAGTCCCACCGGACCCTCCAACCCAAACCCAAGCCTGGTGATCATCCATGAGCCATTGTGTGCAGATTTCATTATTACAGTGACTGTGTTGACATTCTGAGCCGCGCGAGAGAGCCCCGACAGATTAAAGTCAGAGACGTGACCGTCTCAGTTTTCCCTGACCACACTGTCAAGATAGCTCGGGCTCGGGCTGCATTCAACGAGGTCAGACGTCAACTTCGTGGCATTGACGGTGCTCGATATGGTCTGTTTCATCCAGCGCGTCTTCGCATCACATACAACGGTGTTGAGAAGGATTTCTTTTCTGCGGAGGAAGCCAGCGACTTTGTCAAAACTTTGGTTCCTGGGTGAGCTCCAACTGCGTTTCTGATCTATGTTCTATTAGGCCTATTCCTTAGAGGTTGTGAATACACCAGTCTTAATTTGTTTAGTATTAGGTGGTTTTCTAGCTTGCTGCACTTACTAGATCTGATCAACATTACCTCATTTTATGCTTTCTGCATCTATTTGCACAGGACTGAGGGCCCACTGTTATTTGTATTTTCGCGTGCTTTACTGTACCCATGCGCATATGTTTAAATAGTGTTGCGATCGGCAGGAGTTTTTTCTCTCTCTCTTTTTTCTTCTCTTACTTTTGTTTGGTTTGCATGGCCTCCGAGTTGTTTAACGGTGTTGTGGACAACTTTTGTTTACTGTGGGAAGCACTGCTGTCTCCTTTGTTCTGTGGTTATATGGGGACTTTGGGTGCATCTGTGTTTAGGGGTTTGTTGGGAGGGGAGGGGGGCCCACCTCGGCTCTATATGATCATTTTCAAAAATAAATTCTTCTTTTTTTTTTCAAATGGTTAATGGCAATATAGATCCCAGCATTGCTGGGTCAGGCACACCTCTCAGATTCATCAGTTGGAATATCAGAGGTATGGGTAATGCTGTTAAGAGATCCAAGGTTTTTGCACACTTGAAACGTTTAAACTCTGATTTAGTTTTTTTGCAGGAGACTCATCTTCGTGTTAAAGACCATGTTAGGTTACATTGCCCTTGGGTAGGTCAAGTCTTTCACTCAAACTTTAATTCAAAAGCTAGGGGAGTCGCTATTTTAATTAACAAAAAAGTCCAGTTCACATCCACTGACGTTATTGCTGATAGGAATGGCAGATACCTCATGGTTGCTGGTACCCTGATGCAAAAAAAGGTTTTGTTGGTGAATGTATATGCCCCGAACTTCGATGATGTTGAATTCGCTAACAGATTGCTGAGTAACATCCCCTTCTTGAATACACACCTGCTGATTTTCGGTGGGGATTTAAATTGTGTTTTCGACCCAATCTTAGATCGGTCTAATCCTTCGAAATCTATCTCAATCTGCTATGTCTAAAACATTTTCTGATTTTATGAAACAGTATGGTCTTATTGATCCATGGAGATCTCGTAACCCCTCTATTAAAAAATTCTCTTTCTTTTCCCAGGTGCACCATTCATATTCTAGGATTGATTATTTTTTTATTGACAGTACGCTTAATTCATGTGTTAATTCTTCAGACTATTTAGGTATTGTAATCTCCGACCATTCACCTTTACTATTAGATATTCAACTTTCTACCTATAAACGTAGCCCACCACTTTGGAGATTTAACTCTCTCTTTTTGGCAGACCAAGAATTCTGCAAATTCATTTCAAACTCTATTGATGAGTTCTTGTCTTTCAATCATAATCACTCATCTTCATATTCATTGCTGTGGGAGACACTTAAATGTTACCTGAGAGGTCAAATTATTTCTTATTCTGCTCTTTCTAATAAAAAGATTAATGCCAGGCTTAATGCACTTACATCTATGATTGGGGACCTTGATCAAAGATTCGCGCTGAACCCTTCTCCAGAACTTCTTAAGCAGCGTCTTGATCTGCAAGCAGAATTTGATCTCATCTCAACTAAAGAGGCAGAGCGCTTGCTATTACGCAGCCGTGGCTCATACTACGAATATGGCGACAAGGCAAGTCGTTTACTGGCACATCAGTTACGACGGCAGGCCACTTCCCGTTTGATGCCTACTATTAAAAACACGTATGACACTATTACTAGAGACCCGTGGGAAATTAATGCTATTTTTAAATCATTTTACTCTTTATTATATAAATCTGAATTTCCTACTGACAACACTAAAATGAATACATTTCTTCAGAATCTTTCGAACCCTGTCATTGATACAAATACTGCCACGCAAATGGACTCTCCACCCTCTCTTGAAGAAGTATTAATAGCAATTAATGCTATGCAATCTAATAAAGCCCCAGGCCCCTATGGGTTTCCGATTGAATTTTTTAAAACATTTATTGGCAAATTGGCACCGTTACTTTTATCCGTATTCAATGAATCCCTAGAAAGTGGTTCATTACCACCAACCTTGACACAAGCCACTATTGCTCTCCTTCTCAAAAAGGACAAAGATTCGACCTCCTGTGGGTCTTACAGACCATTGTCTTTGCTTAATGCTGACGTCAAGGTATTGGCTAAAGTAATTGCGTCTCGCTTAGAGAATGTGCTTCCTCATATTATATCTGATGAGCAAAATGGTTTTATAAAGGGACGTCAACTGTTTTTTAATACCCGTACACTTTTCAATATAATTTACTCAAAACACTCGGCTGAACTTCCTGAGCTTGTGATTTCTTTAGACGCCGAAAAGGCATTCGATAGGGTAGAGTGGGAATACTTGTTTGCAGTTCTGAAAAAAATTGGATTTGGTGAAAAATTTATTTCTTGGATTCGCCTCCTTTACTCATCCCCCAAGGCTAGTGTTCATACTAATGATGTTTATTCTGATTATTTTGCCCTTGGACGTGGAACTCGCCAAGGTTGTCCTTTATCACCTTTGCTCTTTGCTATTGCTATCGAGCCTCTGTCAATTACATTCAGATCTTCCCCTTTATTCAAAGGTATCACCCGTAATGGATTCGAATATAAATTATCACTTTATGCGGATGATTTGTTATTGTATATAACTGATCCTACACTTTCCATCCCTGCGGTTTTGGATATTCTGGAGAACTTCAGCGCCTTTTCAGGTTACAAATTAAATTTGGAGAAAGGTGAGTGTTTTCCCATTAATACTACAGCATGTCTGTTGCAACAGTCAGATTTGCCTTTTCGATTTAGTCCATCAGGGTTCAAACACCTAGGTGTTAACGTGACTCGTTCTTTATCTAGCCTTGCGTCTGCGAATTTCACTCCCCTTATCTCTAGGATTACATCCAATATTCAAAGATGGGGTAATCTCCCCCTTTCACTAATCGGCAAGATCAATGTTGTTAAAATGAATATTTTACCGAAATTTCTTTTTTTATTCCAGTCAATTCCTCTTTTTTTGCCAAAACATTTCTTTGACTCATTTGATAAGATACTTTGTTCTTTTATTTGGGGTGGAAAATCACCTAGGATTCGTAAAACTCTACTGCAGAGATGCAGACTTAATGGAGGACTGGCATTACCTCATTTTTTAACTTACTATTGGGCGGCGCACATCCATAAACTTTGCTACTGGTTAAAATCCCCTGGATCCTCTTGGTGTAAATTTGTAAACTAAAATCCTGTAGGGGATCTTCTATACCTGCTCTACTTTATTCCTCTTTACCTACGAAACCTTCTCTATACACTGATAATCAAGTGGTTCTTAACACACTCAAAATCTGGTATCAATTTAGACGACACTTTAAATTTGTAGATGCATCTTCCTTGGGTCTTATCAATAACAACCATTTATTTCCTCCATCACTTTCGGACTCGACATTTTCACTGTGGTATGACAAGGGTGTTTTGCGATTTAGAGATTTATATGTAGATGGTGTCTTAGATAGCTTTACCAATCTGTCATCTCGCTTTGAACTCCCTGTTACTCATCTGTTTCGCTATTTTCAAACTCGCAACTTTGTGGCTAAGTGTTTCCCTAATTTCCCTTCTTTACCTCCATTGCATCGGTGGGAAACCATGCTTTAATTTGTCCCTCATCACAGGGGAATCATTTCAAAGCTATATGACATTATCTTAGCTTTTAGCGACCATTCAAATGCCAAACTTAAGGGTACATGGGAAAGGGAACTGGGAATACAAATACAGGAGGAGTCTTGGGAACAGGCCATAGAGAGGATACGTTCTACCACCTCTTGTGCTCGTCTTGGACTTATTCAATTCAAGATTTTACATAGGGTACATTTCTCTAAGCTTAGACTATCTGAAATATATCCGGAAGTGGAAGACAAGTGTGATAAATGCCATGGCTCCCCCTGTCATCTTAGCCACATGTTTTTTTTTTTTTTTTGTCCTGATTTGGTAGATTTCTGGGTGGCTTATTTTAATATTATGTTCTCTGTTCTTGGGGTAAATCTCCAACCTTGTCCTCTGATTGCTATATTTGGGATTCCTGGCCCCTCAATGGCACTTAACCATACACAAAAGGACATCATAGCTTTCACATCCTTACTAGCAAGACGCTCCTTATTGCTACATTGGAAGTCTGCTAAATATCCTTCTATCTCCCTTTGGCTCAGAGACATCATGTATTTTTTAAAACTTGAGAAAATTAAATATACATTGAGAGGATGTACAGTCAAATTTTTCCATAAATGGCAACCCTTTATTTCCTATTTCACAAATTTAAAGGTACTACCCAATTGAATGTGTGCCTGTTATTATTGTACTGTTTGTATTGCATAGTTAACCAGTAATATGTGTGTTGGTCATGGTGAGCTGAGTGGGTGGGGGGTTGTTTATTATTTCTAACACGACACTCTGTGATCTAATTTACCTATTTCTAATAATTCTTATTAGAGTGTTTTTTTTTTGTTTTGTTTTTTTGTTTTTTTTTTGTTTTTTTTATTTTTTTTTTTAATTTTTTTTAATTATTATTATCTTTAATGTGTATATGTGTCCGTGTACATGTACATATATGTTTAAAAGTGGGAGGAAAAAACAAAAAAGGGGGGAAAGAATAAATTGTATCTGTGAATGGAAATTCTGTATTGTTTGTTATTGTTGTATTGTTTTTCCTTTTTCCTTCAATAAAAAAAAAAAAAAAAAAAAAAAAAAGACATGCAGCGTCTCATTCCCTTCAGGGAACTAGGGTTACATACGTAACCAGAGACGTTCCCTATCAGGGAACTCGAGCTGCGTGATAACGTTTTGGGAACACTAATACCAACGCCGCCATACGAGCAAGTGTCCGTCGTGTGTAGTCAAGGCGCACATTCAGACGAAAGCACCTGCGCCCCTGGAGTGGAGCTGAAGTCAAGATGGTAGAACTTTCCGAATGTGTGCGGTGAGGACCAGCCTGCCGCATCGCAAACATCCTGAATTGATACTCCTGACAAAATAGCCTTAGAGGCAGCCATACTCCTGGTTGAATGAGCCCGGACAGCCAAAGGAGAAGGCTGACCGGCAGACTCGTAGGCAAGTGAGATTGCCTCGACCACCCACTTGCTCAACCTCTGCTTAAATGCAGGACAGCCCTTCCTAGGGGGTCCAAAACAAACAAACAGTTGTTCACATTTTCTCCACAGGGCAGCTCTGTGGACGTAAGCATCTAGAGCCCTAACTGGGCAAAGCAGATTTAGTTTCTCTTGGTCCGACACAAAGGAGGAGGACAGAAGGCTTGCAGTACAATAGGCCTAACAGTATTAGTTGGGACCTTAGGAACATAGCCCGGTCTAGGATGGAGAAAAGCTTCTACCATGCCGGGCGAGAATTCCAAGCACGAGAGATGGACCGATAGAGCTTAAAAATCTCCCATTCTTTTTAAAGAAGAGATAGCAAGAAGAAAGATAGTTTTTAGAGTAATGACTTCTCAGAAACTTCTTCAATGGGCTCGAACGGTGCTAGAGAGAGACCTTCTGGAACAACCGCAAGGTCCCAGGTCAGCACCCTCGTGAAAACTGCTGGCCTCAGCCTCAAAGTGCCACGAAGGAAACAAGTTATAAGTGGGTGTCTCCCGAAAGAGGCTCCACTTAAAGGGACGTGGTAGCAGATAAGGCCGCCACGTACACCTTCAGTGTGGAGTGGGATAACCCTGTGGAGAAACGCTCCTAAAGGAATTCCAGCACTGCACCCACCGGGAAGTTAACTGGGTCCAACTGGTGTTCCCCACACCAAGAGGTGAACATATTCCACCTCAAGGCATATGATTTCCTAGTGGCCGGAGCTCTGGAGTGGAGGATGGTCTCCACGACCTCAGTCGAGAGACCAGATTCTATAAGCTTGGCCCCCTCAGAGGCCAAGCCCACAACCTCCATAGCTCTGGGCGGGGGTGAAGTATCGACCCGCTCGCCTGAGAGAGAAGGTCCCTCCTGATCGGAATCTCCAGAGGAGAGCCGTCGAGGAGAGATATTAGGTCCGCAAACCAAACTCGGGCCGGCCAGTACGGGGCTACCAACAGTAGACTGACCCCGTCCCGGCGAACCCTCTCCAGGACTCCTGGGAGTCGGGGGGAATGCAATACAGGCGTGACCTCGGCCACTCCTGTACCATAGCGTCCAACCCCAGAGGGGCTGGAGGACTTAGGGAAAACCACAGTTGGCAGTGTGATGTTTCCCTGGATGCAAATAGGTCTACCTCGGCACAACCAAAATGTTTCCATAGGAGCTCCACCACCTCGGGGGGGAGTCTCCACTCCCCGGGCCTCGGCCCCTGCCTCGACAGGATGTCTGCCCCTGATTCAAATACCCCGGGATATACATCGCCCTCAATGAAAGAAGCTTCCGCTGGGACCATAGAAGGATCTGGCGAGCCAGCTTGTATAACGGGCGCAAACGCAGACCACCCTGATGGTTTAAGAGACCACCGATGTGTTGTCTGACCAGACAAGAACATGGTGACCTCTCAGGTCTGGGAGGAAGTGTTTCAGAGCCTCAAACACCGCCATCATTTCTAGACAATTTATGTGCCAATGAAGATGATGGTCCTCCCACAGACCCTGGGCCGAGCGACCACTCATGATCGCCCCCCAGCCTGTGAGAGAGGCGTCCGTTGTTAGTGTTACACGACGATACGGAGCCCCCAACACAGGACCTAGGGACAGGAACCAAGGTTCTTTCCACATAGCCAGGGCACGGAGACACCGTCGCGTGACCCTGAGCTTGCGGAGCGGGTTTCCCTCGGGGAGAACCCCTTGGTCCTGAGCCACCACTGCAGTGGTCTCATGTACAGCAGGCCACAAGGTAAAACGTTGGACGCTGCTGCCATCAGACCCAGAATTCTCTGATAATCTTTTACAGTGAGTGACTGGCCTAGCTTTGCCTGTTTGACGGCTAAGAGAATCGAAGCTATACGAGCAGGAGACAGACGTGCCTGCATCGACTTCGAATCCCAAACCACGCACAGAAAAGTGGTCCTCTGTACTGGAGAAAGCACACTCTTCTTGGCGTTGAGCCTCAACCCCAACTTTTTGATATGGGCGAGAACGACATCTCGATGCCGAATCGCCTGAAGCTCCGATTGAGCCAGA
Organism: Gila orcuttii; assembly: GCA_026230005.1. Taxonomy (NCBI): domain Eukaryota; kingdom Metazoa; phylum Chordata; class Actinopteri; order Cypriniformes; family Leuciscidae; genus Gila; species Gila orcuttii. The sequence goes on from JAPDVR010000017.1 coordinate 7,989,111, forward strand.
ATCAACCAATCGTCGATATAGTTTAAAATGCGGATGCCCTGGAGTCGCAGCGGAGCCCGAGCTGTATCCATGCATTTCGTGAAAGATCTGGGAGACAGTGCTAGGCCAAACGGAAGAACCCGATATTGGCGCGCTTCGCCCCCGAAAGCGAACCTCAGGAACTTCCTGTGTTGTGGAGGATGGAAATGTGGACGTATGCGTCCTTAGATCTATCGTGACAAACCACCCCTCGGACCTGATTTGTGACACGATCTGCTTAATAGTGAGCATCTTAAATTCGAGCTTCCCTACCAAGCGATTTAATGGGCGCAGATCTAAAATTGGACGCAACCTCCCCATCCTTCTTTGGAACGATGAAATATCGGCTGTAATAACCTAGCTCCAAACTGGGAGGAGGAACCCTTTCTATAGCCTCCTTTTGAAGGAGCGTTTTCACCTCTTGTTCCATTACCAGAGCCTGCTCGGGGCCCACCACTGTGGGCAGAACCCCTCTGAATTTTGGTGGAAGACACCTGAATTAGATTGTATAACATTTTTCTACTGTCTGCAGGACCATAGAGATATTTTTGGAAGGCTTTTCCACCCTGCCAGAAATTCTACCAAGGGTACCAGTCCCTCGAGACTGGCCTCTGGTATAACTTGAGCAGCAAACACAGTGCCCTGTAACGGCGCACCGGCAGGGAACAACTGGTTTGACTGCCCTGAGACCCTCCTCAGAGGGAGCGAGCGTCCCTCGGGAAAGCACTCGCTGGGACCGTCTACGCCCCGGCATAGAGACGGGGTTGGCAGAACGGGCACCGTAAAAAGAGGTGAACACCTTTCTCCCTCGGTGGGGACCACCCTCAGTGTCCTGACTTTTATGACGTCAGGACTTTTTCTTGGCTGAAGCCTTCTTCGCCAATATAACTGTCCTCAGATCAGTTCTACCGCCCGCAGGCTTTGGCTGAGGGTGCCGCGTCTGGTCCCACTATCTAGCAGGGGGAGCGCGAGACGCGACACACTACTTCTGCGCCCTATGCGAAGAGCGCGTAGACGGCCGGGGCTGCTCCGCCCAGCAGCCCCAGGGATGTGAACTTTAAATGGAAGAAACTTTTTTTAAACTGCTGCCTGTTTCCTTTCTTCCTGAAATTTATCAATGACAGAATTAACTGAGTCACCGAATAACCCGCAGGGGAGAGAGGAGCATCTAAAAGAAAGCTTTTTCTTTCTAATCATAGTCGAAAAATTAAGCCATAAATGCCTCTCTGCGGCCAACAAGGCTGCACGCAGAGAAAAATAAGCAGCCTGACGTAGTTCTCAAACCACGTCAGAACTGACCTCCTCACTCTCGCTCACGTCCCCTAACGCTTTACCCCCGTCTTTTTTTCATTAAGCTTGGGGGTAAAGTCGGTGCTCTAAATGACGAAGCAGCCTCGGAAGAGAGATGGCAAGCGTCTCTTCTACCGAGGCATAGCGCCATAATATTTTGCCCCCGTTATATTAGAATATGTTTACGTTAGAGGGCTAAAAAATTCTATAAGAAACCGGCTTCTTCCATAATCTCGAAACCTCAGTATGGAGATCATGAAAGAACGGCAAGCACCGGCGTGGAGGTAGAACACGGGAAGGGAGAAATCTCTCATCTAAATAGATTCAGTAACAGACTCCTGCCTAGCTGCTGGCCACTTATATGCTTAATATTGACACCGCTCGAGCGAAAACCTCCATAAGCCCTTCGCACAATACTGACAACATCCAGCTCCTCAGAACTGGGTAATTGAAATGATGATGCCTCACCCCTGGAAGAAACCGCAGCACGTGCTTCCGAACCCGGATCTGAGGCACTGGATCTACCAGATAAGGGCTGAGAAAAGGCAGAACCCGTCTCAATCCCCGCTGATAGATCCATATGCGATCCCCACGATTGAAGCCTTCGCTGTGCCTCGGCAACAGCGGGACCTGACCCGCGGGGAGCACGCACCGAACCACTCTCCTCGAAGAGGGCTCGGCGGGAGCGGAGCGATTTTATGGACAAACGCTCGCAATGCTCGCAATCAGCTCCCTCGAGAGCTGACTGGGCATGCAGCACTCCCAAACAAACAACACACAGAATGTGTGTGTGTCCCCACCCGTAATATAACGTGAGCAGGGATGAACACACTCTCTGAACTGCTGTTCGTAAGCCATGATATATATTGTCTCTTTTATAGTTTTTTATATAAATATATATATATATATGTGAAAAACTCCTGCAAGGCAATTTCTAAGGACAGACAAAAACACTTGAGACACAGACTTTTTCATACACAGAGCACTTGCTGAAGACTCAGAAGCTGATGCGCTTGTGTTTTGGGGTGCTTATATAGTTTCCTGGTCAATGACGTCACCGCCTATGACGTTCCGTCTCGCCATTGGACTGATTTCATACGTGCTTCATGACGCACTCACGCAGGGGCGTTCCCAAAGCGTTGTCACGCAGCTCGAGTTCCCTGATAGGGAACTTTATTTCTTCCATGGAACACAGAAGAACATATTTTACAAAATGTCAAGACTTCTACTTTCCATACACCATAAAGCTCACGATATACTGCAAGCGAAGAACAAACTGGAGTGACATCATTTCAAACAAAATCAGGCGAAAACGAAGTTTGTTTGAAGTTAATTTCGGGAGTTCAAAACAGACTGCTAAAGCAAACTTTCCAGGAAAGTAAACATGATTAGTCAATGGTGATTACGTAAAACGTAGGTGTGGCTCTGAGGCTCCGCCTTCTTTGATGAGGAAATCTTCTCCAATTAATTTATTTTTCTTCTCAGATGCGAGTAAAAACATGAACACAATGAAGAGCTGCTTTACAGTAGAAACTGCAAGTTGTATATAAATGTAACAAATTATTATTAATTATTAGTATTATTTGTAATTCTAATGAAAAGTGACACTAACACTGTTTTTTCATGTTTAATACTCTAAAGCTGCTTGCTTTTCAGCAATTTATTGTATATAACTTGCAATATAAATAAAGGTGACTTGACTTATGAGAGTAGAAGCAGGGATAAGAGCAACATGAACATTCTTCAAAATATCTTCTTTTGCATTCAGCTGATTTTTTATGACATGAGAGTGAGTAAATTATTGTTTTAATGTTGTGTGAACTGTCCCTTTAAGTTAGATGTTTGTCAGAATTCGTTATGTTCTAAATACTTTGCCTTTCTATAAAGCGGAGATAATTGCAAAGAGAGAACATTAGCGCACTAAGCGCCACCCCAATAACTCTCTAGGTGCGAGTCTCCAAGACCGTATCCCTGATGCTGTTTTCAATTTTAATTTGCTTTTCTTAATGCTCTATAGAGCAGGAGCTTTGGTTAACATCAGAGGAACATTTCTATACACACACATCCCTCAGGACATGTGAAAATGATTGCCGTCTGAGCACAAGCACAGAAAAAGAGCAAGTCCTCACCTCCTCGATGTCGTTATCCAGGGCGATAATGGCGAGGGGGGTGGAGAGATTGGCACTGCTCGAGATAGTTGTGCCCAGCGGAGCAGATTCTGAGATGAATCCATGATAAGTGGCCACCTGGAAGTATGGCGCCTGATTGTTCTCATCAAGCACCTCAATGTGGAGATTGGCAAACGCTGGGAGAGGGTGTCCATTATCCTGCTCCGCCTAGAGAAAAGAATGCCATGAGTTGAGAGATCCTGACCTTAAGATGGAATACTGTGGTGTGAAACCACTGCTTTTTTGGATTACTGCATGCAGCATATATAAGAATTGCAATGTGATAAGCCTCTATGGGCATACAAGGGCTTAACACTATCTACAGACTTGCCCCGCTAAATTAAATAAAGAGCATGGCTGATTAATTCAGGTCATTCTCAAACTTAATTCTCTCTGAGCCTGGCATGCACCCAAGTGCTCTGGGCATCTGACAATTTAGTGTAGTAACTATTGCTCAAATTCCTACCTCACCAGCAGCACCTATATAAAACTAACATCAAATTTGAATGTCTGAAAATCCTAATGTCCAGGATTACTAGGTCATGCAGTGATTTTGAAGTTTCAAAAATGCATGGTTTATGGTCTCCACGTAGATATAAAGAAATGTTTTGTACTGTTAAAATTACACACTTTTGAGCCCTATTTTAACAATCTAAGCGCATGGTCTAAAGCGCATGGCGCAAGTGCACTTAGGGCGTGTCCAAATCCACTTTTGCTAGTTTAATGACGGGAAAAATGGTCGCCGTGCCCGGCACATGGTCTAAAAGGATTGTTCCTATTCTCTTAATGAGTAAAGGGTGTGTTCTGGGCATAACGTGCAATAAACCAATCCAAGTCTCATCTCCCATTCCCTTTAAAATCCAGTTATGCTCGCGCCATGGCGGAATCATTATTTACATGGCGGAATTTGCAAGCGGAAAAACTGAACGCTTCTGTAGCGGGGAAACGGATCTGCTCGTGCGCGAGGTTAAAGTGCGCAAGCACACCATCTACGGGACAAAGTACACGTGCATTGTGGACCCGCCTATAGGCGCACATTACTAACACACTCCTTAAATAAAAATAAAAAATACTGCGCCTTTGACTTTAGACCAGGTTTTTGATGGTCAATGGCACAGTCTATTTCAGTTGCCTCAAAATAGCAACGCGCTAACAATGTGCCTGAACACACCTCGTTTTCAGACCAGCAGCCCATGGGGCACAAATGCATTTGCTATTTAAACTGTGATATTTCTGAAATTTTGAAATAAGGCCTCATTTGAAATGAGGTTAACACAAGCTTAAAGGGGTCATGCACTGAGAAATCTTTTGACATAGAGGTCATTGTCCTATAAAAATATCCTGTGAGTTTCAGAACTAAAAACTAAGACCTCAAAAACAAGAATTGAAACCAAGCTGCCAAAATGACTAATTTTGGATTTTGTCTCTGCAGAAGAAGAGCAACACCTAATTCTCCATCATTGCCTATTTAGCCCCGCCCACCTATTTGTGCATGTAGTAGGAGGTGAGTTAATACAAGAGAGAAACACACAGACACAGGATTACTCGAGCAACAAAACTGCCTCTGAGGATTACAAGACGTGTTGCAGTGCCAAATTGTGTAAAACAGTCTTTGTATTGCCTTCCCTCCATTAAAATTAAAATACTAAAATTCCCAGCTGGCATTTTAACGTTGAGTCACTGTTGAATCAACGTCAGGTGCCAGTGTTGGATAACCGTTGAATTTTGTTTAGATTTTGCAAATCAGATTGCAAATTGGATGTTGAAACAACGTTATTTTTCTACTGATATATTTCAACAAAATGTGTAGAAGTCATGGTTGTAAAAATAATGTTGATTTGACATACAACTCAAATTCTTTTGATATTTCTATGTTGAATCCGTAGTAAGTCAACAACACAACTTCAACTATTTGGTGTTCAACGTTGTTTTAACGTTGAATTAATGTTTTTTCATGAACTGACATTATTTCAACCACATTTAAACGTTTAATGTCAGTCGAATGCCAGCTGGGTTAGGAAAGAGTGGATGAACTTTATTTTTAATATAGATTGCGTCAGTAAGACTGTACATTTTATTGCAGATTTGTTTTTAAACAAGACAGTTTGATGCAGGATTTTCAGAAACTGAAAATAAAATAAAAAATGAACAATGAAAATTATGAATCATGAATATAAGAATGACAGTGTGACAAACTATGGTACATACATTCATAATTTGTTTACAAGAAACACTGTAAGTTTCTTTTCTTTTTTCTATAACTGGTTAACATTTCTTCATTTAAACACTAATGTTATGTAATAAGGACCTCACAAATACATAAGGAAAAAATATGAATAAAGATAATTAATAACCACACTGTCACAGACTTGAGTATCCTTGGTATTTGAGGTGTTGGTTTATTGTCTTTTGATTGATTAAACATGTTTGGCTGAATTTCGCCTGTTGCCATTTTTCAACATTGGAAGTTTTAAAAAGAATTCCACAAGTGTAATGCGGGGGACATTGAAAATTATTTTAATATGCAAAACTGTTACCTAATCATAGCAGTGGGCGTTTACTTCCAATTCTTGAATGTGGCACTTCTTTCAAAAAAGATTACTTACTAAAACCTAATTACTTATAATTTTTACATTAAATGGACCTCAGAGAACATAAAATGTAAAAAAAAAGAACATAAAATGTAAAAAAAAAAAAAAAGAAATACTGTTCATGACCTCTTTAAAATATTTTACCCTTTTTTATTCTACAACATAAAATATATCAGTAATACCAACCTGATCTTACAGCAATTCGTACGTATTTTACGAGGTTGCTAATTCGTACGAATTCATACAACCACTCATTCGAATTTGTGAGATTTGCCAAATCGTACATATTTTATGAGTTTCTCAATTCGTATGAATCCGTTCGAATGACCTACCCCTGACCCGCCCCTAAACCTACCCATCACTGGGGTTTAGACAAATTGTACGAATTCGTATGAATTGGTCGTGAGATAGCGTTGGTAATACTCACTTCTGAATCTTTTTTTTTTTAAAGCTTTTACTTTTGCTAAAGGCTGTTGCTAACAAATGGCTAAATGGGAATACAAAGTTGTTAGGGACAATAAACATCATCACGCTGAATAGGAAAACTCATCTACTCACTAGTCTGCTTTTACAGCCTCATTATGTTTATAATCGTGCTCTTGCAAACTATTCTAACTCAAACTTTAAGCAAAAATGACATGGTAAAAATAAGATCTATAATGGTATGCACAACTAACGCATCATCAGTTCTGTTCGAGTTTACGGATATATATATATATATATATATATATATATATATATATATATATATATATATATATATATATATATATCAATAGTAAAGTATTATAGAAAAGTTGTTGAGATGTAGGTGTAGACTGCCTTATTTAAGCATAACAACAGATGAACTCAGTCCTGTTTGTAATATGTGAGTGTGGGTTAGGGACCGGGGTAAGTTTATCATCACTCCAACATTAAAATAGAGCAATAACCTACTGAGTTGCCTATTTCTAGACAGCTACAATTTAGGCTGAAGGGCAAGTTCAGAGTGGCTTATGAAGGTAGTGAGGACAGACAGAATACAAATATAAAATATACAAATTGTAAATATGAATGAAAATACAGCATCAAGTGTGATAAACGCATAACTCATCAGAATATGAAGTTTATTGCATCAGCTAGATTACCTCTCATGCTCAAATTGAAACCTTGCAGGCATTTTTAGTTTGGGAAGCATGAAAATGTGAAATGAAATTATGTATAATATTTTGGTGGTGTGATGTATACTGGCTTACAGCAAGACATTATTAAAAAGATAATTAAAGCAACAGAAAGAGATTATATTTCCATCAATAAAGCTAGTCTCACTCCAGTGAATCAGCTTATGGTTTACCCACAGACAGTTGACTGACATTCTGATTCACACTGAACAAAAATGTGGACTGATTTTATCTGTCTGGTGCTAGAACTGAAATTCCCAGAAGAAAAACTAAGAGTTCCCAATCAGTCGGTCACTCTCGGCGTACGTTGTGACCGACGAATAGGAATCTCGCTAGAGAGGCCAACCTACTTCAAGTGAAACTAAACGAGCCAATGCACATTTTGTCATGCAATCATTTGCATCAGCTGTTCAGCCACGCAGCGCGGGTATATAATAGAGGTGTGAACCTACACTGGTCTCACGGTTCGGTTCGATTACGATTATCATGTCATCGATTCGGTTCAATTCGATATCGCGATGCATTGCGATGCACCGCATCCTCAATTTTCAATTTTACTTCAAAAGTGATGTGTGCGTGCTCACGCGCGCGCGCGCGTGTGTGTTCGCCTGTTCGGGAAGTCGCAGTGACAAAAACAGAGACATTCCAGTTTAAGTTTTATGGGACTAAAGCCTGTTTATGCCATTAAGAAAATGAAATTCTGTCAAATCAATTTTGTTTTAAAGAAATGTTCATTTAAAAGCAGCGCTCATTCATCAGTGTATAATGTTACCCTGGAGACGCGCGCATCAACCGTCACCGAGTCCGCTGTTGAAGACGATCATCCATTTATAATCACGCGTAACAAACAATTGTAATTTGATCATCGGGTGCGGAAGGGTTGCCATCTGTCTCGGTTTGTCCCGATTTATCTTTTAATAACCTGTCCCGGGAAATGTATCCACTCTCCCGAAAGGCTACTACATGAATGTATGTTCAAACCGTGTAGTGCGCGCACAGCAGAGAGGGAGAGGGAGAGAGCGAGACCTTGCGTGTGTGTGCCTCAAGAAGCGCATGTAACTTGAATGCGCATGTAATGTATGTATGTAAATGTATGTAAGAAAGAATGTTTAATTCGCACTCGCGTCTCGCCTCCCTCTGCCAGTGTATGCTACCGGCTACCGCAACAAAGCACATGCGCGATAAATGACGTCAGAAAACCGTCAGTACATTATAACCGGTTATGGTCTATTATTGAACCGATACTGAATCGTCCTCGTCTGCATCGCGGTGCATCGTAGAAACGATTAATTTCGACACCCCTAGTATATAATGAGCAGCAGGTGCGATTGCATTTCAGCTTTTTGCTGAGGAGCCGAGCACTTCGATGCTGTGTTCTCTACAACAGAGTGTTTTCAAAGCGAGCAAGCTCTCAACAGGACCTCTCCAGGCTGGTGTGGGCGATACAGCGCGGCAGCATGATCTCTCTCTCTCTCTCTCTCTCTCTCTCTCTCTCTCTCTCTCTCTCTCTCTCTCTTTGTCTTTTTTGGTTTTCTGTAAGAGCAAAAACAAAAAAGCTGTTTTTACAGCTGGTAAGATGCGCCATGAGAGCGCTGAAAGGCTGTTTTCACGGCTGGTCCCTGCGCCTCCACCATGATCTAACCCTCCTCCGAGGGTTGCTTCAGGCGGTAGTGCGGGAGACCTACGGATCACGGTGAGCGCGCTTCCTTCAGGGAACCAACCCCCTAGGAACCCTCATCCCTCCCACACTCCGCAGCCAGTAGAGCCGCCAACGGAACGTGCTGGACCATCCACTAGGTGCTTAACAGTCGTTTCCTTCGGCGCTCCCCATGATGAACAGATGTCGATCGCTGCATCGGAGGGTGGGTCAGACTTCTCTGTGGATGACGATTCGGCGCTGCTGCCCCTTTCGGGTGTGGCAACGGTGCCCGAGTCGGACCCGGCGATGATGGCCATGCTTTCCCGGGCCGCCAACAGGATCGGGCTCGTGTGGAACCCTCCACCGTGTCCCGAACCCTCGAGGCTGGATGACTGGTATCTCGGAGTGACGCGCGCTGGTTCTCAGCAGCCCACCAGTGCCTTTCTTCCCGGAGGTGCATGAGGAGCTCACGGGGGCGTGGACGGCACCTTTTACTGCCAGAAACTGAACCTGAAGGAGGGAACGGAGTCGTACGTCCCGTCGCCACATCTGCTGCGACCCGCCAGGGTAGCCAGCTCATCGACTCGGCTCGTCAGCAAAAAACTGAAGGGCAATCGCTCCTGCTCCTCATTGTATACCCGCGCTGCGTGGCTGAACAGCTGAAGTAGCTTTCATTCGAAGTAGATTGGCCTCTGTAGCGAGATTCCTATTCATCGGTCATGACATACGACTCCGTTCCCCCCTTCAGGGAACGAGGGTTACCGTACGTACCTGGCAGTCTGTGATTCTTTGTGAAGTATGACAACAGTACATTCATGAATATATCCAACCCAGCTAACATATCAGTTTGGTTGTAGGAACATTAAAAAGTATATAATATAGAATACTCATTCCACTCATCATCTGTGAAGTGGAGCAAGACCACCAGTTATTGTTTCGGACTCTCATCCAAAGATGCCTTTTTTCAATCTTAATGAGTTCATTCCGATCGAAACAAAATGTGTGTTGTAAACGTAGCTACTGTTCACACTTCTCTTTTCTATACACTGAAAGTAGACAGTGGCCAGGTCAAGCTCCAAAAGAGGCATTCAAAGGACCACAAAGACATGCAAGAGTCATGAAAATACTTCATATGACTAGTGCAGTAATGTATAGTCCACGACATCTGAAATTGTACAGTAGCTATATGTGATGAACAGACCGATAGGTACTGTAAATCTAAAAATCTTGGCAGATGAGGTTCAAGCTCCTTTTGTTTTCCACAGCAGAAAGCATGTGGGTTTGACATGACATGAGAGTGAGTAAATATTGTCAGGATTATTAATGTAGTCAATTAGCCTTGGATCTATTCACTCTCATGAAACATAGCTGTATTGCTGTATGCAGCTAGTCTTGTTCTTGCTCTTTGATCCTGAAAAGAGTGACAAGGTTCAACACCCAGTCTGTTTCATCAACATAAATCCATGTCCAGTCCATGCTTCCCACTATGAAAAGGCCAGTGGCAAGCACAGCATTCTTTACAGATCATGCTCGCATAGACTATCATAGAGCATGACGTTCAATTCATACACTCATGAACACGCTTGGCTGAACTCCACAATATTATTTTTCTTTTGCCTCTGGGAGTCATTCCTAGTATGCAGTACAGTTTTATACCCTTGTTATGTTGTTGTTGTAGAAATATCACAATTAAACTTGAGCAGATGTTGCCTTTTTCTTGCCATGTCCAGGCTTCCTATACTTTTTTTGAACAACAAATTCACCACAAATCTCCAAGTCATACAAGATAAGATAACTGAATACATTTATTGTTGATACATTTAAAAAAATATTAATTCACAAGGATTATTTAGCTAATGACACTATTTTTCCATGACTTAAAACATTCAATTTTCACAGATTTCTCAGGCTTGCATATTGATTGATTGATTTGTAGATTTGTTTCATTCCTGATGTTTCATGTTTAATTTAACATATTTTCTAGGCATGTAAGCCATGTCCAGGCTTCCTATACTTTTTTTGAACAACAAATTCACCACAAATCTCCAAGTCATACAAGATAAGATAACTGAATACATTTATTGTTGATACATTTAAAAAAATATTAATTCACAAGGATTATTTAGCTAATGACACTATTTTTCCATGAATTAAAATATTCAATTTTCACAGATTTCTCAGGCTTGCATATTGATTGATTGATTTGTTGATTTGTTTCATTCCTGATGTTTCATGTTTAATTTAACATATTTTCTAGGCATGTATGTATGTATGTATGCATGTATTAATTCCTTAATTTATCCAAGACAATGAGATATTTTAAAATGTCTTGATGTTTGATATTTAATTTCACTGATTTTCCAGGCATTAATGCATGTATGTATGTATCTATGTATTTATGTAGTATTTATTTATTTATCCAAAATGATGATATACATTTCCTGATGTTTGACTTAAATTTCACTGATTTTCAAGGCAGTCATTCATTTGCTCGCTTGCTCACTCACTCACTGACTCACTCACTGACTCACTCACTCACTCACTGACTCACTCACTGACTCATTCACTCACTCACTCACTGACTCATTCATTCACTCACTCACTCACTGACTCATTCATTCATTCACTCACTCACTCACTCACTCACTGACTCATTCATTCACTCACTCACTCACTCACTGACTCAGTCACTCAATCACTCACTGACTCATTCATTCACTCACTCACTCACTCACTCACTCACTCACTGACTCATTCATTCATTCACTCATTCACTCACTCACTCACTCACTCACTCACTCACTCACTCACTCACTCACTCACTCACTCACTCACTCACTGACTCATTCACTCACTCACTCACTTACTCACTGACTCACTCACTCACTCATTCATCTAAAAGAGATATTTTAAATTTCTTGATGTTTGACATTTAATTTTCAAGGCATTTATGCATGTATGTATTTACTTATTTATTTATCTATCTATCTATCCAAAAGGAGGAGATATTTAAAATTTCCTGATGTTTGACATTTACAGTTTTTTTTATTCGCTTTGGTACTATTTTCACAAGTAAGATGTACATTTTCAAAACTCTTAGTGCTGATATCACAACAGATCATCAAAAGTGCACTTTTTTCAAACATTTCATCATGTTTTCAATTGTGTTGGTACAATTCACAAAATCACAAAGTATCCTTTACACAACACAAAATAAGTGTTTCATCTACATAAATGTTTCATTCACAGTAACTGCCTTTCATAAAGCTCTTACTATCAAACTTTTGATTTGCATCTCTTTTTGTTCAGTTTAATACATTTGTCTATTATTTAATCCAACTGATCTTAATGGTTAATCAATGAATCATTTGGTACACCTATAGATTTCTATAGATATTAATTCTATATACAGTTTCTATAGAACTTGTTTGCAATTTCCAATATGGATAACCAAATGTAATGAATTCTTTTTACATTAGTGATTTATAGATACTAACCACCACTGTGTTTAAAGTGTGTGTGTGTGTGAGAGAGATACAGAGAAATTTGTGAAATTTGTGAAAACACTGTAAAGCAGAATAGAGTATAAGGGAGAGGAAACGGTCAGTGACTGTAAAACATTAGATTGATCAGAAATGCATCAGTAGAAGGGAGAGAGATGGCATAAAATACATCATTTTACATTACAGGATGTATGCCATGTGATACTGTAAACAGATTACCATGGTAGAGACTGACACATTACTGTAACTCAACCTTCATCTGTAAAGGTCCACTACAGTATAGATTCAGTCAAATGGTATAGAGTGAAATCATTTACTGTATTGCCAGCAAACTCTGTTCCAGCACAGAACCTCATGGCTTTGTCATACTTCATCACAGCTTTTGATAACTCACTGCAGATACTATTACAAACATTATGGATTCAATTACATAGGTAGGTACATACATGGCAACTGTAGGCTAGCCTGTATTACTGTAATTATTTCAGCAACAAGGCTGATTTGAAACATGTGTCTTGCATTGTTTGCTGTTGAATTAACTGATTGTTAAAAGTACTAAATTGAAAAAAGATCATACGGTTGTGATTCTGTGATTAAACCAAACGTTATCATTATATATTACAATAATCTTGTGTTTGAAACAATGATTATGCGGACTGAAAAATGTATAACTGTAATGAAAGCATGGGATCATGTTTTGAAAGAATGACTAGCTGTGTTACAAGTGTGATCAGTTTGGATTTTTGTACTAAGAGTTTTGAAAATGTACACCTTATTTGTGAAAATAGTACCAAAGCAAATAAAAAAAACTGTAATTGCACTTGCTTGTTTGCTTGCTTGCTTCACTACTTATTTACTTGCTTGCTTACATTAGTGAACATTTTGTTGTCAAAGTTGTCATTATTACCTTGATTACCAAGTCGAAATGCTGGTACTGTTCCCTTTTGATGGGTTTCAGGAGCTGGAGCTCAGCTGTGGTCTGATTCAAGGAGAAATACTCTGCATATGGCACCGGTTTCCCTACAAAAACAGAAGAATGGGTGTGAAATGGAGGGATGAATAAGATTAACGACTTGTATGGAAGTGTTTGCCATTGAACATAATAACTCACCATGATTTAGAAACATAGTGTATTCATTTTCATAGCGATACTTCATACAGAAAGGCAGAATAAAATCATTAATGCACTTCCTCTATAAATAGCCACACCTAATAGTGAGTGCTTTGTTGATAGTTAAAAGCATGAGGCTGCTGTCAGATTGAGCCGGCACAGCTGTGGCCTACAATATGTTCTGACATATCCCTGACTGGAGGTCTAACCATTCCGGCAGCGCACTTTAGTTCCTCGGCTCAGGTCGCAAACAGCGTGGTTTCCCGAGCCCGCTGCTCCGCTTCCAGGTTTCATCTCAAAGCACAGTTGGTGGGCGCACCTTGCCTGCAGCATAAATGCATTTGACTCCCGCTGAATTTCTGACCTGCTACTCTGTTCTGCCTTTCCTTGGAAAACCACTGTTTCCTCCACGGTGAGGCCTTATAGACTCGATATAGAGTACAGAGAGCCTGATAGAGACCTACCGATGAGAATGGAGTACAGGATTCCCGGGCGGTCTGGCGGAGGCTGGATGTTTCTGTCTTGATCCACAGCTTGAATAGGAGGAGTCACATTGACAGGGTTAACTCGGCTCTGGAAAAGAGACACAGAGAAGAATATTGCATTATTTCCCTATAGTGAAAAATAAATTTGAAATACATTTATTTTATGCTAAGTATACTACATATACATTGACATATTTGTGTACGTAATATAAATACCCTGAAATTGTACTTTTAGTATATTAAATTGGTATACTTTAAGTCTGATAAATTGGAACAACTAATTTTGTACTTAATGCGCTTTAGTTATCTGGAAATAGTGCTAAAGTCCAACTAAAGATATACTTAAGTATATTTGATTGTGTTTAAGTGGAACTATTGCAAGTATACTTTAGGTACACTTTAAATATCTTGCATTTAAATACTGATATTATAAAGAGATCATACTGTCCTTAATAATAGTGATATTAAAACACATTTTAGGCTCAATATTAAGATATGTGCATTGTGCAATAAAGAAGTACTCCAAATAAAATGTAATTACAATATTCATATCAGTAAGTCTCAAGCGATATGTCAGTAAATATGTTATATATATATATATATATATATATATTGAAATAAATTTGTTTTACAGTTTTTTACAATTGCTAACATCCTGTTAAAACTCTAAACACAATTAGCACAACATCTGTCTTTTGTGAACATACCATTAACACAATTCATGTTGTTTTCACACAATATGCAGTCAGTTAACACATTTCTAAAATGCTCAAATTTTCTTTTCACACAAGCTTACTCAAAACCAAAATCATGGATAATGCTGGTCTTATTTACAAATGCTTAAACACAGCATGACAGAAATGATGAGCCAATGTTCCAAACCCTAAATATAGTATAAAGCCTTTACTTCTGCAACAACATCAGCTCAAAAGTACTGATATATTAAAAAAAGCATTTTTAGGTAACAGATCATGAAATATTGATTTCTGAATCTAATCTCAGTCAGAAGCATAGTCAGGTGTTGAAGTTATTTCCATTACTTGGACATACACAGTAAAAAAGGGACTCTTTGAATTGTTTTTGTTCAATGTAGATGCCGAAGAACACAAAGAAGCTGAGAGAGAGAGAAAAATAATGTCTGGACAAAGGAGGGTAATAGTTGAAGCAGATGAATAGTTGGATCAAGACAATGGAAAAGAAGAGTTAGGGGAGAGGAGGAATAATGTGTGGTGTACTTTGCATCTTTATGTTTCCCCCTTACACATATGGAACTTATGAAAGGTTATTTATGCCATGGAATAGAAAATAAAAAAAAGGTAATTGGGACTTTATATCTCACAATTCTGAGAAAAGAAAAAAAAAGACTGAATTGTGAGATAAAAAGTCACAATTACCTTTTATACTTTTTCATTCTATAGCAGAAAAAAACGCTTCCATAGTAACCAAAGGTCATGCATGTTGGATGTGTTGTCAATCAAACACAACAATTTTATGTTTTCATTTCAGTAAAAGCTTCATGTAAAGTACCACTGTTTCATATACGCAGAATAAACGGCCTGCTTAGAGCACTAACTAAGGGAACACCATCCCACACTCTACCCCACCTCACCCCCAGATAGAGATGTCAAATTAAATTCCTTATAGGGGGCTCATCTGACCAGTGGCTGCCCTTAGCAATTCTGTTACTTTCTATTTGTTTCTACTGTACATTCTATAAAGTAATACCTTCACATTTAGATAGTATGTTGCCCAGAATGCACACATCCAAAAGTGTAGAATGTTTTACATTAAAAAGAAACTGAATTACAAAAAAAAAAAAAAAAAAAAATTGCATTCTCTGCATGTAGAACGGAAACATGACAAGTAATGCAGTTTGTCTTTATTTAACAAAATGAGGTTTTGGCCAGAAAATTAACTATTTGGCTAACTGTGTGATGTAGGTGTGTTGCTGTGTTAAGTTTAGAAAAAGTACTTTAAGTATTGGTAAACGCTTGTTAGCAATTGAAAAAAAAAACTCTAAATACATTTTGGTATGGATTTTTTTCACTAGGGTTATACACACAAAAAAAATATTTTTTCTTAAAATCTTGTAAATATTTTTAGAAAAAAAATAACTTTTTCATGTTGATTTTTGAAAAACATTTCAAGAAATGTTTTAAATGCAATGACCCTGGTGGTCACATGTTAAATACATATTTTGTTGATCCAGGAACAATATTCATGTCCAAAAATTTAGTCCTAACCTGTACTTTTACTCAAGTATGGTTTTCAGGTTTACACCTCTGAATATATTACAAATACACAATGAGTGAATACACCTGGTCTATGATGAGCATGTATTACAGTTTTTGGGGGCATGAAGTGAAAAAAAAAATTGCTGTCCTGATAAGATATTGAAGAAAAAAATTATTTAAAAGAAAACCTTAAGTAGTTTGGCAATAATGACGCAATAATTAAAGATATTTTTGATGAAATCCTAGAGTTTTCTAAACCAGCTATTGGAAGCAAGAAACCTCTTGGATTTCATCAACAAATATCTTAATTATTGCATCATTATTGCCAAACTACTTAAGGTTTTCTTTGAAATGTCATGAGGGTGAGTAATTAATGACAGGAATTACATTTTTGGGTGAACTAACCCTCTAATAGTACAATTATTTGTAAAAAAAAAAAAAACTTTTAACATTGAAATTGTATATATATATATATATATATATATATATATATATATATATATATATATATATATATATATATATATATATATATATAATTTACACCACATAATATATTTTGGAATAAATTAATAGGTTAGCCCATGAATAGACCATTTGTCTTTTCTTAAGTAAGAATAAACATACTTAATAAAAGCTAAAATTATTTAGAAACTTAAGACACAAAATAATTGGATGTTGTGCAATTGTACGAATTCTTACTAGAAAATAAGACTTTGGCATTGTCATGTTACATCATATGTGCATGATACTTGCAAATAGAGGTAAGCAGGCAGCAATGGGAGATTGACAAAGCATAAATTTGTCAGGGGACAAAACGACAACACAATGATCACATGTGAGAAGCAGCATCAACATTCCTGTCACTTGCTGCAAATGAGCTGCAGATGTTTGTCCGAAAAATTCAAGGCTACATTTCCCCTCTCTCGTTTATGAGCTCCGGAGACCCGTCTTCCACGTTTCCTGAGCCTGAGGGATAAGTAAATCTCCGTCTGCCTCTCTCTCTGTCTCGGCCATAATATCACCAGTCAGTAAATTTGCTCATCTATAATTCAAGCCACCTCTGAAAAATGACAGTGTTACAGTGAGTGGCATGGGTGAACCCTAAGACAACCGGGTAAAAATGAAGTTGCCAGAAAAATTTATAAATAAATAAATGAATATGTGCTCTGCAAGTCAGCAAAGACTAGAGAGAAACTAATTCTCAAGACAACTGTGCCAAAACCCTGTTCCGAAAAACTATTTGTCCAGTTGGGTGGCAGGATCTTGAGATAGACACCTAAAGCAAAGTACCTGGAATGAGCTTAAAGTTGAAGTAAATTTGAAGTGAAATTGAAGTAACAGATATTTTCTTCCATATTGCAATGTACATCAGAGTTAACAGATGATCGACAAAGAAAATTGTGTGATTTGGGATATTTTTCTAAGAATAAAGGATGTTTACATTAGATATACTAAGCAGGTGTAGCGATTAGCTTATTCTAAAATGCTACGAACAACACATTTCTGCCTCATCATATCACCAAAATCCATATTAGATCGCAGTCGAAGTTATTACAAACACTCAATGGTGGTTTACAGTGATGTGTAGCTTGATGCTAATTGTAGCTATAATTCACCTGTTACTCAGAGACAATTATATTTCATGATATATGTTGTCAAAATAATTCATGTAAGGTCGTAAGAAAATGTTTTGTTCCCTTTCCTTCAGTCATGTCGAGTGACGTAAGTGACTGAAGAAGGGGGTTTCGCTTAGAAAGCCTATCACCTTTGAGTATTACAAAACGAGCCAATGGCAAAGAAATGCCATGGGTCTGCGGAATTTGCATAGCGTAACTCTGCCCTACCTCGTGGGTATATAAGAAAGTACTCTGGCAATATGCAGTTATGTTTTTGCTTCGGAGCCAAGAGATCCTCTTCACTCCTACAAGCCTATTTCTGTGAATAGTGTATACTTCGAGTTTCAATGAGACGAGCAGCTCTCCAGTCTGTGTTGATGTGATGGCGATTTCCAGCAAGTTTCACATTCCTGCCTGCTGATCTGTGCAGTGGTCTGCAACAGCGTGTGTGTTTCTCCCTGGGTGCTTCAGCACAGCTGCTGAGTTTCCTCTCACAAAAGAGCTTTGCAGGTGGCACGTCTTTTTAAAGATGTCTCGCCCGTGCACTTCTGGGTCCGGTCGTTCCGTCTTGTTATCTGATGGGCACTGTCTTGCGTGTTTGGGATTAGAGCACGCTAAGGCAGCGTTCGCGGATGATTCATGTTCTCATTGCGGGAATATGACCATTGAGGTGAATGTGGTTAAAGACCGAACTGACTTCCCCATCTCTGAGGCGCGGACGGCAGTGTGCGCCGCTTACAAGTCTCGCCAGTCTCGTCCCCCTCTGTCACCAGAACCCTGTCAGAGCAGGCCGCAGTGGAACGCACGTCCTTCCCTGGTCTCCTCTGTCAGGACGCGGCTTATGACCATGCCCTCGCACCGGGACACTCCCCCTCCCACGTCCGGTCCGGTAATTCCGCCTCGCTGCCCCACCAAGGGCACGTCTGTGGTTCGCATGACCCCACTGGTTCAGTTCTTGGGAGCCTGGCTAGAACTTCCAAACCTGTCCCGCTGGCTCGCGAGAACCATCAGGCTCGGCTATGCGATTCAGTTCGC
This sequence comes from Gila orcuttii, assembly GCA_026230005.1. NCBI lineage: Eukaryota > Metazoa > Chordata > Actinopteri > Cypriniformes > Leuciscidae > Gila > Gila orcuttii. The sequence goes on from JAPDVR010000017.1 coordinate 8,007,964, forward strand.
ACAATCTCCTCCCCGCTTTCGGGGAGTCCGCTACACTATGGTCGGTGGCAATGGCCCTGTCATGCGTGCGGAGGTCGCTACCTTATTGGCGAAAGGTGCGGTCGAGATTGTCCCTCCAGCCGAAATGAAGTCTGGCTTCTACAGCCCCTACTTCATTGTACCGAAGAAATTCTGTAGGTTACGGCCTGAAGGACACGTACTTTCATGTTTTCATTCTTCCTCGACACAGACCGTTTCTATGGTTTGCTTTCGAGGGGCAGGCATACCAGCACACGGTTCTCCCATTCAGGTTAGCCCTGTCTCCTCGCGTCTTCACAAAAGTCGTCGAGGCAGCCCTTGTGCCACTACGGCAACACGGGGTTCACATCCTGAACTATCTCGACGACTGGCTGATTCTAGCTCACTCTCGAGACCAGGTTTGCGAACACAGGAACCTAGTGATCCGGCACCTAGCCTGCTTGGGCCTTTGGGTCAACTGGGAAAAGAGCAAACTTTCCCCCGTGCAGAGGATCTCTTTTCTCGGTATGGAAATCGACTCTGTCACCATGTGCGTGCAGCTTATGAGCGAGCGCACACAGTCACTGCTGACTTGCCTGAGACAATTCGAGGGAAAGAATGTGGTTTCCTTGCCATTGGCTCGCTTTGTAATACTCGAAGGTGATATGCTTTCTAAGCGAAACCCCATTCGCCAGTCACTGACGTAATGTCTCCGTTCCTTCCTCAGGGAACGAGGGTTACATACATAACCGAGACGTTCTTGCATCAGCTGTTGATTGGATTTTGAGATGTGGGCATGGCACTCAAAAAATTAATGCAGATGAATGCAAGCTGAAAGGGGCGGGGTTTAACCACACTAAATGATTGGAGAAGACCTGCATACATCACCAGATAGAAGTCTGATGTTACACTGGAAGGCCCAGTTATTAAATTTTGATTAAAAATGACATGGTCAAAACATTTTTAAAAATGAAAAATAAACATACGCACAAATTAATAATTCACAAGTCATCCTCATTTATATAGCGCCTTTAACAACGCAGATTGTTTCAAAGCAGCTGTACAGAGATAAACATATAATTTAAGGTAACAGAGATTGGTTTAGTTTAATAGTGGTTCTTGAATAATGTTTTTTCCAGCTAAGTTAGTTTTGATTGATTCACTTCCATCTAAATGATCATTTGTTATTAAATTAAGGGCCACTAAGACGACACCGTTCTCTCTAAACAGACTTTAAACGTGAACCTGTGATAGACGCTGATGGCGTTCACATGCGCATTAAGAATTGATTCTATAGTTATGTACGTTTGAATATATGTGCGCAGGTTTGTAATTCCTTACAAACCATGCCTACACAAACTACTTGTCTATAAATTTTGATGCAGAATTTTATTTTATCTTATCAGAATTTTATTTTATTTTATCTTATCACAGTAAGATCTATAAAATGCATTTCGAAAATAGAGTGAATTTTTATTTCATGCTGACTTTAAAGAGGAATTTAGTGGAAGGTGAGGTCAAATCTAGACAGACAAAGATGGCAGTTTAAGGACGTCTTAATATTTTCCGTTAGTATTAATACAATTGAGACATCACACAGTAAAAATTTAACACAAAACTTGATTTTTAAATCTTTTGAAAAACATATGTGTGGTTCTAAATGTTGGACAATAGCATCACTAGAAGCAACAGAATTTTTTTAACTGCATTTCTCAGTAGCAAGGTGGTAGCGTCAAGTTTTGTAGCTTCATGTGGTTTCATTTTTAAACCATGTAGTTTCAGTGGCAAAGCAATTTTTCAGAAGCAAAGCCATTGATTAAGAAGCAGGGTTGAATAAACTTCTTAGGGTTACACAGGCTTATGTAATTTGATTCCCTGAGAAGAGACGGAGATGCTGCTTCAGTTGCTGATGCTATGGGGAAGCCTTCGGCGTGTGCCCTTGTCTTGAGGATAAAGGAGAAGGAGAAATCATTCCTCCTCGATGCCTCGGTTTCACCCTCTGGCCTTTTTGGCATGGATAATTTACCCATGCCTGCGCATCTTCCTTCAGACAAATCGAAGTTGATGATGTTTTATGCAGGCGCCCTTTTACAGTCATGCCGGCGCGGCAGTGAAGTCAGGTGACTGCCGTAGCCAATTGCATTGGTGCTTGTACACATGCTTCAGACACAATGTTTCACAATGTTAAAAGGTTTTACTGACAATACTTTAGCAATCAATTCATGTCTCCCAGAATTTCTGTCATTGTTTATAATCAAAAGGAGCAATGTTCAGTTAACACCTTTACCTACTGATCGGTGATGGCCCCAGATTATTGTTGCTCAACATTCACTGCACGTTTAATATATGTTTAACATTCACTTTCTAAATATATGTTGGTTATGTGTCTATTCAGAATGACTTATGAGCAGCAGCCTTTTTATTTTGGGTGTCACTTATGCCCCACTTGCTAAGTGGGTGTGCAGTAAGGGGTTAATGTATAAATCACTATAAGTCATTTTGTGTTAATGAATGGGTCAAATGACTCAGCAAACTCGTTTGAATCCGTTGTTTCAGAAGCACTTGTGCACTGAATCATTTGGAGTAGTTTCTCAGTCTGTAAAATAACAGTAAGAGCACTAAATGAAGTGAATATTTATCTAAAATCAATTGAAATCAAAACCTGCCAGAGATAAAGAAGTTCTTCGAGTTCAACACCTGCACAACCAACTTATAAACGGCGTTTCATTTGAAAGAGAGTTAAAACACTACACAAAAAGTTTTAAGTTTTATTAATTGAATTAAGTGCTTTTGTAAATTTTCCCCGTTTTATTGTCCACGAGGTGAAAATTGAATCTTGGGATCGCTTAGAAAAGTAATAGCACAGCTCTTCTCAACAACAAGCTACAAAATATGCACAACTGGATGGACACACATTATGCACTGAAGTATTGTTCAATAGTGATAGTGATGTGTACCTTAAAAAAAAAAAACACTACTGATTTAAAGTGAAATGAAAACTGACTTAGAGTGTAATCAAAAATGCTTATATAATCTTATAGGATATACAGGTCCTTCTCAAAAAATTAGCATATTGTGATAAAGTTCATTATTTTCCATAATGTAATGATAAAAATTAAACTTTCATATATTTTAGATTCATTGCACACCAACTGAAATATTTCAGGTCTTTTATTGTTTTAATACTGATGATTTTGGCATACAGCTCATGAAAACCCAAAATTCCTATCTCAAAGAATTAGCATATTTCATCCGACCAATAAAATAAGTGTTTTTAATACAAAAAAAGTCAACCTTCAAATAATTATGTTCAGTTATGCACTCAATACTTGGTCGGGAATCCTTTTGCAGAAATGACTGCTTCAATGCGGCGTGGCATGGAGGCAATCAGCCTGTGGCACTGCTGAGGTGTTATGGAGGCCCAGGATGCTTCGATAGCGGCCTTAAGCTCATCCAGAGTGTTGGGTCTTGCGTCTCTCAACTTTCTCTTCACAATATCCCACAGATTATCTATGGGGTTCAGGTCAGGAGAGTTGGCAGGCCAATTGAGCACAGTGATACCATGGTCAGTAAACCATTTACCAGTGGTTTTGGCACTGTGAGCAGGTGCCAGGTCGTGCTGAAAAATGAAATCAGATGGAAGCATGAAGTGCTCCAAAATCTCCTGATAGCTAGCTGCATTGACCCTGCCCTTTATAAAACACAATGGACCAACACCAGCAGCTGACATGGCACCCCAGACCATCACTGACTGTGGGTACTTGACACTGGACTTCAGGCATTTTGGCATTTCCTTCTCCCCAGTCTTCCTCCAGACTCTGGCACCTTGATTTCCGAATGACATGCAAAATTTGCTTTCATCCGAAAAAAGTACTTTGGACCACTGAGCAACAGTCCAGTGCTGCTTCTCTGTAGCCCAGGTCAGGTGCTTCTGCCGCTGTTTCTGGTTCAAAAGTGGCTTGACCTGGGGAATGCGGCACCTGTGGCCCATTTCCTGCACACGCCTGTGCACAGTGGCTCTGGATGTTTCTACTCCAGACTCAGTCCACTGCTTCCGCAGGTCCCCCAAGGTCTGGAATCGGTCCTTCTCCACAATCTTCCTCAGGGTCCGGTCACCTCTTCTCGTTGTGCAGCGTTTTTTGCCACACTTTTTCCTTCCCACCGACTTCCCACTGAGGTGCCTTGATACAGCACTCTGGGAACAGCCTATTTGTTCAGAAATTTCTTTCTGTGTCTTACCCTCTTGCTTGAGGATGTCAATGATGGCCTTCTGGACAGCAGTCAGGTCGGCAGTCTTACCCATGATTGCGGTTTTGAGTAATGAAACAGGCTGGGAGTTTTTAAAAGCCTCAGGAATCTTTTGCAGGTGTTTAGAGTTAATTAGTTGATTCAGATGATTAGGTTAATAGCTCGTTTAGAGAACCTTTTCATGATATGCTAATTTTTTTAGATAGGAATTTTGGGTTTTCATGAGCTGTATGCCAAAATCATCAGTATTAAAACAATAAAAGACCTGAAATATTTCAGTTGGTGTGCAATGAATCTAAAATATATGAAAGTTTAATTTTTATCATTACATTATGGAAAATAATGAACTTTATCCCAATATGCTAATTTTTTTAGAAGGACCTGTAAGCATGAAGCACTATAAATAAAATCCAAATACACCCGTAGATCACGAATGCCAAATGCAAGCAGAGAAATACAAAATTAATCGTTCATCAACACATCGCCCAGTCTCGGCTATGCTGAATAAAAATGGTAAGTGGACACACAAACACATGTATTCCTCCTAGACCTAATAAGCAGCAGCAGAAAATCAGCATGGTTAAGATTTATTTCTCATGGTTGCCCTGTAATTCCTAGCCCCTGCAATTATAATTCCTCTGACAGCAGTAAATCACAAGCTTGTGGGGTCTTCACTCGGTGTGATTACCCATAATACTCTCTCAGTCATCCATTATGCACACAAACGCTGTATTTGTACAGTCCTGGGAGAAAATACACAAGGGACAATGAATTATTTACAGTAATATATTTGATATTACTTATGCGAGACATCGTAAGCTGAAGTAGCTCACAATTCGTAGTGTGCTTTGTTTCATATTAGCTAGAGCAATGTTTGTCCACATAAATATGAATATGTTTGGCTAGTATGCTTGCTTTGCCAAATCAATATTTTAAAATAAATTAAGGCTGTTTGTCCACCAAAGCGTTTTTAAGTTATTAGGTTGCATGGCAACAGCATAAATAGTTAAATTAATAAACTATACTAGCATGTGAAATAATTGATTAATAATAAAAAGTAATTAATTATTGAATATTTTCTGTATATGGTTTTCTTTTTTTATGTCCTCCTGCACCCAAACAGAATGGGAGTTTAGTCTCGCTCAACAGCTACACAATAGCCCTATTTTCTGCCATTTTTTCTAACCTCACAGGCAATACGTGATTGACAGCAAAACAATAACCCGCGAAGAGAGCGCTTATGCCACATGTATGTCAGTGACATGACAGGCAGCTAATTGTCGACTGTGGTTCCGTTAATACACCACTTACCAACTGAACACAATCTAAACATTCAGTCATGACCCATGAAAATTGCAGGTTGTCACGTATGAACACATATTTAGCTTATCAAACAGGATTGACAACTGTATAGTGCTGTTGTCTGAATGTAGCCCCGTAATATAGTCTACTTAAGTATGTGAATGCAAATGCTTCTCGCTATGCAAACTAATGCAACATTGTGTCCTGAGTGGTGTAATTCAAAATGCAATGCAATTATCAGTGTTGCCACAAGGGGTGCTATAGTGGGCTTTAACAAAGCTGAATTTTCTATAGTGATATAGGGGGCTTTAGCAAAGCTGAATTTTCAGCATCAATACTCCAGTCTTCAGATTCACATGATTGCTGATTTGCTGCTCAAAAAAAAAATCATATTATTATCAATGTTCTGCTGCTTAATATTTTTGTGGAACATGTGCTAAAAAAAAGGGGGATTCTTTGATGAATAGAAAGTTCAAAAGAGCAGCAGTTATTTCAAATATTCTGTAACATTATAAATGTCTAATAAATACTTTCACTTGATCAATGTAATGCATCCTTGCTAAATAAAAATATTAATTTCTTAGAAAAACAAACCAAACTTACTGACTTCAATTTTTGGAACGGTATTGCATTTGTCATTATGGTCATATTAACTGCATCACAGTTTTGACCCGATTCTGAATCCTGGTTCATGGTCCTTTCCAGTCCCTTCCCTTTCTCTCTTTCCTACTTACTGTCCACATTCCACACTGCCCTATCCGAATAACAGAAAAGCAGTAAAAATAAATCTTACCAAAAAAAAAAAAACGGTATTTATGACTCTGCAAAGAGTATGTTTCTGGCCTAAGTGTTCAGGGGGTTGAGATGAGCACGGGCCATGCGGGATCTTTGAACCCGGTCTTTTATTACAGTAATTAATGAGGAACGTGACTCATTACTGGCGTTTTATTAACCTCCCACCAAGAGCTCCCAACATTAGGCCGCTGAAGCAATAAACTGGCCAAATAACCAAATTAGATTATCAAAAAGTGTGTCATCCCTGTTTTCTGTCCTTTAGATATAACTGGACTGACTTCAAGACTGCTTTCCACAGAGAGTCCACATGCAGAGAGTCTCCAATGTCACACATTCAGACCCCTGGTGGGATAAAAAGAATTTATTCACTCTGGTTAAAAAGATTTAATGATCTGTCTGTTGACTTGCAAAATATAATTTTAATAGTAAAAAATATATATTTGACATTTTTAATTAATTTAAAATAATAATTTAAAATAATTTTATTCTTGTTTTATTGTATCAGTAAATTCAATATCATAATCATAAAAATGTAATAAAAAGTAAACCATAATGTTTATGATGATATTTTTTGCAGTTTAAGAAATGGAAGTTTTCAGCGTTTAAAAGCGTAGAACCCTCTATGAAGGTGATACAGTAATGGATGCCCTCAACACATAAAATGCACATGGCAAAAGCAGAAGATTACCTAATCATCGCCATTACAGAATTTATAAAACAGCACCTGGATCACAACGGCTGCTGCATTTTCTCACTCACCCTTTCAGCTATGTGTTGAAATGGAGAAAAGCCATTACAGTGAATCCTGCATGTATATTCTCAATAATCATCCATGTGAGAACGGGAGAGTACTTCAAAAAGCAGCTGTAGCTCAGCCAAAATGGGCAGTAGACTCTGAAAAAAGCTATTAATTTCTTCAGTCCTGGATCCCCGTATGTGACTTTTACACTCATCCGTTTCCCCAAAGGTATTTGACTTGGTATCCATTTCAGATGGCCTACGCAGGAGAATGGTTAAAGGGAGGCGTTCACCACTCGAGGCTGGCTTTGCTTGACCTTTCATGTTGTGTTAGGAGTGGAAAGGCTCTCAGAGACCGAATAAAACACCTGTCAGACATGATCAGTTTGTCTAGGTGAAAGCGTCGACGCTCCTCACACTTTCCACATGCTATTCTTCTGTGCAGGAGAGGAACAGATGTGTCTCTCTTCTGCTGAATTGCTGAGAGAAATGTTGTCTCATAAAGAAAACAGCTTTTTTTCTGAGAAAAAAAATAGAGGATTGTAAGGATGAGATAACTTGAGGTAAGGTGTGTATGGTTGTGTGTGTACATGGTAAGCAAGCTGTATGACGTCTTAATTCAAAATGTTTTGTGGAGTTAGTGCTGGACGACATGAAGGCACATAACAAAAACGATTTATTATATATATATATATATATATATATATATATATATATATATATATATATAATATTATATTATATATATATATATATATATATATATATATATATATATATATATATATATATATATATATATATATATATATATATATATATATATATATATGATCATATTTTATTAATACAATATTATTTTAAACATAGAAATATATATATAACAAATAAAGTATTAACTAATTAACACCTCAAGCATATTTGCATATATTATCTTTAAATGTGTGCTTTAAACAAGATAAAGATTTGCATAAGATATTGATTGATTCATCTATTTATTTACTTAATTATTTTTCCAATATATATTTATATCACATATCCACACACTAACCCCTCGGTTGCCATGATAAAAAATTACTTTACAAAAAATTACAGCATGATATGATGTGTATCACTTGCACATATGTAAAGCTTTCTTTCATTTAAATGTATACTCTGAAGATGGTATTTTTTAATCTAGCAAAAACATGAGCAAAATAATTAAGTACATGAAGTACTTCAATTGTGCTGTAGCAGAGGTAGTGATATACTCAAGGAAGCACATCATAAGATAGCACAGGAGGCTAGGGGAAAAAAAGAGAGTGAAACAAGAGGAGTGCAGATGTGTAAAAATGAAGAGGGTACAGACAGAGGGAAACACATGGAAGTGAAAAAGAGGCTAGCTGTGAACCGACCACCTGAGTAATGGCACACCAAGCAGAGTGCAGCTCTTCTGACAGCTGGGCTTTAGAATACCTAATCATTGGCCACGCACAACACAGTTCCTCTAAAACATGTCCTTGGATGCATCTTCTGGCCCGGAGTCAAACGGCTACAAATGTTAAAGTAAACATGATTTAGAGCACCTCTTTGCTCACTCTTGCTGTCAAACCAGCACAGATAAGGCAAATGGGCTGAAAGACTAAAGCGCTAATGTACTAACACTCCCAACAATGAACAAAAAAGCTCTTAGGTTGCTTTTACTACGGTCGGGAAAAATCAAATGTGATTCAAAACTTTTATGTGTTTTATGCAACTTTTTCAAGTCTAGATAGAAGGTTGTGGGACTTCACAAACCTAATTAACAAGGGAACGAACAGAAATGTGCGAACAATAAGCAAATTACTATTGTCATAAAACTGAATGCTTCTGCAGTGAGAAGTAAGGCTAAGAAATGTTTTTTCCCCTTCTGTTTAAAAAAAGTTTTCTTCAGTAGGCTGTTAACAAGCTATCTGTTTTAAATTTAAATTGGGAACATTTAATCAATGAATCACTGTCACCTCTCGCGTTAAAAGTGTTAAACTAATTACTTGTGAATTATCTGTCTCGTAATGCTTTTAGCTTTCCGTGCTTTTAGCACTATAAATGCACTTTGCGGACTGACAGCTTGACTGTATAAAAACACTGGGGTTTATAACAAAGAATATATCCAAAATATCCACACTGAGATTTTTTTTCTTTTACTCTTTAATGTAGCTTCTCTAATGTTTCTAATCAAATGCAACTAACAACATAAACAAAATATTTAAGAGCCAGTAGATTCATGTTTCTTGACCAAACAATGATGACTCCCTGTTTGCTTAAAGTTTTTTGGTCCCATTTAAAATCATTGTAAAAGCTATACAAACAGCATAAACAGAACCGTTTGAAATGTAAGTTGCATGTGTGCTTAAGTTAAATGTGCTGTTGTTGCTTGCTACAAAAATATATATCTAGGAAATGTTTGTGTCAATGTTTGGAAATGCCACTTGCCTTACATGTAAAAATTAAAACAAGTGTGATTATGGTTAAAAACTGTTAAATTCGACTTTAGTTAAGACTCAGTTAAAGTCGGCATGAAACAGAAGTTTTGCTAGTCTTATCTTCCCTATTATTTTGATTATCTATTACAAGGGCACATGCATTAAGAAAAAAAAAAGATCTGCATGGATAAATCATTAATAATAAACAGCAATATTCCATAAACAATAAGAATAGTCCATTTTGGTTTCATGATGACTTTGAATTGGTCTTTCAATTTTATAAAAATTAAGCAACAGCAATGTAAAAAACAAAACACAGATGCCCAACAGGTGTCTGGTTTGAATCATGAGGAACTTTCGTGCTTGGGAAAAAGGTGGATAGAAAAAGCTGCTCTTGCTCTACTTGCAACTAATTTCTACTTAACTCATCATCCCAACTGTGAAGCATTGCATATGAGTATATTGGTATATACTATATATATTTTTATTATTATTATTTTGTTTCTTCTGGTAGTGGGTTTCTATCATTGAGGAACAAAATAATTACAAGGTGTATCGGGAAATTGTACAGCGGGATATTACAGTTTTTTTCTGATTGCTTAAGCAAATTTTTTGTAACTATTGGCTATTTTTGCAAAACTCTACACACAAATAAGAAAACCTTTCACCCAATTATCAAAACATTGTAGTTCTCTTGCAAAAGCGAACACAGCTAGATTAACTCTTCACACCTTCGTAAAAATGGTGTTTTCGTATCAAACAGTAAACACAAGCCATCATCTACTAAGCACACAATGTGCCAACTACACAATGATGGTATGAATACAAAACACATCTGGCTTTTGCTTTCTCGTGTACAGATGTCAATTTGAGGTCATACTTTTGTCATAGTGTCATGTAAACATACAAGGATCCAAACTTCAAGTATTGGTGTTTATTCACACTCATCAAAACCAAGACAAAGTCAGAACACAAAATAGTAATTTCACAAAAAACAAAAAACAAAAAAACAATTTCGTCCATATCGCATGCGATATCCTCCAGTCCAAGGCACCGGGGAAAATATCTCCTTGAATGCCGTATCCAGGCCTGACATGATGCCTGGTCAATATCTCCACATGCCTCCTCCATTGCCTGTAAAAGGGCTGCCTGTTGATGAGGATGACTGTCGTACACTTTCCAGCGCCAGGCAGAGAAGAACTCCTCGATGGGATTTAAGAATGGAGAGTATGGAGGGAGGTTGAGTGCCATGAAGAATGGGTGGTTTGTAAACCAGTTGCGGACCAAAGCAGCCCTATGGAAACTAACATTGTCCCATATGATGACATATCGGGTATGCTCTGGTCTCTGAACAGTGAGCATGTCATGTAAGGTGTCCAGGAATGCAATAATGTGTGCAGTGTTGTATGGGCCTATGGTTGCATGATGGTGAACAACACCATTTTGGCTTATAGCTGCACACATGGTTATGTTACCATCACGTTGTCCTGGGACATTGATGATGGCACGGTGTCCAATAATGTTCCTGCCACGTCTTCTGGTTTTACTGAGGTTAAAACCGGCCTCATCTACAAAAAGTAGCTCATGTCCCATGGCATCTGCTTCTAGTTCCATCACTCTCTGGACAAGACAAAACAAATGCAACACATCAGGCCCATGCACAGCACTACAGTATGTACTTCCAAATTCAGAACCAATGACACTATAGCTTACCTGCACATAGTCATATCGCAGTTGCTTTACACGTTCTGTGTTTCTCTCGAAAGGAACTCTGTAAATTTGCTTCATTCTTATTATGTGGCGCGCAAGTACACTACTTAGTGCAGAAATGCTTACACTGTGTATATTTTGAAAGATGGTGTCGTTATTAATTATGCGCTGCTGTATTTCGCGCAGTCTTATTGCATTATTGGCAATCACCATGTTCACTATATGGGTCTCTTGCTCTGGAATGAACATTCTTCCTCTGCCCCCAACATCTGGACGTCTAGCAATTCTGTAAAGTAACAATTTCAGTATTTTTGCATGTATGGTACTGTTGTGTTTCTCATTAGAGTATGGCAGTGCTACAAAGTACTTACCGATTCTCATTTCGAAATGTCCTAATGATGCTTGCCACAGTGTAGCGGCTCAAATTAGGCTGAACCCGTTGGCCAGCTTCCCTCAGGGTCATCCCATGGTTGATGACATGGTCCACTATTGTAGCTCTGATGTCATCAGTTACTCTATTTCTTACTCTTCTTACCCTTCCTCTTTCCCCTCCTCGTCCTCTCCTTGCTCCTCCTTGTCCTCTTCCTCCAACTTCTTCCCCTTCACGTCCTCTCCCTCCTCGTTCTCTTCTTGCTCGTCCTTGTTCTCTTCCTCTAACTTCCTCTAACCCTCTCGCTTCTTCACCTCCACGTCCTCTTCCTCCAACTTCTTCACCTCCACCTCCTCTTCCTCCAACTTCTTCACCTCCACGTCCTCTCCCTCGGCCTCCTCGGCCTCCTCTGATTCTCACTCTTCTCACTCTTACTGCTCCTTCCATTGTACTCCACACAGACAGCTTACCTGTGGCTTATTTATAGTGCTTAGGCTGATTGCAAAGTGAACTAATTATCTAAAACAGTTTTCACATGTGAAAGTGTGCCAGACAGTTGGCAAAATAGTGTTAATGATAGCCATAAAATTTTGCTAGGAGTGTGTTGGAAATTTGGTAATTGAGTGTAAACAGTGAGTTGTGTTTAAAGTTCTGCAAAAAGAGTGTTGTGCAGTGAATTGTGCCTACAGTTTTGAAAAGTGTGTGTTACAAAATTGCAAACTGAGTGCAAAGCAGTGTTTGTGCTTTTAGTTTTGCATACTCAGTGAGTGGTTTTGCTATACGTATTAATAGTTTTAGAAATTGTGCTACAAGAATCATGATTAGCGCTTAAGCATTCAGAAAAAACTGTAAAGCACCTGTCTGTGATGTAAAACTTCAAAGCTGATTCAAGCAACATGGCAATGACTAAATATAAAGTAGTATGTCACCAACAGAGTGACTCAAACAAAGGAAATTTCCAGACCTCAATCCTGCCAAACGTTTTTGCGGTACAAGAAGCAGACCAATTGAGCGAGACGTCCAACAGATGTAACCTTGGATGAGGTTCGTGCCAATAACAGAGGTTCAACAACTTCCAAGCAACGTTACATAGGCAGCCTGGGATATTGGTTAATGTTAACTAGCACTGTCTTCTTGTCACTCTCACTTTTCATTAACCAATTAACTCTCAATGAATACAATAATGTTCTGTCCTACCCTTTTTTGGTTGATTAACCTGTTTCACTTGTAAAACACATCACATTACCATAATAAAATAGGTTGTGAATGCAGCTTAATGCAAAAAAACAAAAAACAAAAAAAAACAACAACAACATTGTGCAATATTCAAGTCAAACATCATTTCACTTTGTTGAGAGTTGGCTGAAAATAAATCAAGTTTTCAATACATCAACCAAATCTGAAGCTAATAGAAATGCTGATTTAAGGTTGTATGCCCCATGGCCATAATTTCATGTTTTTAAAGAAGCATTTATCACATAAGCCGGGTGGCGATATCCTAGTGCTCAAGGCTCTGCGCTGGAGCTGCAAATATTGCAGGTGCAATCGTAGATAGGGGTGACCCGTGAACTGAGTTACTAAGAACCCCATCACCACTCTGCCCTTGAGCCAGACAAAGTTTGGCACAAAAATAAGACTTTTGTATTATTTACACTTTACATTTGCATTGTGTCGCCTACACATTTACTCCCACTCACAAATTGTCCCTTAATCACCTAATTTATCTACATTATAAGTTTCACTTCACAAAATAATTTTAAGTGGTAATTAAAAAGAAATGCCAATAGAACAGTGACTTGTTTGTAGGATTTTTAATCAAGAACTGGTTCTTATGCAGAACTGTGTCCACTTTTTTTCAAAACAACTGGAACCAGAATGGTTGTAATGGTATTTCATATTTGATTTAATGGTGAGTTAACAAGAGAGTTTCTAGTATTTTTTATACGTACTGGGGCATGTATATATATATATATATATATATATATATATATATATATATATATATATATATTTCATTGTTATGGATACAAATTGATTTACCTGCAGTGGAGAGTGGTTGACAAGCTGTCAGCATAATAAATAGCTATCTGATTAAGTATCCCATTACTATTTAGATCCGAGAAGCCCTGCGGATGATTCATTGTATGATTGAACTCTCCAAATGAATCAAACTGAATTGCAAAAATTTCAGACCCTTTTTGCCAACCCATTTGACATATGTGACCCGTCACAGAAACCAGGGACACAAGTCGGCAGCACAACTTTCGAGCAAAATGAGAAAGAAGAGTTTTTTTTCAAAATTGGTGAATTTCATTTTTTGCAGAATCTGTTAGTTGAAATCACGAAGAAGCCTTTCCATGTTTGAGATAGCAGTATTGGTATATTTAAAAGCTTACATTTTGAGGTTGAAATCGGCTTGTTTTCGGAGATTCTAGCACGCAGTAGGGGCGTGGCGTGTTATTGTTTGTGTGTATTTCCATACTGAATATGGCGCTTTTGTCCCCGCCCTCCAAGTGAACCGCATGGCTACTTATTATGCTGTGCTCTGGTAGGCTCTATCTGATATCAAAATTCAATGAAGATGGACGCCGCAAAGATTGTCGCAGACGAGCTGAACCGTGGCAGTTACACCGAAAATGTTTTCGCCGCTCGGGAAACTGAACCGGAGGTATGGGCGCGGCGCGCGCGCCCTCGGTGTTGAATATGGCGGCTCGGCTCGCTGACAGCGGTGGCTGGCTGTTTCATATGTGACGTCCCGATTGCTTTGAATGGGGAAAGATTTGTGAACTGAACAGACTTAATGGACTGGCAACAATCTCCATAGAACATGAACTGGCACAGAGAATCGAAATAGAGGATGCAGTTAAGACCTTTGCTGCGATGAAGGCCTGCCGTGCGCGTTTCTGAAACGTAAGTTAAGCTTCATTTGCTCTTTAGTCGTTATTTAAGATGCTGAACCTGCTGATGATATAATGTGCTTGCGGACATTTCATTTGTGTGTGTATAGTATACGCACATAAGAAAGTGGTGTAAAGAGATTTGCAACAGTAATTTGAGGAGGTGAAATGTGATTATTTGGAAAATTCCTGTCATGACTGCTTAAAGAAAAATGCCAGCAGGCATTTGCCTCCTGCATAAACTTTAATATTGTTGACATTTTGGGCACACGCGCGTTGCGCACTATTTGCGTTATATGTAGGCCTATGGCTTATTGGTCTTTGTGTGTTGTTGCTGGTTTTGCGTTATATGTATGGCATATTGGTCTTTGTGTGTTGTTGCTGGTTTTGCGTTATATGTATATGGCATATTGGTCTTTGTGTGTTGTTGCTGGTTTTGCGTTATATGTAGGCTATATGGCATATTGGTCTTTGTGTGTTGTTGCTGGTACGTTGCAAATAGAGGGGCATCACAATTGTTTTTCGCCTAGAGCTGCTGCAGAAGTGCACTCATTCGAAGTGCAAAAAAAAGCTGTAAAGCACAGGGGGAGCTTTACAGGGGGTATGGCTTATCTAAATGAGTTGTAAATGAGCCCTATTGTCACTCCTAGCAGCAGAGAGAGGTGAGAACTGCACAATCTTTCGAGGTCATTTTCTCATCTTTGAGCTTTTTTAAGTGCCTACCTTCAAATGGCCACAACTTCTCCAAATATTATCAGATTTCCACATGTTACACATCGTTGGAAAGCTTGGAGACTACACTTTCAGAATCTATGAATAACTCAAAATGCCCCAGAACCGACTTGTGTCCCTAGTTCCCTTTCGTTGTCACTCCGAGTTACGTCGGATGACGACGAAATGGGGTTTCGCTTAGAAAGCCTATCAACTTCGAGTATTACAAAACGAGCCAATGGCAAAGAAATGCCATGGGTCTGCGGAATTTGCATGACGTAACTCCACCCCACCTCGTGGGTATAAAAGGAGGAAGTCCGCAACAGCAGTTTATGTTTTCGCTTCGGAGCCAAGTTTATTCTTCTCTCCACAAGCCATCTCTGAATTGTCAGCTTCACAAACGAGTGCCTCGAGTGTTGGTGTGACGGCGATCTACGGCGAGAGCGTGCTTCCTGCTGATCTGCTGCAGTGATTTGCCAGTCGGCGCGTTTCTCCCCGGGCGCTTCAACACTTGAGTTTTCTCACTAAAAGAGCTTACACGCGGCACGTCTTTTTAAAGATGCCTCGCCCGTGTACTTCTGGTTGCGGCAGATTGGTATCGGACTCTGATGGGCACGAGCGCTGCTTGGTATGTTTGGGCATTGATCATGCTAGAGCAGCGCTCGTGGATGACTCATGTTTTCTCTGTGGGAACATGACCATCGCGTCATTACGGTCGAGACTCAGTGAACTCGCAAGAGTGAGAGTCCCCTCATCCACCCCCCGCCCTGCGGCTGGTGGCCAGGGTGACCTGAGGGTGACGGTCTGGAACAAGGCGCCGACTATGTGTCCGCGACCCCAGCCCCCCTCTTCAATGACGGTGCCCGCTAGCGAACTGCCGATCCCCGCGGGTCTACCCTCTGGTGGCCCGCGTGTTTCGGTTGAAGCTACAGAGGATGATGCCATGTCTGTTGCTGCATCACTAGGTGGGTTTGATTCTTCTGGAAGTGAGGACTCGTCACAGCTGCCACCTTCCGGTGTGCATACGGCTGTGCTCGAGTCTGATCCGGAGATGACGGCCATGCTTTCCCGGGCAGCCGCGAGCATCGGGCTTGAGTGGAGGCCTCCACCCTGTCCTGAGCGCTCGCGGCTGGACGATTGGTTTTTGGGTAAGGCCGCCGACCCTCGTCCTCGGCAAACCCCAATACCTTTCTTCCCGGATGTGCATGATGAGATCTCGAAGTCCTGGAAGACCCTGTTGTCTTCCCGTGACCGCTCGGTGACCTCATCCGCCTTTCCTCCCCTCGATGATGCAGCCGCCCGTGGGTACACTGGGCTCCCCCCGGTTGAACGCTCTGTTGCCATGCAACTATGTCCTCAGAGTGCTTCTTCTCGTGGCGAGCCTAAGCACCCATCCAAAGCCTGTAGATTTTCGTCGACCTTGGTGGCGAAGTCTTACAGAGCGGCGGGACAGGCGGCTGCGTCACTGCATGCTATGGCCACTCTGCAGGTCTACCAGGCCCAGATGCTCAGAGACATGCACGAGGGTAGGACAGACCCAGGGCTCTTCAATGAGCTGCGCGCCGCGACCGACCTTGCTCTCCGGGCGACGAAGGTTACCGCGCGCTCCCTGGGTCTGGTGATGTCTACAGCCGTGGTCCAGGAGAGACATCTCTGGCTGAACCTGGCCGACATGCGGGACGCGGAGCGGACCCGTCTGCTTAACGCCCCCTTGTCCCAGGCCGGCCTCTTCGGCGGTGCGGTTGAAGATTTTGCCCAACAGTTTTCAACCGCCCAGAAACAGACCGAGGCCATCAAACACATCCTGCCCCGCCGGCCAGCTGCTGCCTCCACCCAGCCGACCGGGCAGACGCCTCGTCCTGTTTCCCGCCGAGGGCGCCCTCCTGCGGCTCCCCCCCCTCCCGCCCGGCCCACGCAGCAGCCTCCACCCCGGGCCGGTCGCGGAGGAAGCCGTAAGAAGGCGCCACAGCCCTCTCCCGCCCCGCCCCCCGCTAAACGCCGGGCCAAGCGGCGCTCCTGAGACGGGCTGCTCAGGGAAGATGGTCGTTTTTCAGGAGATGGTAGCAGGACCACTCCTTCCCCCGGTGGAGGGCCGGGGGAGAATCTTTTGTTCTCCGCTCCCCGCTGCTCACCCACGGGTGGGCAGCACCCTAAAGTGGTTAAAGACAGAAACGATCCTCTCTTCCCTGAGCTCACAGAGTTCTCGGGCGACACAGAGCGCCGCCCACAAGCCGTGCTCTCCTCGCCCCCCTCTGTCCCAGAGGCGGTTGACAGGGCGTGCCGTCCACGGACCGCGCCCCCCCTGTCCCCCTCTGTCGCCAGACCCCTGGCAGAGCAGGCCCCCGCGGGACGACCAGTCTGGTCCTCCCCTGGCCCCCTCTGTCAGGGCGCGGTTGTTAACTGTGCCCCCACACCGGGCCGCTATGCCGTCCACGTCTGGGCCAGTTACTCCGCTTCGCTGCCCCTCCGGGGGGACGCCTGTTGCCCGCTTGATCCCGCTGGTTCAGTTCCTGGGAGCCTGGTTAGAGCTTCCCCGTCTGTCCCGCTGGATCGCGCGCACCATCAGGCTCGGCTATGCGATTCAGTTCGCACGGTCTCCTCCCCGCTTCAGGGGAGTCCGCTCCACTTTGGTCGGTGGCAATGCCCCCATCATGAGAGCAGAGATTGCCACCCTGCTGGCGAAGGGTGCAATCGAGACTGTCCCTCCAGCCGAGATGAGGTCCGGGTTCTACAGCCCCTACTTCATTGTCCCCAAGAAAACCGGTGGGTTACGGCCAATCCTGGACTTGCGCGTGCTGAACCGCTCCCTTCACAGGCTGCCGTTCAAGATGCTCTCCGCCAAACGCGTTCTCGAATGCGTGCGGCCCCAGGATTGGTTTGCAGCGATCGACCTGAAGGACGCCTACTTTCATGTCTCCATTCTTCCTCGACACAGACCGTTCCTACGGTTTGCTTTCGAGGGGCAGGCATACCAGTACGCGGTTCTCCCTTTCGGGCTAGCCCTGTCTCCTCGCACCTTCACGAAGGTTGTCGAGGCTGCCCTTGTTCCCCTTCGGGAACACGGGGTTCGCATCCTGAGTTATATCGACGACTGGCTGATCCTAGCTCACTCTCGAGACCAGGTTTGCGAACACAGGGACCTAGTGCTCCGGCACCTAGCTCGTCTGGGCCTTCGGGTCAACTGGGAGAAGAGCAAACTTTGCCCCGTGCAGAGGATCTCTTTTCTCGGTATGGACATCGACTCGGTCGCCATGTCCGCGCAGCTTACGAGCGAGCGCGCGCAGTCACTGCTGACTTGCCTGAGACATCTCAGGAGCAAGAGTGCGGTTCCACTGAAACATTTTCAGAGGCTCCTGGGGCATATGGCATCTGCAGCCGCGGTCACGCCGCTCGGATTGCTTCATATGAGACCGCTTCAGCTTTGGCTTCGCGACCGAGTCCCGAGGTGGGCATGGCATCAAGGCACGCTCCGGGTACCAGTTACTCCGACCTGCCGTCAGTTCCTCACCCCGTGGTCGAACCTCAGTTTTCTCAGGGCGGGTGTCCCCCTGGAACGAGTTTCCCGGCATGTTGTGGTCTCCACGGATGCCTCCACCACGGGCTGGGGCGCCATGTGCAATGGACATGCTGCTGCGGGCTCCTGGACAGGACCCCAGCGGCTATGGCATGTCAATTGCCTCGAGTTGTTGGCAGTACGCCTTGCCCTGCACCGCTTCCGGGCGTTGCTCAGGGGTCAACACGTACTAGTCCGCTCAGACAATACCGCTACTGTAGCGTACATCAACCATCAAGGTGGTCTACGCTCCCGCCGTATGTCACAACTCGCCCGCCACCTCCTTTTATGGAGTCAGAAGCATCTGAGGTCGCTTCGAGCCATCTTCATTCCCGGAGCCCTGAACTGTGCAGCCGACGAGCTCTCACGGCTTCAGCCCCTCCCTGGAGAATGGCGACTCCATCCCCAGTCGGTTCAGCTGATTTGGGACCAGTTCGGGGACGCACAGATAGATCTGTTTGCCTCTCACGACTCGACCCACTGCGCCCTGTATTTTTCCCTGACCGAGGGCACGCTCGGCACGGATGCACTGGCGCACAGCTGGCCGCCGGGCCGCAAATATGCGTTTCCCCCAGTGAGCCTTCTTGCGCAGACCTTGCGCAAGGTCAGGGAGGACGAGGAGCAGGTCATTTTGGTCGCGCCGTATTGGCCCGGCCGGACCTGGTTCCCCGAACTTGCACTCCTCGCGACAGCACCTCCCTGGCCCATTCCTCTGAGGAAGGACCTTCTTTCTCAGGGACGGGGCACCCTCTGGCACCCTCGCCCCGATCTCTGGAGCCTCCACGTGTGGCTCCTGGACGGCTCGAGGTAGGTTTGAGTACCCTTCCACCAGCGGTGGCGGCTACCATCACTTCCGCTAGAGCGTCGTCCACGAGACACGTCTACGCGTTGAAGTGGAACCTCTTCGTCGACTGGTGCTCTTCTCACCGAGAAGACCCCCGGAGATGCTCGATCAGCGTTGTGCTTTCCTTCCTTCAGCAAGGGTTGGAGCGAAGGCTGTCTCCCTCCACCCTTAAGGTCTATGTTGCCGCCATTGCCGCACACCATGACCTTGTCGAAGGTAAGTCGGTAGGGAAGCACGACCTGGTCATCAGGTTCCTGAGAGGAGCGAGGAGACTAAATCCTCCTCGCCCTCCTCTCGTTCCCTCTTGGGACCTCTCAGTGGTTCTAACTGCCCTGAAGAGTGCTCCCTTTGAGCCCCTGCAATCAGTTGAGCTTAAGTTCCTGTCAATGAAGACAGCGCTCCTGGTTGCACTGGCCTCCATCAAGAGGGTAGGGGACCTGCACGCATTCTCCGTCGACGAAGCGTGCCTGGAATTCGGTCCGGCTTTCTCTCACGTGATCCTGAGACCCCGGCCCGGATATGTGCCCAAGGTTCCTACCACTCCCTTTCGGGACCAGGTGGTGAACCTGCAAGCGCTGCCCCCGGAGGAGGCAGACCCAGCCTTGGCACTGCTCTGTCCAGTACGCGCTCTTCGCGCCTATGTAGACAGGACGCGGTGTTTCAGGACCTCAGACCAGCTCTTTGTCTGTTATGGTGGGAAGCTGAAGGGAAAGGCTCTCTCCAAGCAAAGGTTGTCTCACTGGATAGTGGACGCCATTGCCTTGGCTTACCAGCAGCAAGGTCGACCGTGCCCCCTTGGTGTGACGGCTCACTCCACCCGGAGTGTGGCATCCTCTTGGGCTCTAGCGCATGGCGCCTCGCTAACAGACATCTGCAGAGCTGCAGGCTGGGCGACACCTAACACATTCGCCAGATTCTATAATCTCCGAGTGGAGCCAGTGTCCTCTCATGTACTCGCTTCAACTAGCTAGTACCGGACCCGCTCAGGTGTCTTCGCTTGCTCGCCATTCCACTCCACGGACTGGATACGTGCGATATTCTCCTCAGGTGAGCTTCCCCGAAAGCCCTGAGTTCCTCCAGCACTCCTGACGTCGGCGCCAGTGTCTATTGCCTGCGCGTCGGCTAGGTGCCTCCCGTGTGCATGGTCCCTCCCCTGAGCGACCCCCACATGTGTATTTCCACTGTAAGCCTCTCTGAGCATGTGTCTTTCCCTTGGCAAGCCACCTTGCCACCCCTGGGGTTGAAATATTCCACCTGCGGCTGGACACCCCAGTGTTCTCCATATGTTTCCTTCGGGTCATATGTGTATTCTTTAAGTCCCCCCCCTCTGGGTTGGCATTAATTGCATACTTCCCCTAGCTTGGGATATGCTTCCCAGTGTACCTTGGTATTCCTGTGTTAAATGGAGTCCTTCGTCCAGTCTATGACAGGGATCTCGATTTACGCAGGGCACTGGAAGACAGCTGAGAAGGTGGCGTGATTAGACTGGTAACCCCATTTCGTCGTCATCCGACGTAACTCGGAGTGACAACGAAAGGGAACGTCTCGGTTACGTATGTAACCCTCGTTCCCTGAGTAGGGAACGGAGACGTTACGTCTGCCTGCCACTTTCCGCTGTACTGCGGGGATCGCCTGAGCTCAGTCTTGGCTCCTCAGCGAAGAAACATAAACTGCTGTTGCGGACTTCCTCCTTTTATACCCACGAGGTGGGGTGGAGTTACGTCATGCAAATTCCGCAGACCCATGGCATTTCTTTGCCATTGGCTCGTTTTGTAATACTCGAAGTTGATAGGCTTTCTAAGCGAAACCCCATTTCGTCGTCATCCGACGTAACGTCTCCGTTCCCTACTCAGGGAACGAGGGTTACATACGTAACCGAGACGTTTCCGTGACTGGTCACATATTAAATCGAAACTTGATTTATTTGTGAATATGGCATCACTAGTTACAATTTTAAATAGCTGATAGAAAACACTGAACATGATTTTCAGGAAAAAAGATTTTCAGGTGAGTACAGTATATGGCAATTTCTATTGAGAGATAAAGATTTATCAATATATTCTATTTGGGTGCAGCAGTATCTCACTAGTGCTCGTGCCCCAGTAAAAAGGGTGTAGCGACACCTTTGCAAGTAAACATACAGCAAGACCAGAGTTGTCCATTTCACAAAATGAGCCTTTTATTTTAAATTAATAAACAAAAAAACAAAACAAAAAAGTCTCAAACTGAAAGGTTATCAGTTTAAATCAGTCAAAGGACTTGCTTACTAAATTGGTTGGAGTGGTTCTTGGCTTATTTACTAAACTTCAACAAATGGCTCAAAAACACTCAAAGTGATAAGTGTTTAATCTGTTTGAATCAGTTTCATGAGACACTCCTTCAACAAATCGGTTCTCGACTTATTCACTGTTCCGCAAGGCATTATTTTCGTCATGTCCGACTCAAAATTAACCAAAACTTGTGCAACCAAAAACGTCTCAAGAGACTCAATTTGCGACAGAAAATACTAAAAGAATCAAAACACTGGAATTGTTAAGTGAATTCGGAAATGAAATCAGAATGAAAAAGGTCTCTAACGTTAGAAGCATGTGCAATGCAAAGCCATTTGGTCTGTCATAGAGAATAAAGATGTTTTCCAAGACCAGCAATGCAAAATACACTTAATACAGTCAAACTACAAACCATTGCCAGTTTAATTCTCGGGCTGGAGCTACAAGATAGAGTATGAGGAGACTTAACGCTACTTCTTAAAGCACAGGATCAGGAAGCACTCACCGGATCTGTGAGCTCCAAGATGCTGGCGTGGTAAGTAAGAGGTTTGCAGTCTCGGGTGTTGTCTACCAGGCTGCAAGGTAGAAACATGGGGCCCAGGTCATCTCCGTCCAACACATCCACCGTAAGCGTAGTGGTGGCGGTGAGCCGGTCCTTTGGGTTTGGAGCTCGGTCCTGAAGGGAAACACAAACTTTGGTTTTATGGCTGACGTTTTAATCCAACTCCAAGATTTCAAACTTACTCGCTACCCAAAAAGACTCCAGTCAAAGACCAAATAAGACATTCTACTGACAGAATGAGAAGATTGCGCATCTCGTTTAGTTTTTAAATCCCTTTCAAGTCCCTACATCTTTTTCTTGTTGAATATCTTGGTTGGACTTTAAGGCTGTTTAGGTCTAAAAAATTCTACATACAAACAAGAGAAATATACTGAATAAAGTTCACGTTAAAAAGGTGTGTGACCATCTTGAATCTGTTGCAAAATCTCTTTGGGGAAATCTTTCTCCCTCACGCAAAATTCCAGATCATGTGGATTATAAATGAAAACGGTAAATGGGAATGCACCATAAGACCGCAATTTCGCTCCAAAATGACAAAATAATATCATAAAATTAGTTTCTACAACTCTTTCGCACTATATTCCAAGACTTCAGCCTTTGTGTAAGGGACAGACTGAAATTTAAGTCCAACCAATGCCATTTAGCACCAATTAACGTTAAACGCAAAGCATTACGTGTCTAAAGGCATAATTTCTGAATTGAACACAACAGCAAATGAGACTTAAGGGATTCAGAGGAGATTTCCAGTGATTAACAGCTCCAATTTCAGTCTGTTCCTCACACAAAATTATCATATGACTTCAGAGTTGTATAAACTACATTTAAGCTGTTTTTTTTCTTTGTTTTTTCATTTTTCATTTTGGAGTTTGGCCATGTAAACGACCATCCACTTTTTTAATAGGCAAAGGAAGATTGGGCACTCTGCTTAAAATCTTAGTTTGTGAAAGAGTTGCAGGATTGGAACGACATGAGGGTGAGCTTTTATTTTTTTTTTTGTACTATATATCATCTCCTCCCATGGAGACTTACGTTGGCCTGAATGATGACCAGGTAGCGTGTGATCTCTTCGTAATTCAGCCTCTCTCTCAGAACCACAGATCCTGACAGGGTGAGAGGGATGTCGAATGTCCTGTTTGTGGTCTGTGGAGAGGGAAAGAGTAGGTCAAAACGGTTTCCCATGAATTAGAAAGTGAACGCAGTAGTCTTTGCATAGCTAGACCTTCGAATATCAACATTAAATCCAATCCACATTGCAGGTTACTCTGGCCAAGAACCACCCACTTAGACGGAATAATTATTTATCTTGAAAATTTTCCGCCATACCTTGAAAGCAACTTTTTTTCCTTAGGTGAACTTATAAAATTACTGTTTAGAGCTCAATTACAGATTTCATTGCATCACATTGAGAGTGCTTTTCAGTAAACATATGCATCAGATGGTCAGTGAACAGACTGTGGGTGGTTTACAGGCGTTCCTTTGAGGCTGAGATTTCGAATGTAGAGATGTCACACAAAACACTTGAACTTTGTGAATAAAATATTCCTGAAATGGTTAAGTGGTGTTTAGCTCCTCTCACTCCACTCAAAGCAATAATGCTGCACTCATTAAGAAGCAATAAGAGAATGTCACCAATTTGCATTTGTAATACCACCATATTAATTTAAATGATTTGCTGACTTTTATTTGCATTTCATCACATTCATACTTTCTGCAGTATTATATTTGGTGCATATACTGCTTTGTTTGTATATTTCCATGTTGTCAAATTGTGCTAAATTATGCTTTGTATCAATGATGCACAATGTGTGAGGGGTGGTGGTGGCGCAGTGGATAAGACACATGCCTTTGGTGTGAGAGACCTGGGTTCGAATCCACTGTGGGACACCAATGTGTCCCTGAGCAAGACACTTAACCCCTAATTGCTCCAGAGGCGTGCGACCTCTGACATACATAGCAATTGTAAGTCGCTTTGGATAAAAGCGTCAGGTAAATGTGTTCACCAAGGTTTAGGTTTTGTATGGTTGTGGAGTAAATTAATTAAAAATAAATTGCTGGAAATTCTATGTTACCTCTCCAGCACACCCAGACCATATAGAGAAATTCATAAACCTGGAGAGAAATATAAAACTATGGCTGGCAATAAAAAAAAGTAAAATAACAAAAAATACAAATCATATACAATAAAAAACACAATTGTGATTACACTTATAACAAAATCTTTCTGACCAGTTGTTAGAAGGCAGACTAATTGAAAAATGGGTTACACTTTAATTAAAGGTGATATTGTTACAGTGTAATTACACAAACATGTAAACATATTGTTATACATGTTACATATGGTTACTACAGTAATAACAATAAATTGTGCATAATTACATGCAACTAACCCTGCAACAAACCTCCTAACCATAACCCTATAGTAATAGTTCATTATCACTCAGTACTTAAATAACATTGTGAAGAACATGTTCTTACTATACGTTTAGGGTAGGTTGCTTATAATTATACCGAATTTACTGTTATTACTAGAGTAAGAACATGTACTGTATAATAGAACAAGGACATTATAAAATAATGTGTTACTGAAAATGTATTAAAATGACTTAATAATAATAGTAATAATATTTTGACTTTTTTATAATAAATATAAATTAGTATTAATGTTATTGTTGTTGTTGATGCTGTTGTAATTTTATACCAATGCATATTTACTCAAATCACATTTGAAGATGTTAGCTTTAAGCTTTTTTATTATTATTATTCTGAGGACATTCTGAGAAATAAAAAAAGAAAGAAAGAAAAACACGTACTGGATCTTTAGGGTTGTACCGAATGGTGTATTCAATTTGTCCGTTAGGACCATCATCAAGGTCAACAGCCCCATTGTTCCCTGTAAAACCTGAGAAGATGGTGGTTCCAACAGGCGTTAGCTGAAAAAGATAGAAACGCAAGTTAAGCATCTTTAACACTTTCTCAGTTGGCCGCCTATCAGCGTGAACGTGGTTTCATCCTTAGTTGCTACTGCCATTTCATCATCTTGTGCTTGATTCCTGGTGCTGGTAAGTTGGCGGACTGGTTTATGCTTTAAGCGTCTTGACCGTTGTGTTAAACAGAATTCCTTTGAGGGAGAGTTTGATGGATATGCTCTTATAAAGTACACAGCACTCCTTCTCTTCATCTCTTTCAGAGCATTCTGGCTGTCATAACGAGGACCTGCTGTGGTACGGCTCTCAGAAGTGCAAAGAAAAAGAGGAAGTAATAGGTACGAGTCTGCTGCGGAAGCTATAGGCACCTGGGAACTCAGACGTTAGTTCCTGAGCCGCTACTCTGACATTCTGACAAGACATATTAGACAGAAAAAAGAGAAATTCCAGACAACAAAACTGGCAAAGAGAGTTAGGATGCTTCAGAGAGCCTTTATGATGAAAATAACCGCCATCACGATCTGAGGAAAAGTCTCTGACTGCTGTCATGATGAGGTCATGTAAGGCTATCTGAACAAAGAATAATTAAACAGCCTGTTATGCATAGAGCTCCTAGAAATAAAATCCTGAGTGAATCTGACAGTGTCAAATAAAGCACAATAGCATAGCTATTAGCATATGTTCCAAAAAGTGCAATCAGTTAGATTTTTATAACAGTATAGCAGACTACTTGATGCATTAAATATTAGTTGTCATTCCACCTCTTCCAATAATATGTCTTACTAATATTATATTTAAATACTTGTATGGTCAAAGCTCTGCAGTTTTTAACATATAATGCAATGCAATGCAATACAATGATTGATAGATAAACAAATAAACGTTCATTGAATATACATACTGTATATATATATATATATATATATATATATATATATATATATATATATTTTTTTTTTTTTTTTTTTTCCATTACTGAGAATGTCCTTTCTGCTCTCACTAGCAATATGTTGCTGTCAGACGGAAACCTTGTATGCCCAAATGCACAATTTTTCAGGAAATGAAAAAAAAACCACACTGTATTTTTTTTAACCCTCATGTGGTGTTCAAAACCCTATAACACCTGTGATGTTCCCGGTCAAAAATGACCGGCCCATAAAAAAAAAACTTATAAATCACTCATTATACCATATTTTCACCCAATCTTGGATTCATTTTTTTTGTCAACTTGTTCTCTTTCAATTAGGACTGGTTTTATATTTTGATTTGCATCTGAATAATCATAGGCCTCATTTATTTGAGAGTAGGCATCTCATTTTTTGAGTAATTTTTTTTAATAATTTTGGAAATATTAAATAAAATCTGAAGAAAATTGGTATTGTTGATCACACTAGTCAACTTAAAATTTTCACCAGGAATTTTGTTTTGAAACTTTTGTTTTGTAAAAAATATGGCACATAGTCACACTTGTGGTGTTCCCGGTCAAAAATGACCGGCCTATAAAAAATAGCTTATAAATCACTCATTATACCATATTTTCACCCAATCTTGGATTCAATCTTTTTGTCAACTTGTTCTCTTTCAATTAGGACTGGTTTTATATTTCTGTTTGCATCTGATTAATCGTGGGCCTCATTTATCTGAGAGTAGGCATGGTCAAAAATGGTCACAATGGCCGACCATTGAAAGTGAATGGGAGAGACTGAAAATAACAGAACAATTTAGTTTTCAGGAGCATGTTCATTATTTTCATGTATTATTTTCATGTTAACATCGAGCCCTTGGACCTGTGCATGTATCGATGCATACACACGCTACCCAGACACACACATGTTAAAACACACATTCTTTTCCACAGAGAAATTTGATCCTACGCTAACCTGCATCTAATATACATTTATCCATCTGACATTAGCACACAAAATAATCTTTCTTTCATGTTCTTGTTTCATCACAGCTTCCAGACAAAATATTATGACAATTTGTTTTGGAACTGTGAGGTTATCACACAGAACTAGACAATATTTACAAATATACATCATGTGATAGCACAGGCATATATAAATGCCTCACAGCACCTTGCTTGTCATTCATTTGTGGCAGCACAATGGCAAAGCAGCTCTCTGCACATGATATTCATCAGATTGTTTACCCAGAAACTAGTGAGCTCCGTAGCCGATTCAGTGGTGCCTTCCTCTTCAGAAACATCTTCACTGCAAGATGCATCCTGCATTTCCTCCTCCTAACTAGTTTCTGAGTCAAAAATCTGATGAATAACATCATGTGCAGAGAGCTGCTTTGCCATTGTGCTGCCACAAATGAATGACAAGCAAGGTGCTGTGAGGCATTTATATATGCCTGTGCTATCACATGATGTATATTTGTAAATATTGTCTAGTTCTGTGTGAGAACCTCACAGTTCCAAAACAAAATGTCATAATATTTTGTCTGGAAGCTGTGATGAAACAAGAATATGAAAGAAAGATTATTTTGAAGCCGGGTCACTGCAGTCACGGCCAATTAGCGTGTGTGTGTGTGTGTGTGTGTGTGGTAATGTCAGATGGATAAATGTATATTAGATGCAGGTTAGGGTAGGATCAAATTTCTCTCTCTGGAAAAGAATGTGTGTAATACTCAAAGTTTGTGTGTTTTAACATGTGTGTGTCTGGGTAGCGTGTGTATACATGTATCGATACATGCACAGGTCCAAGGGCTCGATGTTTGCAAGCACACATGCTCATATGTGTACATAAAAATAATGAACATGCTCCTGAAAACTAAATTGTTCTGTTATTTTCAGTCTCTCCCATTCACTTTCAATGGTCGGCCATTGTGACCATTTTTGACCATGCCTACTCTCAGATAAATGAGGCCCACGATTAATCAGATGCAAACAGAAATATAAAACCAGTCCTAATTGAAAGAGAACAAGTTGACAAAAAGATTGAATCCAAGATTGGGTGAAAATATGGTATAATGACTGATTTATAAGCCAGTTTTTATAGGCCGGTCATTTTTGACCGGGAACACCACAAGTGTGACTATGTGCCATATTTTTTACAAAACAAAAGTTTCAAAACAAAATTCCTGGTGAAACATTAGAGTAGACTAGTGTGATCAACAGTAGCCATTTTTTTCATTTTTTTTTCATATTTCCAAATTTACTCATAAATTATTTGTTTTTTACTCAAAAAATGAGATGCCTAATCTCAGATAAATGAGGCCCACGATTAATCAGATGAAAACAGAAATATAAAACCAGTCCTAATTGAAAGAGAACAAGTTGACAAAAAGATTGAATCCAAGATTGGGTGAAAATATGGTATAATGAGTGATTTATAAGCTATTTTTTATAGGCCGGTCATTTTTGACCAGGAACACCACAAGTGTGACTATGTGCCATATTTTTTACAAAACAAAAGTTTCAAAACAAAATTCCTGGTGAAAATTTTAAGTTGACTAGTGTGATCAACAATACCAATTTTCTTCATATTTTATTTAATATTTCCAAAATTATTAAAAAAAATTTAAAAAATTACTCAAAAAATGAGATGCCTACTCTCAGACAAATGAGGCCCACGATTAATCAGATGCAAACAGAATTATAAAACCAGTCCTAATTGAAAGAGAACAAGTTGACAAAAAGATTGAATCCAAGATTGGTTAAAAATATGGTATAATGAGTGACTTATAAGCTATTTTTTATAGGCCGGTCATTTTTGACCGGGAACATCACAAGTGTAACAAGGTAACAAAACCCCCACAAAAAAAAAGAAAATTTTCAAAAAAAATATGAGATTTAGTTATACCGTTTGGGAACAAAGTCACTAAGTTTCAGTCCAAAGCGATAACATTAACTAGTATTTTCGGGAAAAAGAAAATCTTCTCCGGGTCAAATTGACCCGAACACCACATGAGTAAATATTCAAGCACTGTGTTGTCAAAGTAGATACTGTGGCCTTACATATGGTTAGACACTTGAGCGTGTCATTATATTAACATATGACCAAAATCAACCTTTAAAGGAGTTATGAGGTATTTGTAACAAATAGGCACATTGAGATGCATCATCTCGTTTTCAAGGGGGTCCTAAAATTTGACAATCTAATGTTGGATATATGTATTTTGTCCATCATTAGAACAGGCAATTTTGAGGTAGTAAGTGTCGCATTACGTTTTCGTCAACTTACAGGTTATAAAGTTTACTGCAGCTATGTGCACGCTCAGTCTTTTCCGTCATTTGATCAAAATCTCATGTTATATAAGATGAAATGTCACACACCGGCTTAAGACAGTATTGGCTATGACACGACGAGTCTTGCTAACCTTGCATTGCAAACATGCATAGATGGTCCAAAATGTGTGAGGCACTTCATTGAAGACTGAGGCAGGCTGGAGTTACAAGGTTTTACTGACAGTTTGAGGATCCAATGCAGTTACGAGGTTAAGTCACAAGCTATTTTTAATACTTTTCATCGGTAAAATATTTGCAAAACCCACAGGCAGATGTAAAGTGTGACCAATCATAATGATTTATGGAAGAAAAAAACACTAAACACGAAATATGGAGATACGAGGTTTCTATCCGACAGCCATGAAGAGCAAGTATTGTAGCTAATCATGGTTCTTGGCTCTGTCATAAATAAAATGCTACAAGCAAATATAGTCATGGCTAAAATGGTCATCAACAGTCGTCAACCTGACAATGTTCAGTATAGCACAGCCTCTTGTAGCTTACAGTTTAAGACAGCCAATCAATCTCAATAGCTGTAGGACAAAAGGATATTAAGTTTGTGACATTGATCAATGGAAACCTGAACTTCTCTATAACTTCACAGCATCTGCAGACACTCAATGAACACAAACAACCCTTTAGCCATTTAGAACCACTTGCAATTCAATCCACATGTCTATCAAATGCTTTCCCCCCAACATTATTATTTACTTCACCGTCTCTCTTAAACTCAGCATACTACTTCAGCACTCGGTGGACTTATATAGTGCACTCTTCAGTGCTTGTTGACTGATGGACTGAGCTGTGTTAGTCCCCCTTATCTGTGCGTCAGTCAGACGTTTCAAACTCCGGTTTAAATCGATGGCGGGCAATACAGCCTGCCGTTTTTTGAGGCCACTCGAGAGGAGGCTGCCTGCCACTGAAGCTGCCTCCTAATGAGGGAAATCTCTACTGACAGCTCTCCGGGGAACAACTCTCAATTAGCTGAAAGCCACACACTCTCCATGCAGTCAATCCAATGTGAGAAGATCTCTGGAGACAGAGGCAGCATTCCTACATACCCACCATGGCACGACGTGTTGAATGTTCCTTGGAAACTAATCCAAAGTGAAGGAAAAAATAAAAATAGGGCTAATGAATGTCCAGAAAAGGACGCCATTTTTAACGGGAAAGATTGAGTCATAGAATGCGGTGTATCGTGACCGTAATGGCAAGCCCACACAAAATCTCCACCATGAAACTGCACGGAACTGGCATTACTGTCATTCACAAAGTTTTACACATCTCCTGTCCTTTTCATATCTCTTATATTTGGACTTAATAATGCATTTAGCTACCAAAATGAGATATCAGCATATCAGAATGATTTCTGAAGGATCATGTTACACTGAAGAATGTAATGATGTAATGAGTAATGATGCTGAAAATTCAGCTTTGCCATCACAGGAGTAAATTACTTAAAATATATTAAAATAAAAAACAGTTATTTTTAATTGTAATTGTTTTTCAAAATATAACTAAATAAATACAGCCTTGGCGAGCATAAAATACTTCTTTCAAAACATTTTTTTAAATCTATTTGTTACCTAAATTCAATCTGTTCATCACATAAATAGTCAATTAAAAAATTTGGACTAAATCGCTCATTTCATATGGATTAGTTTTACGATCTCTTTATTAACTTTTTGAAGCGTCAAAGTGTCATTTGCGTAGCTGTCAACGGAGGGACAGAAAAAAGATCTTCATTTGTGTTCCGAAGATGAACGAAAGTCTTACGAGTTTGGAATGACATGAGAGTGAGTAATTGATGACAGAATTTTTATTTTTTGGGTGAACTATCCCTTTAATTATTTCAAACACTTGGCTCGTTGAATGGATTAGAATAGATGAATGTTAGCTGTTGTGAATTGAGATGCAAAAAAATGGGGCAGAGTAAAAATTTCAATATTGTGTATGCTGAACAACGGTGTAATGGGAATTCACAATATTTTACTCAGAGAGTTACAGCACTTCTGGGGTAATTACACGGCAGTCAAATACAGAGAAATGTTTACAGCTAAATGATTCAGCTCCAAAGCCCACAAGTGCAATTAATTTACCGCAAAATAACCCCGGCGTAGGTAAACCATCACAATGACACAATTCACTGGTTGAATTTCCAATTACAGCTAGCAAATGTTCAGTTTTAGCCAAGCAACTTCTGCAAACTTTTAATAACGGGTGCTCCAGAATGCCAGTGACTTAGGTGTTCATGAAAAAGTCATTACAACTACAGAAGAAGAACAAAAGAAGCCCTGCAAAATAGAAACTCACCTCATTAATGGCTACATAGTAGCGTGGCTGCTGAAAGCGTGGGGTGTTATCGTTCCGATCCCGGACAACTATCCGTACTTCGTGTAGGATCACCGTGCCAACAAGCTCATTAGTACACTGAACCTGCACTACAATGGACTGAATGTAGGAGGGAGGCTGAAAGACAAAAAGAAAAGATTGAATTCAAGCAGTTAATTTGCATGGTGTGCATTAACCAGGACAAACTAAAAATGACCATTTGCAGTACATTATTAAGCCCATTACAAAGTGCATGTTGTGAACAAAAGATTTTCCAGCTAA
This sequence comes from Gila orcuttii, assembly GCA_026230005.1. Lineage (NCBI taxonomy): Eukaryota > Metazoa > Chordata > Actinopteri > Cypriniformes > Leuciscidae > Gila > Gila orcuttii. The sequence goes on from JAPDVR010000017.1 coordinate 8,040,173, forward strand.
AGAGAATATTTTTTTATTTATTTATCATAGTTCTGATTGAACATAAAGAAATGAACAGATAAAGAGTGTCCAAATGTCTGAGACCACTGGTTGATTTTTTTTTATTCCAAATTATATTATCAGCCTAACAATTTTAGGATTTAAAGTGCCACTATTATGCTTATTTGAATATTACCTTTCATGCAGTGTATAATATACCTGTTTGTGAAAATTCTGTGAAAGTTTTAAAGATCAAAGTGAACCACAAAAAAAGTTATTGTCATCAATTCCAGTCTCACTTCCTGTTAAAAACCTATGAAACAATGTAGCAAATTTGCATAATGACAGCCTATGGTCTTTATTGGCTGCTCGCAAACAACATCTGCTTTGACCCGTCCTCAAACACTTTAGTTGTTTCTGAGGGCTGGAAGAGTTTTGTTTTGTTTTTGGAGAGTTTTGTTTTTGACATGTGTTGTAAACAGTTGACCAATCGCAACAGACTGGGCCATTAGACCAATCAGAGCAGAGTAGGCTCTCGGAAAGGAGTGGTTTAGGGAGACTGAATCTTCGAACTAGCCATTTTCACTATTTGGGAAATGAGATGATGTGCAATGCGTGTTTTTTTTTTTTTACTTGGATGCACGTAAATCTATTGTAGGAGACCTCTAAAACAAAATTAGGAACCTTTTCAAATAACATAATTGGGGCACTTTAAAAAATCCTACATATTTCCATATTTTATTGTTATGTTTAAAGGGGAAGTGTGTCATTTCTGTATCACTAGCATTCAATGGTGGTCTCAGACTTGAATAGCAAAAGGATTTCAGATAATTACATCTCGGTCCAGAACTCGTCCGGTGCTGTTGAGATACAAACGCTGCTTGACCGGGTCCAGAATGACCCAGTGGTCATGGTTGTCCCGTAGCGATAAAGAGATGGTCCTGTCAGGGTCTTCTGCTCTCCCGTTTATCTGCATGTTCTCCACCAGAAGGGTTCCTGTAATATAACAAGCAAACATTCTTATTTGCTCACTGTTTCTTTTTCAAAAAGTATTTGTGGCAGATTCCTAATCATTTAATTTCACTATTAAATGCAAATGCATGAATTGCTTGGTATATGCATGCAAATACAATGGCACACATGCAAATATAATTAGGGACTCTGAGATTTTTTTTTCCCAAGTGTCAGTTGTTTTTGTGTAGGAAGAAATAATAAAGCTAATTAGAGACCTAAGATTGTAGAGCGCTTGAACAGATGTGTTTTTATTTCCCTTCTAAATTTTTAGAATAGATCTCAACGATGTCTACGTGCAAAGATATCAACATGAACTAAACTTCTTCCAAGACCAAATGACCTGGAAATGAATCCACATCCATTTTATCGTTCTATAATCACACTTGTGAAAAAACCCCATCACTTCAGCATACTAGTTTCAAACGCAGTTATGAGTGTAAATACTTATTTGAAACAAAGAAAAGGTACCGTGAATCTTAAATAGTAGCTATACGAAGATTTATCATAAATGCCCGGGGTTTCTGTGATGTTTTGCTGTCTTTTTTTTTCTTTTTCTTGTTTTATAAAATTTGTATGTTTGTGAGGTTTGAAGCTACTTAAATTGCCCTGTAAAGGGACAAATAAAGATTTTACTACTACTATACTAAATGATATGCTTTAAGATATAAAAAATGACATTATTGATGACATGATCCCAGTCTGTGTTCCCGTTTTGGTTTTGTGTTTATGGACTCTTGTTTTGAAGTGTGTTCTGTTTCCCATTCTTTCTGTGTTTACTTCCTTTTTCAGTGCCCTATACCAGTGGTTCTCAAACCTGTCCTAGGGACCCCTCACCACTGCACATTTTGTATGTCTCCCTCATCAGACACACCTAATTCAAGTCTTGCATTCTGTACTAATGAGCTGATAAGTTGAATCAGGTGTGTTAGGTGAGGGAGACATGCAAAATGTGCAGTGGCGAGGGGTCCCTAGGACAGGTTTGAGAACCACTGCCCTATACCACCCTGTTTGTTGCCATAGTTACCCTCATTAGTTGTCATAGTGATTCATCAGTTTCAGGTGTGCCTTGTTAACCTCTTGTTATCCTGTGTATATATTCATAGACATAATATATACATAGACACCCTATTGGCCGCTTTGGAGCGTTGCTGCGATACGTCAACGTGTCCGCCATTTTGCTGTGGGCAAGACTGCACTGTAATCAAATGCAAGTAAACGGGTGAGCTGCTGTTCCCTTTCGAGAGGTCTCTCCTATTGCGTAAGTAGCTTACGCTATGGGAAAACTCCTTTTCTCGAGAATATTGAAGTCTTTATGTAAAACGCATTGCAGCTGCACAGCTGACAGCAATGAACGAAGGAACTCGGTCATTGGCTGTGCTGCGGCAACTTGCTTGAACCAATGACGGGGCGACTCTGAATGCGCGACCAATGAGCGCGCTTCGCGCCCGCGCGCGTCAGAGCCCGCCAAGATGGGCGTGGCCAAGCTATATATTGGGCGCCCCGTCATGAGAGTTCTTTAGATTTAATCTCCTTCAGCGAACACCTTCTTCGCTGGATCCTCCGGATTATTGGAAGCCTTCGCCGCCGTGGAAAAGCATACCAGCGGGATTGCTACGAGGACGTCGGCACCTTCAGCCGCCTTCAAGCACCTCCTACTGAGCCATCCGGCGCACCATATACGCAAGTATTTTACATCTGTCCGCCCCGCAACATTTGTGAAAGAGCAAATTTCCAATAAGGCGTTATTTCAAATGCCTTTATGCGCGTCGTGCAGAGACCTTCTCCCGGACGGGGATCGTCACATCATCTGCGCTCGCTGCCTGGGCCGTGACCACGCAGAAGCTGCTTTGACCAAGGGCGGATGCCCGGAATGTGATGACCTGGGTCTCTCCGCACTACGGGCTCGCCTCGCCGCTTTCGCCGTGAGCGAGCCCATCGCCACCCCTCTGTTTGAGCCGCGCACTAAGAAAAAGCGCCGCTCACAGAGGCTTCCTGAACCTGAGCTCAGTGACGTCACGCCGAGCCAGTCTCCGCGTGCTTCACCGCCGCTCTTGCCTTCCCCACCGCCGGTTCAGTTCACCCAGCCGGACCCACACCCCTCTAGCAGAGCGGTGGGCCTTGTGACTTTCGGCGCGTCCGAGGACGACGGGGGAATGGACGACAGCTTGTCCATCGACGCTGCATCGGACGACTGGCCGGGCTCCACTCTCGACCCCGCCCCGTCGACGCTAGCTAGCACGAGCGGGGGCTCCACTATGGATACTGAGATTATCCGTGTCCTCTCTAAGGCCGTGGAAGACCTCGGGCTCGATTGGTCTTCTCCCGAAGAACCAACCCGGAGCCGACTGGATGAGTGGTTTCTGCAGGGGCGCCAGCAGGCCCCTCGGCAAAGGCCTTCTCCCTTCTTCCCGGAAGTTCACAACGAACTCACCAAGTCGTGGAAAGCCCCCCACTCTGCGCGCCTAAAGCCTTCTTTTTCTTCTTCGCTCTCCCCGCGAAGGAAAGAGGCTACGAGGGAACGCCGCCCCTCGAGGAGGCCGTGGCCAATCATCTCTGCCCGCCCTCCACCACCGGATGGAAAGCCAAAGCTTCCCACCCCTCGAAGCCCTGCCGCACTACCTCTGCTCTCGCCGGTCGCGTCTACGCTGCCGCCGGCCAAGCTGCATCAGCGCTTCACTCAATGGCGGTACTTCAAGTGTTCCAAGCCAAGCTTCTCCGCTCTATGGACGAGTCTGGCCCCGAACCCGAAGCCTTCAGGGACTTACGCAGCGCGACTGATATAGCTCTGCGAGCCACGAAGGCCACCGCCCAGTCCATCGGCCGTGCTATGGCTAATTTGACTGTTCTCGAGCGCCATCTGTGGCTGACTCTGACTGAAATGAAGGACGCGGATAAGGCGCCATTTCTCGATGCGCCTATCTCCACCAGCGGGCTGTTTGGACCGGCGGTTAAAGGTTTCGCCGAACGCTTCACTGAGGCCCAGAACGCTTCACAAGCTATGCGTCATTTCCTGCCAAAGCGCTCCAGCTCATCGCAGAGCAGACAGAGACCGCCACAGCCGCAGCGGGCTAGAACAGCCCCCACCGCCTCTCAGCCCGCGCCTCAGGCTGACGCTCGACGCCGCTCGCACTCTCACAACCGCAAGCCGCCTCCTGAGCGACGGGGTCCTCGGCCCAAGATTGTGCTGAACCCTGAGCCTCGAAAGCCGTCCTAGCCACAGAAATGAGAAGAGAGAGTGCGTGTCTCGCAAAAGCCGGACCACTCTCTCTGCAAAAGCTCAAACATTACCCAGTCCCCTTACAGGCGGCTGGATATGTCCATACAGCAGTCAATGGGCCAGTCACAGAGCTCGCTCACCTGCAAACAAACGCCGTTTTTACGGCGACGCACAGAAAACACAAAAAGAGTCTTTTTCTGCCTGCATCACTAAGGGTTCACATGTCCACAAAGTGTGCATTCCCAGATACTGTCAAAACAGTGCCAAATTCATTCCCAGCTCAGGCTGCGCTTCCCATGAATGTAGATCACGTGCCTACGGTCATGTACGCACCACTACACACAAGCACTGTTCACACAGTTATAAATTCATCCCCAGTAAAAGCGGGAAACATTATAAAAGTGACGCGTGTGCCTACCACTGTTTATGCACCCCCACTTATAAACACTGCCCTTACAGTGTCAAACAAAACCTCAGCTCAGGCTGCGAGTTTTACAAACACAGCGCGCGCTGTTGTAATCACACACGCGCCCATTCACTCAGCTGCTCAGCGCGCGCCCGCGCCTCTGAGAGCTACGAGCTCAGGCGATTCGCTAGCCGGGTCCCTACGTCACAGCGGCCCGCCCCTAGCCTGTATTCAGCCCATATCTGTACACGCAGCGGCATGGGAAAACATTCCAGATATGCCGAAATGGGTATTGAATATAGTAAAGCACGGATACTCGCTCCAGTTCGCTCGCAGACCACCACGTTTTACGACTGTGGTCGAGACGAAAGTGAGAAAAGTGTGTTCACATGTTCTACGCACCGAGGTGCGCAAACTAATAGAAAAGGGCGCTGTGGAAACTGTTTCCCCCTCTCTGAGCGGGACAGGTTTTTACAGCCGCTATTTTCTCGTCCCGAAAAAGGATGGCGGTCTCCGCCCCATCCTAGATCTCAGACACCTGAACAAAGCACTAATGATTCGCTCGTTCAGAATGTTAACAACCAAGCATATACTCGCGCAAGTGCGCCCAGGAGATTGGTTTCTCTCAGTGGATCTGAAAGATGCTTACTTTCACATTCCAATAGCGCCTCATCACAGGCCGTTTCTGAGATTCGCTTTCGAGGGACAGTCATACCAGTACACAGTACTCCCGTTCGGCCTGTCCCTGGCTCCCCGTACATTCACGAAATGTATGGATGCAGCACTTTCCCCCCTAAGACGAAGGGGAGTGCGAATACTGAATTATCTCGACGATTGGCTGGTTCTAGCACAATCAGAGAGTCAGCTAATAACACACAGATCTTGGATTATCAGCCATTTAGAATGCCTGGGTCTAAGAATCAATTTTGCAAAAAGCATACTATCTCCCAGCCAGAGAATTTCTTTCCTGGGAATAGTTCTAGACTCGATGCAAATGACAGCGCGTCTCTCATCGGAGCGCGCGCTCACCATCCGGCGCCTTGCAACATCATTCAGAGCGGGCGCGCGCGCCCCCGTCAAACGGTTTCAGAGGATGCTCGGTCTCATGGCCTCAGCATCGGCCGTACTCCAGCTAGGATTGTTGCATATGCGCCCTCTCCAACGCTGGCTCAAGAGCCGCGTCCCTACTCACGCGTGGCGTTCGGGCCACTTTTTAATCAGAGCGAACCACGGCTGTATAAAAGCCCTGACGCACTGGAAAGCCGCCGACTGGTACCAGTCAGGCGTGAGTCTGGGTGTGAACACAAGGAGAAAGATGATAACGACAGATGCCTCCAAAATAGGTTGGGGGGCCCTTTACGAGGGCAGGCCTGTCTCCGGCTTTTGGTCAAACCCGGAGAAGCGCCTACACATAAACTGTCTGGAAATGAAAGCGGTCGCTTTGGCTCTCAGAGCCCTGCTCCCACATCTAAAAAACGAACACGTCCTGGTCCGAACGGACAACATGACGGTAGTGTCGTACATAAATCGCCAGGGTGGACTCAGGTCGAGCTCCATGCATTCAATGGCCAGGAGACTCATTTTATGGTCCCAGCACAACTTGCGCTCGCTGAGAGCAGCGCATGTGCCAGGCGCCCTGAACCAGGGGGCAGACATGCTATCCAGAGACAAGATTCTCCCAGGAGAATGGGCTCTCAACCCTCTGACGATTCAGTGGTTATGGAAAACCTTTGGCAAAGCGGAGATCGACCTCTTCGCCTCCAAGGAGAACGCGCACTGCTCTCTTTTCTTCACGAAAAGCACGGACGCGCTCGCCCAGAGCTGGCCGAGCCGCCCCTTATATGCCTTTCCCCCGATCGCGATGCTGCCACAGGTCATCAGTCGGGTCAGAGAGGAGGGAAACGCAGTGCTGCTGATAGCCCCACTCTGGAAGAACCAAACATGGTTTCCAGATCTGATGCAAATGCAATCTGCACCACGGCCGATTCCACTGAGGCCAGACCTCCTCAGTCAGGCCAGCGGGATGATTTTCATCCCCGCCCCGATCTGTGGGCCCTTCATGCATGGCCCCTCAACGGGTTCCCAGGAACCTCGCGAGCGGAGCACTAAAAACCATCGCTGAGGCGCGGGTGCCCTCCACGAGACGCTTATATGCCCAGAAATGGAAAGTGTTCAGTGACTGGTGTAATACCAAGGGCCTGAACCCTGTAACATGCAAGATTACGAGTGTACTCGTTTTCCTACAAGGGCTTCTGGAGGCGGGCCGCACCCCCTCCCCGCTCAAAGTATATGTGGCTGCCATCACAGCGTCACACGACCTTGTAATGGAACGTCCATTGGGAAGAAACGACCTAATTATTCGTTTCCTAAGGGGCGCCAGGAGGATGAACCCTTCACGCCCCCCCTCAGTGCCGATCTGGGACCTAGCTACGGTCCTAGACGCTCTTAAAGGACCCCCGTTCGAACCACTCCGAACCGTGCACCTTAATCAGCTCTCGCTCAAGACGGCGCTCTTGCTGGCACTCGCCTCGGTCAAGAGAGTGGGCGACCTGCACGCGCTTTCAACAAGCGCTGCCTGCCTAGAATTCGGACCTAACGACTGCAGGGTCGTCCTTAGACCGAAACATGGGTATATTCCTAAAGTGCTCACCACTCCCTTCAGAGCACAGGTTATCTCCCTAACTGCGCTTTCGTCTCCAGCAGACGAACACGACGCTAATCTACTCTGCCCCGTTAGGGCTCTCAGAGTGTATTTGGAGCGTTCTGCCCTATTCAGACAGACAGAACAACTGTTTGTATGCTTTGGCGGCCGTACGAAAGGTTCCGCCGTTTCAAAGCAGAGAATCTCTCACTGGATAGTCGAAGCTATAGCGCTGGCTTATGAAGCTAAGGGACTTCAATGCCCCTGGGGAGTCAAAGCACACTCCACCAGGAGTGTGGCTTCTTCCTGGGCATGGTCGAGCGGGATACCGATCGAGGATATTTGTGCGGCGGCAGGCTGGGCCTCACCGTCCACATTTATCAGATTCTACAACCTAAAGGTCCCGACATTGCATTCCAATGTGCTATCAGCATAATGCTAGTTGAACTGCGAGTTCGTATCTAGATTATGTATGTGCTTGTGTCACACTGAGCGCCTTCTAGCCGCTCTGTATTTTTTCCCACATATAAAGCTCGCCTCTGCCGGCTAGTTGGATGATAACTTTGCTTTTTAGCTCAGGCACCTGCCTCTGGCTATCATAAGGCGAAGTTCAGCACGCACGGCGTTTTGCATGGTGTTCCCATAGCGTAAGCTACTTACGCAATAGGAGAGACCTCTCGAAAGGGAACAACTCGGTTACTAACGTAACCTCGGTTCCCTGAGAGGAGGGAACGAGTATTGCGTAAGCTGCCGTGCTTGTGCTTGGTTAGTTCGCTTCAGTCGTTTTAACCTAAAGAACTCTCATGACGGGGCGCCCAATATATAGCTTGGCCACGCCCATCTTGGCGGGCTCTGACGCGCGCGGGCGCGAAGCGCGCTCATTGGTCGCGCATTCAGAGTCGCCCCGTCATTGGTTCGAGCAAGTTGCCGCAGCACAGCCAATGACCGAGTTCCTTCGTTCATTGCTGTCAGCTGTGCAGCTGCAATGCGTTTTACATAAAGACTTCAATATTCTCGAGAAAAGGAGTTTTCCCATAGCGTAAGCTACTTACGCAATACTCGTTCCCTCCTCTCAGGGAACCGAGGTTACGTTAGTAACCGAGTCGTTTTCCTGGATAAAAACAATAATAATGTTTACATTTATCAGCCGATTATAGTGGTTTGTACTTGGTGTACGTTTCTATTACTTATTATATAATGACCAAATACAACCAAAAAAAAAATTTCAGTCTTGTTTGTGAAAGGTAATTCCCCGAGATCTGTTTTCAATTGTGTGGCGACTTGTACAGCCCCACGCAGCGCACGAAACAGGCATTTTTCTCAATTCCCATAATGAGAGGTATAGGTAGGTTGCCCTCCTTGATATGGCGGCGCCGTTGACGTACGCTCCAGTAGCCAATAGGGCGTCTATGTATATATTCCCCTGTGTTTCAGTCTTGGTTTGTCATGTTTCATGTTCCTGCTCCTGTTTTTGATTTTGGAACCTAATTTTGGATTATTTTTATCTTTGTCTTTGGTTTTGAATGAACTTAATTAGCTGCAAGTGGATTCTCACCTTTCTTCATCCCTGCCCAAACATAACAATTGTGAACTGAATGTAATGTTTTCAGACACTTAATTGCATGCTATTTACAATTAAATGAAAATGTATTATAGTTTACATTTGTAGTAAATTAAATTAGTAGGGATGCACAATTTTGAATGTTCAATAAGAATATTTGGCCGATATATTAAAGCCGATGAATAATGGATTATTTCCTTCAGCTGAGACACTTCTGATACACGCTGTTTACCATGATGGTTTTTAATTGCTTGAAATATGACTGGAATAACTTCAAAAAAGAAAATACAGTTAAGTGCAACGTGCACCACAAGTCTGTCATAGGCTACATAAAATCATAATGAGAACATCATTATAATTGTGTGCTTGGGACATGATTTAATGGTGAGACTTTTGTTTTTGTAATCAGGCTCTAAAAAAATATATAAATATTTGGATTTAGATTTAACGGGCAATATTACAGCTATCGGCTTTCAAATACAAAGAATTATCGGTATCGGACAAAATTTTTATATCGGTGCATCCCTAGCAATTAGTTAAGAGTGCTTTTTTGACCCACTTAAGGACTTAAGTACATCTTTATATGTCATTTCATTATTACTTCTATTGTCTTTGAAACATGGTTTAAGTGTATTTGTGGTAAATTAAACTTAAAAATGTAATGTGATTTCTATTGACACTATACTATTGAAACGTATTTAAATATATTTGTAATTACACATTTGTAATGATGAAGTTGCAATTTAGTACATTTAAAATATATTACAAAATAACAAATAACAAACTTCAATTAAAATTATAATCAAGTATTTTACATGTGATTTAGTATATTAATTTATTATATATTATAATTAAATTTATAACAAATTAAGTTTGTTTTTGTTCACCATTTCTTGATGCCTTGTTTGTCATCATGGTCACTGATTTGATTTAGTCACTGAGTTTAAATGTGTGCGTGTCATTATCTCCCCTACTTAAGTTCAGTTCAGTTAGTGTGTCTTGGACGGGTCGCGTCTTTGTGCAGTTGTGTTTTGGATGTACCGTGTTGGATTAACGTCGTTGGAATTAAAGCCTGTCAACCTACTTCATCATCTTCGTGTGTTGATTCTCTCCCACACAACCCATGACAGTTAACACATAGTCAACTCATCAAAATCAAAAAGTGTACTTCTTTAAAGCATGAAAAAGGATTATTAAAATATTTTAAACTGTCCATCAATCTTTTTATTAGACATTAATACATAGTGAACTTTTTACGTGTACTTAAGTGTGTTATAAACATAGTCATGAATGTGTATATATGAAATACACAACAAGTGCACATTAAGCACACTTCTTTTTGTGTCAGATGTGTCAGAAAATGCAAACAAAAACATATTGGTCACGTATGTAACCCTCGTTCCCTGAAGGAGGGAACGGAGACATAGTCGAAATGTTTTGATTGGGATCATGCATAGGTAGCCTGTCATCTTCGAGTACTGTTAACCCTCTGGGGTCCAAGGTGTTTTTGGGGTCCTTGAGATGTTTTGACATGCCCTGACATTTGTGCTTTTTTCAGTTGCTTATAAACATATTAATAGCAAAGGTGTAATTACACTCTATTTAGCACAAACAGGGCTACCATAATATGTGAGCAAAATATATGTACATTAGGGATGGCGAAAACTAAAAAATTTCTTGACCAACCACCGAGCCTCATTAGCCGGTTGAATCCGGTTAACCGATTAGTTTAAAATATGCTACGCTATTTGAAATAACAGCCATTTCGAGCCGCGCCTGCAATTTAGCAACTCTGTCGCATCTCTCTCTGCCTCCCGCTCACACACACACACACACACACCGGCGTTGCGCTTCCACTCACGTCACTTTTTTAAAATCCCCTACAGCGCGAAACATGAGTCCCGCAAACGTGGGCCGAGGAGTTTGTATGTAATCGGAGGACAAATGGCTCCTTAGTTTTGAAATAGTTTGGGTACAAGGTGATCACGTTGAAAATAAAGGCGTTAGTCTAGCGTTAGAAGCTCATTTGAAACATTGCCGCGGCTCATTTAAGAAAATGACAGCTCCGAAGAGACGCCGTTTTAGTTTGAGGTAGTGCTAACAATAATAAAGAAAGATGATGATCATCATCACCTTATCTGTTACCACTGAAATGTAGATGTAATGTATTTCTACAGTAGCTATTACTACTGGTATTTAAGCACTGTATCACCCAGTTGCAACTTACTGTGTCATTCTTTTTGGTGAAATGGTCCCACACACTACGTTTCTTTGCATGCTTCATCCTGTCGTCTGCCATGGCTCTAACCTCCAGTGTTTTAGCCTTTAGCCTTTACTTTTCGCAAACCTTGTGAGCGTGCGAACCCAAACGCTGTGACCTCGCGCCAAATGTTTTTATTGGTGTTTATTAAGTACAAACAGGCGAGTTATGAAAAATTGAGTGTGAGGGATTTGTTCACTTCACACAAAAATATCTTGGAATGAGATGGCTAACTGTAGTAGCGTTTAGTCCACTGTCTATAATAGCCTAATTTAGAGATCACTTTTTTTTTTTTACCGACTACCGACAACTTTGATCGGTTAACGTTGAGACGGTCAACCATCGGTCAAACGGTCATCGGTTAGCATCCCTAATGTACATGTTTGCATTTTTGAGAGAATATTGTTTATGCATGGTTATTGACAAAACTAAAACTTAAAGTGTCTGAAATAAGGCCACAAAACACATACTAAATATGTGTCCACAAGACTTTTGACTAATGGGCGTTGTTGCCTAGAGTTTTTGCTTCAAAATGATCTGAAAATCATCCTGCCTAATCATTTACACAAAACAATACATTGATTTAAATTTTATAAGACACCTTTTGTTTGGAAAGGCAATATGCGTGGAGGCGTGTTCACACCTGAGAAGACAAAGGCCGGATAATGTGCCACATACATAATGAGCTGCATATTAATTAGCCCTTTCACACAGGAGTGTCAAAGGGTCCCAAAGAATGTAAGGACAAAATAAATTATCTATATATACATATTTTACAATTAGAAATTGTAACCAATTACAAATAGGTTACAATTACAACAACAATTACAATTTTAACAATATTTCAAGTGTATTCTTTCTTTGTAAAAAGTATACATTTTATCATCCGTATTAAAAAAGGTAAGGATTCATTAGTTTGAATATTGGAACAAACACTATAATAACATCTTAGTTGATAATTCAATATACCTACTTTATTTTTGACAAAACATCATACTATAGTATATTTAATTGGTGAACAAAAGCTTAACTATTTAATGTGACAGTAGTCTTTTTTTACAGTCAAAACTTTATAATCTATCCAAACCTAATCACAAAATCTTGTCTAAACATTCATATCTAGTCTATAACATATTGTGTGTCATGAAACTGCACATCGAACAAGGACAGAGGTGATCCAAACGCAGGCTTAATTATGAGGAGAACCCAGAGACAGGTACAGGGAAGCAGGCAGGGGTCAAGACCAGGTAACCAGTCCAAACAAACATCAAATCAATGCAGGGATAAGGCAAACGGGAAACCAGGAACAGGCAGATGAATCGAAACACTGGAATACTCAGAAACTGGAACAAGGCTAGGTAATGCAGTCAGACACATACAATACTGAGCCCCGAACAAAGGGAAAACTCAGGCTTAAATCAGGGAAGCTCAATCTAAAACAGGTGCAATAAATAAACCATAATCAGTCCAGGGTAAAACATAATGGAAACAATAAACTAGGAAGGACTGCCCTCCAGAGGCTCAAGCGGGCACTCCAGCCGCAGATCGTCACATATATGATATATTAGCATATACATGTTAATTTGCAGTTTGTTGCTTATACAGACATTTTATTTCAACATATTTCAGTCTATTTTTACTCATCTTAGTAGGCTATAGCAATATAGTTTGGATGTGTTCATGTAAAAATAATGTTTACTAATGTAGGTGCGAGAGTGAATGAACGGCACAGACACGCGCTGTATAACTGAAGTAAACAACGCGTGCGCGTCTGTGCTGTTCATTCATCATTTAGCCTACACACAGACACGCAATTCATATTTAAACAGTCTTTTTGCGGTTTATAGACACTATTCAATATCGCGATTAGAACAAAGCACTTAAGAATAAATGACTTACTACATCAGCTGGATCCGTTGCTCCTCGAAATGAAACTACCAGCACTTCTGGTACATTTTCCAGGGTTATTAGATAGTATTATTCCTCACAGGTAGCAAGACGAGGTAAAGTACAAGTTTTTATTAAACATGATGTGTTTTATAAACCAGCTGGTGGGCGTTGGCATGTTTGAATGGCTTGCCTTAGATCATTGAATACCGTGCGCTCTCCGTGGGCGTGGCACATTAGCAGAATAATTAGCTGAGAGAACGATAATGAGATCGGCTGACACCTCTCTCTTTTTTTATAGATTACATAAACAGAGAATATTTATTTTAGTTTTGAATTAGATATTTTAAAAGTACAAACTTAAATGATTATAAAGATATATTGCTCATGCTTGGGTGAATAGTATTCGCTGAGTTTTGTTTAAGTTTAGAGACGTGCTCCAGAAAAAAGGTTAACGGAGATGGAGAGACAGAAAGCACACCCTGTTTATTTTCTTTATTTTACAAAAGCACAATGTTTTATTTCAATTGTAAGTGGACACATAAAAAAATAGACATTCAACATTTTATTTTTTTATATTTCTTAAGTCTGAATGACCAAAAATGACAGTATTTTAAGTCTGTTTTCCTGCTATGTGAAAAAAATCAAGCAAAACGCGCCGGCGCGTTTTTGGACCCCAGAGGGTTAAAACGAGCCAATGCACATTGGCGTGCGAGATCTGCATCTCACACTCCACCCAGCGGCGCGGGTATAAATACGGAAGTGGATGCACGCACCAGTTGTTTTTCGCTGAGGAGCCGAGCGGAGCCCAGAGTCAGCGGTGGTCCAGCAAGAGTGGCGACGGGACTACGTCTCCATTCCCTCCTTCAGGGACCGAGGGTTACATACGTAACCGAGACATTCCCTTTCAGTCGCTCACGTTTGATGTAGTTGACGTGTCGACTAATTGGGATTCGAATTAAAACGTTACTAGTGCTGCCACCTTTCAGTGCCTAGACAAAAGCCTCCTGATCCCCCGCATTATTGAGGTGGAGATGGGACAGGGCTTAGGCCAGGGAAGTCACTGCTTTTCCGCAAGACCCACTCAGTTAGACTTGGATAACACAGAGAAAGCGTGCCCTTTCGATGGAAGGAGGGACGCTACGGAAACCACATCCGGCACGCAGGGAGGTAACGTGGAGATACACATAAGGACTGGGCAGATTACCAGGCAGTGCAACATATGGAATGTCACTGGGCTCCAGCCTATAACAGGGGGGAGACTCAACCAACCAGCGATGGCAGAGCAAGCTCTGCCAAGGGAAAGACACGGGCTTGCCGTAGGGAGTCGTACTGTGGAAGAATACACATATGGGATCGCCGTAGGAATCACAACATATGGACCCAGACTAGCACAAGTTCCACCAGTGCTACAAGTGGTAGGCCTAGCATCGGACGCTCCGCCACGTCCAATGCCGAAGGGGTGTGGAGGAACTCAACAGGGTTCGGCTAAAGGGGGACTCAACTGGAGCAAGAATGGCACACGTATCCAGTCCAGAGGAGGGGAATGGCGCAGCAACACACACTGCTCTTCTCCCTGTACACTAATGACTGCACTTCTAAAGACCCCTCTGTCAAGCTCCTGAAATTTGCCGACGACACCACTGTCATCGGTCTCACCCAAAACGGTGACGAGTCTGCTTACAGACTGGAGGTTGAACAGCTGGCTGTCTGGTGCAGTTACAACAACCTTGAGCTGAACACGCTCAAAACAGTGGAGATGATCGTTGACTTCAGGAGGAACAGCCCAGCACTCCCCCCACTCACCATCATGAACAGCACTGTGGAAGCAGTGGAGTCATTCAGGTTCCTGGGCACTATCATCTCTCAGGACCTGAAGTGGGACAATCACATTGACTCCATTGTGAAAAAAGCCCAGCAGAGACTGTACTTCCTTCGCCAGCTGAGGAAGTTCAACTTGCCACAGGAGCTGCTGATTCAGTTCTACTCAGCCGTTATTGAGTCTGTCTTATGCACTTCCATCACTGTCTGGTTTGGTTCAGCTACCAAATCAGACATCAGGAAACTACAACGGACAGTCCGGACTGCGGAGAGGATCATTGGTGCCCCACTGCCATCCCTCCAGGACCTGTACTCTTCCAGAGTGAGGAAGAGAGCAGGTAAAATCATCACAGACTCCACTCACCCTGGACACCACCTGTTTGAACTGTTACCGTCAAGACGTAGACTCAGATCACTGGCCACAAGAACATCTCGGCACAGGGACAGTTTCTTCCCACAGGCCATTTCCCTTCTGAACAGTTAACACACCTCACAAGGCATATGCCTTTAAGTGCAATACTCCCACTGTTTAGTGCAATATCGTACAACTCAGGTTAACTTATATGTAGATTTTTTATTTATAATATTCAAAACACTGTAAATATGTTCATAGTTCATAATCTGTAAATCTGAAAATGTCTATTCTGACTAAACCCAACTGTGATACTTTTATTCTCATATATTTATATTTTTATTTTTTATTCTTATAATTTGTAGTATTATGTTTCTTGTTGTATTTGTATTTGTATATGTCCACTGGAAGCCTCAGTACCAAAAAAAATTCCTTGTGTGTGCAAGCACACTTGGCAATAAAGCTCTTTCTGATTCTGAACTCGGCCGTGAAGCCAGTGCTGAAGTGGTCTCATATGGAGCAAGCCGAGCGGCGTTACTGCGGCTGCCATTTGCCCCAGGAGCCTCTGAAAAGATTTCAATGGGACCACTGTTCTGCTCTTGATGGTATTCTGGCAGTTCAGCACCGACCGGACACATTCCTCTGTGAGGCGTGCTGTCTGTTGGACCGAGTCCAGCTCCATACCGAGAAAAGAGATCCTCTGCACGGGGGCGAGTTTGCTCTTTTCCCAGTTGACCCAAAGACCTAACTGGCTGATATGTTGGAGCAACAAATCCCTGTGTTCGCACAACTGTTCTTGAGAGTGAGCTAGTATCAGCCAGTCGTCGAGATAGTTGAGGATACGAACACCATGCTCTCTCATGGGAGCAATGGCAGCCTCCGCGACCTTCATAAAGACGCGGGGCGACAGGGCCAGCCCGAAGGGTAGGACTTTGTACTGATACACTCAACGTGATGCGGCAGGATGGAGACATGAAAGTACGCGTCATCGCTGCAAACCAATCTCGGGGATGGATGCATTCGAAAATGCGTCTCTGCGTTAGCATTTTGAACGGAAGGGCCCGATTAAAAACGCGCAGGTCCAAGATTGGCCGTAACCCACCACCTTTCTTGGGTACAATGAAGTACGGGCTGTAGAAGCCAGTCTTCAAATCGGCTATAGGAGCTGGCTCTATCACATCCTTCACCAGTAGGACTGTGATCTCCGCGCGCATGACAGGGGCACGTTCGTTCAACACCGAAGTGTAACGACTTCCATAAACTGGGCCAGGGGGACCAGAGGCACCACAGACGTACCTGGGGTGGGGCAGCGAGGAGGAGGACAGGGACCTGGCTCGGAAGGCCCGGGGGCAGCCCGAAGCGAGGTCTGAGTGTACAGTGCAACACTTACCTGTCTCCACGGGTCGGCAGGGGGTACGGGAGAAGGCGTAATCGGGTCCTTGAAGCGCACCTGGCTGCCTTCTGGCGACACGAGGGGGCTGAGGGGTGCAAGGCTTTACAGGGTCGCACACTGCCAGTCTGACCCTCTTGTGACCCAGGAACGAAGGAATTTGCTCTTTTGACAATTCGGGTACTGCTGGACTCCGGGGAGCCAGCGGTGGAACGGTGACCATCTGAAGAGCTCGTTCCCCCATTCCTGGGTGGCCTGTCTCAGGGACGTTTAGTCTTACGCTTGCCACCTGGTTTGGCAGCGCCTGAGACAGGCTGGGTGGTCTGCCTGTGGCTGGCTGCACGCTGAGGCCTGGGTGGAGGCTGCTGCAGAGGCCCAGCGGAAGCAGCGGTAGTGGGACGCCCTCGGCGACAAGCAGGCGGAGGAACTGCCACCGGCGGAGAGGTGGAGGCAGTAGCGGGCCGCCGGGGCAGGATGTGTCGGATGGCCTCTGTCTGCCCTTGGGCAGCAGAGAACTGTTGGACACAGTTGACCCAGGGTGGACATCGCTAGACCGATCGCGCAAGCCGCAACGCTTGTGCCCAGGAGGGCCAAGTCGGTTGCAGTGCGGAGCTCACTCAAGAGCGCACGGTCTAGACTACCCTCGTGCATGTCCATGAGTGCCTTGGCCTGACAGACCTGTAGCAACGCCATGGCATGCAAAGAGGAACCGGCTTGCCCACAAGCTTTGTAAGCTCTGCCCGTAAGAACGGACGAGAACTCAGGCCTGAGAGGGGAGATGAGGATCCCCCATCCAAGAGGCAGGGGCTGCCGGACACAGGTGTGCCGTGACAGACCTCTCCAATGGAGGGATAGCCTCGTAACCCTTCACCGCTCCTCCGTCAAGGGTAGTGGGGGGCAGGAGATCTCTAGGCAGTTTATGGCAGTAAAAGGTGCCATCCACGACCTAGTAAGCTCTCCATGCACTTCGGGAAAGAAAGGCGGTGGGCTGAGAACCAGCACGGCCCGCTCAGAGAAACCAATCCTCTAACCGAGGCTGAGCGGGATACAGTGGAGGATTCCATTTGAGCCCTACAGCCTCAGCGGCCCTTTTCAGCATAGCTGGCATTTCTGGATCTGGCTCGGGAAGCGTTACACTCCCAGAGGGAGATAACGCAGCCGAATCATCATCGCCAGAGGCCAGCTCACCCTCCGATGCTGCAATCGGCATCCTGTCCTCTGGAGGGCCCCCGAATGAAACGGCTGGTCGGTCCATTACAGAGGGACCAGCACACTCAACGGGTGAATCCACCGGCTGCGGTGTGACGGAGGAGTGAGGAGCCCACAGGGAATGGTTACCAGGCGAGTATTCCATCACTATCCTCTGATCACCCATCCCACATGGCACCCGGGGGTGGGGGATGGTAATGGGGACTACACCTTCGCAGACGAAGGTGAGTTTTGATCTCAACACAGAGACAGTCATATTCCCGCAATGGGAACATGAACCATCCACAAAAGCTGCATCAGCGTGCTGTAAGCCCAAACACGTGATGCAACAATTGTGACCATCAGAGGGGGACAGGGAACGACCGCATCCAGAAACGCACAGGTGGAATGACATCTTGAAAAAGATGCAACCGCACCCGTGTTGCTCTTTCAGGAAATGAAAAACTCTCACCAGTGCCGGAGCACACAGGGGAATGATCGCAGCAACACTGACAGGGATGGTGCAGCCTGTACCAGTGAAGCACTCACTGCTCTCATTCTTCGTACTTAACCAGCCGTCAGAAATACAAACACAAAGACAGAATTGTGATGCTGTTAAAACAGCAGTTGAGAGCTCAGAAGGCTCGCGACCACCACTGCACTCGCGCTGTAGAACCACCAGCACCGGGAGAGACTTCCTGAAGAAGCGCCGACACACTCGCTCGTTGTAATATAACAACACTCTTCAGAGACATCGACATGAAGACCGATCGGCTCCGAAGCGAAAGACAACTGGTGCGTGCATCCACTTCCGTACTTATACCCGAGCCGCGGGGCGGAGTGTGAGATGCAGATCTTGCACACCAATGTGCATTGGCTCGTTTTAACAGTACTCGAAGATGACTGGGTCCCTAAGCGTGATCCCAATCAGTCGACACATCGACTACGTCGAACGTGAGCGACTGAAAGTGAACTGTGTAGAGCGGTATCCAGGTGTTGTTGTGTGGGTTTAATGAGTGCAGCAGGTAATTTAAAGCAGCTGACAGCATAAGAACACATTGCGTGAGCTACAGTAGCAGTTCACTGAGTAGAGCAGAACATCTCACGCTCACTTTAGCATTTCATTTCAAACAGCTGTAGGACATTATTAATTCAAATTAAATCCTAGAGGAGATTCCACACTGAGTTGTTGTTTAATATTGTTTTATATGTTTTCTTTGTATTGTAAGAGACAATGTATGTCTAAAACACAGCCATAGCTTCCATAGTCGCTGCACTAAGACACATAACAGGGTAAACAAAGCACAAACCATATTTTCCCTGCAAGTCATCAGCTACAGTGATTACTGTCCATACAACAGCCTGGGAACACAAGGTAATTTTAAAGGGCCAAGTGCATCTAACAGTAAGAGCACTATAACGCTAACATAATTTCCTTTCCTTATGTTGCCAATAGAAATTGATGTGCTGTCCCAAATCAGCAGACTTGCACTGCATCTGAATATGCCTACTTCCATACTATATAGTAGGCGAAAAACAGTATGTGAGCTGAGTAGCATGTCCGAATTCATAGTATTCATAAAACAGTAAGTGAAAAATACCCGGATGACCTACTACTTCTGGCGAGATTCTGAAGTGTACACTCGATTGACACTTTACTATCCCATGAGGCCACGGGAGAAGAGTTGTGATAGATATAGATAGATAGATAGATAGATAGATAGATAGATAGATAGATAGATAGATAGATAGATAGATAGATAGGTCTTGGGTATGAAGTTAATAGGAACATACAAATGAGAGCAAATTAAAATGTTTTTGTTGTTGTAATTGTGTGGTCCACTGAAAAAGGATTGTATGTTTTCTGTACACTTCAATAGCAAAAACAAAAGAAAAAAATTACTTTGAAAACATACTAATGATATTCTCCAGCTCGTCAAAGCACTAGAAGAATGTTTTGTCCAGTGTGTTCTTTTCTTCCTCTCAGCGTACAACTACAGTACAGCTCTTTCACACTATTCCAGGTTGCAGGTAACCGCTTCTCCTCCTCCCTCTCTTTAAAGCCCTGTCTCTCAGCATGCGGCCAGATGGTTTTCTATGTCACACCAATGGGTGATGAATGCATTCTTGGCGAGCACTAGAATGAACTCGAGAAAGCAGCACGCCATTCCCTCTCTCTGCTGTCTCAAACAGCGGTGTGCCTGATCCTGGATGTCCCTTGGCAGCTGGTTTGCAGCAGGCCGAACCCCTTGCAAGCTGGCAGCACACCTGGGTGATGCTCGGCACAGTATGTTGAGTTATCTCTGTTCACACTTCAATGTGAATCCTCCTCCTTTCCATCATTGTTCTCACTGTTCTCTCTACAGGGTTCCACCCCAGCAGAAAGCACCGTGTCCATCCAGCTCTATCATTCCTGGCTTGAAAATGTTGGCCTACTTCCTGTGTTCTTCTGAACTGCAGTGGTGTAAAGAGACTCTTTGGGCAAGGATAATCTGACATTCTGTGAATGTTTTATCACTCATTTGATAACGGCTCATTCTCTCAGTTGGAGACCAAATGGCAATTTTATCTGCCATTCCTGCTAAGCGGAGCCAGGATGTTACATCCTGACCCTGATATTAAATTCCATGAATATCATCTACGTACACTGAACAAAATTATAAACGCAAATCTTTTGTTTTTGCCCCCATTTTTCATGAGCTGATTGCACAGGTGTGCCTTAGGCTGGCTACAATAAAGGGCCACTCTAAAATGTGCAGTTTTATCACACAGCACAATGCCACAGATGTTGCAAGTTTTGAGGGAGCGTGCAATTGGCATGCTGATTGCAGGAATGTCCACCAGAACTGTTGCCCGTGAATTGAATGTTCATTTCTCTACCATAAGCCGTTTCCAAAGACGTTTCATAGAATTTGGCAGTACATCCAACCGGCCCCACAACCACAGACCGCGTGTAACCACACCAGCCCAGGACCTCCACATCCAGCATCTTCACCGCCAAGATCGTCTGAGACCAGCCACCCGGACAGCTGCTGCAACAACCGGTTTGCATAACCAAAGAATTTCTATACAAACTGTCAGAAGTTTGTATAGAAATACAAACAGGGAAGCTCATCTGCATGCTAGTCGTCCTCATCGGGGTCTCGACCTGACTGCAGTTCGTCGTCGTAACCGACTTGAATCAAGAAACTTGAATTGCTCACATTCGATGGCATCTGGCACTTTGGAGAGGTGTTCTCTTCACGGATGAATCCACGTTTTCACTGTAGGGCAAATGGCAGACAGAGTGTATGGCATTGTGTGGATGAGCGGTTTGCTGATGTCAACGTTGTGGATCGAGTGGCCCATGGTGGCGGTGGGGTTATGGTATGGGCAGGCATATGTTATGGACAACGAACACAGGTGCATTTTATTGATGGCATTTTGAATGCACAGATATTCCGTGACAAGATCCTGAGGCCCATTGTTGTGCCATCCATCCACGACCATCACCTCATGTTGCAGCATGATAATGCACGGCCCCATGTTGCAAGGATCTGTACACAATTCCTGGAAGCTGAAAACATCCCACTTCTTGCATGTCACCCATTGAGCATGTTTGGGATGCTCTGGACTGGCGTATACGACAGCGTGTTGCAGGTCCTACAAATATACAGCAACTTCGCACAGCCATTGAAGATGAGTGGACCAACATTCCACAGACCACAATCAACAACCTGATCAACTCTATGTGACGGAGATGCATTGCACTGCGTGAGGTAAATGTTGATCACACCAGATACTGACTGGTTTTCGGACCAGTCGATAAAATGTCGGATTTTAATAATACAATAAACTCAGGAACTGATAGAAAGTGTTACAGAGCGTGCGTGAAACAAAGGTTAACACAAACAACACACAAACATCAACTGACAACTGAGGGTGCACAGGGGGGAACTTAAATACATGATGGTGATGAACTGAATGAGAGCAGCTGTGATGAGGATCAGTGTCCATGAGTGGCGGGAAAATTACATAAAGGAACACATGTGATGAATGAAAACTAACTGAAAGTCCATGTAAGTGAAACTAAAGATAAATGAGTTCAGATAACCGTGACAAGCGTAGTTTCATATCAGCTTTATAGCCATCAGCCTCCCTGTTCTCTAAGATATTGACATTGGGTATTTAAATCCATATTGTTCAAACACGAATATTAAGACACATTACTTGTATTGTAAAAGCTCAAAATAATAAAGTAACCTAAAAAATGTAATAGCCATCTTCATTAATTAATTCATTCATTCATTCATTCATTAAATACATATGGAATATTTTGGTCATTTAATAAAAAAAAAAAACATTCTAGGTTCTTGTACAACTGGTTTAATACATTGTAAAATTAAATGCATTTTAAAGTGTGTTTTAATGCAATTTGATTGCATTATTTTAAATGTGAAATTCAAGAATAAAAAATAAAAAAACTGGCATAGCTAATGTAGATACTAACAGTGTGGGTCTGAATCAATTATCTTGGTGCAGCTGACCCGTAGCTTAACAAAAGGGTCAGCTTTTTCCTTTTTAGAACAGATGCGATGGATCAGAAGCACCTGGATGAATGACAGATATTCTGACGGCTAGGATGTACCATGATGTTTATGTAGGACAATGTGATATCTCAGCAAATTGTGAAATTTGCTCATACACTTATATTTAAAATATAGAAATAGCCGTAAATGTGTTAATTTATTTATTATAAATAATACATTTCGTCCCCTTGGAATTATAAGGTTCTATCTGCGTTCTGAGCAGTTTTGAGATATTGAGCTTCAAAGTTTTTGCATTACATATAGGAAAATTTATATGGGGAACAAGTTTCTTTCAAACATGAAAATAACAGGGACCCTAAATGTATTTTAAATATACAATATCAAAATCCTCTCAAATTTTTAAATGTCTTTTTTTGAAATGGGTCAAATGCAGATAGAACCTTCTAATTCTAAAAAAACACTTTTCGCT
Organism: Gila orcuttii; assembly: GCA_026230005.1. Classification (NCBI taxonomy): domain Eukaryota; kingdom Metazoa; phylum Chordata; class Actinopteri; order Cypriniformes; family Leuciscidae; genus Gila; species Gila orcuttii. The sequence continues at coordinate 8,062,887 of JAPDVR010000017.1, forward strand.
TAGAATTATAAGGTTCTATCTGCCAAAACATTATTTGAACATGAAATATAAAATTAATGTTGTAACAATATCTCAACATGTGTTAGAAAGTTAAATTATATCCTTTCTATGACATTTATTTCATATTTTTTAGCACTTCCATGTATTTAGGACATTTCAAATTAAGCAAGGTAGGTCTAAATATTTTGTCCAGTGCAGAATCTTAATTTTCGTTACCAATTTGGTGGGTAATTAAACACATTATTGCAGAAATTGTTACTTTAATCTTTCTTTTGTTTAGACAGAAAGCAGCTACTGTAATACATCTGAGCAGGACTTTATTCCAGCTAAAGTGGGCCAGGTATAATGGCTTTCTCTCTAGACATCAGTATGGCTGAAATAACATGCTAACGTTTATTGTTGTAATTAAGACTCCATCAATGAAATTGTTAACTATTTGACCTTTAAGGCTTAATATTGTAAAAATTAAGAAATTTTAAGACTTTAAAAACTACAAGAAAATCGACATGCTTCAGCAAATTAATTCATAAAGTTTAATAATCATTGAAAAATGATTCACTGACTATATGATCACAAAAAATGTCAGACTAATTTTTTAATCACACACACACCCCCTCTCTCACTCACACACACACACACACACACACACACACACACTGTCACACACTTTCACACACACACACACACACACACACACACACACACACACACACACACACACACACACACACACAGGTTTGTTTTGCTATCCTTGTGAGGACATTCCATTGGCGTAATGGATTTTATACTGGACAAACTGTATATTCTATCCCCCTACACTGCCCCTATCCCTAAACCTACCCGTCACAGGAGACATTCTGCATTTTTACATTTTTAATAAAACACTGCTTAGTATGTTTTTAAAGCCATTTGAAATATGAGGACGTATGAAATGTCCTCATAAATCACGTTCAAATTGTAATACCAGTGTAATACCCATGTCATTATACACATTTGTGTCCTCACAAATCACAAAAACACGCGCACACACACACACACACACACACACACACACACACTTTCACACACACACACACACACACACACACACACACACACACACTTTCACACACACACACACACACACACACACACTTTCACACACACACACACACACACACACACACACACACACGCACACACGCACACACACACACACTGTCACACACTTTCACACACACACTTTCACACACACACACACACACACACACACTGTCACACACTTTCACACACACACACACACACACACACTTTCACACACATACACACACACACACACACACACACACTTTCACACATTAGCGCACACACACACAAATGTTTTTTTTTAAATATTCAATTTACTCACTGCATATTTGTATAATTCAAATAATAATAACTATAATAATAATAGTTATTAATAATAACCTCATTGATAATTAATAATAATAACCAATACACTATAAAGAAAATGGCCAAATTGAAGCCACTTCATAACACTACACAATTTAGTGAATATTTAATTTACTGTAAATGTATAGCATTATGCCTTTATGGGGTTTCTTTTTGTCTTCAAGGAAAAAGCTGGCGACATGACATGTAAAGTTGATTCTGATTGGTCCTCTTCTGTGCATTCGAAGTGCTGATTGGCTCACGCAGATAGAACCTTATAGAGCCAAGTTAGAGTTCGATTTTGTAGATAGAACCTTTTTGTTTTTTCAATAAAAAGTCCCACAATGTACACAACTTAAAAAAAAAACACATCACATAATGTAAATAAGTTGTCACCGAATAAGAATATGTGAATAACTCAATTTTGACAAAAATGTCAGATAGAACCTTATAATTCCAAGGGGACGATTTGTCGGGGATTTTTATGGTACTTTTATATATTTTTCTGTGTGGATTTTCAGACAAAATTAAAGATGAATAACACTGCAGAACAACAATGCTCATTAAATGTTCTGTCCAGTAGCTCTCAGACTTACCTACAATTCTGACTGAACAGTCAAAAAAAAAAAAAAAGAATACCATAAAACTAGATATAACTAAAAATATCATGTCAGCTTCAGTTGCTATTGTTGGGAATCTCCACAAACATTTTAAAAATTATAATTTATTATATTTTATATTATTACACATTTAAACATTTTACTGCTATGATGTATTTATGTATGGTATCTAACTAAAATATTTATTTAGCATAAAAAAACAAAGGTGAGTGATTAACCTTATATTTGTTGACTATAAGTTATTCTGTTTCTGTATGATTTCACTTAGTCCTTCAATTGCTTGGAACTTATTTTAAACTATTTATATTTTTAACTCCACTTTAAGGCATAATTTGTATTTTAAGGTGTGCCGTGCCGTTTGTGCTACAAACCTGAACAATATCCCAAATTGTGTGGATTTTTGAGGAAGGGTGATCTATTACTTATCTAAGCAGAGGTATTGTCAGACTTTTCGTGGCTGAAAATAAACAGGCAAAAACAAACCACCATAAATGTACTTTGAAAGAGCTTTGCAATGTCCAAGCAACCATCCAGAAAACGCAACTGCCTAGCAACCCCCAGGGAACCATCCAAAATTGTGGTGCTGACTTTTGCACTATAGCATAAAAAGTAAAATCTAGTTTTAATACTTCTATTAGCTCACGTTCATTCTCATTATGACACATTTTGTATTCATTTAAATAATTGACATAATGATTGTAACGTATTTCTATAGTAATATACTGTTTGTGAAGCATCCATAAAAACGTACGCAAGAATCCAGAGTTAGTAGTGACTCAACTAAACCTGTAATAACAGTCAAGATCAATGACATACTAAACCATCTCCAAAGTTGTGCATCCCAACAATTCCCAACTTATAACAAAAAACATGAAACTCATAGCTCAGAACGGATATTTTCTTTGTACTTCCCCAGCCTCTCGAGTTGTGACTGCAAGGCTTTATTTCTGAAACGTTAGAAAGCTGGAACATTTGTCTTTTTGTGGAATAAAATGAGAAAAACATCATCCACTTGTTTGCTTCACTTAACCTAACCCATGAGAATGTTTTGTATGGGAAATCCCAGGGAAAACAACCAGGTTAAAATTTTAAAGTTATATGCATAAATCTGGTGGACCTTGACAGCGAAATTTAGAGCACCAACCTGTTTTCAGTGACCACCGAGACATTAATAAATGTACAACAGTGTTTTTAGGAAGCCAAACAATTTGAAAATAATACATAATTATTATTCCTAAGAAAGTAATATATTTAGATTATGATGCAACTTCACTGTAAAATATATGTAAATAAAAAATGAATATTTCACAGCTTGAGCTTTTATTTTGGCAGAAAATTGCAGTTTCTTTAAAAACAGGTTTACAAAGTCATCTCACCACAAATCTAGTGAAATGCTGGAAATTATATAACTGTAAAAATAAAGTGTAAACGATGCACGTTGCGTTCTCAAATGCATGTTAAAATCTAACATGCAAATATTGAGTTCATCAGAGATGGAGCCGCTCTGAGATGCTGAAAACACCATGCTTGCAAAACAAAACTATTCTTTTGTAAAATAAAGAAAACAAACAGGATGTGCTTTCGCTTTCTGCAATCTCGGTTTTGTTCTCAAGTTCTCAAATCTCAAGTTTGTGAACTTGTCACAAAAATAATCCGAAACTCAGCATATAATACTTGTCGCACATACAATTTTTTCTTTCGTTTTCTTAAATCTGTTAATTATTTGAAAGAAATATATTTAGCATATTTATTCCTTTTATATATATATGATTTTATTCTGTTTTTCCTCCATTCATGGAAGCACTGCAGGTGCGTGATGTGACGATAAATCCACATGAATCCTGATCCTGTTGTTTATGTGCTATATGCACATGTAAAACTCAGAGTCACAGACAGTTATCCATTCTAATTTAATTTAAATCTAATTTCACATAACCTTGTCGGTTAATGAGCTTCAGTTGTCGTTTAGAAAAAAAAATGAAATTAACATCCCTAGTTGACGGAACAAAGAAAGTACTATAGGTTTGGAATGACAAGACAAAACACTAACAACACGGACAAGTTTCCACCAGCTCTTTTCACAACATGCACATATCATATAGGCTATCTGTGTGTTTACTTCACTATAGCCATTTATTATACAGCTTAAATTCCCTGTTGCACATTGCTGGAGCCAGAAATATTGACTTATGGAAAAATTTCTCTGTGACCACACTGGCTGACCCATGTCAACAATAGTCTTTATCCTCCAAACCACACAAGCAGTCTTCAAGAATTGTTTACCTCTACCGTCACTTCAGTACCTTCGGCCAAAAAAGATCTTACCTGAAAAGTGCATAATAAGATTCCTCTCAGACTGTGAATGCATAACAGTGCATTTTCAACAAATGTGTAGTGGAGAAATTTTTAAATGTAAGACAAAAAAAATTGGGGATCTAGTTGAGTTTACCTTGACTAGTTGATAAGTGCATTTCTGGGTGAATAGTCAGCTGGTAAAAATAAGAGACCATGCAAACTCTAGTGTTTGGTGGATGTCAGTGATGAATTGGTTTTGGGAAGGACTCTACCTGCTGAGAAAGGCTTATTTCCCCTATAAACCTATATATGGCCTGGCAGATTGTCACTAGAAGAAATGGATGTGGGGAAGGGGGTGGTCTGGTGCCAAGCTATGGTCCACATTGAAGGGGGAACACTGAAGCTAACTGGGACTATGACCTAAATGACGTGCTGACGTAATCGATGACGCTAATTATGTAAATACTTTGATTTGCGTACAACGCGTCACATTGTTTACGTTCATTCCCAATCCCTGTCATGTTTCACAAAACAAGACGCACAAGCCACATTGAACTATATAATCTTTAGTCTTGTGTTAGTTTAGTTTACTCACACAGACAGAAACATGTGTTCATCCAAAGAAGTTCACCCGGAACTGCCGTTAGTGTAAGCTATGAGGCACATGGCTCAAACATACTAAGTGCACTCCAGCAGAAAGCATTTAAAGCCGCTGCTGGATATTTAAAGGTGCAGTACATAATATTGACAGCTAGTGGTTGAAATGGGTACTGCAGTCCAACTGACAACACGGACGATGAACCACCATGAAAGTGGCTCAGCTTTTAGCTGTGTTCATCGCCATAGTAACTTACGCTCCGAAAATGGCTGCCAATCAGCAGTGAGCAAAGTGACACAATTTTGATGCTATAAAGTCACTCCATCTACTCCCATTAAAGGTCACTACATAGCAAATTAATTTTAAAGACAAAATCATCTGGCTTTTTGCAATGCTTATTTATAAAAATATTTTTGAATGATTTAGATATTATGTTATTATTATACCTTTAATCCATTACAGATATACAATTTTAGTGTATCAATTATTATGAAGCACTTAGTTGAAATGAATATAAATATATAAAGGTAATATGAATAAGATTTAGAATCAATAGATAAATCTATAAAAATGACAACATGTTAGCTTAAATGTTTAATTCTCTCTATACCAACAACATGAACTAACTTCACAACTTTTACTTGCACTGATATAGCAAGCTTGTTTTATTTTAGTTGACATCTTTCATAGACAGCTCTTTTCTTCTTGCTGTGTAAATTTGTTTAAATTCTTAATATTTTTCTACCTCGTAATATTTTGCAGAAGAGAAAAGTGATTCGCGCTGCTTCTCTCGTGAGAAGTGAAATGTGGTTCCCTTTCAGTCGAAAACGTCAGACGTAGTCGACGGTCGACTGAATGGGGATCGCGCTAGAGAGCCTATCATCTTCGATTACTATTGAACGAGCCAATGGAATTTGGCGTGCATGATTTGCATCACACACTCCGCCCCCGCAGCGCGGGTATAAATACGGAAGTGGATGCACGCACTAGTTGCCTTTCGCTTCGGAGCCGTTCGTCTTTGATGTCTCTGAAGAGTGCTGTTGTATTCAACGAGCGAGTGTGTCTGTGTTCTTGCGGGAAGACCTCTCCAGTGTTGGTGTTCTACAGCGTGGTGCAGCGGTGATCGCGAGCTTCTCAGCTCTCAACTGCTGTTTTAACAGCATCAAATTTCTATTGTTTGTTTGTGTGTTGACGGTTGGTTAGAGGGCGAGAAGTGAGTGCTTCACTGTTGGTTGAAAGACTATTCAGTGTTTGCCGCGGTCATTCCTTGTGTGCTCCGGCACTGGTAACGGTCCCATTTCCTAAAAGAGCAACACGGGTGTGAGTGCTTCTTTTTCAAGATGCCATTCCATCCGTGCGTTTCTGGGTGCGGTCTGGCGCTATCCCCCTCTGACGGTCACGAAAGTTGTGTCGCATGTTTGGGCTTACAGCATGCTGAGGCAGCTTTCGTGGATGAGTCATGTTCTCACTGCGGGAACATGGCCATCTCGGTGTTGAGATCTAGACTCGCCTTCGTCAAAAGCGTTGGTGCAGTCCCCACCTCTGGCCCCCGCCCTTGTTCTTCCTCTGGGTTACCTTCACAGAGAAAGACTGGGGTGCCGTCCAAGCTGGGTGATCTGAGGATCACAGTGAGGGGTAATCCGCCCGGCCAGGCCCCGTGGATCCCTCACTCCTCTTTCGCACTGCAACCGGTGGAGCTCCCCATTGATCCCGCTGGTCCCTCTGTAATGGACAGGCCAGCCGTGTCATTTGGGGCCCCTCCAGGGGATACCATTTCAATCGCAGCATCGGAGGGGGAGCTGAACTCTGGAGATGACGACTCGGCTGCACTGCCTCCCTCTGGGAGACCAGTGTTGCCCGAGCCAGATCCAGAAATGTCAGCTATGCCGCTTCCTGGAGAGCTGATCCTCGTCACCCCTCTAAAGCCTGTAAGTTCTCCTCCGCTCTTACGGGCAAGGCTTACAAAGCTTGTGGGCAAGCCGCTTCCTCTCTGCATGCCATGGCGTTGCTCCAGGTCCACCAGGCCCAGGCACTCATGAACATGCAAGAGGGTAGTCCGGACCGTGAGCTAATGGGTGAGCTCCGCACTGCAACTGACCTCGCCCTCCGGGCGACGAAGGTTGCAGCTCGCGCGGTCGGTTCGGCGATGTCCACACTTGTGGTCCAGGAGCGCCATCTCTGGCTCAACCTGACCGATATGAGAGAAGCGGACAAGGTTCGGTTCCTGGATTCTCCCATTTCCCAGGTTGGGTTATTCGGCGACGCTGTGGAGAACTTTGCCCAACAGTTCTCTACAGCCCAGAAACAGACGGAGGCCATCCGGCACATCCTGCCTCGGAGGGACGCTGCTGCCTTCACCCGCCCGCCGAGGTTAGATCCTCCGCCTGTTCGTCGCCGAGGGCGTCCGCCCGCAGTCGCCTCAGCTCCCGCCGGACCACCGCAGCAGCCTTCACCCAGGTTCCGGCGTGGAGCCGGCCGCAGAAGGGGCGCCCAGCCTGCTCCAGGTGCTGCCAAGCCAGGTGGTAAGCATCAGCGCAAAAGAAAACGCTGAACCTGGACGGGCTCCCAGGGATGGAGGAGTTGCTCGTGGAGTGGTCGCCGATCCACTCCCTCTGGCTGGTTGGAGGGCCGGCTGGAGTTTTTTGTTATGTGTGTGTTTGTTCCGCCGCTGGCCCCTATAAAAACGGGGTCAGCGGTACCCACATATTCAGAAAAAGAGCAAATTTTCTATTCCTGGGTCCCAAGTGGACCAGTCTGGCGGGTGTGACCCTGTAATAGCCTTACATCCCCCAGCTTCCCTTGGTCGCCAGCAGGCAGCTTTGGGCGTTCGAGGACCCAGTCATCCGCCTTCTCACGTCCCCCTGCCGCTAGTGGAGACAGGTAAGTGTTGCACTGCACACTAACACGACTATCTCTACTTTGCTGCCCCACCTCAGGCTCGGCTACCCCGCTCAAGTCAGTGATAATCATCACATTAGGTGTTGAGCAGACGTGCTCCTGAAAATTCAGTGATATTCATCACACCGAGTGTTGAGCAGTGCTCCTGACTTGTGCGTGCTTATCTGGCGAAGGATTTGACATAGCCGCTCCTCCAGCCGGTACGAAGGCCAGTTGTAAACTCGTTCTTCGTGCTACTAGGTGGTGGGTCGTGACCATCTTGGCCCAAGATTGGTCTGCAGCTCCGACCTGAAAGACATGTGCTTCAGATCTCTTCCTTCCGCACCGCAGGCCATCCTGTGTGTTGCGTGTAAGGGTGGAGTATCAGTACAGTGTCCTTCCCCTCGAGTGCTCCAGAGCCTGTTGGGTCTTCAGGTCAACTGGAAGAGAGTAATATCCCCCACGGGCTGAGTATCCCTTTTTCAGTTTTGGAGATGGACTCGGTCTAACACGTCTCTCCAATGAGAATGTGTTCAGCTGGGGTTGAAGTGAGAAAGGGTCCCACTGAAAGAACTTTCAGAGGCTCCTGGGGTATATGGTAGTTGCAGCCTTTGGCTTCCTCCATATGTGACCGCTTCAGCGCTAGCTTCATGATCGAGTCCCGAGGTGACCGTGGCAGAGCAGCTCACCCTGTGTGACTATAGTTCATCCCGGTCTGCTGCCAAACCCTCTTCAACAGAGGGGCTATGTACAAAGGGCGTGTTTTAACGGGGGCCTGGGCGACCCTCGACTACACGGGATTCGTGCCTCGAGTTGTTAGACATTGCGACCGTTGCGCAAGCTTCCCTTGCATGTCACAACTCACCCGTCACCTCCTCCTTGGAGTCAGAAGCTTTTGAGGACGCTTTGTTCCACTCTTCCCGCTCTACTCAATCGTGCCGCCATCGAGCCTCACGACAGTTATAGCCAGTTCAAGTGGAGACTCCATCGTCTGGGTCCAGCTGGGTCATGACCATTCCGGGGCCGCTCAGTTGCCCCTCCGGTTTCGTCTTCCTGCCAGTGTTTGTATAAACCGAGCAGACTACCCTTGGACAAACACTGGCTCTCAGCTGCCCCAGGGGCCCGCAGAAATGCCCCAGTGAGCCTTCTAAAAGCGACTGCGACTCATGGTCGCCTTGCGCCTGCTCAAGTCAGTGAATTCATCACACTTCATGTTTAGCAGAAATGCTCCTGAAACTCAGTGAAGTTCATCGCACTCAAGTGTTGAGCAGAAATGCTCCTGTAGCTCAGTGAATTCATCACACGCAGTGCTGAGCAGAAATGCTCCTGTTGCTCAGTGAAGTTCTTCGAGCTCAAGTGTTGAGCAGAAATGCTCCTGAAGCTCAGTGAGTTTATCACACTCAGGTGTTGAGCAGGAATGCTCCTGAACCTCAGTGAACTTATCACACTCAAGTGCTGAGCAGAAAATGCTCCTGAAGTGATCCCAGTGATCTTCACATGTTGTGTTGAGCAATGCTCCTGTCTTTTTGCGCCAGTCGCTTGCACCTACGTGCCAAGTCAGGAGGTCATAGTTGCCCCTTATTGCAACTAGACCTGGTTCCCATCGACAGCCTTCCTGACTTCCCCTGAAAACTCTTTCAGGGACGGGGCACGATGGTACACGCGTTCTTCCCCCGGAGATTCCGGGCGGTCTTACATCTGAACGCGGAGGTTCAGGTGGCTATCACAGGCATGTGATAGTTACCATCACTTCTGCGAGCACCCCCTAGATATGGGTAGCGTGCTTACGCCTTTAGAAGTGGAACCTAGTCGTTGAGTGCGTCTTCTCTCCAGAGGAGATCCTGAAAGCTTTTGATCACTTCAGTGCTCTCTTTCCTGCAAAATGGGTTGGAGTAGGCTGTTTTCCTTCACCCTCAAAATGATGTTGCCTCGGTGTTTAAACGATGCTCATCGTGTTGCAGAAGTGTGCAGAAGCACGTTCTGATCGTCAGGTTCCTGAGGAGCAAGGTCTTTTAAATCCTTGCGTCCCTCTTTATCCTCTTGGGCCTTGTCCCTGGTGCGACTGCACTGCAGAGACCGCCCCTGAGCCACTGCAGGCAGTGAGTTAAAAATTCTGTTATATCAGTTCTCCTGCTCGCGTGGTCTCTACTAGAGGGTAGGGACTTGCTCACTTTCGTTCAACGTATTGTGCCTGGAGTCTGGGCTGGCTAACTCTCACAAGCTGAGACCCCGGCTCGGATTGTGCCCAAGGTTCCTACCTCTCCCGTAACAGGAGCAGGTAGTGAGCCTGCAAGCGCTGCCCTGGAGGAGGCAGATCCAGCCCTGGCTTCTCTGTCCGTTCGCTTGGACGTGTACAGAACGCAAGCCATAGACCTCAGACCAGCTCTACAAATATCTGTTGGAATTCAGCAGAGAGGGAAGGCTGTTTCCATGCAAAGTCGCACTAGTGCTTGCCTTCATTTCGGTAAAAATCCGAGATGCAACATGTCCACTTAGGTGTTGAGCTCCTCTATGATGAGTGTAAAGTGCTCCGCCTGGGCGTTGACGATATGCTTTGCTAAAACAGATTCTAGAGTTGGGGGCTGGACGACACCTAGTTGAACCGCTGCTTCCCGTGGGCTCCCTTCTCATGAAGCCAGTTTCACCGTGAGCCCGGTTCAAGTGTCGGCTTGCTGCGCCATTCCCCTCCTATGGACTGGATACGTGCGCCTTTCTACTCCAGTTGAGTTCCCTTAAAATTGAACCCTGTTGAGTTCCTCCACACCCCTCCGACGTCGGACGTGCGGAACTTCTGGTGTTAGGCCTACCACTCGTAAGCAGTGTGTAACCTGTGTTAGGCTGGGTCCATATGTTGCGGTCCCTACGGCGACCCCATATGTATATTCTTCCACGATACGGCTCCCTGCGGTGAGGCCGTGTCTTCCCTCGGCAGAGTCTCTCTGCCGTCACTGTCCGGTGTGTCTTCCCCCGTCTTAGGCTGGAGCCACCCCAGTGACATTCCATATGTTAGACTGCCCGGTTTCCGCCCAGTTCATATGTGTATTTTCCACGTTACCTCCCTCTGGGTTGGATATGGCTTCCACAGCGTCCCTTCCTTCCAATGTACGGGGAATGCTTTCCCAGTGGTCCTGTAGGAACAGCAGTGACTTCCCTGGCCTAAGCCCTGTCCTACCCGCCTTAAATTTGCGGGGGCATCAGGAGGCTTTGGTTTAGGCACTGGAAGGTGGCAGCGTTAGTGGCGTTTTCAAAGGTTATCCCCATTCAGTCGACCGTCGACTACGTCTGACGTTATCGACTGAAAGGGAACGTCCTGGTTGCGTATGCAACCCACCGTTCCCTGAAGGAGGGAACGGAGGACGTAGTTCCCTTGCTCCTACCGCTGGACCACCGCTGACCCCGGGTTACTCTCGGCTCCTCAGCGAAAAGCAACTAGTGCGTGCATCCACTTCCGTATTTATACCCGCGCTGCGGGGGCGGAGTGTGTGATGCAAATCACGCACGCCAAATTCCATTGGCTCGTTCAATAGTAATCGAAGATGATAGTAAACTTCAGCTAGTGGTTGAAATGGGTAGGGCAGTGCAAATTTAAAATATTGGATAGAGCTGTTTTTCCCTCCCCACCTCCTCATACTCAAAGCTCACGCGCAGTGTTGCCAAGTCTGCGTCTTTCCAGCAAATTGAAAAAATTCTGCAAATTGATTTCCACCCCCTTAAGTACAATTTTGCTGCTCCAACACCCCTCAGACATACAAATTTAGTGGAGAATTCGGCTGCCCGATGGAGAAAATCGCAAAAAAGATACACCACCTTTAAAAGATATTGGATAAACTGATGCCTTGATTGATTGATGTAATAACAAGTATGATAAAACATTCTGGAGTTGTGGACGTCGCCATCTTTAATATGTTCACGCTATGGTTACCTGAGTTAGAATACCTTTTTGACTCCAGTTGTTCATTCATATATATATATATATATATATATATATATATATATATATATATATTTATATTTATATATATATATATATACAAAACGAATAAGACGGCTTTATTAACAAAACCAATAAGCACTACATACACCATGCTAATAAATGAAATCTGACTCCTGCATCGGTGCTGTGACTCTCATTTGGCTCACGCTGTTCAGTTTTTAATTGTAGTGTCTGTTCTAACTAACTATTAACTTCTATAAACTTAACTAAATTATTTGTATTACTATAAAAAAATCTAAACGTCAGTGGGTGTTGGTGCCGCGGTGGACAGGTGATGTATTTGATGTGTGGCTGAACACTGTGCATGGTAACAACGACTATCACAACAAGCCTACCACCCCCAGCCCACCCCCACCATTTTAAGTCATCTTTAGTCCCCCTTGGAGAGCCATTGGTAAAGATAATATTCAAGACAGACTTTGAGCAGCTCAGTAGGTCTAGGAGACAAGAAAACACATTTTCAAAGAAAGAAATGGATGCTGGCCCTAATTTAAAGATGAGGACAAAACTTATAAATCACATCGAATGCAACATACTAAGTGACATACTTGGCTGAGGTATGAGCAAATCTAATCAAGCAAGGGTCGTTTTTAGAGATGCTCCGATCAGCATTTTTGGGGCCGATCACCGATTACCGATCACCAAAATCATGATCTGCCGATTGCCGATCACTGCCGATCACAGAATGGCAGGGGAATGGGAATCTTTTATCTATAATCTAGCAGAGTTTGCACCATTTGTAGAAATGTGTTTATTTAATTATATTTAGAAAATGAGATGTCTTAAGGCTACTCTAGGCCAGCTTTCCCAAATGAGGCAGAGTAACATTAAATTATTCCAAACAAAGAGGGGTCAGGCAGACCAACACACATCAGATCAGCCTAATGGGAGGGGATCAAGTTACACTTAGGCATATTTGGAAATTGTAGCCTCTTAATACACCCACTACATTTACTAATTGGCAACAAAATGTACAACTTGTTACACCAAAACTGGCTACTGATAAAAGGACAAAACTATGGCAAGTTTTTGAACGTCTGATGTAGTTGAGCAGAATGCTCTTTTATGAAGTTACTTCATTAAAGGACATATTTAATGAGATTATGCCTGAAAAGGTTTTGGATTTTTTATCATATGTTCATTTAAAAATATATATTGTATAAAATGACTTCTTGTTTATATTTGTTTTGTTTTATTGTATTTATATGATATTTGTATTTTTATAATTGAATTTTTGCCATGAAAATAGCTTTGAATGCTGACATGGCATTAAATAAAATAATCTGAATCTGATGTAGTTGAGGAACCAACTACGTCAGATAAAAAAAAAATTAAAAATACCACCTTTTGAAACATCTCGCGGCACGAATGTACCAATACAAATAAATAAAAACATCTCCAGTTAACTCAGAGCATTCATTTTGTTCATTTGTTAAATAAGAGGCGATCTAGCGCTGAAATGTTTTTTTTTTTTATCAAGTGATCAAAGTGCTCGTTGCCGCAGCGATCAGTGGCGCGGATACCGTATTCTGTTGTGGCTCGCGCGGTGCACGGTCTTCACTCGGACGCGCGCTTCAATCCGTTGGGAGACTCCCTATTCGTTCCGGTGAAGGAGAACTCATGTTGCCATTGCCAAGCTCCACTCTGCTGTTGTGTGCAGTGTGCCCGTGCGCCACGCATGCAGGTGGGAAAAAGTCGCGCGAGTAATTTACGTCACGTGATCGGCTTTTTTGATCGGCGCTTTTGGGGTTCGCCGATCAATCTATTTTTAGCCAATATCGGCCGATCATGATCGGCGTCCGATCAATCGGAGCATCCCTAGTCGTTTTGGTCAGTTTTTTGGCTCTAATTGGATGCAGAGAGGATGATAAGAGAGCATGTGGGACGTTGAATAAAAGCCAGAGGAGAGCATGGTCAGATGAAGATGATGAGTTGATGCAAGATATGTCGAATGTCGGGATATAAATGGATGCCCTTCCACCCCTCATCCTTCAGTCAGACAACAGGTCAGTTTAAGAGTCCTCAAAAGCCTCCAACAAATCCACCTCTACCTTGACACCAAAATCCCACACTTTTTCCAGACTTAAATTGCCTAGATCAATAGTCTTTCCATCCAACCGCCTAACTGTCACTCAAACGTAGCAATAATTACCTACTGATCCAAGCATCCCACCTTTGTCTTCTCACCTATATTGGGGACACTCAAGGGGATGCTAAACCAGGTTTGTTTGGTCATCCGTTGAGCCACCAACTTCGTTGAGTTCTGACAATTAATCTATCCAACAACCAATGCGGTAACCTCCAACGTACACTCGATCAACACCAGGGTCCTCACCCCCAATACCTCACATTCACTGTAAAAAAAGGAGCACAAGAAAAATAATGAGGTGCTAATGTAATAATGATCAATGTGTAATGGTCCTCCATGCCTTACAGGACTAGATAATGGTGAGAGGCTCTTGATGAAATAGTTCCTTTTTTCAGTAGAAGGCTGAGACAAGTATTAAGTGAAATCGTCCATGAGGTTACAGTTTTATTTGTTTCCTGTCATTGGAAAAATTGTTTATTTCATTTAGATGAATTTCCCCATCAGTTGCAGGGCCATTCCAGATTTTGAGTATCTTGATAGTAGCGTGTGAGTAGTTTCATACATAAGTCATAAATATGTAATGAATAGATAAGTACAATGAAGTACAAGCAACAAGCTGAGAAATTATATATTCTATAGGGGTACAGACATATCACAGGTTGGAATGAGATGTGCTTAGTTGTAATACATCTAAATATATAAAACTCCAAATGACTAACACATACACTAATGATGTTTAATTCACTTATTTTTTTCAGCATTAACTTCTTTAAAGATATTTTAAAACAATTAATACATACAAATACTTGAATACACTTGAATAGACTTGAAGATTTATTTTTGAGTGCATACTTTAAACATACCAGGGTTATGCAACTTTACAAATATCTTCATACAATTCAGATAACAACCTTTGATTATTCTCATAAAAAAGTTTCCCTGTGATGCAACCAACATGCAATAAATAAATTAATACAATGAGAAGTCATAGAAAGGGTCCCTGCAGACCATCATGACTGTCAATATGTGAAATCTATGAATTAATAATTCATATATTTAGACCCTGCATAATTAGGGTGCACCAGAACCCCAACGTTTTGTGTTTTAGATAAAGCACAACAGAATGGAAAGGAATGCAGTGTATTCACAAAGTGCATGTTTAAAACTTTACTCATTTTTACTCATGGCATGAGAAAAAGAAAAAACAGTGAGATGTGACAAAATGGCATGATGGTGTTTACATTGACAGGCGATAAAAAAAAAATAGTGCAAAATGAGAAACTGCAGCCCTACTAAAGAAAGAAATATAACGCATGCTTAAGTTGCTTCTCTTAATTTTTTCCCTTTAATGCACCACCACTACAGCCATCAGTTTTAAACCTCTAAAACTAGTCAACCTCAGCAATCATTAAGTCAGTTGTTGGACAAACACTTAGCCATCTTGCCCATTCCAAGTAGATGATGTTTTATATTTGTACTCAGTACTTCCCCAAGTATTTATATTATGATTATAAACATGTATTGTGAAAAGTGTAACTAAGTGTATTAAACAACAGACAGAGAATGAAAGAGAGAGAGAGAGAGAGAGAGAGAGAGAGAGAGAGAGAATATTTTATATCTAAAACATTTATCACGATTTCCCTGTGACAACTTTGATTACAGTTTGAGCTTTCCAAAATTGACACATTTTAGCCAAATGATGATCCTTTATGTGGAGTAGCTTTCAAGGGGTTTTAAAGATAATGAGTGGATATCAGAGACGGGAGGATGAAATGAGAGAAAATGAAGGAAAACAGCATATTATCTGTAATTTGAGGTAAAGGCAGCATCGCATTGCATATATTGAGGATAATACTCTTGGATGAATATGATTATTCTTTACTCTAATAATTGCGTAGAGATTCACAGCTGTAGGAGAGAAATTTCAAGGTAAATTGCAAAAGGAGAGATTACCACAAATCCTGCCAACTTATAGAAGCTCTGAAATAAGCCTAAGAGAAGCGATTTTCCTTAATTTGACCAAGAAAACAGTTCTCCAACTTCTGGACAAAAGCTCAACTATTTCATCTATTTCTGCCATGATATGGTATTAAAGACAAACAGAGAGAAGAGATTCACTCATATTAAAATACAATTGTATGCTGAGATGATCTCCAAACATTGGAAAACCCAGACAGAAACTGTCAAACTTATAACACTTTCTGCAATGCAAATATGGGAACTTAAATAGCTCAAACCAAAGGTTAGTACCACTTTGAATACCAAAATATAATTTTAAATATGCAAAAGTATGGTATTTTGAGTTGTTAAATCATGAAATCAAAATGGTTCTGGTATATAACCCCACTGTGGCAAGCTGGGCGACGCAGAAAGCCATGGGAACGGGATTCGCACACAATGGCCTCACTCCATTCCCACGGCTCTCGGCCTTGCCACATACCCCCATCTCAAAATCCCAATTGGGGTAATGTGAATGTTAAGGTAATATTCCACTTTATTATTTTGCAAACATTATAGGAATGTTACTTTTGAATGTTCTCTGAATGTTCTAAAAAAAAAACAGATGAACATCCAACTCAAATTTTTCATTAAAATTTTTCGGTAAACAATGTATAAATAATCTTTTTTTGGGCTAACATTTTTGCTGGACGAGGCTGAGGGCCGTGGGAGAACGGCGCGAGGCTGGTGGCATGATTGCTGATGAGCGACACCTGCGCAATGCACCGGTCTTGTTTTTCTCACGTAGTAGCGGAAGCATAAAAGGAGGAGCGATGACGGTAAAGGACGAGAGAGGCCAGGCCTGGATTTTATTTGATGTTTTGTTTCATGTTGCATCAGTCGTCTGTGAGGGACTGCTGCCTTTATTTTCATTTTTTATTTGTTTATTTATTTATTAAAGTTTGTTGAATGTTCGCCGGTTCCCGCCTCCTTCTTCCTACAACATCTAACCTTGCTACAATGCTGGTTTCATGCATGTATCTTTAAATGCAAATGAGCTGCTGCTCTCAAACCCCGCTTTCCAGAAGAGGACAGAGCCTTTACAGCTCTTGCCTCGGGTACTCAGCCAAAACATCTGTTTGGTTTTGATTATCATCCCTATCGCGCTCACGCTCAAATGACATTGCAGTTCTTCATCATCATGAAAGGTTTTTTATATGCATGTGTTTTAAGGACATATCAGTGTAATCTTCAGATATGTGGTTTTCTGGGTGCACAC
Source organism: Gila orcuttii (assembly GCA_026230005.1). Taxonomy (NCBI): domain Eukaryota; kingdom Metazoa; phylum Chordata; class Actinopteri; order Cypriniformes; family Leuciscidae; genus Gila; species Gila orcuttii. The sequence continues at coordinate 8,079,987 of JAPDVR010000017.1, forward strand.
ATCCGAAGCACGTGCACAGAAAGCTGGATGTCAGATAGAGCCTCCCTTGAGTATTAAACTAAGTCCTCTTTCACGTGTTATTGCGCTTAAACTGTCAAATACACACGTTTATGTCAAAAACACACAAAGTTCACATAAACACAGTCGGTTATGTCTGTGAACATAAACAGCAAGTAAAGAAATCACATGTATATATTAGATCTGTGTATTAAAGTGAAAGCAGCATAATATACAGTACCTACTGCTATATATGCTTTTAATATGAATCAAACAACAAAAGAAAGACAGAAAATCACTCACTGCTCTTGATTAAATAACTTTAGTTACGTAAGAATACATTTCTTACTTGAATGCTGCTGTTAAATGCTCTGGCGAGGAGATAAACATGACGGACTGAGTACATGTCACTCAGGGCGGGGCTTATGCTAATAAGGCAGAGTCCATCAGTAGTAGTGGGCGGGGCCTACGCATATGTGATGTCACACTGCACACAAAGGCTTGTTCTGAGACTATGCTTATGATTTATGGGAATTCAAAAAAGAGGAGTGGGTGGATTTCTACCATTTTAGGGTGGTTGTGTACACACACGGCTGACACACATTTATGTTCAAACGCCATGTAAAAGTGAATTTTGCATAATATGTCCCCTTTAAAGCCCAGACAACTCTTACCAAACTTTATATTACCATCACTGAAAGAATGTTTGCTCATAACTTTGAGAGAATCATGCCAGAATGTTCAGAGAACATTCCCTGTTAGCTGAGTAGGAGGTCAGCAAAAGTGTTGACCCTTTATCACACCTGTAAGCTGTCAATTTTCTATTGAAACCTTCTTATAGCACCTCAGAATTTGAGCACACAGAACATAGAGCAGATGAAGAGAGGATGAAAAGACAGTACTTTAAAAGGCCCATCAAAGTAGCAACATATTCTACATCATCTGTGCATCTGCACCCTGGTGAGGTGCACCATGGGAGGTCTAAGATAAGTGTGAAGAACAAAAATTGCTTTCATCAGTGCAACATACACATCATTTTGTCCAAAAAATGTTCTCCAGTGGGTCGGAGCAAATCTGTTCACATTAATCACTGTCAATTAGCGCATATAGAAGGGAAACCGCACAGGAGAGTTGCGCCACTTTTGTACGCTGTATTTCAATCTGCCTCTTATTAACTAACCACCAACAATACAGTTTAACCAGGAACGCTTTGCACAGTATCATGAGTATTAAATTAAGTAATTTGTGAGTTTTTTTCTGCACAAGCACACATATTTTATATGTAAAAGATCATTACCACAAAATAATGGCAAGAAAACAGGTCTTTGTTTAGTTGTTGTCCTTGCATGGTCAGTGTAGTCTGATTCACAACCAAATGACTCTTATGAACAGAGGCGGACAGAGTACACAGCTTCATTACTTGAGTAAAAGTATAGATACCCCTTGCTAAATTTTACTCAAGTACAAGTAAAAGTACTACAGTCAGATGTCTACTTAAGTAAAAGTACTGAAGTACTTGTTTTTAAAAGTACTTGAGTATCAAGAGTACAAGAGTACATTTTCACATTACTACTGCCACAGTGCTTACATTTATGTATAGAAACGTCCTACATGGAGTTATGAAAAATGTTAATGTTAATACCTTGGAGAATGTGAAAGGAATTGAAAGTAAAATCAGGTCATTTTCATCGTTTTACCATGTTGCTTTATTTAACATTTAAGAAAATTTCAGAAAATTCAGAAAATGTAAATAGTCTGGCGAGGTGGGACCACGGGTTGGCACATTCCCGGGATGGACCTGCTGCGTCTTCATCATGGTTTCGTCTCTTATCTAAATCTGACCATGGAGTTGACTTATTTGGCGGAAAGCTGAAGGTGATTGCTGATAGGCTGTCTCAATCAGTGGCGCCTGCACAATCCAATCACGTTTGAGAGGGAAACAACAAATTGTGGGTTTACGAGATTTTTTATTTTTTTTAGAAGTAGTAATGGGTACTCACGGTTATGGATAGAAATGTAGTGGAGTAAAGAGTACAATATTTGCCTCTCAAATGTACTTGAGTAAAGTCATGAGTACTCCCCAAAAAGGATACTCGAGTAAAGTACAGATCCCTCAAAATTGTACTTAAGTACTGTACTCAAGTAAATGTACTCCGTTACTGTCCGGCTCTGCATATGAACCAGTTATTTTTAGTGTTTATAAGCGCAGCGCTGATTTGTGTACAGCAATATCAAAGGAAATGCTATTTCGCTACTGTTCCATAAGGCCCCTTACTGTCAGATTTGCTTATTCATTCAGTAGTTTCAGCTGTTTTTGTTTTGAGCAGGTATGTTTTATATTGCATAATTTTCTTTAAATGTATAAATGATACCATCTAATTTAAAACAAAAACAACTACATGTGTGTAGCATATTTGTTTGGATCTTGATTAAAATGCAGTGGTTGCATCTCATTTAAGACCAGATTGGTCTGTAATAGCGCAAATGGACTAATAAATTAGCTTTAAGAAAAAAGAAAGAAACAATCAGCAACTGGTATCAAAATCGGCCCATTTTCTTGTAAAAAATATAAATCGCCCATGAAAAATCATGATTGGAGCATTCCTAAATTGAACCAAACTAAATCAAATTCAAAACGAATAAAGAGCTTGTGAACCAGAATTCTCCACAACCCAGCATTCAGAACAGACCCGCACGATCGGGAATTGCACCATTCAAATTGCATTCAGCCCATTTTTATGAACATGTTTTGGTAACACTTTATTTCGATAGTCCACTTTAGACATTCTACTAAATATAAGTAACTTTGCAGCTACATGTCAACTAACTGTTATTAGAGTATTAGTAGACTGTCTGCTTAATATCTGCTAACACTTTATTTTGTTGGTCCCCGAACAGATATTCTACTGACTATAAGTAACTTAGCAACTACAAGTCAACTTGTTCTCCTAACCCGAACCCTAACACCTAACCATAACCTAACAGTCTACTGACAGTTTACTACAGTCTACTAATACTCTAATGACAGTTAGTTGACATGTAGTTGAAAAGTTACTTATAGTTTAAGTTTATAGTTTGTCTAAAGTGACTATCGAATTAAAGTGTAACCCATGTTTTTGTTATTACTAGAGATGCTCCGATCAGCATTTTTGGGGCCGATCACCGATTACCGATCACCAAAATCATGATCTGCCGATTGCCGATCACTGCCGATCACAGAATGGCAGGGGAATGGGAATCTTTTATCTATAATCTAGCAGAGTTTGCACCATTTGTAGAAATGTGTTTATTTAATTGTATTTAGAAAATGAGATGTCTTAAGGCTACTGTAGGCCAGCTTTCCCAAATAAGGCAGAGTAACATTAAATTATTCCAAACAAAGAGGGGTCAGGCAGACCAACACACATCAGATCAGCCATATGGGAGGGGATCAAGTTACACTTAGGCATATTTGGAAATTATAGCCTCTTAATACACCCACTACATTTACTAATTGGCAACAAAATGTACAACTTGTTACACCAAAACTGGCTACTGATAAAAGGACAAAACTATGGCAAGTTTTTTTCTGTTATTATTATGAACGTCTGATGTAGTTGAGCAGAATGCTCTTTTATGAAGTTACTTCATTAAAGGACATATTTAATGAGATTATGCCTGAAAAGGTTTTGGATTTTTTATCATATGTTCATTTAAAAATATATATTGTATAAAATGACTTCTTGTTTATATTTGTTTTGTTTTATTGTATTTATATGATATTTTTATTTTTATAATTGAATTTTTGCCATGAAAATAGCTTTGAATGCAGGCATGGCATTAAATAAAATAATCTGAATCTAAATCTGATGTAGTTGAGGAACCAACTACGTCAGATCAAAAAAAATAAAATACCACCACCACTTTTGAAACATCTCGCGGCACGAATGTACCAATACAAATAAATAAAAACATCTCCAGTTAACTCAGAGCATTCATGTTGTTCATTTGTTAAATAAGAGGCGATCTAGCGCTGAAATGTTTTTTTTTTTCAAGTGATCAAAGTGCTCGTTGCCGCAGCGATCAGTGGCGCGGATACCGCGTTCTGTTGTGGCTCGCGCGGTGCACGGTCTTCACTCGGACGCGCGCTTCAATCCGTTGGGAGACTCCCTATTCGTTCCGGTGAAGGAGAACTCATGTTGCCACTGCCAAGCTCCACTCTACTGTTGTGTGCCCGTGCGCCACGCATGCAGGTGGGAAAAAGTCGCGCGAGTAATTTACGTCACGTGATCGGCTTTTTTGATCGGCGCTTTTGGGGTTCGCCGATCAATCTATTTTTAGCCAATATCGGCCGATCATGATCGGCGTCCGATCAATCGGAGCATCCCTAGTTATTACCATATTGGCATAATTCCTTTGGTGAATCAGAAACACAACAACAACAAAATGCCTCATTGAGTGGGCACAAATCATTTTTAGTAAATTGTCCATCACAGATAATCTGAGCCAAACCAAAAATTGGCAGACTTGAATTTCATGACTAAATGTAAGTGCTGTTAAGAATTCTGACCACACACCTTCAAACTCACTGTCCTTCATTTTATTTTCATGAAATGCTGAGTAATAAAGAAACCAACAATATAGACTTACCATTAGGGCTCTCCTCATCTATAGCTACAATGGTGGCAGGTGGGCCTGTTCTGGAGAGCTTGCACTCTGAAAAGCAAGGACACAGAGTAAATGGAAATAAAGAATGGAAAAAAGAGACATCAGAATTTCATCCAGTCTAGACCACGATGTAACTCATACTAAACAAGACATTTCAATTTCAGCTCACATTAAGTCACACAACCTGCACATAAAAAAAAGATCTATGAGTACTGTAAGCTATCCACCACTGGGACCGCGGAACCACAAGTCAAAGATAGATTTACAAAATGATTTCTTTATGTGTATAGAGAGAGCTGTTACCACTGGGGTTGTGAAGGGTTAATAGAGGTGTGCTCTCATGCCCGATGAGAGAACAAAAGAGTAACAGAAAGATAAGATACATTGTCTTACCCTCATACTGCCAGTCTGGAGTTACAGATAGTGTCATCGGCAGAGAGCAGGAGGAGGATGGAGTGACAGAAAGGTGAGGAAAGACAGAAGAAAAAAAGAGAAAGAAGCACAAAATCAAATTTTCCTCCAATGCTCATGAGATAAGACCAAAGAGTCTAAATAACCAAAGAGTAGAGACAAATACATGGAACATTTAAAAGACAAGCAGTGCAAGATTTGTTCATTCGAGTACATTTATTTTCTAGTGGACCTCAAGGTGTTCATGATTTTGCCAATACCATCTTATATTGGTCGTGGAAGAACATTCCTTTTCAGATTATAAGAAACCATAACCAAAAATCTAACCCTGAAGTCTGATTGGTTGAATGAATTGTTGTTCCAACACCAATGAGGATATTTCTTCAGAATAAAATATATTAAGTGGACCACAAACAGTTATGGACAACTTTCCTTTTTTTGGCAAAAACGTACCAATACATATAATTCACTGCAGTTTTGAGCTGAAATAAACACTAGTGGTAGTAAAATTATGATTAAAGGGGCAGATTATCAATTCATAAAGAATTATTTTCAAATCCAATAGAGCATTAACCTTTTAGAACTTAACAGACATTTAATTTCCAAACTACTGCAATATGTACACCAACCAAATTAATAAAATATGTTTTGAAAATACTGAACATCCTTGTAGTGCCACTCCCTGGACATTTTACTTTGAAAATGTCACAAACATAACCAGAAATGTCACAAAACATCTCCCTTTTCTAGAAATGTTGCTACAGGCATATATCCAGTGAGCCTTGGTTGCTAAAATCAGAGGGTCATTAAACGAATGTTAGTCTAGCCTAAATCCCAGCCCTTTACCCTACACAAAACTAGATACAAACTTAAAACCCAGTTAGTGGTAAACACATTTAATTCAATACCAACAAAAATGTTGATCTAGGAACATGGCCTAATTGGCAAGACCATTGTCACAAATTACCTGGACCATGAGTTAGACAATTAGGGCAAATTGTACCCAGATCAATATCTTAATGTTTTCCTGGAACAGCAATACTTTCATACTAATAAAGCCCTTAACAACACAGTACATGCCTCCATCTAACCTTAACCATTAACTTGAAGTCTAAAAACCGATGAAAATGTAGAGTTGATAAGAATGATTTTTGAATCTCAACCCCAGCCTTAAACCTTGCCTTAAACTCTGGTTGATAAGACTGACAAGAGCCCCAACAACAACCTTAACGTTAACTCTAAAATCAAATCACAGATTGATAAGAATGTTAAATACAATTCAATTCACATTTATTTGTATCGCTTATCACAATGCAATGCATATTGTTTCAAAGCAGCTTTACAGAAAATGCATGTGTCTACATTACAATTTAGAGTGATCTGTTATCAGAGGTGACTGTGTCCAAGTTATGTATTGCAGAAATGTGCATATACAAATCACACAGTTAGCTAATAATATATTAATTTAAACAATGTATTAATTTATGGCAGAAACATTGAAGTAATGAATACATGTTTGTTAACAAATGATTAGGGTATATAGAAAAATGTATCATTGGCGCATGTCAATTCAGAACTTGCTTCATCTAAAGTCTTTGCAGGAGTTAGCACCATCTCTTCACAGGTGTTGGGGCATCTGAAGTCTTCATAAGAAGCTGGATCCAAAATGGAGCTGACATACTCTCTAGTTACCTATTCTAGTAGTTCTTCACACTCCAACCCCCGAATGGTTAACATAATTTTGTTCCATGACCAACAAGGATGATGATCCTAAACATGTCCCATTTGTCCAAATCGCTGTACAGCTTGACAGCAAAATGGGCTGCAAACAGTTTGAGTCCAATGCAATTTCTACATCAGTGCTACATGTATTAAGAACAACAAAGAGATGATTGACATAAATATAATTGTTCCTGACAGTATAGTGATTGCATTTTTCAAAGCCATTGCCTTGTCATTAGCAAATGTTCTTCAGACATGTCACATCTTAAAGTTACAAGAGAGACAATGGAAACCTTCAAATTTAGTACAGTCCACTTTTGAATTTCGCAGTCAAAAGAAACGGCAAAAAAAGAAAGATAGAATGGACTGCTTTTTAACAGGAAAATCAACAAGATGTTTAACAAGGTATATCCTAAATCCACAACTTCTAATCATCAAAGTATCTCTTAAATCCTCAACTTATATTTTCTAACCTTGTACCATCCAACTAATTCTACTTTAAGCTTCAGCTGCATTTTGCTTGAGTCCTGCATGCCTTATTTTTTCGCCCCAGCAGTGCAGGAACTGACTTATCCCATTCTCTTGATTTACAGTGGCAAGCAATGAGACAGTGCTACGCTGCAGTCCTTGAGTGACTGATTTGATTAACATGCTCCTTCACGGTAGGCAAGACCAGATCTACGACTGCTGTTGCTAGCGGGAGGAATCAGGTCTCAACTCGCTGGCTTTTCTCCACCGGTCTCTCCTCCTTACGTACCCTTATCCGAAAATTAATGGCAAGTTATGAGAAGAAGACGGTAGACTATAAATCATACAAAATCGACACTACGATTTCTGCAACACAGATCAGTGATTATGAACAAAATGGGTTTTCTTCAGTGGCTCTAAACCGCGCTTCATTCACAAAAGAGGACAAGTAGGAAATTAACTGTCCCGTTACGCAAAGGTTAATAGTTTGAAGATCAAATGAAGGTCAAGTCTACAGTAAAAGTTCCTGGGATTGGTTTGCTGTTTTGTGACGACGACTGTTTTCATCTGTGCTTTTGTCTCCAAGGCCTGTCTCTGGCCTGCCGCTCATGAATTAGAGATTGATAGCATTTGTGTGGCGTTACGTAACATCAGAAGTGCTGACACATTAAACCGAGGCAAGCTGGGCTCTCTTAGCAACTAGGCCTATGATGGCGAGCAGGGTTTCAAAGGAAAGACCAACTATCTTGTGTTCCCATTAAAGATTCATGGCTTTTGGGCCCTTTTATACTGAGCAAAGGAAAAGCATGACTCAGGCAGAAGCATAGTTATCATTGATGAACTTCGGACAAATTGGGTTCCAAGTAGCACCCTAGACCAATAAGCTTTTATTTTCTTACTTTCTTTTAGCCTAAGAGGTGACCTAAATTTATATCAGCTTCAGCAGAGGTGAGAACCACAGCATAGTGTTTCTGTAGTCTCTGAGGCTACGTCTACGCTAATCCGGATGCATTTGAAAGTGCATCTTTTTCTTTATGTTTTGACCTTGAACTAAGCTTTTTGAAGACAAGTGGATGTAATGTGGACTGTGTTAACAGAGTTGGTTGAAAATAACGATGCATGTTTAGTCATGTGACACATATTGTACAGATCAATGCGATTTTCTCATTTCGAAGGCTGCGTCCCCCGGAGGTCACATTTGTCGACCTCATACATCATAACAGATGTCTTATTTCAGAACAGAAACCATTATATATTGCTATGTGCCATTCACTGTCTCAGACTGCTAAAGATATGTTACTTTGTACATTCTTTAAATTACATTCCTGCAAAAATGATGAAATCATGAGGCGAATTGCGTTTTAGACAATATAATGAGTGCCTATTCAGTTCGACCTGAATGCACCAGGTGAGAGATTTTGCTAATAAAGTGATCTTGAAGAACAGAGTGAGAACTTTATTATGTCTGGTCTCTCATCATCTTAGTGAGCTTTTATTATGTTTTATGCATGTGCAGTAAGATGATTTAAGCATCTTCCAACGGTTCAGTGAGGGCAGGAAACTTTTGGAAAATGCTTGAAAACACTAGAATGAATGGAGAGCGTTTTGAAACAAAAACTCCGTTCTCAAATTGATCCGGATTTGTGTTGTGTAGCCTGAAGTTATTAAACAAATATGGCACTGTTAAAGGGATAGTTCACCCAAAATGTTTAACTTTGCCATCATTTACTCTAAATATGCTTTGGAACAAAATGATGGTCTTTCTTTTGTAATCCATAACAGGGTTAGAATAGTTATAGAATAGAATAGAACTGAAACTACAAACATAAAAAAAAAACGCAAATAAAATATATATAAAAAAATGTAAAACTATTTGAAATAAAGCTTTCATTGTAAAACAATGAAATAAGCTAGTTGCCAATGCAACAATTCTAATTTTCATTTAGTTTAACTTGATGTACTAAATTAACTTTTTAAAAAGCTATTAAAAATGACTAAAACGCACAACAAAATGACAAAAAATTTAACTAAAATTAAAATAGAAATAGAAAAATAAATCAAATTCAAATATAAATATAAATGAAATGAAAATAATATGTTAATGATACTAAAATAGCACTGGTCCATACAACTAGTGCACTATATTCCAACTTTTCTGAAATCATTCCAATTCTACATATCAGCTTTGCGTGAGGAACATTTAAGTCATTATCAGATAACCTCTTTGTCATTTATGGAGCTTTATAGCCCATGGTCACCGTCACTGTATGGAAAAGAGCAGTGTAAACATTCTGTTTAACATCTCCTTTTGATCCACTCAAAAAAAAAAGTATTTGATTGATTGATTGTGAGGGTGAGTAAATGCCAGAATTGTAATTTTGGGTGAAGTATTCTTTAAATGTATGGCACCAGGTTTCACTGCAAAATCAAAGGTGTAAAATCAAGAGGATGAGAGTTGGTCTTACAAATGCCTTAGATAACACACCTCTAAAAACTTGGAGTGGAGCCAATGGGAGTAATCACAGAAGAAAAAAAAATCAATACTCAGCAACAAGCCAGCAAACAGGAAGGAAAGGATGAGGACAGGAGGGATGCAGTGAGATACAGGCAGGTGAAGAAGTTGGAGGAAATATTATTTTATTTTGTTGATTAAATGAAATAATCAATGAAGAACAATTTTAAATGATGATAATCAACTTTTAACTATTGAGTACAATGTTGAAGTAAAAAGAAAGAAAACTTAAGTCTAACAATTAAGAATCTAAATTCTATAAACTGATATTCTGAGTATAATCATCTTTGCCAGGTGGCCTAGCATTGAGGTAGAAGAGTAGAGAAACAAGAGCAATGAACATATACAGTATATGAGTAAGTTGACTATGGTGATGTGTATAGGAATGCACGTAAAGGTGTTCTAGAACAATTAGATGTGTTATATCATGCAGCTTTTAGACTGATAAATGCACCTTATAGAACGCATTACTGTGAACTGTATTCCCTTTTAAATTGGATGTCATTACATATTAGTAATAATTACATATTATTACACTGGTATATTTTTATTTATAAAGTCCTATTAGGTTTGTTACCCAACTATCTACGAGAATTGCTGCATCCTCATGTTAGTACGTATTCAACCAGATCATCTAATCATATTCTTTTAATTATCCCTAGGAAGAAAACTGTTTATGGTCGTTCCGCTTTTGGTTTTGCTGCTCCAAATGATTGGAATGTGCTTTGAAATTAGAGACATATATTTCAATATCTGCATATAAAAAACTACAGTTTTTTATTACAGCCTGTAAATGTTTTAAATGAATGTATATGTGTGTGTATGGTAATGTATGTTTGTACAACTTTCAGGAGATTTTTACTCTCCTGCCAGGCTGTTGTTGAAAATAAGAACTTGTTCTTAAGTGACTTGCCTGGTTAAATAAAGGTTATTAATAATAATAATAATAATAATAATAATAATAATAATAATAATAATCATCATCATTTAAAGATAATATTGATAAGTAATACATCATAAATTAATAATATGGACAGAAATAATATGAATAAAGAATATTATCATAAACATTGACCTTTTGGATACACCAGAAATAAATCTCTGAAGAGCCACAAATCCAGTGCATAGATGTTACAAAAATGTTTGGTTTATTACTGAGGTTTATCATAATTCATCACTATGCTGTTTTAATGTGATACAAATAATATCAACCTCTAAATTGTTCATTAAAGATTGTCTGAATACCTGGGGACAGAGTCATATTTTCATTTAAAATTAACTTTTTAATTTTTTTTTTAAATTTTTTTTTTACTTTTTGCCCTAATTAGTAAAAAACTAAAATTGAAACCGAAAATACTGTAATATCTAAACTTAAGTTAACACCATATTTGCCATTTCCCTCTTCTGCAGTATAAAATGTAAATAAACATTAAAGACATGCATGAAACCTTAGTACATAAAATCTTCCATGATGCATCTGAGACTGCTCTGATCTAACAGGATTAATTACTCATGCTGTGATTACAGAAGTCAACCCAACTCGTTGCTGATTGAATCATCTTATTGATCATCATACATGTTACGTGACACTCTCTGAATGGAATGGTTTTTAATGAAAGGAATGGTTTTCTTTGAAGAAACATCTTAGAGAAGCTAATTACTGTACATGTGCCTGACAGCATGGATTAAAGCTGTTTGAATTTAACCATTTTATTTTTTATTTTAGTGGGAAAGATAAACCAATTTAGCCATTTTTGTCAAAAAAATTAATAAATAAAATAATAATTAAAAATTAATTAATCAAAATTAAATGAGTTGGGTTTTTTTTAAACAAGCAAAACTATCTGCCAATGGTGTAAGAGAAATTATCTTAATTCAAACGGAAACATGGTTGATTATCTTAACCTATTGGCATATAATTTAGCTAGTTTTAAGCAAAAACTCTCTTCATTTTGATTTATTTAGATTTTTCTTTCAGAAAACAAGACAATATCTTATGTCATTTTACTTCTCTAGTAAATGCATCTTGAATCTTTAGTTCCCTTACGTTGTCACTCCGAGTTACGTCGGATGGCGACGAATGGGGTTTCGCTTAGAAAGCCTATCAACTTCGAGTATTACAAAACGAGCCAATGGCAAAGAAATGCCATGGGTCTGCGGAATTTGCATGACGTAACTCCGCCCCACCTCGTGGGTATAAAAGGAGGAAGTCTGCAACAGAAGTTTATGTTTTCGCTTCGGAGCCAAGTTTATTCTTCTCTCCACAAGCCATCTCTGAATTGTCAGCTTCACGAACGAGTGCCTCGAGTGTTGGTGTGACGGCGATCTACGGCGAGAGCGTGCTTCCTGCTGATCTGCTGCAGTGATCTGCCAGTCGGCGCGTTTCTCCCCGGGTGCTTCAACATTTGAGTTTTCTCACTAAAAGAGCTTACACGCGGCACGTCTTTTTAAAGATGCCTCGCCCGTGTACTTCTGGTTGCGGCAGATTGGTATCGGACTCTGATGGGCACGAGCGTGGCATAGTATGTTTGGGCATTGATCAAGCTAGAGCAGCGCTCGTGGATGACTCATGTTCTCTCTGTGGGAACATGACCATCGCGTCATTACGGTCGAGACTCGGTGAACTCGCAAGAGTGAGAGTCCCCTCATCCACCCCCCGTCCTGCGGCTGGTGGCCAGGGTGACCTGAGGGTGACGGTCTGGAACAAGGCGCCGACTATGTGTCCGCGACCCCAGTCCCCCTCTTCAATGACGGTGCCCGCTAGAGAGCGGCTGATTCCCGCGGGTCTACCCTCTGGTGGCCCGCGTGTTTCGGTTGAAGCTACAGAGGATGATGCCATGTCTGTTGCAGCATCACAAGGTGGGTTTGATTCTTCTGGAAGTGAGGGCTCGTCACAGCTCCCACCTTCCGGTGTGCATACGGCTGTGCTCGAGTCTGATCCGGAGATGACGGCCATGCTTTCCCGGGCAGCCGCGGAAAGTGGAGGCCTCCACCCTGTCCTGAGCGCTCGCGACTGGACGATTGGTTTTTGGGTAAGGCCGCCGACCCTCGTCCTCGGCAAACCCCAATACCTTTCTTCCCGGACGTGCATGATGAGATCTCGAAGTCCTGGAAGACCCTGTTGTCTTCTCGGGACCGCTCGTTGATCTCATCCGCCTTTCCTCCCCTCGATGATGCAGCCGCCCGTGGGTACACTGGGCTCCCCCCGGTTGAACGCTCTGTTGCCATGCAACTATGTCCTCAGAGTGCTTCTTCTCGTGGCGAGCCTAAGCACCCATCCAAGGCCTGTAGATTTTCGTCTACCCTGGGGGCGAAGTCTTACAGAGCGGCGGGACAGGCGGCTGCGTCACTGCATGCTATGGCCACTCTGCAGGTCTACCAGGCCCAGATGCTCAGAGACATGCACGAGGGTAGGACAGACCCAGGGCTCTTTGATGAGCTGCGCGCCGCTAACGACCTCGCTCTACGGGCGACGAAGGTTACCGCGGGCTCCCTGGGTCTGGTGATGTCCACAGCCGTGGTCCAGGAGAGACCTGTGGCTGAACCTGGCTGACATGCGGGACGCGGAGCGGACCCGTCTGCTTAACGCCCCCTTGTCCCAGGCCGGCCACTTCGGCGGCGCGGTTGAAGACTTTGCCCAACAGTTTTCAACCGCCCAGAAACAGACCGAGGCCATCAAACACATTCTGCCCCGCCGGCCAGCTGCTGCCTCCACCCAGCCGGCCGGGCAGAAGCCTCGTCCTGTTTCCCGCCGAGGGCGCCCTCCTGCGGCCCCCGCCCCTCCCGCCCGGCCCACGCAGCAGCCTCCACAAACCCGGGCCGGTCGCGGAGGAAGCCGCAAGAAGGCGCCACAGCCCTCTCCCGCCCCGCCCCCCGCTAAACGCCGGGCAAAGCGGCGCTCCTGAGACGGGCTGCTCAGGAAAGATGGTCGTTTTTCAGGAGGTGGTAGCAGGACCACTCCTTCCCCCGGTGGAGGGCCGGGGGAGAATCTTTTGTTCTCCGCTCCCCGCTGCTCACCCACGGGTGGGCAGCACCCTAAAGTGGTTAAAGACAGAAACGACCCTCTCTTCCCTGAGCCCACAGAGTTCTCGGGCGACACAGAGCGCCGCCCACAAGCCGTGCTCTCCTCGCCCCCCTCTGTTCCAAAGGCGGTTGACACGGCGTGCCGTCCACGGACCGCTTCGCCCCTGTCCCCCTCTGTCGCCAGACCCCTGGCAGAGCAGGCCCCCGCGGGACGATCAGCCTGGTCCTCCCCTGGCCCCCTCTACCAGGGCGCGGTTGCTAACTGTGCCCCCACACCGGGACGCTATGCCATCCACGTCTGGGCCAGTTACTCCGCTTCGCTGCCCCTCCGGGGGGACGCCTGTCGTCCGCATGATCCCGCTGGTTCAGTTCCTGGGAGCCTGGTTAGAGCTTCCCCGTCTGTCCCGCTGGATCGCGCGCACCATCAGGCTCGGCTATGCGATTCAGTTTGCACGGTCTCCTCCCCGCTTCAGGGGAGTCCGCTCCACTTTGGTCGGTGGCAATGCCCCCATCATGAGAGCAGAGATTGCCACCCTGCTGGCGAAGGGTGCAATCGAGACTGTCCCTCCAGCCGAGATGAGGTCCGGCTTCTACAGCCCTTACTTCATTGTCCCCAAGAAAACCGGTGGGTTACGGCCAATCCTGGACTTGCGCGTGCTGAACCGCTCCCTTCACAGGCTGCCGTTCAAGATGCTTACCGCCAAACGAATTTTCGAATGCGTGCGGCCCCGGGATTGGTTTGCAGCGATCGACCTGAAGGACGCCTACTTCCATGTCTCCATTCTTCCTCGCCACAGACCGTTCCTATGGTTTGCTTTTGAGGGGCAGGCATACCAGTACGCGGTCCTCCCTTTCGGGCTGGCCCTGTCTCCTCGCATCTTCACGAAGGTCGTCGAGGCTGCCCTTGTTCCCCTTCGGGAGCACGGGGTTCGTATCCTGAGTTATATCGACGACTGGCTGATCCTAGTTCACTCTCGAGATCAGGTTTGCGAACACAGGGACCTAGTGCTCCGGCACCTAGATCGTCTGGGCCTTCGGGTCAACTGGGAGAAGAGCAAACTTTGCCCCGTGCAGAGGATCTCTTTTCTCGGGTTGGACATTGACTCGGTCGCCATGTCCGCGCAGCTTACGAGCGAGCGCGCGCAGTCACTGCTGACTTGCCTGAGACATCTCAAGAGCAAGAGTGCGGTTCCACTGAAACATATTCAGAGGCTCCTGGGGCATATGGCATCTGCAGCCGCGGTCACGCCGCTCGGATTGCTTCATATGAGACCGCTTCAGCTTTGGCTTCGCGACCGAGTCCAGAGGTGGGCATGGCAACAAGGCACACTCCGAGTACCAGTTACTCCGACCTGCCGTCAGTTCCTCACCCCGTGGTCGAACCTCAGTTTTCTCAGGGCGGGTGTCCCCCTGGAACGAGCTTCCCGGCATGTTGTTGTCTCAACAGATGCCTCCACCACGGGCTGGGGCGCCATGTGCAATGGACATGCTGCTGCGGGCTCCTGGACAGGACCCCAGCGGCTATGGCAGGTCAATTGCCTCGAGTTGTTGGCAGTACGTCTTGCCCTGCACCGCTTCCGGGCGTTGCTCCGGGGTCAACACGTGCTAGTCCGTTCAGACAATACCGCCACTGTTGCGTACATCAACTATCAAGGTGGTCTACGCTCCCGCCGTATGTCACAACTCGCCCGCCACCTCCTCCTATGGAGTCAGAAGCATCTGAGGTCGCTTCGAGCCATTTTCATTCCCGGAGCGCTGAACTGTGCAGCCGACGAGCTCTCACGGCTTCAGCCCCTCCCTGGAGAATGACGACTCCATCCCCAGTCGGTTCAGCTGATTTGGGACCAGTTCGGGGACGCACAGATAGATCTGTTTTCCTCTCACGACTCGACCCATTGCGCCCTGTATTTTTCCCTGACCGAGGGCACGCTCGGCACGGATGCACTGGCGCACAGCTGGCCGCCGGGCCGCAAATATGCGTTTCCCTCAGTGAGCCTTCTTGCGCAGACCTTGCGCAAGGTCAGGGAGGACAAGGAGCAGGTCATTCTGGTCGCGCCGTATTGGCCCAACCGGACCTGGTTCCCCGAACTCGTACTCCTCGCGACAGCACCTCCCTGGCCCATTCCTCTGAGGAAGGACCTTCTTTCTCAGGGACGGGGCACCCTGTGGCACCCTCGCCCCGATCTCTGGAGCCTTCACGTGTGGCTCCTGGACGGCTCGAGGTAGGTTTGAGTACCCTTCCACCAGCGGTGGCGGCTACCATCACTTCCGCTAGAGCGTCGTCCACGAGACACGTCTATGCGTTGAAGTGGAACCTCTTCGTCGACTGGTGCTCTTCTCACCGAGAAGACCCCCGGAGATGCTCGATCAGCGTTGTGCTTTTCTTCCTTCAGCAAGGGTTGGAGCGAAGGCTGTCTCCCTCCACCCTTAAGGTCTATGTTGCCGCCATTGCCGCACATCATGACCCCGTCGAAGATAAGTCGGTAGGGAAGCACGACCTGGTCATCAGGTTCCTGAGAGGAGCGAGGAGACTATATCCTCCTCGCCCTCCTCTCGTTCCCTCTTGGGACCTCTCAGTGGTTCTAACTGCCCTGAAGAGTGCTCCCTTTGAGCCTCTGCAATCAGTTGAGCTTAAGTTCCTGTCTATGAAGACAGCGCTCCTGGTTGCACTGGCCTCCATCAAGAGGGTAGGGGACCTGCACGCATTCTCCGTCGACGAAGCGTGCCTGGAATTCGGACCGGCTTTCTCTCACGTGATCCTGAGACCCCGGCCCGGATATGTGCCCAAGGTTCCTACCACTCCCTTTCAGGACCAGGTGGTGAACCTGCAAGCGCTGCGCCCGGAGGAGGCAGACCCAGCCTTGGCACTGCTCTGTCCAGTACGCGCTCTTCGCGCCTATGTAGACAGGACGCAGTGTTTCAGGACCTCAGACCAGCTCTTTGTCTGTTATGGTGGGAAGCTGAAGGGAAAGGCTCTCTCCAAGCAAAGGTTGTCTCACTGGATAGTGGACGCCATTGCCTTGGCATACCAGCAGCAAGGTCGACCGTGCCCCCTTGGTGTGACGGCCCACTCCACCCGGAGTGTGGCATCCTCTTGGGCTCTAGCGCATGGCGCCTCGCTAACAGACATCTGCAGAGCTGCAGGCTGGGCGACACCTAACACATTCGCCAGATTCTATAATCTCCGAGTGGAGCCAGTGTCCTCTCATGTACTCGCTTCAACTAGCTAGTACCGGACCCGCTCAGGTGTCTTCGCTTGCTCGCCATTCCACTCCACGGACTGGATACGTGCGATATTCTCCTCAGGTGAGCTTCCCCGAAAGCCCTGAGCTCCTCCAGCACTCCTGATGTCGGCGCCAGTGTCTCTTGCCTGCGCGTCGGCTAGGTGTCTCCCGTGTGCATGGTCTCTCCCCTGAGCGACCCCCACATGTGTATTTACACTGTAAGCCTCTCTGAGCATGTGTCTTTCCCTTGGCAAGCCACCTTGCCACCCCTGGGGTTGAAATATTCCACCTGCGGCTGGACACCCCAGTGTTCTCCATATGTTTCCTTCTGGTCATATGTGTATTCTCTAAGTCCCCCTCCCCCTCTGGGTTGGCATTAATTGCATACTTCCCCTAGCTTGGGATATGCTTCCCAGTGTGCCTTGGTATTCCTGTGTTAAATGGAGTCCTTCGTCCAGTCTATGACAGGGATCTCGATTTACGCAGGGCACTGGAAGACAGCTGAGAAGGTGGCGTGATTAGACTGATAACCCCATTCGTCGTCATCCGACGTAACTCGGAGTGACAACGAAAGGGAACGTCTACGGTTACGTATGTAATCCTCGTTCCCTGAGTAGGGAACGGAGACGTTACGTCTGCCTGCCACTTTCCGCTGTACCGCGGGGATCGCCTGAGCTCAGTCTTGGCTCCTCAGCGAAGAAACATAAACTGCTGTTGCAGACTTCCTCCTTTTATACCCACGAGGTGGGGCGAGTATACTCAAAGTACATACCCCCACCACAATTTGGACATCTTTTGAGAATTTCTTAGTAGTTTCTGGGTCAAAACTACACATGCACACTCCCTTTATAATCAGCAAAGCTGGTTACATCGCAACAATTCATAATGTGTAGTGTCTAGTGTCTTCTTTATACCGCACCACATGTCTTACATAGTGACAGACTGCAAGAAAATAGCTCCCAAATGTCAAAAGCTTGATAGCAAAATAGACAATTTAACACAAAAAAATGGAACGATTCCTAAAACACTCCATCCAATAGCAATACTATGGAAGATTGCTTTTCTGGACTATATAAATGAATTACAGTAAATTTGTTGAGTATTTTCCAATTTTATAACAGAATAGAATTAGATAGATAGATAGATAGATAGATAGATAGATAGATAGATAGATAGATAGATAGATAGATAGATAGATAGATAGATAGATAGATAGATAGATACTTTTTTTACCAGGTTATTTTGTTCACTGGCCCCTGAGCACCCTGCATTTTCTGAAAGTGACCCCTGAGCTGTGCAATTTGAGTATCTGTGGTATATGGTTTTACTGCCCCAGGGTTTCTATGAAGAATCGCTAGAAAAATAAAAGGACAGTGTGCAGTGCAGGAATGACATCCACGTCAACACACTGCAGCACATGGCTGGTTGTCCAGCGGGACACATCCATCACAGCTAAGGTCAAAGTTCTGAACTTCTACCTTCTGAGTGGGATGGATGTCTCCACGGGGAGCCATTCACTACTGTCTGCTGATCGGTCCTTTTCACGTCTCCTATACATCAATCTGCCCTTGTGCTTACAGTAAGTCACAGCTCTTGCCAGAAAATAAGTGTGAATATAAGAACACTCAGCAAAAAAACTTCCAATCAATTTAATTTGTTTTGAATTTGAAAGTACAAAAGTTTGCATGAGTGTTTTATAATTTTAATTTAAACTGTTCTGGGTGTTAATGCATGCCAGGACGCAATGATTGGAAGGAAGACGAGGAGGGAATTGCAGTGACGGCACACGTACAATAACCGGCTGGTTTTTGCTTATTATGTATCCCATAACTTTAATCCACAAGCCAAATGTACTTTAAATTACTTTTAAGTCTTTATATGAGGACTGACCTCCTTTGAGCGGAGAAATCATCATCAACTCCAATGGGTCTGCAGTGTATTATGCATTATGAACAGCTCTGACCTGATACAATATAAACATGTTGACTCACACCGCGTGGCGTCCCTGAAGGGAAACATTATTGCAATTCTAATGACCACTGAAATGTTTAGCAATGAAGCATGTCTGAGCTGCGAATTCATACAGTCTGATGAAAAATGGATGAGATTATATTTCTTGGAATGAATCTCGGTCTTGTCCTTAGTTAGCATTCAGTGGACACCGTGCCTAGCTGACCTACTCTGGCAGAACCACGTCCCGGAATGGAGAGGGTGCAACTTCGGGGGTGAAAGACAAACCGCCTGGGAAGCTGGACCGCCGAACTCTAGTGGTCATGGTTCAAGTGAGAATGGAGCGTACGAGGCCAACTCCACTATCAACTTTAACCTGTTAGTCTAATTGTATTCTCGCACACTGAAATATGGGAAGTGTCAGCTGTTCAGTTCAAGGCCGCAGGGGTAAGAATCCATCAGAGAACATACAATATCTAATAGTCTCAAAACTTAGTGGACCAAAAGGACAAGGTTTAGCTGGTTAGCATGGGCCAGTTAGCTGCTACAACTACACATACCGTTCTAAAAAAGGGTTTTCTCAATGGACAATTATAAATAATATATCAGGCAAGCTACTGCCATCGAGATGAATGGGAATGCTTAGGGATAGCTCTCTCTAGACCTCCATGTAAAGGACAGGAACCTCAGCAGAGACAGTTTGAGAGATAAAGTCAGTGACAAGTAGAGTCTCACAGTAAATGATCCTCTCTGTTGGTTTTGTCTTAAAGCTGCCATCAAACAGAATAAGTTTTGGCATCTATTGGAATGCAGCTCCATTTTACTTAAAACAAGTAGAAAACATGAAGATATCAGAAAAGAGATTGATGGTCTCTTTCCTGCTCATGTCCCATCCTCTCAAAGCGCAGAGCGGTAGGCTATATGATGCGTCTTTGTGAGGAAATATTAAACGTAGTAAAAAAAAAAAAATAGATTCAACTTTATTAAATTATTTAAGTTACCATTATTAACTGATATTTATTTCAATGCTTTACAGGCTTTAGTGTGTTGTTTATTTGACGGAATTGCTCAAATAAACACTTTTTTGCTCAAATAATAAATATTTTTTTGTTTTTTTTTAAAACAACCCCCCAACCACCACACCACCGCCGGAAGTTGGTCCATTACCAGCGCGGTGGTAAAAAACTGCCACCATCACAGCCCTACTTTTCAGTAATTATTTACATCTCCGATCAACATTTCTCTGACATTGTATGCCATCTTAGATCATTTTTTGACTGAGCTTGAAGCAAAGCATTCTTTGATTTTCTTCTTCTTCTCGAAGGATGCATGTGATGCTTCATTGGTTATCTCAGGAGACAGCATAATCATGCTGCCTACGTTTCAGAACATCAGGAGCGTGCCTGTGTATGTGGGCAGCTCGCCAGCATATGAAACAGAACTTATGAGTTTTGGAAAACACAGATATCATCATCTAAATTCAATTGCTCAGAAGCAGGAATACTGGAGATGCAAGATTTTGAGGAAACTTCCTTAGGAAAAACTTACCTTCTGAATCTTGAGAATAGCTAGCAGCAGTGAGCAGAAGAACGCCAATGCCTATTCCCAACCACTTATAGAGCCACGACCTCTGGCGCATCTTCATGTATTACAGCATGCTCACCTGCCAATATAAAGAGACAGATTACGATCTCCTCAATGGCTGAAGTGCTTATTTCGCATACATAAGTTGCATA
This sequence comes from Gila orcuttii, assembly GCA_026230005.1. Classification (NCBI taxonomy): domain Eukaryota; kingdom Metazoa; phylum Chordata; class Actinopteri; order Cypriniformes; family Leuciscidae; genus Gila; species Gila orcuttii. Next base: position 8,100,677 of record JAPDVR010000017.1, read on the forward strand.
ATGGCGCACCATTTAAGATGCATGAGTCATAAGTCGTATAATTGGTATCCTTTAAATACGGTGCATTTCATAACAGACCTCAGGGGGATTCGGATGCCAAGTGACCGTTTGATTTTCATCGCTTTGAAAAAATTATTTACCATTTCCCATAAAAAGCAATCCCAAGACTTTGAAGTTTACTCAAAGAACGTTCAAATTAATTCTGGCATCAAAACAGACAATGAAACTGGCTGAGTCAATTTCCCCACCATAATTACTCGAGTCATTTTACATCATAAAAATAATAGAGAGTTTGGCTTTTGGGGATGTTGCATCAAACTGAAATCCTCTGTAATGACAGCGGGCAGGAAGCATTTGCTGCACATATAACCTTTTCCTTTGAAGTGAGCAGAGAGATAGATAGTGTTCTCCATGTGAGAGATATAACAATCCACAGCAAAGTGCAGCTTTGAAGTCTGCAACATGTCTAAGGGGTCAAACAACTCCTTCCTGGAATAGACTCAAAGACCAATCTTGACAGGTCTGGATGCAAGGGAAAGATAAGCTTTGGTCCGAAGTCAGTTTATTTATATTATGACTAATCAGAGGAGAGTCAGAAGTGATTCTTACAATGATACAAGTCTGTAACATCTGAAAGAATTTAGATAATGCAAGCAAATCAATAGTCTAATATTTAGATAAGGCTTTAATGAATGACAACAGTACTCAAAATACTGATTATTGAGACATGAGACAAAATGGTGCCCTAATTTGAGATAATTAGTTTTGAAAATATCACTTCCATTTTATTAGAAATGACGATGTTCTAAACAAGTGTACAATTTCACTTTATTATGTCTTTGTTTTATCAAAAGGAAATATATTTTATTATTATTGTATCCCCTGTTTTACAGCTGTTATTGCTCTTTGTAAAAACCATAATATATTTAGGATTGATTTTATTTGTTAAACTATAAATCACTAAGCTCCTCTTCCTGTCATTGTAAGTGACAAAGTGGTGTAGGGATGACAAATGTTTGTCGGCCAAAACCTGTAAATGAGTTTAGAATCTCCTGTTCTATCGTCCTGAAGTCAATGGGGTTTTTTAAATGGGTTTTGGTTCAATGCCTGAAATAAGGTCTGTGGTTAACACAAGCTCAAGCTATTTTCACGTTTTATTCTATTATACAACATACTTCAGTAATAATTCTAATAATTCTTCAGTAATTTTTTAAGCTTAACGTAAAGTTTGGATGGCAGTGTTGACATCATGATTGTCCACAACCATTAAGCTTGTGTTATTTTGTGTAGCTGATAGTAGGTGAAATTTGGAAAGGGCATTACAGTTGACTCTAATATTCCTGGATTTGGAAAGCATTCTGAAATTTATTTCACTCCAGATCCACTCCTGGTTTTCCTAACACCGTGGGTCAACCTTGTTTAATAGATATAGCTGAAGACCATTACTGGTTTTTAATAAAAGTTTCATGTTATTTTTGTCAATATTTATAATTAATATTTGACATGACAGTACACTTTTTTCCTTTTTTTATGTTGATCCATGAGCAGATGACGAGCAGACCCAGACAAAATCAGTGTACTACCTGTACTGATTATGACACTGTGAAACTATTCTGAATTGATTTAAACCTAATAAAATGTCTTAATGGGAACTGAGAGTACAACAGTTTTAATGGTAGATGAAAGTATAATCAAGAAGTTAGCCTAAACTTAAATTATATATAATAAATAATCATGAATTTTAATAAGAAAACAAAAATTATATTTGAAAATATTTAAACATTAATAGCTATTTAATATATACATGTTACACATATATATATATAATATAATATATAACACATTATATATATATATATATATATATATATATATATATATATAATATTAAATATGTAAAATAATACATATTTAATAAAGAAACGTGTAGTGCATTACAAATAAACAGAATAAAACATTTTAAAAGTTAATTGCGACATTTTATCTCACAATTGCAAGTTTACATTTCTCAGAATTGCGTGATATGAAGTCGCAATTGCAAGTTATAAAGTCAGAATTACGTGATATAAAGTAGCAATTGTGTTATAAAGTCAGAATTGTGAGATAAAAAGTCGCAATTACCTTTTTTAGTTTTTATTCTTTATTCTGTGGCGGAAACAAGCTTCCATTTAATCTGCTAATAAGCAAGGGAAAAAAACTAACTTGGTTGCACAAAAACATAATTGCGTTTTTTCTTTCTGTGACCAATTTTTGTCCCAGTACTCAGAATCAGTGACACAAATAAGTCATTAGACGTCATTGACAGATATACAGCATTAATGGAAATAAGTTAATTTGCAAATATAAACTATTGACATGAGCTGAATGAACATCAGCTGAGAACAAGCTAGGCTTTGGCATCTGTAATACAATCTTGACAGATTCCTTTCGGGTATCAGGACATAATAATATAATAATAATGATTCATTACATTTATATAGCGCAATTCTCTGCACTCAAAGCGCTTTACATAGAAGGGAGAATCTCCTCAACCACCACCAATGTACAGCATCCACCTGGATGATGCGACGGCCATAGTGCGCCAGAATGCCCACCACACACCAGCTTATTGGTGGAGAGGAGACAGTGATGAATGGGGATGATTAGGAGGCCATGATGGGACAGAGGCCACTGGGCAAATTTGGCCAGGATGGCAGGGTTACACCCCTACTCGTTTTGAAAGACATCCTGGGGTTGTTGTGACCACAGAGAGTCAGGACATCGGTTTAACGTCTCATCCGAAGGACTTGGCTTTACAAAACGTACAGAGGCTATTTTGAAAAAGTAATAGCAACAAAAATATAACTTGTTGTGATCCAGACATCAAATCAAAACAGCAAATCCAAAGATACTACCCCAAATTGATTCAATGCAGAGAGAAAAATAGACAACCATACAGAGAGGGAAAGGGAGACTTTCAAGCCTTCCGAATTTTACTACATCAAAACCCTCAACACCGGAGTCGATCATTGCACTGCCATGCTCGCTGACTATCATTATGAATGGTCTTTGTTCTTTCAAACTGAAAGAGTCTTTGGAGACATGAATGTAATTTCATCCTCCGTTGTCAGGTCGGAAGCATATCTCTCCCCTGTGTTCCTCAATACAAAGGTCTTCCTCAGGACAGTCAATGAGAGATGCTTCAGCGCTACGCTGTGAGAATGCAACGGAATGACGGTAGACACAATATGTCAAGGGGCGAGTTCTATAAATGCGTTTCCTTCGAAATTTTTTTTTTTTTTGGTTTCAAGAAATTTGATGAAACTAAGTGCAGGCTTTTGTGTGCAGCCCTACAATCATTGCACGATAAGGCTGCAGGCCTCCAATAAGCTAATGGTCTAGAACAGTGCTCTCTAATTTAACCCTAATCTTTCAGAGTAACTGAGACAACACTTGCTTGACTGTGTAAAGGCTTATCAGAGCCACAATTTCACAAAGAGGGGCTGAACATATGCTGCCTTCAAATCACTCAGAATACTCGCATTTATGAGATGAGTGCACATAAGTGCCACCAGTTACCACTAGGCAACCTTTATTTTAGGGCTGCAACAACGAATCGATAAAATCGATAATAATCGATTATGAAAATCGTTGTCAACGAATGTCATTTGTCGATTAGTTGGTCTGCTCACGTCACGGGGAGCGTTTACTGATGACGTCACTTTCATGACAACACAGTCACACGCAAAATGGCAGAGAGTACAGATCAATTGGCGGCAGAAAAAAGTGTGCGCCCCAAGCCGGGGCTGTTTACACCTGGCCTTTTACACCTGCTTACACCTTCATGCGTTTTCTCAGATCGGATAGCTATCTGATTTATCAAAACGATTCCATTTACACCTGGTCACATAAATGTGTTTTCACAAAACGGATATAAATCCAATCTTCAGTTCCCGCGCTATATGCAGATTTAATGGAGTTCACGTCACCGAAAGCAACAGATATGAGCTGCATTTCTGTCGTCTTTTTTTTTCTCAACATTTCTCTTGAGACTTTTTTTTCTCAAACAATAATTTCAAAGATCTCTGAATGTGATGTGTTTCTTGTTCACATCAGATTTGCATTTCTTATTGATTTTGCACATGTGCAAAAAAGTCAGTTCAATAATTGTCTTCAATTTGCACAATGACTTAATGCACATGGCTTATTGGTCTAAACTGAAAAATTGTTTCTCATTAAAACTGTCAAACTCTTCACAACCTCTAAACATTCTTTCATCGAAAATTATCAAAATGGTTCATTCAGTTCTCAAAATCTGTTAGACGTTATATCCCATAAATAGTTAGGACATGGAATGTTTGCTAAATTGGAAAATGGCCTGTTGTTGTAATGAAATAGGAATCACAATCTTATCAATCAACCAATCAAGAGCAATATGAAGATATGAAAGAAGATGCATGTTAGAGAAAGACAGGTGAGTAATAGGGTGTGTAAAAATTAACAAGCAACTAAGAATTTTCCATTTACAAATTTCTGCAAAAATAAATGTACTGTATAAATGTCCAATTTCTTTTTGTGTATGGCAGTATTGACATTAGTCTAATTTTGCCTACTGTCTGGATCTATATCTAAAAACCTCAGTGTGATCCATAAGAGCATTCAGCTAGACAAAAGTGACATTCTAGTATAGTATAAAGCAGTTAGTGTCTAGCCTGACGTTGTCATACTCACTATTCTATTCAGAATGTGAGTCTGATACGGCTCCATTAGGGCTGTGATTATGGTGCGTGTTTCAACCGAACCAGGAAAGAAAATGCCTCTGCACTCAATTGGATAGACCTACAACCAATCAGAGTGACCATCGGGGCCAGCTGATAAACTCAACTTTTGCCAAATCCCGTAGGAAGGACGACAAAAACATCTTTCGCATCGACAAATGCCTTGATCGCGGTTTGTGGTTCTCTGTTCCTCTTTTAAAATGAATGTGTTGTCTACATCTTCCATAACAGAAGCGATGGCTGAATCTACACGTCTAAATTATCCAGCGGCAGCCATTCTTTGTTGTAAACGAGTTCAACCCAAGCGCTCTTTGCTGAAGTGGATGATCTGTCCATCACCGTATAAAGCCCGCCCTGACAAGTTGATTGGTCCGAACAGCTTTGTTTCGGGCATACTTGCTTCACAACGGATCAAGTCCAGATCGAAAGTTGTGGGCGGGGCTAAGTTCGGCTGGCATCCAGGCTAGTTAGTGTCAACAAAAAAGTTGAAAACGAACATGAAATTTGTATATAATATATTTCTTGTTATATTGTATATTTCAATGGTGAAAAGCATCTAAATATTTTGACCAGTGTGGCTCAAACGATGACAAAAACACTTTTGATTTTGGTGCCATTTGCCAACTTACTGACACAATAATTAGGTTATGAAGCATGAATTAAATGTTTTGGTTGAGTAATTACGTTTTGCAGACATGCAATAGAGTTCAGATGTTCAAGCAAACAGTTGTGACAATGAACTTATAGTTTAGAAAATGTTAAGACTGTTTCATAAAATGTGCCAAAGCGTTTGAGAAAAACTGTATGCCCATGCATTAAAAAATTTGGGGTATTTCTTGGTGGGACGGATGGATGGATGGATGGATGGATGGATCCCATTTTTTTAATTCCTGGCAACAAGCAAGACAGAGTGTGAAAGCACTTTCAGTAAAGAACTGTGGGTAATGCTAAAATCAGTCTGTCTAAATACTGAACTGAGTGGGCTAGGATTCTGACAGAGATCAGTAAGGTAATGGGCCACACTGAACCTGTCAACATAGGTAATCCATTACACTCCTCTCTGTTTCACTGACTGTGGAACAGTACACCATTACTTCAGCCACACGCCGGCTAGAAAACAACGGTCAGGACATAATGAGGCAGGGGCGAAATGCAGTGTGATGGAACTGCAGGTGGCAGTGATTTATTCTGCCATGAGGAAAATAACATACTGTTCAACCACTGTTGACCACGCTAGATAGCGTTGCTTAGCTGTATTACATGTATAAAAGTTTACATGGACAGTTCATAAAAAAAATATCTTTGTAACATTAAACACATCCTTGCTGAATAAAATGTTGTTTTTTTTTGTTATTGTTGTTTTATTAAATCTCACATTTTGAACCTTTTTTAACATTGATAATAATTAGAAATGTTTCTTGAGCACCAAGTCAGAATATCGGAATGATTTTTAAGGATCATATGACACTGAAGACTACCGTAATGGCTGCTGAAAATTCAGCTTTGCCATGACAGGAATAAATTACATTTTATAATATATTCAAAATAGAAAAGAGATTTAAATTGAAATGTTAATAATATTTCACAATATTACTGTTTTCACTGTATTATTTATCAAGTAAATGCAGCCTTGGTGTGAGCTTGAGACTTCTTTCAAAATTATGAAATATATAATCTTAATTGTTCCAAACTTTTGACTGATATATACAGTAGTGGCCAAAAGTGATGTCTGAAGGGGATATTTTGATATTTGTGGAAGTTTGATTAAGCTATCAAAATATGGAAAAATATATTTTTATGAGGGAAGAATAACACTAAACTTGGTTATGGCATTTATCTGACAAAACACACACACACACACACACAATCTTGTATTATGTTATTTTTAACATGAAAAAGTTCTAAAAAAAAAAATACTCACGCAGCTCGCATGTTCACAGTGACCATGACTGTCAGACTTTTAAAATAATACATTTTTGGATGAACAGTTCCTGAAAGGCCAGGGGTGTTTTACTGTCCATTAGGAGAGTGGCTGAAATCAATCATCTTTCATTATCTCTGGTGTGAGGTAATCAGGCAGTGTGTATTCTTAGAGAGGGGGACGTCATCTGCTACGCAAATGAACAAAAATAAATCTTTCCTCTGGCTCATGACTTATTCTCACTAATGTCTATTTGCCTTGTGATGAGTGACGCTTCTTGAGCTGACATCCTCTTTGAAGTAAAACTGTTTAGACTATATATGAATGAGGATAAATTATTAACGGGTTTTATCCACATTTGATAACAATTTCCTGTCATTCAAAAACACAAGATCGTATGAGTTACTGGCTCTGAGATGAGCAATTGTAATGTGGGGTAAAAAAAGGAATCAAATTAATTGAGTTTGCCACAAAAGAACGTTTATGGTCAAATGATTTACTTTCTGTGATCAATAGTGTAAAATAAGCAGGGTATGTGCACCAGTGTGTGTCCCTCAAACACAAGCTGAATTGATTCTTTCCTCGGCTTCAAACGGACTTCTTTTCCATAACAGTATTAAGCAAAGTAAACAGGTCACTAATGCAAATCTAAATTCCCCAAATAAAAAAAAAATGGGAAATCCCATCTTGGTAAACTAATGAAGGCGTGTAATCTCCAATCTCATCCGATTTTATTTTTTTGTAAATTTTTTGTTTCTTTTTTTTTTTTTTACTGATAACTGATGTAGTTACTACTCATCTAAGAGAGACATTATTAACCATTCCTACAAAAGACAATAAATCATGCTGATTCATTATATCTAGTCAAATGTTGCAGTACGCATGGAGAGAAAGACAGACTCTTTAATTTGTACACCCTTTTAAGCTCAAAAAACATGAGCATGGGTTTATGACTTATTATATTTGGATTTCACCCGGACAAACAACTGTGTAATAATGCATGCAAAGGATTTAAAGATGCTTCCAAGCACATTATCTGTAAATTAAAGCAATAGTTCACTTAAAAATAAAAAAATCTGTCATTATTTATTTACTCTCAGGCTGTCATTGATGCATAACACCATTAGCTCCACGTGTGTATGACATTTTGAAATGCAATATTTTCATGGTAATTTTTGGTAACACTCTACTGTTATTCTAGTTAATGCAACTAAAGGTAACAAATGGAACCATATTGTAAACTAAAGATAACAAATGGAACCTTATTGTAAAGTGTTACCAGATTTTCAGTATATATGGAATATAATGCAACTTGTACTGACATCTCTAATGACACTTTTAACTTTTAATCACCATTATATGGGGGGGGGGGGGGGGGGCGTAAACAATTGTAAAATTTTTCCATTTTGTGTTCCATGAAAAAAATACAGGTTACAGCACACAGGTTTGGAACGACATGAAAGAAATTCACCAACAAATGGAAATGCAGTCATTAGTTACTCACCCTGATGATGCTCCAAAAGCATAAGTCTGTTGATTCATCTTTGAAACACAAATAAAGATGTTTTAAATTAAACCTGATAGATTTCTAGCCCTCCATTCAAAGTCCATTCCACCGAAACTTTCACGATTCAATAAGAGATCCTAAAATAAAACGTATGAATTGAGCAGTTTAATCCGACTGCAATGTCGTCTGAAGAGACACAAACAAATAATATGATGAACAGATCTAATTTAGGCTTCTATTCAAATGTAAACAATGATCAGTGAACATTCATTGAGCACATCAGCAGATCAAGGTTGAGCAAGGTTGAGCAAGGTTGACTGTATTTGATGAGCTCTATGTCTGAGTGTTGATATGTGTTCATTTGTGTTTCAAAGATGAACAAAAGTCTTATGAGTTTGGAAGAACATGAAGGTGAGAAACTAGGCTATTTATTTATTTATTTATTTTGGGGGGGGGGTGGTGTACTACCCCTTGAAAGTGAGTAAATAATGACATTTTGGGGTGAACTATCTCTTGAAATGCATGTGAACAAGTACATGGAAGTATCTTTTATCTAATTTTGAGCTTGGGACCTGCAAGGGTAGCACAGACATGAAAAGAATCTATAAATATCAAGCTCAAATCTGACATAAAACCCACTGAACTAAGCTGGAAAGTATTTAGTCTGGAGAAATACATGTGGTCCTCAAGCCATGACAGAATTCAGCCCAAGAGCAAATGTAAAAGCCACTGAGGGTTCTGTCAGAGGTCGACCTCCATCAGAGGGTCAAAACCCTCTCACTTTTTCCCCTTCCAGGTTTTGCAAACCCCAGACGGGTCATTTCTTTCTAATGACAGGCTCACTGTATCCCACAAGCCCTCCGCGGTGCCACTGCCGCCTCCAGCCAGTGTTTAGACCAGGTGGCCGAGTTGAATTGGAGGGACGAACGTCCCTGAGTGTCTGATTACAGAGGCCCCATTTGATGAGGGTGCTCCAGCTAAATGAGCATTTATTATGGTTGCCTCAGAGCAGGATAAATCCTATTAGCCAATGTCTTTAATGAGACAGCCAGAGACAGTGAAACAATGATGGGTAGCCTAGCAATGAATCAACCCATGCAGAGCACGACGGTTGGGGAGGGTACACTGAGATATGCAGAATCACAAGCATGTAGGGCATACTGTAGCGAAAAAGCGATGGATGCTTGGCTTTTGGCCAAATTGGCATTTTCAAAATAGCCAATGTGAAGATGCGCACTAAGAACTGATGCTATATTGTGTGTAGTGATATTCTTGTCAGTGGAGGAAATGAGGATAGGTTTGGATTACCTCATTAACTCTTTCCCCGCCAATGATGGAATTTTATGTAATTTGTGAGACAATGCTTCCCTGCCATTGACGGAATTTTCCGGCTTTCCGTGTTTTCACTGTTATATGGTAGAAGGCATTATAGCGATGCACCTATCCACCGGCCAGGGACTGTAATCGGCCAATTTTCCACATGATGACTTTTTTTGATTGCGAGCTGGTCTGTTTTGTTGCCAGCGGCACAGGCAATAATGTCAGCTGTGCGTTCTCACTCTCTTCTTTCCTACAACGAAGTGACACACACCCGCCTCCTCTCACTCACTTGTCTCCTTCGCTCCAGTTAAATAGTGCTTGTATTGCGAATAGTTTTACTAATTCCCGCAGGTTTCGCGCTCACACCAAAAACGTGCACTACTGATCTATATAATTGGTGCGCACAACCCTTTAAAACAGCTTGTGAGTCGCAAGTACCAAACTTAGTAGCTTACTGCACTTAAACCCACAATTACACACAAAATTATGTCAAAATGCCAGTATTGGTGAGTATTCAGTTGAACACAGTCAGTTTTGGAACCTAGTTAGTTATGCAAGTATAATGCAAGTTGTGTATCAGTATATTGGATCCGTGCATGAGCTCTTAAAGTGACAGCAGTCTAATTTTGCTGCTGCTGTCTGTCATGTTACTAAAAAAAGACAAAGAAATTTACTCTCTGCTGTTGACTGAATAACTTTTGTATCTACTTGTAAGCATTAATCTGTATTTAATTTTTACAATGAAGACTATTGTTCATTTGATTACTTTAATTTATGTAGTATTTCTTACCTGAATATACTGTATACCCACCAGGAAAAACTTAAAGCCGTGTTTATTGCATATCTCTTTCTATTCTATTGCATTTATTTGTGCTGTTGTTTGAAATTTGTTACTTATTTTATTACTGTCTTTTTTATGAATGTTACGTGCTAGACTTTTCTTCCCTCCCCTTTTTTTGTTTATTGGTTGCTGCGTTTCTTCCCTCTGCTGCTGGTTTCTTCCTGTTTTCCCGCTCTCTGCTATCCTTGAGTTTTAGGTGCTGCTATTGGTCGGAGACAACCAATCATCGGCTGTGGTTCTGATATAAGGCACTCGGGAGGACGGACCAGGAGGAGCTTGGAGTGTTTGTTGGCTTGTGCTATTGTTGTTGCTGAGAAGTACTGACTTTGTGATGGCTCGCTTGCTTGTTTTCCTAGTAGGAGTGTGTTTGCTCACCGAGGATTGTCTTACCTGATCTCAAACTACGCCAGCCCGGAGAGAAGAGAAAAGGGAAGTATGTCACGTGACCTACATTGTACATACATGTAGAAGTACCATTGTTAGACACACTAGGGAAGGAGCGTGTGCAACTATATGTAATTTTTGTTTGGTTAGTTAGTGAAGTTTTAGTTATGGCGTTTTGGCGCTGAAGAATACTTTATTTTCTGTTTTGTTTTCAGTGAGTTTAGAGAGTGGGGATTAATAAATGAGTGTTTTGGTTTTGTTATTTTGTTTGTTTAGCACCGCTCATTTTCTTTTTCTCTGTGGCTTATCCTTAATATCATTTTATTATTATTATTATTTTTCCTAAGTTGTATATAGCTGTAAATAAGTTGATTTGTTTGTTTCCAATTATTCATTGTGTGTATTGAAAATAAAGCGAACCACCTGTTTGCAGTAACTTGCTGTCATTTATTCATTCGCCCACAATACTCCCCAGAGATCAAAACTGTAGGAAAGTGTTTAAACTTTATTATGTACGTCTTCCTTATATCTCTAACCATCCGTCTAACCAGACGTAACAATGAAAAAAAAAATCGGCAGGTCACACTTATCGGTATCGGCAGGTCACACTTACAAAAAAATCTGAATCAGTCAAGAAAATTTCAAGCTATGACACATCTTCTGAAAGAGAAAATCTCCAGATCAAAACACAAGAGAAGAAGGGGAACAAGCGATAGCATATGTAACCAGATGCATATGTAAAATAAAGCCATCATACACATTAAACAGGATATAAATCAAAGACTGCCTTAACGTTATCAAATGAAATGTCGACACAGGATGAGGTATAGGACTGTTGTGAAGTTTTGGAAGTGTTGATGGACACGATATACTTTATCTATGTTTTGATCATCATTCTGAATCTGATCGAGACGTAGTCTTTGACAAGAATGCGATTTTCTCAGCTTTTTGTTAAAAATGTTTTTTTATGAAACTCACCGACATTCAAGTGTTGATAAAACAAAATCGTCTGGGGGCCATGAAACTTTTGTGAAAATTATAAAAAAAAATGCTGGCACTGGCTAGTGACTTTTTTTTTAAAAGCTGGTGGCGAAAGAGTTAAATACACTAAATATAATGTACCTTATTACACTGCCCTCTAAAATGCTTGTTTCTTATAGGCCAGTTACGACATTCCGGAGTTATTTATAACCCGATAATCACCGTTGTCAATAGCAATGCTGTATAATGACCACTCTTATAGGTATCTTATAGGTATTTGGAACCAGCACTTCTTTCATGTCTTTCGTATAACACCGTGAACAGGCTCTCTCTCTCTCTCTCTCTCTCTCTCTCTCTCTCTCTCTCTCCCTCTCTCTCTCATTTTCCTAAAATGTGCCATCTTGCGCCTTCGTTATTGACTGTACAGGTCCTTCTAAAAAAATTAGCATATTGTGATAAAGTTAATTATTTTCCATAATGTAATGATACAACTTTTACTTTCATATATTTTAGATTCATTGCACACCAACTGAAATATTTCAGGTCTTTTATTGTTTTAATACTGATGATTTTGGCATACAGCTCATGAAAACCCCAAATTCCTATCTCAAAAAATTAGCATATCATGAAAAGGTTCTCTAAACGAGCTATTAACCTAATCATCTGAATCAACTAATTAACTCTAAACACCTGCAAAAGATTCCTGAGGCTTTTAAAAACTCCCAGCCTGTTTCATTACTCAAAACCGCAATCATGGGTAAGACTGCCGACCTGACTGCTGTCCAGAAGGCCATCATTGACACCCTCAAGCAAGAGGGTAAGACACAGAAATAAATTTCTGAACAAATAGGCTGTTCCCAGAGTGCTGTATCAAGGCACCTCAGTGGGAAGTCTGTGGGAAGGAAAAAGTGTGGCAAAAAACGCTGCACAACGAGAAGAGGTGACTGGACCCTGAGGACGATTGTGGAGAAGGACCGATTCCAGACCTTGGGGGACCTGCGGAAGCAGTGGACTGAGTCTGGAGTAGAAACATCCAGAGCCACCGTGCACAGGCGTGTGCAGGAAATGGGCCACAGGTGCCGCATTCCCCAGGTCAAGCCACTTTTGAACCAGAAACAGCGGCAGAAGCGCCTGACCTGGGCTACAGAGAAGCAGCACTGGACTGTTGCTCAGTGGTCCAAAGTACTTTTTTCGGATGAAAGCAAATTTTGCATGTCATTCGAAAATCAAGGTGCCAGAGTCTGGAGGAAGACTGGGGAGAAGGAAATGCCAAAATGCCTGAAGTCCAGTGTCAACTACCCACAGTCAGTGATGGTCTGGGGTGCCATGTCAGCTGCTGGTGTTGGTCCACTGTGTTTTATCAAGGGCAGGGTCAATGCAGCTAGCTATCAGGAGATTTTGGAGCACTTCATGCTTCCATCTGATTTCATTTTTCAGCACGACCTGGCACCTGCTCACAGTGCCAAAACCACTGGTAAATGGTTTACTGACCATGGTATTACTGTGCTCAATTGGCCTGCCAACTCTCCTGACCTGAACCCCATAGAGAATCTGTGGGATATTGTGAAGAGAAAGTTGAGAGACGCAAGACCCAACACTTAAGGCCGCTATCGAAGCATCCTGGGCCTCCATAAAACCTCAGCAGTGCCACAGGCTGATTGCCTCCATGCCACGCCGCATTGAAGCAGTCATTTCTGCAAAAGGATTCCTGACCAAGTATTGAGTGCATAACTGAACATAATTATTTGAAGGTTGACTTTTTTTGTATTAAAAACACTTATTTTATTGGTCGGATGAAATATGCAAATTTTTTGAGATAGGAATTTTGGGTTTTCATGAGCTGTATGCCAAAATCATCAGTATTAAAACAATAAAAGACCTGAAATATTTCAGTTGGTGTGCAATGAATCTAAAATATATGAAAGTTTAATTTTTATCATTACATTATGGAAAATAGTGAACTTTATCACAATATGCAAATTTTTTGAGAAGGACCTGTATGTACAAGAAAATAAAACTGGAGGACTTTAATATTAATAGTAGCTCTATGGTAATGTTGTTGAAGTGTTCATCTTGTTGCTAGCACAATTGCTTTGTACACTATAAGATAATAAAGAGGAAGATTTTAAAATATTATGCATTTCATGTCCTCAACTGATACGATACAACTGTAAATGATCTGTCTTCATTTGTCTAGGCTCAAAGCTGCTTGCTAAGAACTGTTTTTCTTCATGGAAGCTTTGCGTTTATTGAGCTAATAAAATATTTAAACTTGAATCAATATGTAGTGTATAATTATTTACTTGTGTGGCGAGCAGCTGTGTAATAAGCAGGAAAATGTACATCCAGATAGTTGTTATCGCAAAATATAAACCCCTTCAGGTTGATTCGAGACTTGATAACTCTTTCTGGGTTTATTTTGTGCTGTACCAGCTGGATGTACATTATCCCTAACATATTCTTGTCACTGGAGGATATGGGGATAAGGTTAGATTACCTCATTAAACACGTAGTATTTAATTTACTGTAAAACCCACCAGCACATGTCTACTTCTGTAAATATTTAAAAGGGGCAAACACGGCGTCATGGTAATAGACCCACTGGGTGACTCACAAGCTGTTGACCTAACCTGCGGCACAGAGACAGGCACCATCACAAATAACATGGGAGTTGAGAAACATGTGGTGGGGGTCAATAATTAATGAGGAAAGGAGGGGTAGACGCCATACATGCTCCAGAACAGGTTATCAGAAGACCAACATCACTTTATTGTGTTCACTTGGCATTTAGTGTTCCTGCAGTTCCACATCAGCTCCTTCTATATGGTCGAACTTTGTAATTCATCACTGGTGTCAGATCACACTGACATATGAACACTGAGAAGGGGACATTCCCCAGAGAGAAATTATATTGTTCAGAAGTTGTTATATATATATATATAGCTCACAAGATGCTCAGTTACATTAGGTTTCAAGACTCAGCTTTGTTTTTCTTTTAAAAAATATATTTCTGTTTGGATGTAAATAAAAAAATAAAACAATATGGATGCCATAGCTCATATCATTTGGTCTTGGGAGAATTTGATAAGAAATGTTTGAGTTCATATTGATATCAGATTTTGACATTATTGAGATTATCTTTTTGGTTTCTTCTCTTTTGAATGCTGGTCGATTATAATTCTGACATGATCTAGTTATGTCGAGGAACAACTTAAATTATATGTTTTGAATGTTCTCTTCATGTGGTAATACCTAAAGTGGTTTCTTTATAATTAAATCAACCAAACTACAGTAGGTTACACATACAGAAGTAATTTTTCAAGGGTCAAGTCAGGTTGAAATAGCTCCTTAAGGTAACAACTGCACATTTTCACCTTTTTTTACTGTAGACAGATCATTTGCATAAACACTAACAACACAATTTACCATTAGTTCCTTACAAAAATATAGCATGATGAACAAAACGCCACAGTTACAACTGTTACAACTGTAAAACTGGAATAAGTTAATAGCCATCACTGTCATTAAAATAAATTAAAATGAGAGTATTGTTTAAAAGCGATCTGATATTAATTTTATGATTTAACAATAACTCCATTAACTATAGTATTGTGTAGGCTATGTTTACGATAGTAAAATGACTGGATGCATGTCAAACTTTTCATGCGTTTGGATCTTATGTTTTAGACTGTGATCAATGTTTGAATAAGTCTGATCAATTTCTCTTTTACTTTCGTTAAATGAATTAAACGCGGGGGCAACAGATTGCGGGAATGTGCGGCGTAATAGGATGAGCAACATACGGTAATCCGGAATCCTGTAGACACATCCCTCTTGTCAGGCTGGGAAACTGTGTCAGTCACTGTATCAAAACCACTTGCCGGTTTTCATCAATAAATCTTCTAAATGCATTTGCTAGCACGTCAACGCGTCCTATGAGAAATTCCAAAATGTCCAGGCGCCGTTACGCGCCAAGAACCGAGATTCTATTCACATCACACGCAACCCGAGCCCCAAATGTGATTCAGTGCAGCCGACCCACAAACAAATAACCCCCTCTCTTATTTCTACTCACCTCTTCATCCAACGACTTGTCAACCATCAGAATAACAATCCCAAAATCGGGTCGCTTTGCGCGCGAAGTGTCACTAACTTTCCTTGACGCGCTACTGCGCAGCAATTGAAGAAGCGCAGAAAGTCTTACCGCGTGAGTTGTAAAGCCATGCAAATCCTCCTCAGACGGCTGGAGAGTATCAGAAACTCCTCAGTGCCGAACACATCCCGAGCAGTCGGGTTTAGGAGCTCTGCTGCCCTCTGTCTTTAATTCACTCCCGAGGAAAGCGAGGATTCCCACACAGATAGAAAATATCACGAAGTTGGGTGGCAATGCGATCTAGCCTCTGAGGTCTCATCCGCCTTAATGGCAGCCATCTATTTTGAGAGCTCAAATTGGTGAATATGCACCTGCCGTGGCGTGGGAGTAATCTTATTAGAGTGTGAAGAGCGCACAGCCACCCATATGAGAGGGAAAAAAACACAAATGATATCTCTTTAAGATCTCAAATGCTTCTACCAATGAGATTACACAGAGTCGTCATGCTTCTCAGATTGTTCTCCTGAGAAAAAGACGAGCTGTTAAACTGTGTTCACATTAAGCCTGTAATAAAAGTCAGACATCTCAATATAATCTCAAATATTCCCCATGAAATTCTCCAAAATGATCTGAGCTTTGCTATTAATATTATTTGTATACAGTAGCTATTCAAAATATTTTTCATTTGTGTCTCTTTACAATTTGGGTTGGGAACTTTTACACTATACTTTTTGGGCTGCTTTTAAGCCTATTATTATGGGTATATTTATATTTAATATTTATATTTTAGAGCTGTCGGGACGAATTTCGCGGGAAACAGCACACTTCTGTCATTAGTCTGTGTGTGTTTCCGTAAATAAAGAGTAGACTGCACGTATTTGATGTGGGTTATTTTTTTCACGCATATGGTGTGGTAGTAGCTTAAAGTTTTCTGAATCTTTTTCTTAGAAATGTACAGGGTGTAGCTTTAAGCATTAAAGCTATTAATGTTGGTAGTAATGTTGAATAATATTGATTACCACAATATATATAGATATATCGGCTGTGGTGAGGAATTTACAATGGAAGTGAATGGGGCCTTTTTAAAAGCAGATTGTGAGGCTAATTTTATTAAAGCAATTACAGACATGTCCCCACCACTTTTTGCCAGGGTCGACACTGTCGATATATCGCTGCACTAATATACCAAATGCAAATGAAACATATCCTGTTGACATTCACTTGTGTTAAAATAAGTGACAAACTGGAATGTGTTGTTTTTTTAAATGATGCTGAGTGTTTTTTGCCAATGTTATCAGTTGCGGAACGTTCTCCTTTGGCTCCTGCACAGTCTTCACGCAGACGAGCGGTTCAATCTATCGCCTAATTCCGCTGTGGAGACTCTCTATTCTATCTGTTTAAATCACAAAACAAAATGCATACAAACGTGCCCCTGCTCTTGATATACAATCATTGATGAACATCTTTGATCTGTATGAGGAAAAAAACAAACTATACAAGTGCGGATTAGAACTCGCAACCTCTGACACACTTACCAAAAGTTCTACCACCAAACCATTAGAATGCAGTTGCTAATTGTGGATATAAGTATTTATTATTCATTAATGTAAAGAATCTCTCGACTAACAATATATTGTAATATATTAGATGTTAGAATGAAACTGTTACATTAAACATGAGATGTGGATAAAACAAACTCAATGTACTATTGAAATTGATTTGTTATTTTGTTATTTATATTTTGTCTACAATTGTTATTGTACATTTCTGATATGGCATTTTATTAGCAAGTGGTTCATTAAAGAGTCTCTAAAATGAAGATCTATCTCTAAACGTTCATGCACTTGAATGAATCATTGTTGGGGGGAAACTGATGTCTAGATATGATCCAAGACAGTGTGAGGCTTTGGGAGGGGCTGCACTGGGGGTATAAATATAGCCCATGGGTTAAACTTAGGTTTGTATTTAGGCAGGGAATGCTATCAGTCCATCTGCTCGCTGAGTGGGATTACATTAAATCCTATTCAGCCCTAGTATTAAGAAAACCATCCACCAAGAGGCCTTCAAATAGTCTACGAAGGCGAAAGGGAATTGAAAAGCTGTATGAGGACAGCTCGAAAGATACAGGGAACTTTAAACAAGCATGCTTTAGGACACTCATGTTAATAGGATATGAGATCAGTCAAAATTGCATTGTGTCGGGAGAGACAGACCATAATACACTTAAGATTGAGCCATGAGTGACTGTGCTGTGATGCATCAGAGGCAGAATTATGAAAGATGATGTTCGTTTACAAAGTTTTTTTTTCATCAATAACAAAGATGATATGAAAAATTTACACTGTGAGGACAGTTAAAGATGTTAATTAAAACTTAGTGTTAATGAAAATATGACAAGAAAACAGCAAAAAACGCTTTTTGAAGAAAGAAATATAGGGAGTTTGGTTATCAAATAGTCTAATCAGTCAGTAATGTTGAGGATTGACCTGCTTGAGCTGAAGCTGAAAAGTCAATGAACTCCGGTGAATTACTGAAGCACTTCGCTAGTGGTTTAATTATCTCACCAAAAGCTTCTGTAAATCTGAGATTAATAATTGCATCGTCATAAACAGAATATTACGACGAATTCACAAACTGATGCAAATCAAAGGCAAACCTCCAAGGTTAGCAAATAAAAAAAATAAAAAAAAACAAGGGAAGAGGCTTTTTTTTGGAATAAGTGTCAGCGGGGGTGAGGTTTCAGTATCTTGAATAAAGTGTTTTTGTGGAGAAACAGCTTATCACTTAATAGATCAACATCCTATCTGCTACTCTTCAATGTGTTTGCTATTAAACTTTTGTTTTGGAATTATCCATGTTTGTAGTTTACACTGAAAAAAAATGCTATTTTATAAGAGAAGTCACAGGCAATTTTACAACAGGTAGGATTCCATTTACAGCACTTCACATTCATCTCTAAGATCCACAAACAGGAATTGACTGTCGTACAACTCTGACAGATATTCAATGACAGCTTATTACTTAATAAATAGCCGACCTATCTGCTAAGCTTCAACATGCTATTAAAGTCCCACTGAAGTGCTTTGAAACACGCAGCATTATTCAGTGTGTTGACGTAATTTCCACTCAAACAAGAAGACGGGGTGGGTCATATTGAACAGCCCCTCTCCTTTTTTTAGCCATTTTCAGTTTACTTTATATCACAGCTCAGCCAGAGTCGTTGAGCTCGGTAAAACTGTAGTTTCCTCCTAATCTCTAACTGTTTCTCTTCTGTTGCGCTTAAATTACAGCATTTCACAAGTTCACACTTACATACAATTAGAGGGAGCAAAGTTTAATGCATATTTGGCGTGCTG
The DNA here is from genome assembly GCA_026230005.1 of Gila orcuttii. Classification (NCBI taxonomy): domain Eukaryota; kingdom Metazoa; phylum Chordata; class Actinopteri; order Cypriniformes; family Leuciscidae; genus Gila; species Gila orcuttii. Next base: position 8,119,837 of record JAPDVR010000017.1, read on the forward strand.
TCCGGGGGGAGGGCTTCGAGCTCGGAGTTCGGCCCGAACCCAGAGTACCCCCCCCCCCCGTATGTAAATGGTTAGAACTAGAAGTGTGGAGAAGGGGTGGTGGAGGGATGCTGCTAAACTGTCAATGAATTGAGGTGAGACTGCTGAATATATATACACCTCTTATCGTTGATTGCTGAGTGCTCTCCACTCGTGTTAATTATCTGAGCGTGCTCCTCCCGAACTTTGTTAATAAAACATCATTTCACGAGTTCACACTTACATACAATTAGAGGGAGTAAAGTTTAATGCGTATTTGGCATGCTGTTCGGGGGGAGGGCTCCAAGCTCGCCCCAAAAGGCGAAAGAGCAGAGGACAGCCGCCGGACTAAAGACCCCCCCAAAGGAGTGCCGAGTTTGGCAGGCTGGCATCTCGAGAAGGGACCTGGTTGCTTGACCAGGAGGGCCCGTGATGGCGGCTCACCGCACCAGACTAACGGGCCCTGCTGGCCCGCGAAAGGGGAGCAGTTGTAATTTGGAAAGACCAGTCGGGAGAGCTTGCACCTTTCTTGATGGGAGCAGTTTGCGGCAGATCAGGAACGGCAGACTGAGGGTGTGGCTCGTGGTCGTTGGGCCTTACCCACCGATGGTGGAGTGACAATTACGATCTATGCTTACGGGAGAGTTCTTGCTGCATCCGCTGTGAGACCAATGCTCGCTGGACAGAAAGAGAAAACAGGAAAGAGGAACATGAGTACTCGACCAGGAGATTTTCTCACTGCGTCCGCTGTGAGACCAAATGCTCACTGGACGAAAGAGAAAATGTAAGTGCTCTACCGGGAAAGTTCTCGCTGTGTCCGCTGTGAGACCAATGCTCGCTGGACAGAAAGAGAAAACAGGAAAGAGGAACATGAGTACTTGGCTGGGAGATTTTCTCACTGCGTCCGCTGTGAGACCAAATGCTCGCTGGACATAAAAGAGAAAACGGGAAAAAGAAAAAACGTGAGTGTCTGACCGAGAGATTTCTCACTGCCTCCGCTGCGAGACCAAATTCTTGCTGGACGGAAGATAGAAACCTAAGTGCTCCACCTGAGAGTTCGCACTGCGTCTGCTGTGAGACAAAAGTTCGCTAGACGGAAAGAAAGAGAGACCCCAGGTGGACAACCCAGGGGTTTTTAATCAGTGAGGGTTTGGTGGGCTTTTTCAATGTGTTCCTGATATAGCTTTGGAAAGCATCTGAGGACCATCTCCCAAGAGTTTGGATCTGCTGATGGGAGAGGCCTTTTTGGGCTGCTGAAGTTGCTGCCCCGTTACCGAAAGAGTGTTTTAAAAAATCCTTCCTGGAATGCCTGACTGTTGGAGAACGGATCTGAGGTGTTTCTGGAACTAAAAGCGTGTCACGGGTTTATTGGATTCGTCTATGAATAGGGGTTCCAGGGGAGATTTAGCCTGAGAGCTTCTCCATTGCAGATATGCCAGAATGGACTGGTATGGTTGGATTGGCGATGATAGGTTAAAAATGTTGGTAAATTTTGGTTTGGTCGGTCTTACTTTGCTTAATCAGATATGAGATTGTTTCACCATCTAGTACTGATAAGTCTGAGATGGTGGGGTGGATTTTTGAGTCGAATTTGTAAGTGATAGCGAGTTCCGAACATCTAAGAAAACCAAAAAAGGCTAGGATAAATATAGCATTGAGTGTGCGTAGGATTGGAGGGTCCTGGGAGAAACTGCTTGGAGGATAATGTCAAGCGATGCTTCGAGGAGGGGTTTTACCGGGTGGTTACAGGAATATCAGTTCTGAATAGCGAGGTACTGGAGTTTGGAATTGATCCGCCTCTGGAGCCAGCGTCCTGAATTTCTGAAACAGAAAACGAGACAGGGAGTCAGCGATTTGGTTTTCTGACCCTGGGACGTGTTTAGCAATTATGATGAATTGGTCGCAAGCTGAAATCCAGATGAGAAGCCTTAGGAGTGGCATCAGAGCAGGTGAATGGGAACGGCCTTTGTTAATGCAATGCACTGTTGCGTCGTTTTCGCAATGCACTAAAATGCTAGCGGCCCATTCTTTCCCCCACAGAAAAGCTGCTACTATGAGAGGGTAAAGCTTGAATAGCGCTGTGGATTGTGATATGTCCTGGAGCTGCGGTGGCCATAGAGACGTGAACCAACGACCTTGATTAAATCCCCTGAAACCGATTGAGAGGGCGGCATCGGTGAACAGTTGGATATCGATGGGGGACAAAACGAGATTGTTATAGAAAAAGGATAGGCCATTCCACTGGTTTAGGAATGTTAACCATAACCTGAGTTTGTAGCGACATGCTTGAGTTATGTAAATGAGGTCCTCTAGCGGATGAAGGACGCGAGTGAGGGGAGATTCGATATGAAGGGGCGGCCCAGTGGAATGATGCGCATTGCGAAGTGTAAATGGCCGATCAGGGATAGGAGTTTGTGTTTTGAACAATTCGATTTTTTCAAGGAGAGTAGATGAGACGAGAATTATTCAGTCGATTTTCTCTTTGGGCAGGGATGCTTGGAATTTGACTGAATCCAAATTAATTCCAAGGAACTCGATGGATGTTGCAGGGCCGAGCTCATTCCAAGCTCAGAAAAAACGTTTTGGACTGTGAGGATGTGCTCGGCTGGGATGGCATTGGGAGGAGAGATTTTTAAAAAATCGTCTAGCATGTGAATGAGGTGGGGAATAGTGTAGTTGTTCGGCAAAATCAAGCAAACGGCTTCTGATAGCATGTCGAATATTTTAAGGCTGCTTTTGCATCCGAAAGTTAAACGCACTGCGAAATAGTATTTCCCGAGCCAGCAAACTCTGAATAAGTGCCAGGAATCTGGATGGATAGGCATTACTTTGAAAGCAGATGTAATTTCAATTTTGGCAAGCCAATCGCCCCGACCTGCGATTTTGATCATGTCGATTGCCTGATCCATGTCGTGGTATTTAAGTGAAAATTCGTCGAGAGGTATCAAGCTGTTTATGCTTGGGAACGAGGAATTGTGCGGGGCTGACAGGTCGATTATTAGGCGTTTTTTACCCGAGATTTTTCTTGTAGCCACTCCAATGGGGCTAATACGAATCAGGTTAAATGGGGGATTCTCAAACGGGCCGATCATGAAGCCTGACTCGACTTCTTTTTTTATCAGGTTGTCTACAACTTCAGGTTCTATGAGGGTGGATTGAAGATTATTACATATGATGTTTTGGGAGAGCGGGCATTCTAGGCCGGGTTTAAAGCCGTTTTTTAGGCCTGACAGCAGATAATGAGTAAATTCAGTGTCCGGGTGATGAGCTAGTTCAAAGTACATGTGCAAAATATTTACGGGAGTCACCAAGTAATTTTGTTATTTTTTATTCACAGATTTGTACACTGGACAAACAATGCGGGCATGGGTGCCGCCACAGAAGCTACACATGTGCATGAACCGGCAGCGCCCTCTGTTACATTTACCAGAGGATATTGTTATATTGTTGAATTAAATATAGATGCCATTTTAGTCAAGGGTAAAATTTACTAAAACTACTGAATACGACGAAGAAGTATGATTTATGAAAATGATAAAATCACAAAAAAGACAAGAACTACACTCTTGGATTAATGAGGGTTCTTAATCTTTAAAGAACCCTTTATGCCAAAAAGGAGAAATGTCTTCAATGACTAATGGGTTATTTAAAAAAAAAAAAAAATTGTGATTAAGTATGTTCATGTTTATGAATTAAACCTAAACTCATACAATTATCCCATAATGAGAAAAAACGTAATTTGAAGCGCCTGACAAAACCCTTTATAGTTATATATATATTTTTTTTCTTTTACGACTGTATGACTAAAATCAAACAAAAAAAAATCTATTAAAATCTACACTGTGAGTTGTTTGTTTAGGCGTTACACAAACGAGAGCAGATGTTCAGCGCTTTCACAATCTGAAAATGCGTGTTTCATTAGGCGTAATAGGTGATTTACAATACACATCTGTTCATTAAGTGATGCGTTTCCTTTTTTTCCAGTGCTCATGATCTGAATACCACCTCTTGACCATAAAAATAAGCTTCCAGATATTTGAGGGCTACTGTTTGTTGCCAGGTGCTCAGATGCGCCTTTAAAAACCCAAGCCCGAAGAGCTTGCAATACCACTCGATATGCATATTTGTCAAAGAGAAGCATTCAAATGCGTAGTCTATAGCGCAATGACTGCTACAAAGAGGCCACTCTTGTAGAAAGATGGATGGGTTCATGTACAGCACCAATACAAGAAAAAAACCATTGCAATTACACACTGCCATGAATAAAGCTTTTAGATGCTAAATAGCCTAGCAGCAGACATAGTGCAGCCCTTGAAGTTCACTTGAAGTGTTTGACATGCTGGGTGTGACGTTATTGCATTCAAAGATGACTTATCCTGTGAGTCTGAAAGCTTTTTGTTGTGCTTATAACAATATCTATTCTCTAGCATTACCAACCCGCTATTTTCTTCACAGCCTCGTAGAGAGACTCTTCCCCAGAGAGACTCGTAAAACCAAACTGCCAATAAGGTCTTGGCAGTCTGGTGCCAGAAAACACTATTGAAAACATTTTGTACTGGGGTTTATTCAAATTACAAAGCCTCGATAACATTCAGAGCTCCACTGCTGCATGTCATGGGTAAAGAATAACTAATTCAAAAGGCGATATGTGCATTAAGGTACTTGTAGGTCATTTTACAGCTTTTTAAAGGCCTATTGCTTGACATGCTTTCCTAGCACATGCAATCAGAAAGCTTTTTGTTGAAATTAGTAGCAGCGGTTCACACTAATGAATGAAAGCGTATGTGTGCTGCTCAATACTAGTGGCGTGGCATTATAGAAAAAAAAAAATAAGACTTCAAATGAAATCAGGTCTTACATCAGGCTAGCTTGGATTAAATTGTTCATTTCTTTTGCCTAACACAACACAAGAGTGGATTAGTACTGATCTCTCATTACTTCAAACTGTAACAATATATCCATCTTTGTTTGCCTAATTACTTTAGGGATCTATATGTAGCTTAATTTAATTTGGACATGTGCACAACCTGTGCAATTCTCCACTAATTTTCCCCTCCTCTTCCTAAAATAAGTAAGATGAGAGGAAAAATGTGATAAAATCATAGGTTGAGATAGTTTCACTTGATATGTATTACACATATCAACATACAAGTGGTAGTTTCAGAAATGAATATGTTAATTAGCGAACTAGTTCTACACTCAGGAAAAAAGGTACAAAAGCTATCAATTTGTTCAATTTCTGTTATAAATAAGAGAGGCTACTCTCTGTAAATGTAAACAATAAACACTAATGCTGGCCATGTTAGTTTGAAAATAAAGAAAATTTAGCCACAATCCATTGTGCTGGGCAGGCAATGATAGAGCCGTTTTCTCCTTGCGCTGTCCGTGGTGCTGAAAACAATCTCTCTGCAGTGGAGTTGGGTAATAGAAAGAAGCTGACATTTTTCAGATGGGCTTTGAGGAGAGTCTTGGTTTCCGCAGGCCCAGGTTTTAAAAATGAGCAGTGCTTCTAGTTTTTTTCCTCACATTTGTTGGACAGGAATCTGTCGAAAAACATAGGATGGCCTTTGTCTTCATGGATGAAAAAAATCACTGTATTTTGTGGACTTTTTTTTTTTAATTCAGTTTCGTAAAGAAGAAACTACATTGTTCTGCGGCATACATGAAAAAAAAAATCTACATCAATCACCATTGGTCTGTTGATGGGCTTATGTGTGCTTTTACCTGAAAAAAAATAATAATAATTTGTTCAATATTTCATTTGTTTATTTTATAACCTAACATATCAGCTCAAGAAGATGCCTTCTTTATTTTCAATTTCAAAATATAGTTTTTCAAAAGTAGATGGCATTGGCTTTCAGACTCCGTTCATGTCATTTTCTTCAGCATCTAAGACGTGTCCTTACAATTTAATTGGATCTCTAATATCCCTGAAACTGTCAGGATACAGGCAAGGAGACAGAGGTAAGTGAATCCAAACACAGCTTTATTAAATGTGACACAAGTGCAAGGGTGAGTATTCTCAGATTGCAGGTGCAGATACGAGGTGGATCACTATGTGCGGGGCAGATTACAGGTGAGCAGATCCTCTTCAGGTTACTTTATGTCAAGCGGTTGCAGATCGTTCATACGTGTCTTTTCTCTTTCAGATGTCGTCGTGGGAGAGATAACTCAGCGTGAACACCGGGACTCAGGAAGATCCAGGATTTAAGGGGACAGGGATCCAGATGGGGTTTCAGGAAGCAAGGACTCGGACAGGATGTCTGGAGGCAGTGGAACAGGAATGCAGAGGTTAGTAATTCACAGGTGAGTATACTTTACTTGGCTGGAACTGGACTTCTTTAGAGGCTTTGTAGGACAACGGGAAATGGTCTGTTCCTGTTGGAGGCTTGACGGTGAGTGAGGCTGTGGTGAGTGTTTTTATGCAGGGGTTGATGAGGCTTACTGATTGTGAACAGGTGCAGGTGATTAATATTCTGGGGAGAGTGATCGCTGTGTGGTGAAGGATGTGGTGACTGATTGGTTCCTGACATTACCCCCCCTCCAGGGTCCGCGCCAGCGGACCTTGGACCCCGACGTCGTGGTGGTCTACCTCTTGGCCGTGGTGCAGGTTTGTCTGGATATTGAGCGTGAAACTCTCGGAGCAGATTGGGATCAAGGACGTCGTTCCGGGGTACCCAACATATTTCCTCTGGTCCATACCCCTCCCAATCTATGAGATATTCAATCTGACCACCTCGACGTCGGGAGTCCAAAATCTCATTAATCAAATAGATGGGCTCTGGTTCAATAGGTGGTATCGGGGGGTTATCCTCAGGGACCGGTTCTGTGGCTGAGTGGGGTACAGGTGGGTGGTGAGGTTTCAGGAGGGAGACGTGAAACGTGGGATGGATCCGATGTTCTGGAGGTAGGCGAAGTTGATAAGTGACTGGGTTTACTTGTCTTACGATGGGGAACGGTCCGATGTATCTGGGGTTGAGTTTGCGGCAAGGTTGGCGTAGACGGATGTCTTTAGTGGAGAGCCAGACTAACTGTCCGGGTTGGTATTCGGGAGTTTGACGGCGGTGAGCATCTGCAAAATGTCGTTGGCGATTTACTGCTTGCTGAAGATGATGATGAGTTTGGTTCCACACTCCCTCGCTCTTGAAACCCCTTATTTACTGCTGGTACTTCTGAAGGTTCGCCGGACCATGGAAACAGTGGGGGTTGATAACCCAGCATACACTGGAAAGGAGTCAGTTAAGTGGATGACTGTCTGAGGGAGTTTTGTGCGTACTCTGCCCAAATGAGGTAACGACTCCAGATGTTTTGGTTGGAGTGGCAGAAGGTACGCAGGAATTGCCCTACATCTTGGATTTTACGTTCGGTTTGGCCATTTGTTTGTGGATGGTATCCTGATGACAAGCTTACGGTCACGTTCATGAGGGTGAAAAAGGCTCGCCAAACTCGGGAGATAAATTGGGGTCCCCTGTCAGACACGATGTCCTCTGGGATGCCGTAGTTCCGGAAGACGTGCTCCATCAGAAGTTCAGCAGTGACAAAAGCCGTGGGGAGCCCTTTCAGAGGAATCAGCCTACATGCCTTGGAGAACCGATCAATGGCTACGAGGATACAGGTGTTACCGTCGGAGGCAGGCAGGTCCGTGACGAAATCCACTCCAATGTGGGACCAAGGTCTATGTGGAACTGGAAGCGGGACGAGTTTACCCACAGGGAGATTTCTGGGAACCTTGGACATGGCACAGGGGATACAACCTTGTATGAATGTCGTGATGTCATGCTGCATATTGGGCCACCAGTACTTGACTTGGAGAGTAGTGAACGTTTTATTTATTCCGGGATGACCTGTGCCTACGGAGGAGTGAGCTGAAGCAATGAGAGAGTTGCGGAAGTCCTCTGGGACGTAAATCTTCTCGGGGGGACACCCTGGGATTCGAGGTTGTTGTCGTGACAGTTTCAATAATTGCTTGTTGATCTCCCACTGGATGGGATTGACAAACAACTTTTTGGGCAAAATGGTCTCGGGTTCCTCCTTAGGGATTTCTGGGGCATGGATGCGAGAGAGGGCATCCGCTCTAGTATTCTTGGAGCCTGGACGATAAGAAATCTTGAAATGGAACCGGGTGAAGAACAACGCCCATCGCGCCTGACGTGGATTCAGTCTTTTCGCATCTCTTAAGTACTGGAGGTTCTTATGATCCGTAAGTACCAAGAATGGATGCTTCGCCCCCTCTAACCAATGCCTCCATTCCTCCAAGGCAAGTTTCACAGCTAAAAGCTCTCGGTTCCCAATGTCGTAGTTGATTTCCGCTGTGGATAATTTCTTGGAAAAGAATGCGCAAGGTACGGTCTTGGAGGATGAGCCTGAGTACTGGGACAGAATCCCTCCTACCCCGGTAGTGGAGGCATCTACTTCCACCACAAATACCTTCTCTGGATCTGGATGGTGGAGCAAGGGTGCAGTGGTGAAAGCGGCCTTGAGGGCGTTAAAGCCACGCTCAGCTTCTGGGGTCCAAAGCAACACTTTCAGTTTCCCCTTTAACAGGGAGGTAAGAGGAGCAGTCAAGAAACTGTACTGGTGTATGAACCGTCGGTAAAAATTAGCAAAGCCAAGGAACCTCTGGAGCTCTTTCACCGACTGTGGGGTTGGCCAGGACATGATGGTTTCGGTCTTCCGTTTGTCCATCTCCACACCTCTTTCACTGAGTTGGTATCCCAGGAATTCGACATGGGTCTGGTGAAACGTGCACTTCTCTGCCTTAAGAAAGAGGGTGAATTCCCTGAGTCATTGGAGTACCAGGGCCACATGATGTTGATGTTCAACAGGGTTCTTGGAATAAATCAGAATATCATCAATATACACCAACACAAATTTCCCCAGGTAGTCTCGGAGTACATCGTCCATGAAGCTCTGGAACACGGAAGGAGCGTTTACTAACCCATACGGCATGACCAAGTATTCATAGTGCCCTGCAGGCGTGATGAAAGCTGTTTTCCACTCATCCCCTTCTTTAATTCTGATCAGATTGTAGGAATTTCTCAGATACAACTTGGTGAAGATCCTGGCTTCTCGGAGCTGTTCGAGGGCTGTTGGGATGAGAGGCAGCGGGTAACTGAATTTGACGGTGATTTGATTCAGGGCTCTGTAATCAATGCAAGGTCTTAATCCTCCATCCTTCTTGGCAACAAAAAAGAAACTAGTGGCAGCAGGGGATGTAGAGGGACGAATGTACCCCTGTTGTAATGCTTCCTCGATGTACTTCCGCATAGATTCTTGTTCAGGAATGGAGAGTGAGTAAATCTTACCCTTGGGAATCGAGGCATTGGGGACCAGGTCAATGGCACAATCCCAGGGTCTATGAGGTGGCAGGTTGGAGGCAGTAACCGGGTTGAATATGTCAGAGAACGAGGAATAGCAAGAGGGAATGTTTGTAGACAGATTCTCCGTGGGGCTCTCGATGGAGGTGGAACTCACAGTGAGCATTTTCTCGGGTTCTGCAGCTGGTGGAGCAGAATGTGCGCATTGCTTAAGCGGACAATGACATCCCCAACTGGTTATCTTACCGGACTGCCAATTTATGGTAGGTTGGTGACGAATTAACCATGGACGGCCGAGAATGATGTCTGCTTGGCTATTCTGAAGAATGAAAGGTTCGAACATTTCGTGGTGAAGATTTTCAATACACAGTTGGATGGGTGTGATTTGCGAAGTAACATACCCCTTGTTAATGGGTTCGCCGGTCACTGCATGAATGGAATATGGCTTTGGGATGTCGACCTTTCTGAGGATAAGTTTCTTGCAGAGTTGCCCTGATATGAAGTTCCCCGCTGATCCGGAATCGACAATGGCTGCTACAGATACATGGAAAGTTCGAATTTTCAGGATTACTGGAATTGTGAGTGGTGTCGATACGGCGTGGTGAGCCAGAACGGAGCTTACCGTCATCTGAGGTGGCCGAATGGGGCATGCAAGTCGAAAATGACCCTTCACACCACAGTACAGACATAACTTCATTTCTCTGCGACGAGAGCGTTCAGCCTGGGTGAGCCGGTGAGTATCAACTTGCATTTCTTCTGGGGCTTTTTCAGACTCACGATTCGTGAGGACGTGAGGGGATGTGGCGTGAGAAACTCGAGTATCTCGATAGCAGCTCTGGGACCGTTGATGAATACGGAGAGTTTGCTGTATGAATTTTTCGAGCCCCAGGTTGTCATCGTAGATTGCCATTTGGAGACGAAGTGCAGGATTGAGACCGCCGCGATAAAAAGCCAGGAGAGCCGTTTCGTTCCAACCACTCACTGAAGCTAGAGTTCGGAATTCAATGGAATACTCTGAAATGGATCTCTTATCCTGTCGAAGATGCATTAGCTTATCACTGATGGTGGAATCACTGACTGGTTGGCCGAAAACCTCCTTGAAATGGTAAATGAAATTTTGTAGTGACCTGGTAACCTCAGTCTCTTGTACCCACAGCGATCCGGCCCATCTTAATGCTGTTCCAGATAACTGCTGAATGATGAAAGAGATTCGTGAACGGTCTGTGGGAAACAGATGAGGCTGCTGTTCAAAGGTGAGCGAACACTGCAACAGGAAGCCATTGCAATCTTCCGCCCGACCGGAGAAGGGCGCTGGTCGGGACGTGGGGCTAGCAATGCATACCATCGTGGAAGTGAGGTTCGCGGAAGTGGAGGTGGGCTGTGGAAGCGAACTCGCCGCATCGGTTGCTGGTTGCCCTGGAATGGCTGCGGTTGGCGTTGTGTTGGATCCATAGCGGTAGTTGGTTAAGCCTTCTGTCAGGATACAGGCAAGGAGACAGAGGTAAGTGAATCCAAACACAGCTTTATTAAATGTGACACAAGTGCAAGGGTGAGTATTCTCAGAGTGCAGGTGCAGATACGAGGTGGATCACTATGTGCGGGGCAGATTACAGGTGAGCAGATCCTCTTCAGGTTACTTTATGTCAAGCGGTTGCAGATCTTTCATACGTGTCTTTTCTCTTTCAGATGTCGTCGTGGGAGAGAAAACTCAGCGTGAACACTGGGACTCAGGAAGATCCAGGATTTAAGGGGACAGGGATCCAGATGGGGTTTCAGGAAGCAAGGACTCGGACAGGATGTCTGGAGGCAGTGGAACAGGAATGCAGAGATTAGTAATTCACAGGTGAGTATACTTTACTTGGCTGGAACTGGACTTCTTTAGAGGCTTTGTAGGACAACGGGAAATGGTCTGTTCCTGTTGGAGGCTATACGGTGAGTGAGGCTGTGGTGAGTGTTTTTATGCAGGGGTTGATGAGGCTTACTAATTGTGAACAGGTGCAGGTGATTAATATTCTGGGGAGAGTGATCGCTGTGTGGTGAAGGATGTGGTGTCTGATTGGTTCCTGACAGAAACAAGGACCAATGAGACTTCTGAAATGTGACATATGAGACTCCAAAGCCGAAGAACGAAGCTAACAGACTTAAGTGTGTTAAATGTGTTTAATTTGAAAACAATTAAAGCGAGAAGAGACAAAACACACACACAAAACCCTATCATACTCATACATATATATAACTATGATCTTATTATTTTGAAATATTTTTTTATCAAAGGCTCCTGCGGTTTCCACAAAAAATATGAAGCAGCACAACTGTTTTCAACATTTCTGTCAGGTCCATTAAGTCAAATGATTTAGGAATTTTTTATTGAATAAATTGCAATTCAAGTTGATAAATTCTGAATACATTTTTTTGGCGGTATGGCTCTGTTCAGGGAGTCCTTTGACCTTTCATGAGCAGCAGCATTAGGGAACGCTCACACAGTTTAGTACTGGGAGAGCTGAACTATTCCCCCCAAACAAACCACACCTGGCAATCCTCTTGTGAATAAAAACAAGAGGATGGAATTAGACAATTAAAATGCTTAGAATCTATGAATAAATTACGAATTAGTTGGCAATATGTTTCTGTTCAGATGAGTCTCCTGACCATTCATGAGCACCATGAATTTAGCAGAGAGTCAGGGGACAGTCGCAGCATTAGGGGATGCTCACATGAATTATGATTAAGAGAGCTGAACTATTCCCCCCAAACAGACCATAACAGCAACGAAAGGATGAAATTAAGCAGCTGGTAAGCGTATCCTGGGGCAATTGTCTCTAGCAGAAGAAACACGAGTAAGGTTAATTAGATGAGGCACAATTGTTTATTTAGCAAACCAATCAGGAACCTGAGCTCATGGCCTCCTGAACACCAAGAATAGCCTGAACGTCAGGATGAAGGTACCGTTCATAAGCAGCAGAAGACCACCGCCCCATGGCTTTAAGGGTTAAAACCAGAGCAGATGCCGCCGCTGTAGTTGCTGCACCAATGCGTAGAGAATGAGCTGTATAACGGTCCGGAGGCAGTCCGCAGAATTGGCAGAGGAGGCGTAGGTGAGAAGCAAACCAGGCTCTAGACATTGGTTTCCCCGCCTGCGTGACAAACAGCGGCTTCTGCGGACCAGTACTAGGACGGCAACTCAAATAGGTCAGCATGGAAATCAGAGGACAAAAGACTCAGAGATACGATTACATCTTCACCATTCCCAGCTGTTTAGGAGTGTTTTAGAAACAATGACTACGTTTACATGCAGCCAATTTTCGGGTTATGGTCGGGTTACGGTCACTATTCGGGTTTCTGAAACATTAGGAATAACCCGTTTACATGCGTGAGCAGAGAGAGTTACTCCTGTATACATGGAATTGGAATATCCCGATGTAAACGGCGACGCACGGTTAGCGTCTGGACGTACGGACAACCTTAAGACGCAATATGCGTCATTTTCGATTCTTCTTCCTGTATCCAAAGACAACAACAACAGCAGCAGCACGCGGATAATGAATAGTTCGGGGCAGATAGCGATCGCCTTTGTTTGCACTTTGGTGCTGGTACTGACCTCGCTCCAAATGTATGCTGTGCTGCGTCTCGCCATGTTTACTTCCGGTATACTGCACGCGGGTTTTTGTATGCGCCGAAAAGTTCCTCTACTCAAAAGACCAAGATTCCTTGCGAATAGAACATGCGCAGAACACAAATCATTATGGGGATATGCCGATACGCGTTTACATGACCAAAAATTCGGGTTAGAAAAGGGATAGCCCAGGTATCATATCCCGGTTTTTAAAATCCGGGATATGAGCATATTCGGGTTTTTGCCGGTGTTTACATGGCTGTGCGTGACCGGGTTATTGCTAATTATTGGCTGCATGTAAACGTAGTCAATGTGAAATGATGATCATTAATTGAAACATCAGAAATTGTCAGATTGTGATTTGGGTCAAGGGAACATGTACGTGAAGAAATTTCACCACCCCTTAGAAAACCAAAAAAAGCTGTGAGGATGACAGTCTCTATCAACTGATCGGTGTAAGGCCCAAAACACCCATTCCGTAATTGAGATATGATTTGTTTAACAAAAGGTAAAGTAAAGGGGAGACATTTATCATTGCCTCGTGGTGACTGTCTTTTGAGGCCGATCAGCAAAAGGCGAATGTATGGATTTTCCAAAATACTGGAGGCAGATGGATCCAGGCAGTGCAGATAGAATTGGATGCCAGCGACCGTACTTTTGATGGAAGAAGGCTGCAGTTTTCGATCCTCAAAGCAGTGGAATAATATACTAATATACACTAATATATGATACATTGACAGGCAGAGCAGCTACAGATAAAGAAGCACAAAAGGTGATGAAATAAGACCATGCCGAGTCATACGATTTTAATGTAGAACTAGACCCCCCCCCCCGCACTACGCAGCAGAGTGCACATACATTTGGAGAGGGTTATTCAATCTAGAATGATATGGCTGAAAGGAGGGAATTCCAGGCTCGATTGGGCTGCAGCTGTACACAGGAGATGAAATTTCTGAAAATTACATCGAGACAAAGAATCGGCCACTTGATTATTTAAACCAGGGATATGCTCTGCGCGAAAATGATAATTCCCCAAAATTTACAGCCATGTAAGATGTCTCAAGAACCTATTGATGAATGGGACAGATGAGCGCCTCTTATTAACGATATTAACAGTAGCTTCGTTGTCGCAAAAAAAAACAGAATTTGCTTCCTCTAATAGGGCTTTCGAAGAATCACCGGCAGATAAGGAACGCAATTCTTCCGGCCAGGCACATGCAAACCATTCGTTTTTGAAAACCCCCCCAAACCATACAGAAGGCACGGCATCCGTATACAGATTAAGAGCTAAAGACGATTCTGTGAAATTATTAAGAAAAAAGGAAATGCCATTCCACTTATCTAAGAGCAGAGACCAAAATTTTAGCTCAGATCTACATCCTGCATCCAAGGTAACAACATCAGTGAGAGCTTTTTCAGATTTAGAAAGGTCAAGAAGCCTGGAAATAAATTACCTGCCTTGAGGAATTACCCTCATCACAAAATTAAGGTGGCCCAAAAGAGAGAGCAAGTTTTTGTTGAAACCTGAGCGACTTTCATAATTTGTCTTATGCAGGATATTTTTTCGAGGGCAGCGAAGCTTGCATACGGTTGGAATCAAGAATAATGCCCAAAAATTCAATAACTTTAACGGGACCTACGGTCTTTTCCTCCGCGAGAGGAACGCCCAAATCGAAAAAAGTGCGTTTAAGAGCCGAGATTGAAAAATCTGATTTTGCGGATGGAAAATCCACCAGGAGAAAATCATCCAAAAGATGAAGGACGAATGATAACCTATTGTTATTAAGAATAATTCAGCACAAAGCCTCGGACTAGGTATCGAATATTTTATGAATACTACGACAGCCAATACATTTTTCCCTCCATTGAACGCCAAACAAATGCCACTGTGAAGGATGCAATGGCATTACTTTAAAAACATCAGAAATATATGCCTTTGCAAGCCAAGCTCCACGTCCTGCCCTTTTAATGAAGTTGATAGCGTCATCGACAGTGCTATAAAACAGGGAAAAAGGGGGTAAAGGAATAAGGCTATTGACGCTGTCAGCCAAACCATTGTGGGAAGCGGAGAGGTCGATCATTAAACGTTTTTTACCCAAATATTTACGAGTCACAGTCTTCGTCTGCACCAATCTGTCTTAGTCTGCACTACACTCCCCAGAATCCTCCTTGTCTCCACACCTGAACTCACTTCCTCACTTATCAGCCCGTTCATCGTTATCATCATCCGTGTCACCTGTCTTCACCTTGTTATGCTTGATTTGTGCTTGTATTTAGTTTGCTTGTGTTCAGTCTGTCTTTGTCGGTTCTTGTCTATGTTACGAGTTGTTATCACCAGAGTGTTTATCGTCTGCCTGTTTGTACCCTGTGGGTTTATTTTTTGTAAGTAAAGTTTATTGTTATTGGAAATTCGACTTCTTGTCTTCCTCTGCATACACCACCCATGACACTATCGAATGGGCCTATCATTAAACCCTTCTTAACCTCTTTCTCCAACAAGGCATCCACATTTTCCGGCTCCTGTGACGCGGACAATATGATATTACAACCGAATGACACACCAGGCAAATGCAGCAGACCAGCAAAAAAAACATGAACAAGACCAGTCAATAAATAATCTCTGAAACAGCGGTTCGGATGCTCCCTTAATGCCCGTCCCACCCTGGGGACGTTGATGGGAGTCAATGGTTTTATTTCTTTCGCTCCGCTTTCATGAAGCGTGTTCTCCTGGGCACACAGACTTTGGGTGGGTATCCCCACAGTAGCTACAGACATGATGATATTTACAATTATGCATCCTACAAATATTCTCATTGAAATTATAGCAAAGAGGAGTAGCAAAGTTATTCACCTGGAAGCCAGAATTACGGCTCGGGCCAGGATGGGACATTGAAGGGGTAGGCCTAGATTTAGAGCATAGGGTAGAGTGCGAGAGAGAGCCACAGATGGAGCAGGACAGGATTTGGTGCCCTGTGAGGTGTCTACTTATAAGCGCGAGGTCGACCACGGACCAGTCCAGTCTTTGGTTGAAGTGTTGAATGAACATGGCTGCCTTTGCCGAAAAAGTCTTGTGATACTCGTAAAACAAAACCCCACCATAAGAGAGAGCTAGTTCGGAAATAATGGCCAGATAAGTATCGAGTTCGGCTCTGCGCGCCGCTTGAACTTCACAAATGACATCCCTATACACACCAAATGCAATGCAGAACTCGGGAAAAGTCATAATTTTGTACAGTCTAGGGTCCCCATCTTTTAACTCAACAGATACGTCGCCACAGTCTACAACACGCCGTTCACACAGCTAAGAGCCCAGCAGGAGTTTAACAGGATTAATGTCATTACCTGCCAAAATCTGGCCCCTCAGCTGATGAGAGATGGCAGCAGCTGGTGGGAAAAAAGGCGAGCCCGTGGACAGAGGTACAGTGGTCACCAGGGTTCTTCTAGGAATGAATTCCGTAGTGACGTCATCACACTGAGGCCGGCGCAGGTGGTGTCGTAGGTCGGAGACGGTGGAGGCAGCCGAAGCAGAAGTGGACGCCGATTGAGCAGAGACTGGGGTCGAGGAAGGTCTGAAGGTGGAGCCGTCTTCCAGCGTCGATATTCTGGCAACCATATCAAAGAGGGAAGATTGAACATCAGACAGCGCCATAAACACCGGGTCACCTGTTGGAGATGTGTTTGGGCCCGGACGAACGAGGCTGCCGGCCCGTTTTTGTACAACAGGCCTGCCGGCCGTCTCGGGACTTTTACGCTTCAGAGTGTGCTTTTTTACGGAGGACTGGGGAGGAGGCACCGGCAGCAAGTTGACCGCTGGAACAATCAGAGAGTCACAGAGGAGGACAAATAAATCCTTGTGAGAAGCGCCACTCGGAGGCTGAATATCATTTGTAAACAATGTTTCCAGTATCTTGGCCACTGGCCAATCGCCAATGCAGCGTTGAGATGAGGATTTACTCACTAACCGCCTAGAGCTTCGACGGACGGCGGCGTTGTCATCCGGACAGGCATCCTGCCCCTGATCCAGTCGAATCGGCAGCTGATGCAGATTGTCTTGACTACTTGGCCTGCCAGAACTGACGCTGACGCTCAATTGATAATAATTAGAATTTTTTCTTCAGCAGCAAATCAGCATATTAGAATGATTTCTAAAGGATGTGACAATTCAGCTTTGCAGTCACAGGAGTAAATTACATTTTAAAATATATTCAAGTATAAACATTTTAATGCAAGTTTTACAATCTTATTGTTTTTGCTGTATTTTTGAAGAGACTTCTTTCAAAAATATTAGAAAAATCTTACTGACCACAAATATTTGACTGAACGGTAGTGTATTTTCATGCATAAAGACTAATTTAGCATGTGAGAAAAAATATAGCTGCAAAAATCTTGCAAAATAAATAACTGTCTTTTTCAATGTAAGAAAATACAAATCTGTAATCTTCTATCTCATGCATGCTGGTGGCATGAGCTATGTTCAGGCCAGCTTATTAAATCTGTGAGCTCAAGCCCCAGCATGAAATCAGCCAATCAAGTGATTCGTCCATAAAACTAAAAGGCCACAGTGCAGTCTATCATCATATTTCTAATTGCGCTGCTTCTGGTAATGGAGTGGAGGCTCAGGGGTCAGCAGCGTGACAGGTGGCTAAACAACACACCGTCAATCGGCTTCCAGATGTCAAAACCACTTTTAAATGACACAGCTGCTCTATTTAATGCTGAATTGGTTTATTTTTTGTTATGTTAAAATACTCTCTCTTGTCCCATAAACAACTATAATTCAGCTATATGTAGGATTGATTCACCCAAATCAGAAGATGTCAACCCTGTGTTTGTTTGAGCAGCCTGGTCAGCCTGACACAGCAACACTGGCTGCATTCCAAATGGGATTAATCCGTCTCAAAAGGGCACTTCGAGTGAGAACAATCATGGCAGCCATCTTGACGGACTGTTCCAAACGAAAAGAGCTCAAAACTGCCTACTTCAAACAAAGGGCCCTTCGGAAGGAAGGATTTGAAGGGTTCAACTGATGGACACTTCACTCCCATGCATGAGCAGGCAAGCAGCGTACACAATTGTTCCATGATGGCACCTCCTTAATTGGCCAAGGAATGTTTTTTGGCCCCCTACACCCTTCATCCCTTCATAGCTCTCACACTGAAGGGGAAAACTTTCGAAGGGATTAAGGCAAAGGACCCTTCAGAATGGAACGCAGGTCCGGAGTCAACTTATGGAGTGAGATGGGGCAACACTATAAACTGACCAACGGCAGATAGTGAGAGTGTGCAGAAATTTTAGCTTTAAAATTGTTAAGGGTACTTAGCCCACATCACATATTGGGAGTCTACAATCATTTAAATTTGATATTTTGAAGATTCATTTAATATGGTTATTTCGCTACTTTATATAAATCCTCTTATCTAAGAATAAGAGTGAAAAAGTTACTTTCAGACGAAACCTGTGCTCACTTTCTCCTTCCCATCTTTCCTTTGCTGTGTCATCTTCTCTTCCCTCACCCTCACAATTCTCATCTCTAGATGTGAATACCGCAATGGATACTTTATGCTCCACTTTAACTTCTTCTTTAGACAATATCTGCCCTCTCTCCTCAAGGCCAGCACGCGCTACCCCCTCTAACCCCTGGTTATCCAAGGTTCTTCGTGAACACCGGACCAAACTCAGGGCAATGGAGAGGAAATGGCGCAAATCAAAAGACACGTCTGACCTGAGTATGTACCAATCTCTGCTCTCTTCCTTTTCTGCTGATGTTCACGCTGCAAAATCTTCATATTTCCATAACAAGATCAACAGCCCCTCTAACACACAAACACTTTTCAAGACATTCAACTCACACCTCTGTCCACCATCACAGAAGCTGCTTCCAAATCTTCAGTTCTAATTCTGCTGGATCTTTCTGCTGCCTTCGACACTGTGAATCATCAGATCCTTCTATCCACACTCTCATCACTGGGCATCAAAGGAACTTCCCTCCACTGGTTTGAGTGCTATCTCACAGGTAGGTCCTTCAGGGTTGCATGGAGAGGCGAGGTATCCAAAGCACATCAACTGAACACAGGGGTTCCTCAGGGTTCAGTTATTGGACCGCTCCTCTTCTCCATCTACACCACATCATTGGGACCCATCATACAGGCACATGGTTTCTCTTACCATTGCTATGCTGATGACACCCAGCTCTACCTCTCATTTCAACCAGATGATCCCACAGTAGCTGCACGTATCTCAAGCTGTCTGGCGGACATCTCGGCATGGATGAAGCAACATCACCTGCAGCTCAACCTAGCAAAGACTGAGCTTGCTCGTCCTCCCTGCCAATCCGTCTCTACAGCACGACTTCACTATCCAGCTAGATTCATCCTCAATCAGCCCATCAAGGTCGGTCAAAAATCTTGGAGTAATATTTGATTACCAGCTGACCTTCACAGACCACATTACAAAGACAGTTCGATCATGCAGGTTTGCAATGCATAACATCAGGAAGATCAGGCCTTTCCTAACTGAGCATGAAACACAACTTCTCGTCCAGGCCCTGGTTATTTCTAGGCTTGATTACTGCAATGCTCTTCTGGCTGGACTTCCATCATGTGTAACTAAACCTCTACAAATGATGCAGAATGCTGCAGCCCACCTTGTCTTCAACGAGCCCAAAAGGGCCCACGTCACTCCTCTGTTCATCTCACTGCACTGGCTACCACTCGCTGCTCGCATCAAATTCAAGGCTTTGAAGCTTGCTTACAGATCGACCACAGACTCTGCTCCGTCCTACTTTCACTACCTACTACAAGTCTACATCCCTACCAGAAGCCTACGATCGGTCAAGGAGTGACGGCTCGTGGTACCATCACAGCGAGGCACTAAATCACTCTCCAGAACATTCTTATTCACGGTTCCATGCTGGTGGAATGATCTCCCCACCCTCATCCGGAATACAGAATCCCTGACAGCATTCAAAAGACAACTGAAAACTCATCTCTTCCGTGAGAACTTTTACAAAATTAACAAAAAAACTTTCCTTCTCCTTTAAATCTTCCCTTGTCTGGCTTTTGCTACTCTGAGCAATGCCTGGACTTTGTATTTTGAGCACTTCTTGTGTTGTTGCCTCTTCACGATGACTCGCTTGCTTTAGTCCTCAGTTGTAAGTCGCTTTGGATAAAAGCGTATGCTAAATGACTAAATAAAAAAAAAACAGGACAAGGAGTAGAAAGTTTATTAATATCTTGAAAATACAGAAGGGTGCACACTTATATTTTTCTTTAACTTTACCTGAGTCCTAGATCACTCTGGTCCATGGAGTGAACGAATGCAGGTAGTTAACTTTCTTATGTTATTTGTGATAAAGTGTATATTTTTTGTAAATATTACTGTTGGGGTTTATTTGGTAAATTTTTATTTTACAGCATTATTTTTTTAAGTATTTTATTTTTATTAATTAATTAATTAATGTATTTTTGTTTTATCTCTGTTTTTTTTCATTTATTTTTTATTTTGTCAACAGGGGAAATTTATTTTCATAGGCTTGTTTAATTTTAGTCAGTTTCAGTTATTTTCCATTATCCTAAGTCTTTGGTTTTTGCATGGACTTTGTTTGGATATGACTTTCATTTATACCTCACTCACATCTGGGTCACGGCACTAATTATAACCGGTCCTACTCAACCTGCTCCGAGCAGGATTCGAACCGGCATCTAACAAGAACGCTAAAGACTACAGCCTTTCATTAGCTTGCCTCTGTTACAAGAACAAACACTGGCTAGCTTCAATTAGACTGCAGAAATGATTGTGGGTGTTCTTACTTTTCTAATGTTTTTTTTCTTTATTAATACAGAACAGAAAATATGATGTAATATTTTAAAAAGACATCACATTAAGGTCTTTTGAAGATTTATTTCTTATAGTATGTAATCTAAAACTTCTAAAATTATGGATTAAGATATATTATTTGTAATAAATAATATTTGTACTTTATACGACTGTTTCTGTCTTATATTATAAGAAACATTTTTGATTTATAGTAAATCAAAATTTAAGGTTTGAACTTAAAATATATAGGCTAAATATAATTTGAGAAAATCTAATAAATATGGCTATAATAATTTAAACAACAAGTGATGTAAAAAAATACCTTCTTTTGTGTTCCACAGAAAAAGAAAGTGATACAGGTTTGGGACAGCATGAGGTTAATGATGACAGATTTTTGTTTTAATTTTTTTGATTTTTGGGTGAACTATACTTTTGTTATACGTAGCACTATAATATTGACATATATATTTTTTATATATTATATTTTTTTCCTATTGATTTTTATTATTTTTATTTTAAGCATAACCCTCACTAAATACTGAACATTTTATGCTCAGAATTAAACTCTAATATTACGGAATTGCGATTCAGATCTCATTCTCAGCCCAGTGAGGTTTCTGTTAATTTTGAATTTATAACATGTTTTTGCTCTCAGCAAGTGGTGCTTATTTGAGACTATAAAACAAAGCACAACAAAAAGGGATAAGAAGAAATTGCGTTCATGCTAATTAAAGTTAGCATGAAAATAACAAATCCTTGGGACAGAATTTTTGGGTTTCACTGCATCAAAAAATTTCCATCACAATTATAATGATCATGGTTCAGCCCTCTCATCTTGAGCTGCTGAGATGTTGATGTGAATGGAAAATATGGGCATTTACGTAGACGTTATAAAGATGCCTGAATCTGCGTACAAACAGTCAGCCAGCAGCTCCATGCAATTTGTATTATATTATATTAAAAATGGTTGAAGATTTGGCCCATGCAAATAACTGAGATTTTCTCTAATCTCCGGAAAACCTAATTCCTGACCTGCCTCTCTGGAGGCATAATTAGGAATGATTCATGTTTTACTTGCCAACTTTTCTCAGGAAACTTCACAGCCTTAGAATCCACAGATCGAAGTATTTTTCTATAGAAACTAAAATGACTCGAAAAATGTGAGTCTGAAAGTTTGTGGAAGCTAAAAATCATTACTGTGATCCTGAAGACGCTGCAGAAGGGTGATTACCACAGATTACTTCCACCTGCCTGTAGCTCTGGTCTGTGGCACCTGAGAGATGACATGCCCGCCACAGTGAACTTGCACTAATGAAGCTAATTACAAGTGAACTAGAAGGACGCCACAAGGTCCTCCATGAGATCCTGCTCCTCAGGCGGCTGACGGACTTTAAGGGGGGTTATAAACTGCTTATTCTAAACCACTCCACAGGGCACTGTATCCAATTTAT
This sequence comes from Gila orcuttii, assembly GCA_026230005.1. Classification (NCBI taxonomy): domain Eukaryota; kingdom Metazoa; phylum Chordata; class Actinopteri; order Cypriniformes; family Leuciscidae; genus Gila; species Gila orcuttii. Next base: position 8,142,051 of record JAPDVR010000017.1, read on the forward strand.
ACACTTGGCTATCCATATGGCTGTGATGATTTTGGTAAAGTTGGCAGAGTAGTAATAAGAGAGTATCTTAGAGAAATGCAATTAAGAGTAAAAAAACATCCCACAGCATTCTACAGAACTGCGTTTCTGTGCCATATTTCATAACCTCTCAGTTTTTTTGGATGATGCCGGGCAACTTTACTACATCAGAAAAGCTAAAAATGCGGAGCTGGTTATGTGAAGCAAATGTATTCGTTTGTAAAATCATGCACAATCATAAATTAGTTTTCATAACATAGTATTACCCAAGTTATCACGCCAACATAAGTCTTGATTAAACGGTAATCTGCATCCATAATCATAATTAGAGTAAAAAGTAATGTCATTGGTGTTTTACTGCCTCTAGTGTTATATTAATGCTAATATTATTGTCAAGTCTCACAGATCAATGTTTTACTTATTGTATTTGATTTTTGAGTCTTGTCATATTCAGTCCATTTTTTATTAACGTCATGATGTGACTGGTCTTGTCTTTATTATTGGTGGATGTGAATTTACAAGCTGGTTTAAAAATGGTTTCTGCTAAACCGATAACTCAATTTCAAAATTATTGTGAATTGGGGTGTAAGGCATGGAGACTTGTTTTTTTTATGTACTTACTCAATAACCCCAAAAATCTTCCATGCAGCTTTAAATTACAGAAATGTATTGGGAATCTTTAAAAAGAGTCCTGACAAATATAAAATTTGCATCAAACATATTTCTGTATGTTTCTTTTTATGAAGCTACTGTAGCTTCAGCAGTGCTGTGTAAGCAGAACGACCGGTGAGTGATTTACCATCCACCCAATTTCTGAACACGAGGCAACATTTTCACTTGAAATTAAACTGCTGGCTTGATTTGAGAGAGGATGTTATTTCCCCTCAGTCAATAGATTCTACAAGCCCTCAACTCGATACAGTCAGAGAACTGGATGTGCATACCTATGACAACTGAGAATTCAATTACAAGTTAAAGACACACTCAGCAAGCAGTTCAAAGTGGCGGCATTAGTCAGGTCACATGACTTCCCAAGGCCATAGAAGATTCTTTTCCAGTCCATTTGTTTGCTCCTGTTTTTATTCAAGCTTCTCCTTTATGGCTGGTGACAATCCACTTCCTAAAGTTATGACTCGGCTTGTGAGAAAATGCACATTTAAGACAATGTTGTCTTCTGCTTGAATTCACATAGATCTATGAAGGCTTTTGTAGCTAAGCACCGTTAATTACTTTCAATACTTAACAATAGTGTTTGTGTGTGTTTGTGTTTGTGTGTGTGTGTGTGTGTGTGTGTGTGTGTGTGTGTGTGTGTGTGTGTGTGTGTGTGTGTGTGTGTGTGTGTGTGTGTGTGTGTGTGTGTGTGTGTGTGTGTGTGTGTGTGTGTGTGTGTGTGTGTGTGTGTGTGTGATTTATGCTCTGGTCTGGAACACCACAAGCACAGAAGTGACAAAAATAGTTAAACATCCCTGTTCATAAATATCTGAACTTTTAGAACACCACAAGCGAAGTTATGATTTTGTTTAGGAAAAATATTCATATTTAACACGTTACAAAGTAAAATTCTAGCTTCCGGCATACGCGCATAATGCGCAACTTAAGCAACTTGTGACATCGTAAGTAGCGTAGTGCATCATGGCGCAGCATAAATATCAGCAGTACTTCATATAGAAATGATAAATTGATCCTTAATAAAGTATGAAAATTCAATTATTAAACACATTATAGATATAGCTAGATATTTTACTTTAAAAAATAAATAAATATGGATATATGGTAACACTTTATAATAACAGCATGCTATTAATCATTAAGCATTAGTAAACAGATAATTCATTATTTATAAAGCATTATTAGACATTAGTAAGCAGTTTATAAATACAGCTATACATGCTTTATTCTTGATATATAAGCATATCTATAATGTGTTTAATAATTGTATTTTCATACTTTATTAATGATCAATTTATCATTTCTAAATTAAGTATTGCATTATGTACAAACCAGTTATTTAGGAGTTGTCAATGATCCATAAGATCACTTAGAAAGTGTAAGTAAATGATTAATAAACTATTTAAATGTACATTCATACATCTTATTATCCAAACATTATAGTAATAGTTGCTTAGTGTGTTAATAAATGCTGTATTAACATGTATTTCTACTGTAATTCATGGTTAGTTCAGGTAGTTATAAAGCATTTAGTAGTGGTCAGTTAACTTTTTTTGTGAGCTCATCTAAAGTAAGGACTAGTCATGCCTTGTAAAGCATTTACAAAGGAGATTTAAAGGCTCTGAAACAGAAGGAAACAAAGACTACATAGTGATACAGAACATCATTTAGAAATTATAAATTGATCATTAATAAAGTATGAAAATACAATTATTAAACACATTATAGATATGCTTATAAATCAAGAATAAAGAATTTATAGCTGTATTTATAAACTGCTTATTAATGTCTATCAATGCTTTATAAAAGATGAATTACTGTTCACTAATGCCTAACTAATGATTAATAGCGTGCAGTTATTATAAAGTGTTACCGGATTTGTTTCTTACACAAACAGATCCCTTTGCTTCAGAAGGCCTTTATTAACCCCCCGGAGCCATGTGAGCACTTTTATGATGGAAAAATGCATCTTTATGGACTTCAAAACAGAAACGGCCATTCACTGCCATTATTAAGCTTGGAAGAGCCAGGAAATGTTTTAATATAACTATGATTGTATTCGTCTGAAAGAAGAATGTCATATACACCTATGATGACTTGAGGGTGAGTAAATCATGGGCTTATTTAAATTTTGGGATGAACTAAGTAATTTTTAAAAAGTGTTGAAACCATTATAAAAGATGCCAAATGTTTAGAAATATTTAATGGGAAATGTTACTGGGAAAAGAGTAACTCCATGTAGGGGTTTTATAGTTAACTGAAACTAAAACTATAACCATTGGAAAAAACAAAACAAAAAAACGACATTAAAATGACAAAAAAACACAATGAGATTAGTAAAACTTTAAATAAAGTAAAAATGAAAACAGAAAATTCAAAAATAAAAACTAATTCAAAATATTAATTAAAAATATAACAGTATCTGACCAATACTAAAATAACATCCATATATCCACAAAAATAAATGTATGTATATTTTGCTATTATTCAATAGCAAAGAATAGTATCAACAGTTGCAATTAACAAACATGTTGCCATTATTTTGCCACATTACTAAAGCTGTTAGATGTTGCATTAATGTAATGTGCTGTGTGTTATTTTAATACTATTAAGCAAACCACCTTCCCCAAAGTTCCTGTTTGAAAAAGGTCACATCATTTCTCTGCATATTTCCCTATATCATCCTGAAATGAGCTTGATATTCAGCTGGATGACCACCGGTCCACGAATTCCCCTCTCCCTCTGTGCATTAATGTCTGCTTTGAGGAGATAATGAGGAATAATTGGTTATATAGCCCTGAAACCCATGTTTGTTTTATTTTTAATTACCTGTCAGTCCCTGCCAGCTGTAAGCCTAATAAATGTCATTGATCTGCAAAAGCATTTAGGCAAGAGACAATTTGGCTAGGTCATCTAGATATTAATGACAACACATATTTCCTTTTAACAGCATATTCCACTATCACTGAATCCTGTGAGAACACACAGCACATGGCCTGATCCTATTTAAAAAGCAGAGTGATGAACACAAGATCCACCTTAAAAATCAGCCCTAATGTTAGCAAGCTCAATTAATCTGGGAGCTCATTTCCTTCAAAGAAATAAAAAAAAAAGCCTTTGCTGGATCCTTCAGACCATTCTAAACTCCCTCAAGCGTTAAATATGTCTTATGAGGCAGGTCGAAACAGAATGAAATGAAATGAGATTTTACTCACTTAAAGAAGTTCATTGTCTCTCAGCATTAACTACAGAACAGTAAGTGTCTGTTTTTGAACACCGGTGCAGAGATTAATGTAGCTGTCTTGTGATCTACACTGAAAAAAAAAAAAAGTAATTATCTTTTATCCAGCACACAGGACATTCTGAGCCACATACTTTAGGAAATGTAAATCAATTTGAATCTGCAATAAAAACACATGTAAGTCCAGCACTATATTGTTGCATAGCTTTGACTATCAGCATGATGTCTGGTCTACATTGTCCTTTATTCTGGCCAAGAACAATATACAAATACTTAAAGGGTTATAGGCTGGTTCAAATGCAGCTGGCAGGCATGAATCTATCACCACTGTATTCATCTTATTTCAATGGTTGCGGGTCTGTTACAGAAAGGATTTAAAAGTTATTTTTATAAATCTATAAATGGGGGAGGGGGTTTGCTCAGCCAACAAACTTTGAACCATGAATTAGCATTAACTGACCAGCCATGATCTTGAAGAAACTAGGATTACCAACACATGTCATAAGTCACTTCAAACCAAGATAAATGATATTGAGTGCCAGAGTTTCGGTCCATAACAGCCAAAAAAACACAAGTGAAGATAAATTAGATAATTTCAATAGATACATACAATATATTTCTATGACCTTTACTAGCATTAACAATATAATTCAGACATGTGGAGACAGTCCTAATAACTGCTCGAAAAACTAGGCGAATTCAATGATCAATGAAAGGTTAAACTGTCTTAGATTTCTTGGGGGTGGATAATCATATTGATCTGTTTGTATTTGGACTGTCCTGTTAGGCTGGGAAGGCAGGATCATTTTTTGGCTTATATGTTAAACCCTAATGCTAAATTACCCAAAGCTATCTAAACTCCATCCCACTGAAGACTATCTGATCATTTACCTCAGATGCGTTGCTTATTGACCACAGATACAATGGATAAAAAAAAAAAAAATATATATATATATATATATATATATATATATATATATATATATATATATATATATATATATATATATATGGTAGAGTTCTGAAAGTCTTCCTGAATAAGCCTAACTTAAAAATAGAGCATAATTTCCACATCAATGACAATTACATAACTGACATAGCAGGACTAGTGCTGCATTACAACAAGGTTCATTTTACAAGCAATTCACGAACATTCAACTTACAATAAACCAGCTAGCACTATATGATATATTATCAGTAAAAATGATAGTTATGGTCCTTCTGATTGGTCAGCACAATGTTCTAGTATACAGAAATACTCAAAATATGGTGACAAATATGTCCCTAGACATGACAAACATTTCAAATAGTCAAGAGAGTGATTTAAATAAAAAACATATATATTTGAATGTCAGGTGCTGAGAAAAGTGCTTGTGGTCTTCATCCTGAACTCAACTTCTATTACATTTACAGTTATTTATTTATATTTCCAATTATTAATTGATTAATTAATTATATTGTTTTATTTTGTTTGTAAGGTGTCATTGAGTGTCATGTCTGGCGCCTATAAATAAAATGTATAGTAATAATAATAATTAATGTGTATTTTTATTTATTATGTATAATGTATATTTATTTATATATTTGTTTGTTTGTTTGTTTGTTTGTTTATTTGATTGTATGTATGTTTATTTATTTAGTCCTGGACCATTACATGGCCTAACAAGTGTGCAAAAATAAGGAAAAATTATAATACAATTTTTTTTTTTTAAATTAATACTTCCAAGGTTCAGAGTAAGATGATGTTTAGGTGTGCACTTTTTTGTTGCATGATAAAAATAAAAATAAGGTTTTTAAATGGGATAAAACTGAACTGAATTCAGAATTTTAACATAATAAAAAAAAAAGTAAAAAAAAAATGTTATCCTTAATATTTTTAATATGTGACAAGCTCAGTGAATGTTGGGGACATCTTTGGCAGTTGCTTCATATTTACAGTTGTGTATCCTGACCTCCTGGATGTGATTGTGCTCCCGGGCAGATGACCAAATGTCCAGCTGGCTAATCTGGTTAATTTCACTGTATATATTTTTACATTAACACAAGTGACCCTGCAGTCCAAAAAAAAAAAAAAAAAAAAAAAAAAAAGGACCATGCATTTTTTAATAGGATAGCCCTGTGTTGTCATCTTAATTATTTTGTTTTTCTCAGTGGTGTTTATAATCATGGCTAAATTACATTCAAAGTCAGTCACCAAGTCATGATGGTGCACACACTGAAACCATCACAGACATGCATTGTTTTATACATGCATTGTTTTAAAGAAATCTAGGTTCTATAATACAACAGTTATCTGTGTGAAACCAGCATATTATGGCAATGCTGAATGCCCATTCGCATCATGTTTGGCTAAGAAATGCATTAATGTACCTGTATCGTTTTATAATGGTCAATCAAAATCAATACCTTTGTGCTCCATGGCATCACAATCCATAGAAAAATGTCCATCTATACTGCAAAGATTTATAGAGAAATTAAAACAACAATTATTAAAGTATATAAATACATATGAATCTTGGTCTCTGAGGATATTTCAGCTCATTTCATTCGGTTTCAATATTGGAAATAAGGATTGCTGTGCAGAGCATGCAAATGCTCGCTCATCCTTCAAAGAGGCATGTGCGATCCCTCCTTACCCTTTTGGGAGCGCATGCATTTATTTGCACTGTCCCAAGAGTCCTTCAGTCAGTACACCACCACCCCATTATGACTCACCAACAAAGAGACATTCTGAGCTCAACGCTGCAAAATGTTATTCATCGCCGTGACACTTGACACAATGTTTCCATTATGTTTTCTAAAGAGACCTGAATCTTGGCAGAATAAAATAGGACTCTATTTTCTCATTACAGAGCAAAGGAGCACGGTTTCGTTCAAAACAATGGCTCTCCCAGGATGACTGTTCAACTGGAAAACAAATATCAGAAATAGTAAGGGTTACTACACAGGAAATGGGCTAGAACACTTTAAATCCTTTTTAGTGCCATCTTAGTGTGTGTTGTCATTTAAAGACCCCATGATACGACTTTTCTTTCCTGGCTGCCCGAAAGCGGAAAAATGTGGCCCATTTTTTGCCCATTTTAACCCCATTTTTTGGGGTTATTTTTTCAGTATTTGGATAGTTTTTGCGTTACCCAGCTCCTGGGTCAGACATAACAACCCAGGTAGTTTTTGTGTAACCCAGAATTGGCAAATAAAATCAATAATTCCAGCATAAATCTGAAAATTCTCACACATAAATGAAGGCCTGGTACTAGATCACTAATACAATGTGGAATGAACACTATCACACACACATGTGCGCCCACACACACACAGACACAAATACACACACAGATAGAGAGAGGTGTGACTACAATAGAGAGCATTTTTATAGAAATTGGGAAATAAAATCAATAGTTTCTGCATAAATCTAAAAATTTTCACACACAAATGAAGGTATGGTATGAGAGCACAAATGAAATATGGAAAGAACATGACTACACACACATAACGTACACACAGAGAGACACACAAAGAAACAAACAAACAAACATGGTGTGACAGCAAAAGAGAGCATTTTTATAGAAATTGGGAAATAAAATCAATAATTCCAGCATGAATCTAAAAATTTTCACACATAAATGAAGGCCTGGCATTAGAGAAAAAGAAAACAATGTGGAATGAGCATGATTACACACACACACACATAAACACACACACACATGCACATGCAGACACACAGGTGTTTACTCTTCACTCCTGGTCATATCTGCCTATAGCTGTTTGTTTTTTGTTTTTATTTCCTTTTAAAAATTAATTTCTTATTCTAAAGTTATTCATTTTATACATTTTGATTATTGAAATAATATGAAATTGCAATCAAGTATTTTCTTTTAGTGGTAACTTATGTGGCATTATTGCAAATTTATTTGGTATTACTGCAAAATTTATATAGCATTATTGCAATAACAAGATACTTCAAAAGACCTCAAACAACAACAAAAATAATTCTAAACTTTGACAAAATACTGATTTAATGTATTTTAAACGTTTAAATATATATATTCATAAAAAAAGCTCTTATAAGAGCAGTAAGTCACATCCAGAAAAATGAATGGATCTCTAAGGGGCCTCTGCTGGAAGTATATGGTAATTACACTTTAAGGCTAAAAATATATTATCTACAAAAAAACATCTAACCAGCAGATGGCAGAATTATGCATATAACACCTAGATCAATATCCAGAAACAATTCCTATTTAAATTTGATCATCATTAATGTGTTTTTTTCATAAAATTTTAATATTTCATATTTATGCTAATGGTGTTGTTGAGGAATTCTGCAGTAAATAGGTAAAAAAGTACTTCATATCCCCCAAAACAGAGCATAAAAATATAGATGAGAAGTAAACGAAAAAAATGCTATATAATTTGTATTATTAAAATTTATATTTTTTTGTACAATAGCTCTATTTATGTCTGGGGTCATATAGACCCCAAATACACTGAGTGTAAACAGGAAACAAAGACCATATTAGGGAGATTCCCACCCTGGTGTCGTCAAAAGGTCCTTAAAAAGGAGGAGGTCTGTTTTAAATCCTTTGTCTTGGGATCAAACAACCTCTGCTGGTATCTTGGTGGGTTCTGAGCCGTGCCATCACTGAACCATCAGCCTTTTCCAAATCTAACTTTATTTAACTTTGACCAGTTCTTCCTCTATTTAGGCTCATCTCTTTGAAGCTTGCAGGGCCATAAAGTCGTTTTGTAGACTAGCTGGAGCCGGGATCTTTACGGTTCTGGAATTTTGAGTTTTGTGTGGAATTATGGAACGAATCACCTGGAAGATTAATTTGTGTTTGATTTGCCCTCAATTCCTACAACCCTTCTCTGAACGGTAAGCCCCGCCTTCTTTAATCATTTTGACATTGATGAGCTAGACCGCTGTAATTTTAGTTATCCTAACAACAAACAGAGTGGTGCGTAATGCATCAGAGTGCATCAAGAATATCAAAAATATTGCAGTGAATCTCTTATTTGCATCTTAAGTTTATTGCCAATATTAATGACAGGTTTGCGAAAGTGTAGAACTCGGTGAGCTCGCGCAAAACATCTTCAGCGCCGTCCCTGGCCTTTGGGACCCCAATATGTCGGTGACGTCGACGTGACCGGCTGAAAGGGAACGTCTCGGTTATGTATGTAACCCTCGTTCCCTGAAGGAGGGAATGGAGACGTGACGTCGAACGTGACCGCCTGAAAGGGAACTGAAGTTTTATTGTTGTCATTGCAAATATTCGCTTCCCATATGGCAAGAATCGAAGAGGGTCACATTCAGCGGACAGAATGGTTTTTTGTATTTATTTTAACAAATGAAAACCAAAATCAAGTCCATAGAAGCTTGTTTATAGTTTTGAAGTCCTCCTCAACCTGCTTCCCTTTTTAAGGCGAAAAAGCATATTTCATTGTCCAGTTTTCTCCCTGAACGAAGATGTGAGTTCCTATGGCAATTATCAATTCAGCATGAATGACCTACAATGGTGACATTTTACACAATCACGACAGAAAATCAAAATGCTGCCCCAAACTCACAAGCAGAAAGGCAGCACGATATAAACAAACCAGACCCAGAATTCCACACAGTGTGATGTCAGCTTGACATTTTCTATATCTACCGCCTCAATGGCAGGCAAGAATTTCCGTTCAGTAGAAAAATAACTCCTCTTCATAACATCAGGATCATGATCACGTCCAGGATATGTTGTGATTTTCTGTTTATATTAGTCTCTTGTAATAGTGTCTAAACCAGCACAGTATGGCTTTCCTCCATCTCGTCCATTCTGCTTTTTACTTCCTGCCCTCCATCTGAATTTCACGCGTCATCAGAATCATGTGACTGCAAACAAGCTAGGGTTAGAGCCACAGACCCTCTTATCTCCAAATAATACGACAATCTCTGGTTTGGCTTCAACCGTAATTATATGCACCTGATTAAGCTTCAGGTTTAGTGGCTGTTTACAAGACACCGTTTTCAACTAAAAAACGTAAAACTTTTTATGCGTTTTGGCTGTTCGTTTACATGACAATGGCGTTTTGGGTGCCTGAAAAGGCAAACTTTTGAAAACGGGTTTCAAAAGGACTGTTTACACGACACCGTTTTCAACTAAAAACGTAAAACGCTTTATGCATTTATGCAAACTTTTGAAAATGGTCTTTGTGTAAACAACAATAACACAAATGACAATGACGTCATGCACATGCGTATTACTTGTTCAATCGCAATCTAATTGCCTGGCAGCAGAATACAGGGTCTTTATTCGTTTTCGCGGATCCGTGTGAATGGGGATCGTTTTGACAATGATGTTGTCTGTACGCGGAAAACTCAAAGAAAAAGGTTCTCCGTTTTAAGCATATTGTTGTCATGTAAACGTACCCTTATATGACAACTACATGTGTTTGAGCAGGGTTTGAACTTAACTCTGGGCTTAACTCTTAACTCAAAACATGGCTACTATATGAAAGACTTGCAATTAGATGGTGGGGCTCTCAAAACTCCATAACAGCAAGGACATATGAGAACCGTAGTAACCGAGTCTATGAAACTTTAGCGCAAAACTCCTCTCGCCAACTCTATCTCCATACCAGAACCAACATGAAATCACCTTTCTTATTTTGGCTTGAAAAGAAACTGAAAAAAGCTATTAAATTCTGGGTTAGCATTTATATGGTTTGTTATGGGCTGAAAATCTTGTTGTTACATTGCGCCTTGTGCTCAGCAGAGCGACTGTTGTGGAGGGAGACTGGCTTTCATTCAGAGCAAATCAAGCGTTGCCAGCAATTCAGAGATCAAAGGAGGAAGACGCTAGAGGCTCTTTCTCCGTAAATAAAAAGCCTTCGTGGCAGCATGCGGGCTTGTCCAGTGATATATTTGATTAATAAACCCAATTACACCCTGTTTGCATAACCGTCCCCAGATCTGTAAGCTGGGCTCCTGGATGATTGACACAGACCTGTGCAGGTGGCCATAAGCCCTCGAACATAAAAATATGCAAAAAGCATTAGAACATGATCATGGTATTCAGAAACCATGAGGATTATGAAGCGAATGAAAGTAAAAGGGCACTTAAAATCAAAATGAAATAAAAATTAGCCCCATTTGCTTTTTTAATACACATTTCTGATCTTATTGTCCATGAATTACTGGTGCACGTTATTGAAAATAAATAAATAAATAAAATAATTATATATATATATATATATATATATATATATATATATATCACCATGGAAGTCCTTGAAAAACGTTCAGCCAACCCAAATGCCTGCAAATCTTCCCCTCGAACCACTTGACTCAAAATCCACTTTTCAAGATCCAATCAATTCTCAATGGATAACATCAGGTACCGCCCTACATTTCTTCTCATTGCATATCCTGTTTCACTCAAAAATACATCCGATTATGGAAGTAAAATGGATTTTGAATGCAGTTTCACATTGACTTATACCAGCATTTTGAATTCCTTTCACCCACGACTGACAACAAGAGTACATTCACTATTTGTTGTTTTTATTTTGGTCGAAAAGACTACATTCATTGAGGGAAAAAAGTAATTCCCTTACGAAGGGAACTCGACGATGCGTCGATCGACGCCATGGGAACGCCCCCAGCGTGACTGCGTCTGAAGCATCTATGTCAACTAGTCCAATGGAAAGAATGAGCGTCACGGGCGGGTGACGTCATGACCAGGAAATGATAAAAGCACATCCGGTGCAAACCGGCATTAGCTTCTGTTGCCTCAGCAAGCGATCTGTGTTATACTGTCTCTGTCTATTTATTGTTGTCTGTTGCAATTTATTCGGAAACGTTATGGCGAAACAAGTGTACAAGCAGTGTGTTCCTCCCTGCCCGCGTTATTTAACGGGTGGGGACACACACGAGCTTTGTGTCATTTGTTTGGGAGTGGAGCATGCGGTCTCAGCCTTCGAGGAGGCTGAGTGTCAACACTGTGAAATGCTACCGCTCCGCATGCTCCGCTCTCGCCTGTCACTCTTTGATGTAAAGAGTGGGCAGGCTCGCGATCCTCAGGGATCAGGACCCGCGTCTGCCGAGGCGGCGCGGAGAATGCATTCCTGGGGATCGCAGAAGGATCTTTCGGAGGGGTTGGAGACGGGTCCCTTGGCCTTTTCTCCTTCCTTACCCGGAAGATCCAGCACTCTCCCCCCGGTGTCGGAAGCACGCTCTGCGGTTTCTTCCGCCCGGGGATAGAGCCCTCCATTACTTCAATGCTCTTCCTCCGAGGAGGTCGATGTTATGAGTATGGAGAGTGAAAGCACACACAGGGGGGAAAAAGATTCACAATTTATTTCCCCAGCATATGATGAGCTGGTGGATGTTATGTCACGGGCTGTAGAAAAATTAAATATTGTATGGCCATCTGAGAATAAAGGCGCTCGTCCTAAAAGTAAATTAGATGAGCGCTTTTTATCATCCACTACATTATCTCCACCACGAGAGCTTCTCTTTTTTCCCGATCTTCACAATGAAATATCGAAATCGTGGAATAAACCTTACTCTTCACGACTTTTTAGCCCTCAAGTTAACACTTATTCGAGAATAAGAGGGCTAAAAGAGTATGGTTATGAGGCGATGCCCCAGGCGGAACAGAATTTAGCCAGCTATCTTTCGCCTGGTCCCGCATCGTCCCTGAAAGCCTCGGCTTTGCCCACTAGACCGCTTAAAGCCACCTCGGTTTTAGTGGGCAAAGCTTATACGGCAGCAGGTCAAGCTGGAGCATGTCTGCATACAATGGCAGTGCTACAGGCGTATCAAGCTGACCTGCTGGGGGATCTGGATAGTAGTGAGGGAATTACTCATGACGATATTCGAGAACTTCGTCGTGCTACCGATCTTTCTCTCAGGGCTACTAAGGAGACCGCCAGAGCAATTGGGCGGTCTATGGCAGCCTTGGTAGCTACTGAGAGACACTTATGGTTAAATCTGTCAGAGATTAAAGAAAAAGATCAATCTTTTTTATTAGATGCTCCGCTTGAACCTTCTGGTCTCTTTGGCGACGCAGTCCACGCGGTCGTCGAGCGATTTCAGGAGTCTAAGAAGCAAGCTGACGCTTTTAAAAAGTTTATCCCTCGCCGTGTCCAGCCCCCTGGGGCTGCTGGGCGTGAGCAGCCCCAGCCGTCAAGCTCATCATATCATGTGCAACAGAAAGAGAGTGTTTCGTCTCGTGCACCTCCACATAAACAATGGAAACAGGCGCAACACTCTCAGTCGAAGTCTTCTAAGTCGAAGCCGGATCTGAGGACCGTTCTTCAGGCGAAGAAGACTTCGGCTCAAAAAAAAAAAAAAGAGGTCCTGACGTCACTGGCGTCAGACCAGTGAGGACAGCCCCGACCGAAGTGGAGCGGTGTACACCTCAGAATACGGTGCCCGTTCCATTTCGGGGTCCTCACGGGACCGTTCTGCCAACCCCGTCACCCTTGGTGCTTCGGGGCGCAGCGGTCTCCAGCGAGTCGCTGATGCTATGCTGCGGCACTGCATCGGTTTCGCGCCCTCTGAGGGGGGTTTTAGAGCAGCCAGTTCAGGTAGTTCCTGCCATTATGTTTCAGGCTCCGGGACTGGCTGTCTCGTTAACACCAGAGACCAACCTCGAGAGGGTGTACAGCGGGGTGTTGCCCACAGTGGTGCATCCCGAGCAGGCTCTGGTAATGGAGCAAGAGGTAAAGGCCCTGTTAGCGAAAGAAGCTATAGAACAGGTGTACTCACCCGACCGAGGTCGGGTTTTTACAGCCGTTATTTCATTGTTCCAAAAAAGGATGGAGAGTTGCGTCCCATTTTAGATCTTCGTCTGTTAAATCGTTCAGTACAGGAACTCAAGTTCTAGATGCTGACACTCAAACAGATCGTGACTCAAATCAGATCCGAGGACTGGTTTGTCACGATAGATCTGAAGGACGCTTACTTCCATGTCTCCATCCTCCCTCAGCACAGGAGGTTCCTAAGGTTTTCTTTCGGGGGCAAAGAATACCAGTATTGGGTACTTCCTTTCGGTCTAGCTCTATCACCCCGCACGTTCACGAAATGCGTAGATGCAGCTCTAGCCCCGCTCAGGCTGCAGGGCATACGTATTCTGAACTACATCGACGACTGGCTGATTCTAGCGGAATCAGAGCAGTTGGCGGTTCGGCACCGAGGTGTCGTTCTCGCTCATATGCAGATGTTGGGGTTGAGGCTCAATACCAAGAAGAGTGTGCTTTCTCCAGTACAGAGAACCACTTTCCTTGGTGTGGTATGGGATTCAGTGACGATGCGGGCCACCCTATCGCCCGTTCGTGTAGCTGCTATCCTGTCAGCCACAAAAGAGCTGAAGCTAGGCCAGTCACACACTGTAAAACAGTTCGGGAGACTGTTGGGTCTTTTGGCAGCAGCGTCCAACGGGATACCTTTTGGCCTGCTGTACATGAGGCCTTTACAGTGGTGGCTCAGGACCAGAGGGTTCTCCCCGAGGGGAAACCCACTTCGTATGATCAAGGTCACGCGGCGTTGCCTTCGTGCATTAGTTATATGGAGGAAGCACTGGTTCTTAACCCAGGGTCCGGTGTTTGGAGCTCTTTGCCATCGAGTTACTATCTCGACAGATGCTTCCCTCACCGGCTGGGGAGCGGTAATGGAAGGCCGCTCGGTTCAGGGTCTGTGGAAGAGTCATCATCTCTCGTGGCACATAAATTGCCTGGAGATGATGGCTGTCTTCAATGCGTTGAAGCAATTCCTCCCAGACCTGAGGGGTCATCATCTGCTCGTCCGTACAGACAACACATCGGTGGTCTCTTATCTGAACCGTCAGGGGGGTCTGAGGATCCTCCTGTGGTCTCTGGGGAAGGTACTCTCCCTGAAGGCGGTGTATATTCCTGGGGACCAAAATATTGGAGCAGACATCCTGTCGAGGCAGGAGCTGAGGCCAGGGGATTATTTGGGAGTTTTACGGCCAAGCAGAGGTGGATCTGTTTGCGTCTCAGCATACGACGCACTGTCCACTTTGGTTCTCCCTTACTCACCCAGCCCCCTGGGCTGGATGCTATGGTGCAGACGTGGCCGAGGCTACGTCTGTACGCATTTCCCCCTGTTGCTCTGCACCCAGGAGTTCTGGAGCGAGTTCGCCAGTACGGAATAAGCCTACTGCTAGTAGCACCACGCTGGCCGAGTCGGATCTGGTTTGCGGACCTGATCCATCTCTTAGACGGTCCTCCCTTGGAGAAATCCCGATTAGGAGAGACCTTCTGTCTCAGGCCGGGGGCACAATATTTCAAAACCCCCGACCGGAGATTTGGAACCTGTGGGTTTGGCCTCTGAGGGGGCCCAACTCATAGAGAGTGGTCTCTCAACTGAGGTTGTTGAGACCATTCTAAGCTCCAGAGCTCCAGCTACTAGGAAACTATATGCGCTTAAATGGAAAGTTTTTTTCTGTATGGTGTCACCGACATCAGTGGGATCCGGTTAACTGTTCTGTGAACACAGTACTCGAGTTCCTGCAGGAGCGCTTTACGTCAAGTCTATGTCCTTCCACGCTTTGGCCATTGCGGCTTACCACGCCCTGTGGGGGGTACATCGTTGGGTCGAGACCCCCTGATTTCACGTTTCCTTCGTGGCACACTGCGGACCAGGAAAGGCTGAACCTCTTGTGTCCAGTGCGAGCACTGGATACTTATGTTTATCGGACATCTTCAATGAGGAAGTCCGACCAGTTATTTATTTGCTTGGATCACCTGAGAAGGGTCTTCCTGCTTCTAAACAGACGGTTAGTAAGTGGATACTTGAGGCTATTTCACTTGCATACGAGTACTCTGACCAGCCGTGTCCTTTGGCGGTCAGAGCTCACTCTACGAGGTGTATGGCGGCCTCTAAAGCCTTATTACTTGGAGTTTCTCTTCAAGACGTGTGTGATGCGGCAGGCTGGTCCTCACCGCTCACATTCATTAGGTTTTACTGCCTGGACCTGGATGCTGCCCCAGGTTCTCAGGTGCTTAGTGCTTAGTTACAACAGACTAACACTCAGGTACTTGGAATTCTGGCGCTTTGGGTATTCTCGTTCCCATGGCGTCGATCGACGCATCGTTGAGTTCCCTTCGTAAGGGAACGTCTCAGGTTACTATTGTAACCATAGTTCCCTGAGAACAGGGAACGAGACGATGCGTCACCCTGCCATACTTCCTGCATCCCTGTGATCGGCTTGCTTCGGCAATTTTCGAAGCTAATGCCGGTTTGCACCGGATGTGCTTTTATCATTTCCTGGTCATGACGTCACCCGCCCGTGACGCTCATTCTTTCCATTGGACTAGTTGACATAGATTCTTCAGACGCAGTCACGCTGGGGGCGTTCCCATGGCGTCGATCGACGCATCGTCTCGTTCCCTGTTCTCAGGGAACTATGGTTACAATAGTAACCTGAGACGTTCATAAATAGTTGTGCTTTACATGAAAATGAGAAAAGTGCTTGTTACACATCTCAGCATTTTGGAAAATGCCTAAAACAGCTATATAAAATAGTTGGAGATCATCAGTTTCACTGTCGTGCTCATCAGTGTTTGAGGAAAAGCCGTAAATTGCATAATTTGATGTAAAACCCTTTAATGACAGTAAAGGTGGAGATCAAAGACATGTCAAGTACCCAGAGGGTCGAACACTCTCTTGCTCTTACAAATGTGGATGTTAGTGAGCAATTTTTTTTAAAATCTTGATTAATAAGAGCATTGATCCCCAACCAGGTTCCCCTGCAGGATTAAAGTAAAAAAAAAAAAAAAAAAAAAAAAAAAAAAATCTACTTGGGAATTGTTCACTTTTCAAGGCTTAAAGCAATATAAGTATGCACATCAAAGAAAGATGGTTCCCGCTACGGAATTAAAAGGTAATTAAGACTTTGTATCTCACAATTCAACCTTTTTTCTCAATTAAGAGTTTATATCTCACAGATGTGAATTTATAATTTCCAATTACAAGTTTAAATTTCATAATTCTGAGAAAAAAAGTAATATTTATGTGTTTATATAACAATTATGACTTTTTTCTCAGAATTGTAAGACATAAACTTGCAATTGTCAGAAAAATCTGACTTTATTATTATAAAAGTCTGACTTTTTCTCAGAATTGTGAGATATAAAGTCGCAATTAACTTTTTAAATGATTTATTCCTATGGAATAAAAACATGAAAACAAGCTTCCATATAGTGTTATAAAAAGTATTAATTTGTCCTAGCACTTGTAATGCATTCTGAAAATGACTTACATACTGTTCACTTCAATAAATTGATTCTCTTAAAGGTACAATATGTAAGAATTTTGTATCAAAATATCCAAAAACCATTTGCACAATGTTATATATTTCTTACATTACTTACATTATCCTAAATGTTTCCAAGAATTTGTAAATTCAGAAAAATTCACAATTTTAAATAGTGCCCGTCCCTGTTCACTTGTCGCCTGTCAATGACATAATATCTGTGTTATCCCTGGTTTCTGCTTGTACTGCCATAGTAACCATGGCGACAGACGTGGACAACTGCGTTACGTCCAGCGGCACGCTCACGCTGTTGTTGTTTCGTTCAAACATTATGGACCATGGCAAGCAGACTTCGGGACAATAGTAGAAATAAAACGAGGATCAATATCGGCGTCGCGTTTCCGAGATGCCGAGAGCTCCACGAAAAACTTGGACCTGACAGAGACGCCGCTCTTGCATGTACTTTATTAGACAGGTGAGCAAATGTACATAAAATGAATCAATGTTATATAGCTCAACATGATGTTAGATCATAATAGATTCTCAATTTTAGAATATGATCAGTATGTTATTCTAATGTTGATCTAGCTTACTGCTAGTCTCATATAGCCCAAAAAAAAATTAACACATAGAATACAATTAACTTTCAACACACTCAAGTGCAGTTTAGTGCGATAGTGTAGACCAAGTGAAATAGCGCTGAGTTACCTCACAAGTTTAATTCGTCTAATAAAATGACCTGTGTGATTAATTCAGCACTTGCTGGTAGTTCAGTAGAATGAAATGTCCTCATTCCTTTATATCCGCGGGACTCGTGTGTGGTGCTGATATCTGTCTCTCATTAGCAGTTGTGACCTGCTTCATACCACTGTCATGTGAAAAACATCAAAGTATTCACTCATCCATTAACATTATTAGATCCATCGGCATGACGACAAGTTCCATGATTCCTCTTATAATTGTGTCATCAATCTACGCCTTTGTTAATGTAAGAGGTTAGCGACCCCTAGTGGCGAAAAAAACTACATATTGTAGCTTTAACATGAACTTACAATGAGAAATACTTCTTTAGCATTTCTTAATAAATAAATGTTAATTTCAAAATGACTAATCAAAAGTTGTATCTGTTGATATCAGTTAATGGACCTGAGCTAACATGAACTAACAATTAACAGTTCTATTTTGATTAACTAATGTTAACAAACATTAATAAATACTGTAAAAAATGTATTGCTCATTGTTATGATGTTAGTTAATGCATTAACTAATGCTAACTAATGGGACTTTATTTAAAGTGTTACTTTTTAATCTTACAAATACCCTAATTTGCAGTTTTACCAGTTTTGCGGCCATGCAGAATTCATGTCAATCCTCTTTGGATCTCAATCTATGACACATGATGTATTTTGAGATTTTGAGTTTGCACTGAAATGGACATGTTGTTGTTGTTGTTGTTTAAATGTTCAGGTCATGGAAATGTCTTAGAATCTTAGAGGAATTAAATATGATTTTAAACTGAGCAGCAACCCTGGCTTGAGTGTCCTACCCTGCACATTTCTGAGAATATCTGAGAGTTGAAGAGCAACTTTAATTCAATCACGATTTTACTGCACAGCTGCTTCCCAAGCTGCTAAGCAAAACATGATTCAACTGAAATACCACACACATTAACAGAATGGAGAAACGCATTGTGTGAGCTCTTAAATTCCTAAATACCTTGGTCAGTATTCTGAACACTTTCCACGCATTTGGGATTCAAAGGTCTTCTTTTAATGCCGAAAACTAGCTGCAGTGATGTGCTTTTATTCAGAGAGGTCAGGATTCATCAAGTGCAGCTCATCCCAGTCGTTCACTCGCTCTTGAAATACTTTAAACGCATCACAGCAAAGTAAGAGCAGTCAGGATAATGATGACCCCTGAGACATCCCAGTCCAAATTTCAACAAAACAACTTTATTTATTTATTTATTCTTATTACGTATAAAATTGAAGAAAGTTCTTTTGAAACAGAGGAGAGAATGACATATCCATGAGAAAGGTTACAGTAGTGAAATTCATTGTGAGAAAACGTAAAAATATATATGTTAGTTCAATGTATTTAGTTCTGCATTAAATAATTAAACTATACTAAAAGACAACATTTATACAGGTCCTTCTCAAAAAATTAGCATATTGTGATAAAGTTCATTATTTTCCATAATGTAATGATACAAATTAAACTTTCATATATTTTAGATTCATTGCACACCAACTGAAATATTTCCGGTCTTTTATTGTTTTAATACTGATGATTTTGGGATACAGCTCATGAAAAGCCCAAATTCCTATCTCAAAAAATTAGCATATCATGAAAAGGTTCTCTAAACGAGCTAATTAACCTAATCATCTGAATCAACTAATTAACTCTAAACACCTGCAAAAGATTCCTGAGGCTTTTAAAAACTCCCAGCCTGTTTCATTACTCAAAACCGCAATCATGGGTAAGACTGCCGACCTGACTGCTGTCCAGAAGGCCATCATTGACACCCTCAAGCAAGAGGGTAAGACACAGAATGAAATTTCTGAACAAATAGGCTGTTCCCAGAGTGCTGTATCAAGGCACCTCAGTGGGAAGTCTGTGGGAAGGAAAAAGTGTGGCAAAAAACGCTGTACAACGAGAAGAGGTGACCGGACCCTGAGGAAGATTGTGGAGAAGGACTGATTCCAGACCTTGGAGGACCTGCGGAAGCAGTGGACTGAGTCTGGAGTAGAAACATCCAGAGCCACCGTGCACAGGCGTGTGCAGGAAATGGGCTACAGGTGCCGCATTCCCCAGGTCAAGCCACTTTTGAACCAGAAACAGCGGCAGAAGCACCTGACCTGGGCTACAGAGAAGCAGCACTGGAGTACCCACAGTCAGTGATGGTCTGGGGTGCCATGTCAGCTGCTGGTGTTGGTCCACTGTGTTTTATCAAGGGCAGGGTCAATGCAGCTAGCTATCAGTAGCTAGTATCAGCTATCAATGAAACAGGCTGGGAGTTTTTAAAAGCCTCAGGAATCTTTTGCAGGTGTTTAGAGTTAATTAGTTGATTCAGATGATTAGGTTTATAGCTCGTTTAGAGAACCTTTTTATGATATGCTAATTTTTTGAGATAGGAATTTTGGGTTTTCATGATCTGTATGCCAAAATCATCAGTATTAAAACAATAAAAGACCTGAAATATTTCAGTTGGTGTGCAATGAATTTAAAATATATGAAAGTTTAATTTTTAGCATTACATTATGGAAAATAATTAACTTTATCACAATATGCTAATTTTTTGAGAAGGACCTGTAGTTATATACATCTTCTGAAAGGCTGTCGGTAACAAACATAAGAAAAATAAAGTTTGTTGGAAGAGAATAAGAAATTATTAGAAATGGAACTATGTATGGTCACTCTTTAGCCCCTGGTTTCACAGACAAGGCTTAAAGGGGTCATGAATTGGTGAGAAATCTAATTTTCCTTGAGATTTTGACATAAGAGGTCATACTATAAGAATATCCTGGAACTTTCAGAACTGAAAACTTCCTTGTTAGTCCAAAAACAGATTTTATTGAAACCAAGCCCAGATAATGACTTGTTTTGGAATGTGCCTATTTATGACATCATAGGTGTAAGACCGCCTCTTTAGAAGAAGTTCAATGTTTTTACTGTCAATATTGCTTTGTTAAAGATCGTTTGATATGTACTGATTATTTGTACGTGTCTAACCAAAATCACCAGTGACCAGTGATTTCTGATGTGTAATGAGTTATGTACAGTCAGTTCTTTGTCTCAAAATCGTTGTTTATGTGTCAGTCAAATTAAACCAGTGACTAAACAGTCAACTTCATATTGTTTTTCTTATTAGGATGAAAATAATTTGTGATTTAATCTGTGATTAAATTATATATAGAAAATGATCAAAGAATTACAATCGCTGGAACTGTCAATAAAACACATTTCATTTTCACTGTAAGTAGCCAGTCAGCGCCAGCTTTTTTGATTATATTCACAAAAATGTAATGGGACCCAGAATATATATTTTTTTGTATGAATATGTAAACAGTTAATATATCAAAGAAAGAATATAGCCTCTGCCTTAGAAAAATAGTTTCTAGCTTCATTATTTTTTTTATCAACATTTAAAAATGTGGGTACAAAATTTCAAACAAAATTCTGAGAAAATCAGGTTTTTGTCAAAGACTTCCTCTGGATTGGATTCAGAATGATGAACAAAACATAGATGGAGTAGATCGAGTCCATCAACACCCCTAAGTTTGCAAAGTCGTTACCTCTTCATGTGAGTTCAACATTTTTTCAGTACTAACTTTAGGCAGTTTTGATATGCTGTTGAATGTTTGGTGATCATGTTATTTACTTGTGCATATCCGCTCCTTCTGGTTTGCGCAAATGTCCTACTTCACTTGTTTATGGATACGGAGTAGATTTCAGAAGATTTGTAACCGCATCCCCTTCCATATAACAGTGAAAATAAGGATTGCTGGAGAAACTTGTAAATGGGGAAGTGCTGTGTCATAAATGACAGAAAATCTCATCCCAGAAAAATGGCAGGGAAAGAGTTAGTACCTATTTGCAACAATTGAGTTAATATTTGCCACTGTTTCTTTGTCACCAGGACATACATATTTTCACCTGAATTGTCGACATCCAGGCGCAAAACACATATTTTGTGCACATCAGACTAAATTCCAGATCTATACAGATTCATGAATATACATCAAGTAAACTCCTGAAATCTGGATACTTCTGAAATTCAACAGTATATTCATGATACATCTCTTTCATGAAGTCAGAAATGTGTGTTTTTTTACAAAGCACACACACACATTATCATTATATAGACAAGCTTTCGTTTAATAAAGGTTCTCAGGCTGCTATGATTAAAACTTAATTCTCTCTTAAATAATACATGCAGACCAGCTCTAAAATGCAAAGCTGCACACTATCTGTGAAGGTAAATATATGTTTACATGAATTCGATGTAAATTATTTCCAGCTCTGGAGGCACAGCAGCGCATGGTGTTGCTGTAGTCTGAAAGAAATACACTCCTAAAGCCCCAGAGGCTGTGGAAATGGTTCTCTGTCCTGACGACTGGTGAATTTTCACAGCTGCAGCATATCAGCAGAGACACAGAGCCCAAAGTCTGAGAACAATGAAAGCAATAATAGAGACCAAGCACTTGTTGAACACCTAAACTTTTGCATTTGAGTTCAGTGATAAGAAAATGGCAAGACATGTTTGCTATGGCATTAGAGACACCTTGAGATAATATAAATCTTCTATAGGCTGATTTTGAAATGTCTTCCAGTGAGAGTTTGTGTCTCACACTTCCTGTGTGAGTGAGTGTGTGTGTGTGTGTGTGTGTGTATGTGTGTGTGTGTGTGTGTGTGTGTGTGTGTGTGTGTGTGTGTGTGTGTGTGTGTGTGTGTGTGTGTGTGTGTGTGTGTGTGTCAATGGCATTTGTAAATGTAACCAAGTCCCTTCAAATGGTCTTTGAACTAAAACAGTTTTAGACTTTAGCAAGTGAAGTACATATTGAAAAAAGCAGGACTGATATTAGGCTTGCAGTAAGGCACATTTTGTTATATGAACATCCGTTTTTAGCATTTCTGACAAGTGTCAAGTTTATCTGCATTTTATAAGGGCTCTAAATGCAGCTCCTCCACAAACAATTTAGATTTGGAACAATTCATTTTAAAATACTCTTGTTTCAAGTTTGGAGTTGTTAAAGTCGACATGCAACAGAAGTTGCAATAGTCTTTGTCAGAGTGAAACGGCTTCTCAAACAAGAAAAAGTGTATGGCGGGACTTGATTTTGTCCATTGGGAATTGATTGGGTGGTTGAGGTTTGCTATTGGTTGATCTCATGTGAGTGACAGGATGTCCCAATATTACACCAGTAAACACACAGAGAAGAGATGTCACTGCAGAGGGAGGGAAAGTTATTTTGATTAAAGATTACGAGGGCACATTATATATATATATATATATATATATATATATATATATATATATATATATATATATATATATATATATATGCATGCATAATTCATTTATATCAAATACTGCAATATTACATAAAAAATTGTCCATTTTAATTGTTTGGTGACTTTAACGGTAATGTACAATAACATTTAAATAAAAAAAGTTCTTTAAATAAAGAACAAACAAACAAAAAACTCAATATTATTCACTGGAATACCTGACAAATACCATAGCAAATGCTACATGATAAAAACATGCTTGCAGAAGCATCCAGCGTCAGGTTTGTCATGCTCAGTTGAACAGACCACAAAGGAAAGCTGGATTTATGAGAGTAGCACCCAAACTCATTAATCATCTCACTCAGTAGATCTCACTGCTTTGTAGTGATATAAATGTGAGCCATTTGTGAGAAGAGACTGCTGCCTGGGAGCTGTGAACTGGCTGGCCCATCATCTTAAAATGACAAATATTGTATTCTTTTAACTCAGGCTCCCTTTGTCACACTCGCTACGGCCCACCGAGCCACTTCATCGATCACATGCACTGTGCAAACTAGCATGAACTCCCTCATTTCTGGCTAATAGATCTGCCTCGGACTGGTCTTGTGGAGTATAATCGTGCACATGGTTCATTCCGGAAGTCAGACTCCTCACAACATTCAAGCGGATTCTGGATCACTGCTCTGGAACTATAGACATAAAGATAATGTATTTCTCTATCTTTCTCATAGACAGTGAAAATCACCTGCATTATGTTAGGGTGTTCAGAAAGGTTTTTAGCATGTTGTTAGGGTGTTCTGTGTGGTTACTTACAGATTATGGATGGGTATTGACAGATTTCACAAATCAATTCAATTCTGATTCACAAGCTCTTGATTTGATTAGATATCAATTTTGGATATCAGGTACTGTATGTCAGTTTTTTCTTAAAGGAGCCGTATGTAAGAATGTGGCCAAAACTGGTAGTGCAATCACTTTCAAATTACTGTAGAGCGGTGTATCCCCTCTCCCTCCTCCCTGACTCGAGGTTAGGCTGCAGGATACAGCAGGCTGCAGGATACAGCAGGAACTTAGGCTGCTACAAGAAGCTTTTTCTGTTAAGGCGAGACATGGCAGGCAAAAACGTCGTTTTTTTTCACTGGTCAATTTTGAGATTTTGGGATATTTGTCTTCAATAACATGTCTTCATCGTCATCGCGATCTGCACCCTGTCATCACACACACTGTTAGAAAGCTCTCTCTCTCCTGTACAATACTGCCGGATCCAAATATGGTAATTTCCTTTTTATCAGCAACCAATCGTGAAAGTAAAAGGGGGGATTTTACTCTAAATGCGCAATCTCATTGGCTGATGTTAAATCTTTAAAGCCTGTTTTCTCATAATGACTTTTCTCTCATACTCCAAGTCTGAAATCTCCACTTCAGTAGCACCTATATACACCAAACTTTCCAGTCTTATACCTAGTTATATTATGAAGACATTTACAGAGGGATTTGTAAATATATTATTCCTAGCCTGATTTATATAACATTTTATTCCAAAAAACATGGCGAAAATCGTTTTTTTAAGGCTATTGGCAGTATATTCTGATTTACAGGATAACAAAAGTAGATATCCATAAATCCCTCTGTAATTTTTTCCCCATCTAATATGTGAACACAATGAAAAAAATAATTTTGAACCTGGCTTTATCCAATACTCAGATTTCGTTTTGTAAAATATATGCAAATGAGTGCATATTTAATTAGATTATGCCTCATTTGCATATTTAAACATTAAATTACAGAAAACTTGTAATACATTTTTTTCTCATCTTAATGTAGGTAATCAACTGGCGAAGTTTCATGGTGATATCTGCTAGTTAAAAAAATTACCCTATTCACCTGTAGTGTCTCGCCTTAATTATGTTTATGCTTCAAATGAGAGATGTTTTGCAAAGTAATTATATATCGCAAAAATTTACTAATGGCGATTAGCCAAATATAATCGTAAAGATGTACGCTCGTATGTGACAGTAAGAACAGTAGGTGTTAAGGCCTCATTATGCTTCTGCGTCAACTCCACGGCGTAGCTATGCCGTCACTCCTACGGCGTCGTGGCCGTTTTATGGTTCTGCGTCAGGTTGAGTTGCATCGTGGTGCATCTGACCAATCACAGCCCTTGTGGTCTGCGTCGCCTCGACGCGTAGTTACAATTTTTTGGAGGTGCACGTCGAGCTACGGCGGAGGGGTTCACGGCGAAGCAGAGGGGTCTGAGGGGGTACGCCGTCGATTCGACGCAGAAGCATAAAACAGGCTTTAGTCTAACTTGTAACGGTAGGTATCTGTCATTAACGTAAGTACAACACAAGCCTCTGCACTGTGTGTAACCGATATCAAAGATACAGCTATTCATTTAGCTGAGGCTATAAGTGAAAGCGACCAGCTGTATTTTTTAACTTACCCTGCAGTAGGCTACACATCCATAACGCTTAAATATGTGATGTGAAAGATTACGTGTCATTCTATTATTTTTGGCTGTAGAACTTGCATGATAAACAATAATGGGCGTGCTAATGTTGTTTTCCTTAGCGTCTCAGCATAATGACAGAGAAACGGGCTCTGATAATGCATTGCTAATGTTAGTAATGGTGACTCGCCGTTTTTATTACCCAAACAATTCCTTACCTTTTCAATTCGATGACCCACCTCCTCCATATGAGCTAACGTAACGTTACTTTGCACGAACATGCATAACTTTGTTCGACTGTCATGAATATTTGAAATGTCCATTTACATCAAATACAAGTTAGCCAAACATAGATGAATCTTACCTGTCCAGGAGAAAATTAGCAACGTTGGCGTCTGACTTCAAATTCTTCTCCGTTTTCAGCCGTCTCCATCTTTCAAAGGCATCTCCTATATAGATCCTTGTTTTATTTCGGACTTTGTCACGAAGTATTTGGGATTCATAACGAGTTTTTTTTTGGTTTCGCAACGTTAGACATTTTTTTTTATCCGATTCCGACACGTTTGTAGCTGCAGCTGTGGTAACTAGAGCAGAGCTGGCAACCCGGATGCCGCAACACTACTGACTTTGTGATTGGTAGATAGGTGGAGGGTGGCGCATCAGACCAAAACACAACATGACAACACCAACATCAGTTGAGGGCTGCAACTTCACTTTTTAAATGACAATATCCTGGCCGGACTACTGTTGTCAGTGATATAAGTATTTGAAATGAACATGATTTCTTAATGTCTAGTGACATATCAGGGCCATTTTATGATTAATTGAAATACATTTCTTACATACAGCTCCTTTAAGGACAAAGAACACTTTAGAATAATGTAAAACAATTTAGAATAAAGTAACTATTAATGACGGACAATTGGCGCATGAACTATAATTGGTAATTCTTTATAATTTGTCATAGTTAGTTGATAGTTATTAATGAGGCCAATCTCATTCAGTAATTATTGATTACCTAAAAGGAACTTCTTAGTCCTAAATCTGGTATTACTTACTGATTAGTAAAGTTTTTTTTTTCCATTTTAGTTAATAGTAGGAGCTGTAGTGTTTCAGGTCTCTCATTGGTTCATCACATAATGTATTTCAGTAAGAAGTACCGTTTCTTTGAACATATGTTCCGATGTTCGTTCATGTTTATTTTCAGCTATAACTAGCAGTAAAGTGAAAGAGATGATCTGTTCACATGCCAATTGAACTGAGGTGGCTGTTATTAAACAGACACATTTAAAAGCGTCAAAACAATTTTTTGTTGTTTGAATTTGGTGATAAAATGGACAGCATTTGAAAGCGAAAACTTTGTCTCATATCAAAAGTAACAAAACATAATGTTTGAATGGGATGCACTTTACAAATAAAGTTGTGTTCTCGCATCAACAGAAAACAGCATACATACAGTCGGCAACGCGTCATAGTTGGGGGGCGTGGTCGGCGTGGGGGAAAACACAGCGAACATCATGTGTATTTGAATGACAAAATGTCTTATTGCGAAGCATTGACGCCTGCCGACCGGCAACGATATATTGCTAAATTAACTGCAATAGGGTACGATTGCCCATATTTAATTAAAAACTGGGTCAATGACCCGACCAAATGGCCGGAGGTGTCGTTTCCAGACATATTTTGCTATCTGGTTGAAACTCCAGGTAAGACATTGCGGTAGCTACCGGTAACGTTAGCCTATAACTCAATCATATGTTGCATACTATAACTCCACAAAACCTTGTCACTTACCAATTGTACGTATGCTTCACTCCAAACTATTAATCCTTTTGTAAAACAGTGATCAGTAGTACGAGGTTGCCGAGGGACTGTGCTGACAGTTATCCTAACTCACAAACTGCAGTCTGTATTGAGTGTAGACCGTGGCGATTGGCCTATCAAGCGAGCCTTCAGCTGATAACGCTAATGTGAATGAGACATCCCTTATGAAAAACAACTATAGGAATCTTGTAGTATTTTAGGACAAAATATTATAGTAATCCTATAGGAATACTATAGTATTTTGGGACATACTATAGAAGTACTATAGAGGTATTACAGAACATCACAGAAGTATTACACTACTATTTATTGCTTGTAGCCATTTTGTCCTCGTTTCCGGTTCTGTGTGTTTATTAGGAAGGATGTAGAACTTCAATTCATAATTTGTTTGTTTATTGGCGGTACAGAAAACAACACAGCACCTCTTCGGCATGATTGTCGCGTGTATTTCAATGAGCGCCAAGGCAATGTTTTCCCCCACGGGCTAAATTCACATCACGTGACGGGGCATTCCCGGGGGCGTTCCCAGACCAACCGACTCTATAGACTAAAAGAACCAATGAATGATTTAAGAACAGATATTGGTTCATCAAAACGAAGACTGACCATTTTTACTGCTAGTTATAGCTGAAAATAAACATGAACGAACATCGGAACGTATGTTTAAAGAAACGGTACTTCTTACTAAAATACATTATGTTGGTTTTAAATTGAATTGTCAACCTAACCCTGTTACAGATCGTCTGGCCTTTCAACGTTATAGATTTTTAAAATTAGTTGTAATATATACAATACAAATATTGTAAATTTGCAATAAAATGCTATATTTTAGGTCCTTATTTTAATAATTTTGGACTTGATGCCTGTGGTTTAAGTGAAACTGTAGCTGAGATGGCAGTTTACTTTATTTAGTTCAGTCTTGTTAATTACCAAATATAAATAATAATGATCACAACAGAACATTAACTAAATAGGACACTAAGACTAATTTTGCAAGTTGGTTTGAACTTGTACACTTGGTGCCAAATGTGGGTGGCCATTCAGTGATGCCAAAATTCAAAGACTTATCTTAATTAAGACTCAATTAGAAGACACACAGAAACACACACATACACTAATCTGACTAACAGTGACATGGCCGAACATTCCTCTCAACTGGATGTTTCAGCAGTGCCAAATTCAGCTTTCTTAATGCATTACACTAATACATTTAAAGTTTAAATACATCTTCTTGTCCTGAGAACTCACTTTAAATGGAAGGATTAACACATTAATTAAAGAATTAACCTGGTAACAGGTTAGTTCACCCAAAAATGGAAATTATCCCATTATTTACTCACCCCCAAGCCATGCTAGGTGTATATTAGTTTCTTCTTTCAGCCAACAGTCAGAGTTATATTAACTCTGCTCTTAAAGCTCTTCCAACTGAGTAGAGACATTTTAAAGCCCAAAAAAAGCTCATCCATCATAAAAGTAATCCATACAGCTCCAGGGTGTTCATAAAGTAAAATAACTATAATCACTGGCTTCCGGTAACTGCCGTATGTGAGTCAATTTTCAGCTGAAGAGTGGCCAATTGGACAGAATGCAATGATTGGACAAAACATTATTGGTCCTGAGACTTCCACAAAAGATACATGCATGCTTTAATATATAGACCACTTATTATTGATTGCTATCAGGATGTGAAGAGAGTTTCAACCAGCATAACAAAAAGTGTTTATTTAAAAATGTAACCTTTAACATTTCTCTTTACTAAATCATTTCTAAATCATTTGAAACTGAATCCCTACCTACTATAATTCTTGAAGGTCTGTGACTCTCAACTACCCACAATCCAAAAGATGCCTGCTAATGTATAGGAAACCATGCATTACGATATTCACACACACAGACTACGGAATACTTGAGGACAAAGGGCCAGAGAAACATGTACAAACTACTCATAATTTGACATCCTCTACAAATGATAGCCTTTGGGTTCCTGACACATGATTGATTGTCAGTGTCTGCATGAGCCTTGCAAATCATAATACACTGATATTATGTGCTGAATAGAGTACATGTGTCACCTTGAGATTGGATAGAGGGTAAAGTATTGGCATATTATAAAAATGAAGGACCACAAGGACTATCGCTGTGCTCTCAACCGTCCTACAATCCAGATAAGATAAAAATCTTTATTGTCATTGTATGCACACAGTAGTATACATAAACGAAATGGAGTTAGCAGCTCTAAAAAAGATGCATAAAACAATAAGTAATAATAAATAACTAGAATAATAAAATAAACAATATAAATATAATTTAAACAATACACAGTATAAACAGCAGTGCAACCACAGTATAGTGTTGTTGTAAAGTGAGGTAGTGCAAGAGTACTTTTAAAACAACATCAGTTTTTTAGGTATCTGCATGATTGTAAACATTGTTCATAGTAAAACAGTTTATTATGATGGTAAACAGTACAAACATTAATGCAGCAGCACTATAATAAATAAAAATGTTCACTGTTATGTGTGATAATATGTATGTAAAAAGGATGCATTAGCAGATATGTGGATGATTAGTTGCATTGTATGTTCTGGGATTTATTTAGAGCTTTCACAGCTCTAGGGAAAAAGCTTTTCTTAAATCTGGTTGTGTGAGATTTAATGGCTCTGTAACGTCTACCTGATGGTAGCAGTTTAAAAAGATTGTGACCTGTGTGTAGAATCCTCACAGATACTTTTTGCTCTTCTGAGACACCTTGTGCTGTATATATGCTCCAGTGCTGGTAGTTGAGTCCAAAAAAATCCTTTGTGAGTTGGAGATGACACGTTGAAGTGCCCCCCTGTCCCCTGCAGTGCAACTGAGATACCACGTTGAAATGCAGTATGTCATGATGCTTTCTATTGAACAACGGTAGAAGGTTACCAGCCGTTCTTGTGGCAGTCCGGCTTTTTTCAGTGTCCTCAGGAAAAACAACCACTGCTGTGCCTTTTTTACTTGTGCAGTGGTATTTGTGGTCCTAGTAATGTCTTCTGTAATGTAAATACCCAGGAAAAGGATGCTGGGAACCCTATTCACCCTCTCTCCATTGATGAACACTGGAGCATAATTCCCATCCTGGGATCTCCTAAATTCAATAATGAGCTCCTTGGTCATGATGTTCTCAATGTTCAGAGATAGACTATTCTCCAAACACCAATCCGCCAAATTCTGAACTTCTTCTCTATAAGCTGATTCATCATTATCCCTGATCAGCCCCACTACAGTTGTGTCATTCACAATAGTGTTGGTGTCAAATGCAGGAACACATGATCCTAAAACATTATCAACACTGCTGATCAGTCAGCCTGGTCTCATTGTTAATACGTAGTATTAATACGTAATTTTCAAAGATAGAAAACGTACATTTTATACGTTTGGATAGATGCTGAAACGTATGATATGGACGTATCTGCAACAATTAAACGTAACAATATTACGTTTTTACAGCTACAAAACGTTAAATATTTACGAATCTTTCATATCATTAAGATATCTGTATAATTTAGCCTTTACCGTTTTATAGATAAATGGAAGATCCCTTAACCCTGCTCCCAAACCTAAACATAACGTTAACGTTACCCATTTTATACAGAATATAAAAAGGACAGAGATGTGTACGTTAGGGAAATGGCAATTTTATTAACAATAGCATTAAAAGATTTTTTTAGCAGCTAATCCTACTCCTACCCCTAAACCTACCCATAACAATTTCTTAAAACTATATAGGCTACAATTATGAAGAAAAACAACATACGTGTAATCACAATAATTTATTTATTGCGAAAATGTCAAAACCGGTACCAAAAGTCGTTCACATGACGATGTGTTGCAGTCACAGTCCTCTCTTTCATTATAAAATAGTTTTGAATGAGGTATAGAGCAGCATTTTAATTATTAATCCATGAAAAGGTTAATCCGGCTTCGCTCTGTGTGAAGGCGCGCGCGTTTCTCCATTTCAAATGTAGTTTACCGACTGAAATACGGCATCATGTCGCAATCTGTGGCGAGAGCCAATGAGCGTTTGTTATCACTGCCGTAAAACATGTCGTAACGCTTCTTGAGGGCGCAATTTTTGAATTTGAATTCATCACGAGCGCGGGACAGTTACCGACTGCGCTGCTGTGATAGCCTGTGTGAAATGAAGATGAAGATCACTCACTGGATAAAGGGCTGAATTTGGATCTGTTTCTTGCAAACGTATGGATTCTAAAGATTTGGATTATATCAAGCTAATAAAATTGATGTCTTTTGTGAATTTATGTTGGGTTTTGGTGTATTATTGTTGTAAGTTATTGGAGAAAACGCATTTTGTGTCTCACTAAATAACGTTAAAATAAATATTACAAAATGGTTAAACGATTAAAGAAGGTATTTTTAAGGTTTTAAAGTGTATTCTTGTTTAACTGCATGTAGGCTAATCCTCCGAAACGAGTTTGCAGCAGAAAGCACGAACAGAGCGAAATGTTATTAGCCTATTTCTTGAGTAAACTGCATTTAATAAATGCGACTGAAAACGTAGGCTAATTGATAAGACATTTGAATGCAATGGAGCCAAAACATTAATGCCACGATTTTAATATGCATAAATAAGAATACGTACAAATATGTACGTTGGTAGAGTTGTTCATACGTAAATAATTTACGTTTTTGTGCTGTTAATACGTAAATATTTTACGTTTTAGTGCTGTAAATACGTCAGTATTATACGTTTCTGTGTGTATAAAACGTAAGTAAATGTACGTATGGTAGAATTACACTTTACATAAAAATACACACGTATTCTCATGAGATCACGTTGGATCAGTAAACAGCTAAAACACTCTCATAGAGTTGCATATTGGTTTGATGTTCATGTGACTGCATTAAAACAAAGTAGTCCACTAGCGTAATAATAAAAAAAAATAACTAAAAACTTCAATAAATGAAAAAACACCTCCATACCATCTGACTGTAAGTTGAGTTATTTCCCACAAGCCTGGGTGCAATTTCCTGGTAAGTGCTATATGGTCCATGGATGAAAATATAAATGTACGGATAAAACAACTGCACAATCATATAGGTGGTACTTGTTAAGCAAAAGGGTACATCCCAAAAATGGGTCTCATGGGTTGCAGACGCCAAGGGGGAAATTAAAAAAATCTTTTCAACACCATTTTCAAAAACTGACTCTTAAAATGTCATGTGGTGTAACCATAAAGTGAAAAATATGAATGTATTTTACTTGCACTGTGTACAAACCTTAATCATTATTAGAAAAAGTAGAAAGACATTTTTACAAATATAATGAATTATTCATTAAGAGTTTTTGGGGAGTCACCCTACATGACTACATCATTGATATACTCATAGTATATCTTAATACTTTGATTTTGATTTTATTTTCATATTTCAGTAATTTGGTTGTGTTTTAGTTTATTTAGTTTTTAGTTATTCGTACTTCAAACTTAAAGTAAATGAGAATTAGGAATGTTGCCCTGACAACTAGCTGAAATAAAATAAGTTTTTAGTTTTTTTTAATATATATTTTTTTATTTCAGTTAATGTTTTTTTTTTTTGTGTGTGTTTTTAATTTTTGTTTCAGTGGACGATAATAACCCTCACCTGAACAAACATTGCTTTATCATAAAAACATCAAATTACACTTGACACTTTAAGAAACCATGTGACAAACGATTCTTATATTAACAGTGAGGCTTAAGTTAATTATATGCACACAAGTTATACACCTTAGTTTCACCATTCCATATATGACTGACTGTTCAGCTACAAATTAGGCTTACACTACAAAACTGAAATATACAATATCTGAAAACTGAAAATATCAAACCCACAGATCAGGGGTGCAGTTCTCATGTACAACGTAACTCGCTGCTTAACCACCATAGTATGATTAATCCTTGTAGAAACTAACTAGCAAGTCACGAAACTGGTCGCACATCTGTCATTTGAACCACATTAGTTCACAGCATGTCGTTAATGACGTCATGTGCAGGTGGAGGAGTAATAACTTCTGCTAATGAATCTATTATGTTACCAAGTAACGGAATATTTCTGACATACTGCATTGGTAACTATATTATAAACGGAGGACTGCATCACTGTTTTTTGTTCCCTGTCATTTTGCTTTATTTGATGTATGATTCATCGTGGGTTCCCTTATATGTCATTCTCCGAAGTTCCTTTATGCATTTATGTACATGCACACTCCTCAAAAACGGCACTGATTGTTGAACATATATATGTATATATATATATATATATATATATGGGATAAAAGATATATAATGTATTAAATGTTAGCTTGTTTATTGTGACCAAGAGCATGATATATTTAAGTCCACATGACATCTGACCTCAGATAGAGAGTTGTAGTTTTAACCACATAGGTTTGCGATGCTCATTGCGAAACTATGGTTTAAGGAAACGCCAAATCGTTGAACTATGTTGCTAATAACAGAACTTGTGATCATAGTGGGCTAACAATGCTTTTGGGAAACGCACACCAGTAAGGCATTGAAGTTGTTTTTCTACCACTACCTTCAATCTGCTGTTAAAACCAGAGAATAGCATATTGTAAATGAACAGCTTATTGAAGTGAATGTTGGCAGACATATAAAATGGTCTGTGTTTTTAAAGAACAGCACTGAATCAATCTGTTATGTGGTAGCCCTGATGAAAAAATTGAGGTCGGTCCCATTAGCTATTTGAAGGAGGGAATATAAATAAATATGTACATCATGTTCCATGTAGTTCCATTTGAGCCTCAAACAACAAATCCAAGGACAATTGCAGAGAAAGCATACGTAATTTGAAAATGCAAATAAAAAGAATGATATGTTGACAGTGACCTCAATCTGATTTCTTTTGCTTGTAATAAGTCTGACCGAAGGACGCTCCATTTTAACACCGCGACTGCCACAATAATTCTATGAATGATGCATGTATGACGGAGTGGTACAGGTTTAAAACACAAGACCAAGTTATTTTAATTTTCAAGAAATTTTTATTACGCCACACTTCGGAATTTCACCCAGGGAAATATTAAAAAACACCCAAAGATTGTTACTAGGTCACACAGATTTGACTCTCTTAAACAAAGGTAGGCAGGAAAACGTGGGCATAGTATAAACAAATACAATTCTAATGGTACAAAATTTAATTTAAAGAGAGAAGGGAAGAAATCGATTGAAAATAGCCTCAGTGGTACTGTACAGCATCTGACAGCTCTCTATTTCCAGTAACACTACATTAAAGAGAAAAAAAAGGGAAAATACAATACACAGAATCAATTTACATAAAGACTGGAATTTGTACAATTCACAAAAAGACACAAATTATACTATATATCCAGGCAGAAACTTTTAAAATACCCTATCTGTTAGAGGTGCAGTGGCTGGCAACTCTGTTTCAAATAATCAAATAATAAATAAAAGAGAAAAGAAACAAATACATCACATTTAAAGCTACAATATGTAAGATTGTTGTAATAAAATATCCAAAAATCACTTGCACAGTGTGATATATTTCCTGCAATTGTGTACTTACAATATCCCAAAAGTTCCCAAAGATTTTTAATTTCAGAGAAATTCCAATTTTTAATAATGGCTCATCCATGTTCACTTGTCGCCTTTCAATGACATAATATCCGCGTTTTCCCTGGTTTCCGCTCGTACTGCCATTACTATGGCGAACAGACATGGACTACTGCGTTACGTCTAGCGGCACGCTCACGCTGTTGTTGTTTCGTTCAAACATTATGGATCATGGCAAGCAGACTTTGGGACAAAAGGAGAACTAAATCGAGGATCAATATCAGCGTGGTGTTTTCGAGATGCCAAGAGCTCCACGTCCTTGACTAACTTCGACTTGACAGAGATGCCACTATTGCATGTACTTTATTAGACAGGTGAGCAAATGTACATAAAAGAATCAATGTTATATAGCTCAACATGATGAAATGTTAGAATATGATCAGTATGTTATTCTAATGTTGATATAGCATACTGCTGGTCTCATACAGACAAACTAACTCATACAGGGCTCTCAAGTTTTGAAGACAGGCAAGAATGAAACCATGAAAAAAAATGACATTTTTAAATATATTATAAATTGTTTTTCCGCGTGAGAAATACAATGTTTGGCGGGAGTGCGTGACAAAAGACCGAAATGAGCGACTGTCATGCTCAATGCTTGACACTTGAGAGCCCTGCACATAGAATAACATAATAACTTTCAACACTCTCAAATGCAGTTTAGTCTGATAGTGTAGACCAAGTGAAACAGCGCTGAGTTACCTCACAAGTTTCATTCGTCTGATAAACTGACCTGTGTGAGTAGTAATTCAGCACTTGCGGGTAGTTCGGTAGAATGAAATGTCCTCATTCCTTTATATCCGCGGGACTCGCGTGTGGTGCTGATATCTGTCTCTCATTAGCAATTGCACCCTGCTTCATACCAGAGTCATGTTAAAAACATCAATGTATTCACTCATCCATAAACATCATTAGATCCATCAGCATGATGCCAAGTTCCATAATTCCGCTTATGCGTCATCAACCTGTGCCTTTGTTATTGTAAGAGGTTAGTGATCCCTAGCGGCATTTTTTTTTTACATATTGTAGCTTTAATGTTTACACATCTAACAAAAACAAAAAACAAAACAAACAAAAACTACATCAACCTACAGGGCTGAGGTTCCCCACAGGAGTGATCACCAGAGCTAGTTATCCAAAAGTACATGTCCAAACACACCCCTTGCACTCAGATCACAGAACAAAACACTTCAAAAGTATCACAAGGCACA
Source organism: Gila orcuttii (assembly GCA_026230005.1). Classification (NCBI taxonomy): domain Eukaryota; kingdom Metazoa; phylum Chordata; class Actinopteri; order Cypriniformes; family Leuciscidae; genus Gila; species Gila orcuttii. The sequence continues at coordinate 8,178,362 of JAPDVR010000017.1, forward strand.
CGTTGAAGGAGCACAACCACCACAAAAGATCCTTCCAACCATGAACCCCAGCTCCTGAAAGAAAAGCAAACATAAGTAAATAAAACTTAATGAAATTGAATCACAGTTTGATGGTTTCACACAATCCAGGCACAAATCAGACAACACTAATGGGTAAATCACAAAAATAAATCACAATAAACATGTAACAGTAGAACAGAAGAAAAAAAAATAATAAATCCAATTCAAACAGTGAGAGAGACAGGGCTCCCACCGAGCAACCACGTAGCTTATGCTCCTGCTCCAGTAGCGAGCCTCAACCCCAAAATAAAAGTAAAAAATAAACCAATGAAACCAGACAGCAACAATCCCCTCTACTAGTTGCGAAATGACTGCCCACATACCTGAGAGGTGAGCAGTCGAATCAACTAATGAGGGAAGCCGAAGGAAACAAACAGAGATGATAAGACAAGCTAGAATGCAAAATAAGTGATTCGTTAATGCCACACACACAGAAATTAAAACTTTAGCAAACTGCTACATGCTAACGGCACATACCGGGATGACCGACGGAGAAGGAGCAGATGGTTCCCAGGGTGCAGACGAATTAGCTTAACTGGGGTACAGGGAACTGCACATTACTCAAAACATCAACCCATCCCTATGCCCCAAAGGCGGAGCTAGACCACCTGCACGAAAACAAATATGTTAATGCCACACATACAGAAATTTTAATTTTAGTAAACTGCTACATGCTAACGGCACATACCTGCAGTCAACAAAACAAAGAGGGGAAAAGCCGGACACGTATGCACTGGGTTTCATTAAAGTCGCTGTTACAGATTTCTTAGCTACATAACCGAACATGTCTCAGATCTGTTACCATGACTGCAACAATTAAAAATCAACAAGTAGTTAATTTTGATTAATATAATTAACATATTGTGAAGGTTTTGTAAGAAAATGATCCTTTCAAAACTCATTCCTAAACTCTAACTTATCTCTAGAGTATAACAGTTCCCACAATTTTCAGTTGTCTTGGTTCCAGAAGTTTTTTCCCCATTATTTTTTCCCACGTGGATTTAAAAAAAATTATAATTATTGTTAAAGAGTTATAAGCCATGCACAAACCAAACAGCTACGAGGTGAATCACAACATTATAAACTTTGATTTAAAGCAAAAAGTATTCAAAAATAGGACAAAAAACAAAGGTTTTGTTGAGGAAAAGAACTACAAGCCCATAAAGCATTGCAAATGACAAACAAAATAAAAACTATGTATTTAAAGATTTTAATTATGTATAGAGAAACAATATATTTTACATTTATTGTAAAATATACATATGTATATACAAGTAATTCAGTATTTGAAGAGTGTACAAAGAAAACTGACCATTCAAAGTGCTTCATGGGAGCGGGCAGGTGCTAAAGAGTTATTTTGGCGCAATTTGTTTGTTTAGATTCTCTGATTGGTGAAGATATTTTGCTAAATCATGGGTAATGTAATTTTTCACCAGTAATTCAGCTGTTAAACAAGATTATTTAAAAAATAAGCTGAAATATTGCAGGCATATAGCTTCAACAGAAGCATATAACAACCTAGTAGATCACAGTTGGTCTGTAGGTTTATAAGATATCGTTAAAACTAAATTCCTCTATGGAGAAAATGAATGTGATTTTTACTTCCGGAGCCCACTGTTGCACTCTATTTATAAACAGATGTCTGAAATACTTGATTCTGGTTGGTCAGCCACTTTGGTCATTTTGCAGTCAAATAATTGTACTGTATCTTTGACTGTTGTCCAGGCAACCTATTTTCTAAGTAGCTGTGCTAGTTTCATGTATTTCATATCAATCCATGCTCACAATAAAACTGCTACTTATCTAGCTAGGATTATCTTGTTGCTAGTGTGGTATCTCCCTATATACAGTAAAATGGTCTCTGCAAGAAACTTCAAGGCAGGTGTGTTGGGACAGGTTGGAGTTGAACTCTGCAGTACTTTGGCCCTTTAGGAGCAGGATTGGACACCCTGACAAAGTAGTTTCTGGGAACCACACAAAACATCAGTATATGTGTTGTCATCAGCTCCAGCCTGTAGATCATTCAAGTAGCCATGATGACTGAAAGGTGGACGTCACTTCTTTTTGACATTCAAAGTATTGTCAAACAAAACGGAGGCTAGCTAGACCCTCCCTCCTCCTCATCCGCACACTAACGCCCCAAATCCTTCTTGTCGGTTATTGGCTGGAACAGTTTGTTATGTTTCGTGGTGTTCAGCCCAGTTTGTTTTTGTTGCCGTTTTTGGAGCCTGGGGTGTCTGCAGAGACCGCGTTTCGTTACAGTGTGTTCAGGGGACAGGCAGCTAGCGGATAGTGAGGAGATGTTTGCTGTATGTGACAAAAAATGTTTTGGCCTAAAAAACGCATGACATCACTTAGAGCACCTTGAAGTAACGCAATCTCTGTACTTTTTTCTTTTGCTTTGTCATTTGCTTTTGTGCTCCTTCACTGTGGCTCCAGCAAGTGACAATGGATTGAGCCACTTTGGTTTTGCAATTCATTGTTAAAAAAAAAAAAAAAAATAGCTGTAAAACATGAAAATCAGAACTCCTTCAGCCACGACTTTTGTTAACAGTATTATCAAGCAATATTGTTGATTAAATCAACTGTGACTTGCTGTCTATCAAAATTACTTTCAACTTGTCTTTCATACAATTTATGAAAATAAAGAAAAAACATTTTGTTTGCCAACCTGGAAGTTATCATCACTCTCGTTCCACAGCTAAGCAGCCTCTATTGCAATCACCCCCGAAACCTCACTCCCATTCGGGTCACAGCACAAATGTAACCCCTCCGGTTCTACTTGTACAACTCCAGGCAGGATTAAAAATCATTGAATGGGTTTTTGGTTAAGACCCTTTTGGGTCCCACTTTATATTAAGTGGCTTTAAGTATGTACTTACATTGAAAAATACGTACAATGTACTTATTGTCTTCATGTTGTATTGTAAAACACTTGTGCTGCTATTGAGGTGTGATACGGGTAAGGTTAGGGTCAGGTGTGGTGGTATGGGTAGGTGTAAGGGTGGGTTAAGGTGTAAGGGATGAGTCAACAGTGTAATTACAAATGTATTTACATAAATTAATTACAGCTGTAATTACATGCAGGTATTTTTAAAATATAAGTACAATGTAAAAACATGTATGTACATAATAAGTCCATTGTATCAAATTATTAATTTCAATATTAGTACATAGTAGTTAAAGCCACTTAATATAAAGTGGGACTTAATTTGGTCAACAAAAAACCCATTTAAAAAAAAATCTACTGGCATCAGGACGATGGAACTTGAAGTGCTAAAATACTTGTTTCTAGATTTTGGCTTACAAAATGCATCTTCCCTGCTGCATACGGGGGAAATATATAGCACAGAGACAAACCATTTAAAATTCAAAACTGTTGCATTGTTCCAAAAATGTAACCATCATTAGATATGTTTACATGCATTCATTTGTTTCATTCGGAATGGATTCAATATGATTTAAGATTCTGAAAGTTCCATTAATGAACCCTAATCCAATTCACATATTCGTTTACATGTACATTTCATGTATTCTGAAACTGCACAGTGCCCAGTAACCGCACTCAGAACTAAAGAAAGTCACCGCAATAATGTCACTGGAGCTACAGTAAGCATAATTGCTAATTTTGCCAAGATGATATATCTACAAAGAAAGCTGGCATATATGTCAGAAGATATATCAAATATTTAGAAAATATTTAGAAAATATTCAGTTTCCTCAACTGACCAGGTCATAAGACATGAGAGGTAAATAAACATGCTCATGGTACTGCACGTGCACAACGTAATTTTGAATCCGAGTGACAAAATAATCAAGCATTCAAGCAGCGTGCCCACCTCATATGCCAGAAATGCCGCTCGGAGCAGTGAGAGTAGAACCGGAGGGGTTAAATTTGTGCCATGAGTGACAAGAATCGAAGTGAGGTTTAGGGGGCTGAGTGTAACAGAGGCAAGCTAGTAAGAGCTGTGTGTGTAAACTTCACTCCCCTGACATCAAGAGGCATGCTGGTGATTAAGGTTAAAGACTGCGGTCTTTAGCGTTTTCTTTAGCATGCTCCCCTCCCATGCCATAGACACTGGTTCGAATCCTGCTCAGAGCGGGTCATGTAGGACCAGTTACATTTACATTTCAGTTCAATTGAGCCATCAATCAGATTATTAACAAACAATTTTTTATTTATGTAAACATATCTATTGTAATGCCACAATCCAATCATTCATGTCATGTCTTGACCATGTAAAGTCAGTAAACCGCAGCAACATTTGTGTGATATCCTTTGATGTTATGTAACTATAAACTGAGGGACGAGTCTGTACACACAAAAAGAAAACTCTATATATAAAAAACAGCACTAGACATATGAAAGGGCACCATGTGTTCAATGTTTGTGTGAGTATGGAGGAGATGCAGTGAAAATAAGATGAGTCATACCCTATAGAGCTTCAAAACTCAATGGGTGGTTGACATGAATGCCCTAATTGAAGACCACAAAATATATGACATACTTGTATGACACTAGGAAACGTCTCGGGTTATGACTATGACCCTTGTTCCCTGAGAAGGGAACTAGACACTGCGTCGAGAATCGACACTTTGGGGACGCTCCCTTAGCGTGCGCCTCTGAAGTAAGAATGAAACTGATCCAATACTGATTGGTGTTGCGTCGTGACGTAACGTGACGGCATAACCGGATGCATAAAAGTGACGCTGACACACACACACATCAGCTCCGCGATGAAGCAAGACGCTCTAAGGCCTCGAGGGGCGTGGCAGGACGACGCAGTGTCTCGTTCCCTTCTCAGGGAACAAGGGTTATAGTCATAACCCGAGACGTTCCCTTTCGAGGGAACTCAACACTGCGTCGAGAATCGACACTTTGGGGAACGAATGCCCACTAGGCCACGCACCGAAAACAGGCCTGCCCCGGAGTGAAACTGATTCAGGCACTCAGCTAGGACGAAAGCACGTGTGCGCCAAGCGTACTAGGGAGGTGCAGACTATAGAACCTAACAAAAGTGTGTGGGGTAGCCCAACCGGCTGCCTCACAGATCTCCTTGATGGGAACTCCCGAAAGGAGGGCCCTAGAGGACGCCATGCCTCTATTAGAATGAGCCCTAACGGCCAAAGGTGAAGGGAAATTCCGCACCTTGTAGGCCTACCTATGGTTTGTATAGCCGGGAGCCCCTAATAGGTTATTCAAAACACACTACAGTAGGTCCGACCTCCTCCAAGAAGAGGACCTCTCAAGGTAATACTCGGAACTCTGACTGGCAGAGCAAGGAACCTCTCCTTTTCTGCCGACACATGGGTGGATGATGAAATACTTGCAGGACCATGGACCTAGCCATGATAAATTGCACTTAAGGCACATAGCTGGGTCTCGGATGCAGGATGGCCTTAACTCCGCCGGGGGCACACCCAAAGCAAGCTGGCGATAATGCCAGGGCTTGGAGATCTCCCAGTCTCTTTAAAGAAATAGCTAAGAGAAAGGCTATCTTGAACGTGAGGTCCTAGGCAAAGCCGACTGGAGGTATTCGAAGGGAGCCAAGGGATAGCCCTTCGAGAACCACCGCCAGGTCCCAGGAAGGAACCCTGGACCTGACTGTCGGTCTCATCCTCCAATACCATGGAGAAATAGTATGACCAGTTGGTGCCTCCCTAAAGGTCCAACATTTAGTGGTGCATGGAACGCCGCAATGGCAGCCACGTACACCCTACGTGTGGATGGGGAGAGATTTGCAGAGAAACGATCTTGAAGAAACTCCAGAACTGAAGCTATTGGGCAGTTAACTGGGTCTAACTCAAGTTCTCCACACCAAGTAGAAAAATATTCCACTTGAGGCCATATAATCTCCTAGTAGACGGAGCCCTAGAGATAAGTATGGTTTCGACCACCCCAGATGATAGACCAGCATCTAGGTACTGAGCCCCCTCAGAGGCCAGACTCACAATTTCCACAGCTCTGGATGAGGATGGAATATAGTGCCCTCCGCCTGAGACAACAGACCCCTCCTCAGAGGAATCTGCCATGGCGGAGCTATCAGGAGTGAAATTAAGTCTGAAAACCATTCTCGGGCTGGCCAAAACAGGGCTATCAGAAGAAGACTGATGCCCTCCTGACGGACCCTCTCCAGGACTCCCGGGAGCAGAGCGATCGGGGGAAAAAGCGTACAGGCGAAGCCTCGGCCAGGCCTGTACCATGGCATCCAACCCCAGCGGGGCTGGATGAGTGAGGGAGAACCAAAGTGGACAGTGGGATAGACGTCACTCGAGACGCAAACAGATCCACTTCCACTGGTCCAAACCTCTGCCATATGAACTCCACCACCTCTGGATGGAGTCTCCATTCCCCGGGCCTCAGCCCCTGCCTAGACAGGATGTCTGCTCCCTGATTCAGAACCCCCGGGACATATATTGCTCTTATAGATAATATTTTCCCTTGGGGCCATAAAATGATCTGATACGCCAATCTGGATAGAGGGCGCGATCTGAGTGTTCTTTGTCGGTTTAGATAAGCTACCACTGAGATGTGGTAACCTTTGATGTCTGTGAGGAAGCTCCTCAGTGCCCTGAACACAGCCAACATCTCTAGGCAATTTATATGCCAAGAATGATGATGGTCCTGCCACAGACCCCTGGCAAAGCGGCCGTCCGAGACCGCACCCCAGCCAGCGAGGGAAGCGTCTGTCGAAACAGTTTCCCGGCGACATGACGCCCCTACCACTAGCCCTTGGGACAAGAAACAAGGTTTCTTCCATATTAATAGGGAACGAAGGCATCTGCGCGTAACCTTTATCATATGGAACGGATTCCCCTTGGGGAAAAAACCCTTGGCTTTGAGCCACCACTGAAGGGGCCTCATGTGAAACAGGCCCAAAGGAATTATGTTGGATGCCGCTGAATATGAGGCCCAGCAGTCTTTGAAATTGCTCTACAGTGATGGCCTGGCCTAGCTTTATCCCGGACACCATGGCCAGGATGGATTCGATACGAGCGGAAGACATACGTGCCCACATCGTAACCGAATTCTATACCACGCCCAGAAGAGTAGTCTTCTGAGCTGGGTCCAATACATTTTTCTTAGTGTTGAGCCTCAACCCCCAGTTCTGAATGTGGCCAAGGACGACATCTCGATGCCGAACTGCCATTTCTCGAGACTGGGCCAATATGAGCCAGTCGTCGATGTAATTCAGTATACGGATGCCCTGAAGCCTCAGTGGAGCCAGAGCCGCATCCATACACTTTGTGAACGTGCGGGGAGAGAGTGCTAGGCCGAACGGAAGAACCCGATATTGGTATGCTTCGCCCCCGAAAGCAACCTCAGGAACCTCCTGTGACATGGAAGGATGGAGACATGAAATAAGCGTCTTTTAGATCCATCGTGACAAACCAGTCCTTGGATCTGATATGGCTCACGATAATGGGAATAGTAAGCATTTTGAACCTGAATCTCCTCAAAGAACGATTCAAAAGCCCTAGATCTAAAATTGGCCTCAGTCCGCCATCCTTATTTGGAACTATAAAGTACCGACTGTAAAACCCGGACTCCCTGCCTGGTAGGGGAACACATTCCATGGCCCCTTAATTCCAGTAGAGTCTGTACCTCTTGTTCCATAACCTGAGCCTGTTCTGGAATCACTGCAGTCGGTACCACCCCAGCTAGGGAGTTCCCTAGTTACCACCCCAACTAGGGAGGTCGGTGACCGAACTACAATCTGTACCCATATTTTATAATATTTTATAATATACAGGACCCATATAGATATATTCGGAAGGCGTTGCCATTCTTCTACAAAATCTACTAAGGGAACCAGCCCCTCGAGACTGGCCTCGGGAGTTTTCCAACTACAATTAGGACCTCTACGCCCGAAGGACGGCCCTCAGGTCACCCTTCTGGCTGGAGAACTTCGGTTTAGAGTGCTTCCTCTGTTTGCCAAACTCCCGCAGGAGGGGCTCTAGAGGCAACGCTCTCTCTTTTTTTTTTTTTTCGCTTCCTGAAACCTGTCAACGACTGTAGTGACAGCGTTGGAAAACAGGACAGAAGGAGATAGTGGAGCGGCCAACAGGAAATATTTGCCTCACTTAGATCTTTAAGAAGATCGGCCTGGTACGCCTGCAAAATCGTCATAGAGTGAAGGCACGCACCAGCCTGACCTTTTCTAAATATTTTACCAAAGGAACCAGGCTCTCGAGCCTGGCTTCGGGTATTAATCGGGATTCGTTCTCGACCAACTGAAGCGGGTTTCCGGCAGGGCTGGACCGAAAATGATTCTCGATTGGCGAACGCGAATGCTGCCTGGCCGCAAAAATGTGGGGCGGACAGTGCAGACTGTGTTCGCTGGAAACCGATGTGCCCCGAAACGTTTTTAACGGCGGAAGAGCAACATGGATTTCCTGCACCATATAAGCCCAGCCAACCAGTGCAGAGGTGTTCCCGCACGGTTTGTTGGGCAGCGCCGGGGCTTAAAGTGAAGATGCTGGAACAGGAGAAAGATAGATCGCTAAAGCTTCCTCCATCTGCAGCATCTTGCCATAACCCGACTCTCTCGCACCCACCACATTCGAATAAACATATAATGAATGTGGTGAGATCCGTAAAGAGTGGGGTTTTTCCCAGGATCTACACATATATATATTTATATTTTTATAAAGATCTGGGAAAAACAGTAAGCCCCGTCTCTGAGGTTGTGAACGGTGCTGCAGGAATCTCTCGTCTAGTTCATTTTGACGGGGATCATCACTGGGCACTCGTCACGGGCAGAAGAAGCCGCATCGCGGGCTTCTGCGTCGTGAACGAGTGTCATAGAATCTGCGGGTGATGAGAGAAAAGGTGCCTCAGCAGTCTCGTTCTCATCCGCAAATTCCTTCTGCGATCTCCACGATCTAAGCCGTCGCGCCGCCTCAATGGACGCGGGACCCGAACCGCGGGGATCGCGAGCCTGACCATCATCAGGAAATAATAAAGCCAAGCGGGAGCGCAGCACTCTAATAGGAAGTGCTTCACAGTGTGCACAGGCAGCCCTCTCGAGAGCTGACAGTTCAATTCAATTCAATTCAAATTTATTTGTATAGCGCTTTTCACAATACATATTGTTTCAAAGCAGCTTTACAGAAAGTGCATTTCAGAAATGTACGTAAAAAATACAGTTAGTTAATCATCATGTATTAATTTAGGGCATAACATATCGCCGGCGTTGAGTCGTCTCTTCACAGGCGTCGAGTCGTCTCATCGCAGGTGTTGGGGACTCTGAAGTCTCCGTGAGAGGCTGGATACAGACTGTAGCTGAAGAACGCTATTTACCTCGGGACTAGCGTCCCGAGATAACAGCAGAAAAGCAGATGGGAAATAATTAGCGTAGCTGCTGTTCATAATATTAATGCATTCGATCTGATTCAACAGTAGTATAAGAGGCAAGCATTATGTGAATGCTTGGCTGAAGAGATGCGTCTTTAATCTAGTTTTGAACTGGGAGAGCGAGTCTGAGCAATGAACAGTATCAGGAAGGCTATTCCAGAGTTTAGGAGCTAAATGCGAGAACGCCCTCCCTCCTTTAGTGGATCTGGATATCCTAGGAATGACCAGAAGCCTCGAATTTAGGGATCTTAAAGAACGCGATGGATTGTAGGGCGATAGAAGGTCCATTAAATATACAGGAGCTAGACCATTTAGGGCTTTATAGGTCAGTAATAGTACTTTGTAATTGATACGGAACTTAATAGGTAACCAGTGCAGAGATGATAAAATTGGTGTTATATGATCATATTTTCTTGACCTAGTAAGAACTCTAGCAGCTGCATTTTGCACTAACTGTAGCTTGTTTATTGAGGATGTAGGACAACCAGCTAATAAAGCGTTACAGTAATCTAGTCTTGAGGTCATGAATGCATGAACTAACTTTTCTGCATCAGAAACAGATAGCATGTTACGTAGCTTAGCAATATTTCTAAGGTGGAAAAAGGCTGTTCTTGTAACATATGAAATATGATTTTCGAAAGACAAGTTGCGGTCTAGTATAACACCCAGGTCTTTTACTGTAGTGGATAAAGTAACTGGACATCCTTCTAAATTAAAGTTGTATTGTACGAGGTTTTGTAGGTAGTTTTTTGGACCAATGAGTAATACCTCCGTTTTATCTGAATTTAATAGCAGGAAATTACACGTCATCCAGCATTTTATATCTTTAAGACACTCTGTCAATTTAGATAAGTTAGTGTTTTCATCTGGTCTTGATGAAATATATAATTGAGTGTCATCAGCATAACAGTGCGTGCTGCGCCCCTAAACAATACACACCTAGTGTATTGTTCACTCGCCATAATACAGAGCTTTGCACAGACAAACAACACCAAATAAGACAGACCGTTTCACAGAGAGTGCTTGCTGAAGAGCTAAAGCTGATGTGTGTGTGTGTCAGCGTCACTTTTATGCATCCGGTTATGCCGTCACATGTTACGTCACGACGCAACACCAATCAGGATTGGATTAGTTTCATTCTTACTTCAGAGGCGCACGCTAAGGGAGCGTCCCCAAAGTGTCGATTCTCGACGCAGTGTTGAGTTCCCTCGAAAGGGAACAAGATACTTTAAAAGAGATCTGCTCAAAAATACACTTTAAATGATACAGTGTTCAGTTAAGACTAAATTAAACTAACCTGAGAAATCTGAGGGTGGCTGACTTGGTTTTCTCTGCCAGATATGAAATAAATAGAGACCCTTTCAGTCAAGCGTCAGTGCACTTGTGTTTGAGTTTGGTGGTGAAATTATGAAAGATGACACTTGGAATGCTCAAGCCCTCTTGTGCCATTGCTCAAACTCATAAATCAATGCACTAAAATATTTAATGCCTTCACTGGAATTAATTCAATGGCCACCATGTACTATAATTGTCATTGTTTGAATAACCCCACCAATGGAATAACAGAAATCTAATTTTAAAATTCTGCACACACTTAAAATTCTGTAAACCTGCAGGCAGAGCAGCAAGACTGAAGAAAACAAAAGTGTTTAACTTTAACCCTCTTTCTTCTCTTTTTAACTCTTTTTCACACCCTGACATTATAACCATTCAGGGTATGATTTTACATTCAAACCAACATGGATGATGACATTTAACACTTATCCATAATTTAATATGACTGTCCTCTTTACATGTTATTGTTTATTTATTTAGCTTGCTAGCTAGCCAGCCCTAAATTCAACATGGCTCACTAAATATTAATACACTAAGTATTTTGCAATGTCTATAATATACAGCATCTTCGGCAGATGACAAATTTACACTACATGACCAAAACTGTTTGGACACCCCGGTTAATAAAGAAAGTTGGCTATTTCAACCTTAGCCATTATTAACAGGTGCATAAAATTAGGCATCCAGCCATACAATCTCCAAGACAAACAGACACAATTTGGGAAGGGCCCTTTTCTATTCCAGCATCACAATACCTCTGTCCACAAAATTAGGCTCATACAGAAAAAAAAAATTGTGTCTGGTGTGTAAGAACTTGACTAGACTGAACAATCTCCACACCTGAACCCCTTTTGGGATGAATTGAAATAGCCAGCCTAACAAGGGCAAATCCCTGCACCCATGCTTCAGCATCCACTGGAAAGCCTTCACAAAAGTGTAGAAGAATTTGGGTATGACCAACGCGGAATTAATGCTCATGGTTTTAAAATTAAATGTCAAACAAACGCATATATGCCCAAATACTTTTGTAAGCGTGGTACTTTCTCATAATAACGCACCAATAATAAAATGCGGGTTATGCACAGCAAAATTTAGAAATTCTGTAAAAACAAGTTGCATCGCTTCAGGTTCAGGTATTTTGTACATGCTACATTAAACTTGGAGCTTTTTTGACTCAAGATGCCTTCAAAGGACCTATAAAAGATGAGCATAACCAATGACTATCGCATATGCAAGCTGACATACAAAGTTCTGTCATGAAACTCTAGATGGCGCAGGCTAATATAGGTCCTTAACTCTCCTAAACTGCTTGTAATCATATCATTCTCTATAAGGCACAGTCGACTGGTTCCTCCTGTATTAGCAGCCATTGAGCTTGCATGCTCAATACTTGGTTAGCATTTGCCATAGCCATGCAGTGTGCTTTCAGAAACCTTCCACCTTTATCGATCTGCTATGGGTAATGTACGCTATATCATATTGTACAGCAGGAGCATGTATTTTTTACTCACAGCAGCTTGTTGTGCATGTATTGGCAGTAACAAGTCTCGTACTTGCTCTGCAGCAGCATAGCAGATCTATTCTGCCAAGACCAAATATATCAACATTGTCATACCCATTACCATGTGAAACACTCTGAGAGTTGTCATTACAGAAATCAAAAAAGTTTTTTTTTTTTCTATATTCTAAATAGCATTATTAGAAATGAACTGAAAAAAAAATACAAGTTACCCGGGATATTATATTGACAATGACAAGATAATAAATAACAAGGGAGATGTGGTTAATGGTTTCAACAAATTCTTTGTAAATGTGTGTCCAGATCTGGCAGAAATAATAAAGGGTCCAGAAACAAGAGAAGGGGTGGATGCTGGTATTTGGAATTGAAATCCTAGCTTTTTCCCCCCTTTAGAGCAGATGAAAGAAACAAGATAATAGACACTTTAAGATAGTGTAAAAGCAAATCCTCCATGGATTGGAATAATATTGATATGATTATAATAATAAAAAAGTTATTGAAGAAATTGCAGTGCCATTAACTGTCTTGCCATCTCTAACATGTCTTTTCAATCCAGTCAATTTCCAAATAAAATGAAAATAGCAAAAGTGATACCATTATATAAAACTGGGGATACCATTTCACAAATTACAGCCCTGTTTCTGTACTCCCCAAATTCTCCAAAATCCTTGAAGAACATTTTACATAAAGACTCCAAATTCAATGAAATGCACAACCTTCTAGTTGACGGTCAAGGCAGGATTCCAGACAGATAGATCAACATCTTTGGCACTAATGGAACTATTGAGGAAATCACAAATGAATGAATGAGGCATAGATCGCATAGATAGGAAGAAACATGTGGGAATTTTCATAGATCTAAAGAAAGCATTTGACACCGTAAATCATGACATTTTATTGCATAAACTAGAGAGGAATGGGATCAGAGGGGTTGGACTGGACTGGGTGAGTAGCTATTTAAGAAACAGGCAACAATTTGTTGAAGCTGGTGAACATAAATCTACATACATGAACATAACTTGTGCTGAACTGCAGGGATCGTAAATTGTCATTAAATATAAGCAAAACAATATTATTTTATTTAGAAAACATAAAACAATCCCTCAAGTAGAAAGTAGAAAATTGACAACATAAGTATAGCAAGAGCATATGAAAACAAATTTCTTGGTGTGATTTTAGACTACAAAATCTGCTGGAAATCACACTTAAAACACACATAAATCAATACATATTCTGGACAATAAATCAATGTTTATTCTGTATAATACACTCATACTATCATATTTGAGTCACTGTGTGGAAATCAGGGGAAACACCTACAAAACCTATACAAAACCACAAGTCATGTTAAAAGCAAGAAATAATCTACTCCTGGGAAATTTACCAAAAAAAATAAAAAATGATGTAAGAAACATTACGTTTTCATTATTATTTCATCCATTGTGATGTAGTGAGTCAGGCAAAAATCTGACCATTGCAGTCTGTTTGTTAATGTAAAATCAAAACCCTTAACACACAAAAAAGAAAAACATTAAAACTAATTTACTGAGAAAAGTGGACTGCTGCTTCAAAATCAAGGGCTGATCAATGGTGCACATATAGACAAACAGTTGTATTCAGAAAGGCTGTCATATCTCTTGGGGCAGCAACAGGTATGATAACCAAGCAACAAAGTAAAAGAATACAATGGCTCCAAGCCTTATTGACGAAATGATTTGGCTCTGTTTGCATATCAAGTTTTAATTTTAATTAAATGCTTAGGTGAATTGAGGCTAGTAGAGATGCACTAGTGCACGACAACATTAACTAACTTGACAGCAGCCTCAGATAATTGCTTTGGTTCAGCCATGTTCATCAAGGCAATCATTGGAAACATCCTCATAAATATTTGAAGTATGTTCCTCTGTTCTGCTGTAATTAAGATGAGTGCTCCATCTCTTCAATTAAGGAAAGTTTTCTGGTTATTATATTGATATATTTAATCACACACAAGCCTTGACTATATGTTATTGATTGGTTGCTGAATGCAGGTGGCCCATACACAGATAACCGTAAAATAACACTGTATACTATAATTATACACACACACAAAAGAGATCTGATTAAATTATATAACTAAGATCAGTGACACTGACACTTGCTGCTGATTTGGACAAAATATTCTGTAAATTATAATATAGTTATTGGGAGCAGGCAATTTAGACATGATTACACATTATGGAATTGAATTGGCATGGGGGGGGGGGGTCATATTTACACCCACATGATAATTAATCTACTGTAAACTTTTTAAATTGAACTCAATTCTGAACTCAATCAGACTCAGTCATTTGGAAAGTAGTTGTGCCACTTGCATCAAGCCCAACAGACAGCTTTTTTCCACAATAGATTATTAATTCTCTATTATTTTATGTTCCTTCAAAAAAGCCCATATTACAAAAGATTGTGTTGATAGGCGATGATTTTAAAAGACATTTAGTGCTTCATTTTATTCATCTTACTGCTTTTATTTGTTTGCTGTCATTTGTTGTTTGATTGGTATTCTTTCTTTGTGTTTTATAATTGTCAACATTTTTGTGTCACTTTAATATAAAGAGAAACTAAATTTTATGGGAGAAGGTCAAACCGATTGAGACTGGAAGCTGTCGCCATGGTTCCTCAGTTCTCGAGCTAATTTAAATACATCATGAGCATCCAAAGACATTTCTTAAATAGTTAAATATATGTCTTCACTGTTTGATACGAACCACTTCATGGTACACTGAATAAAATGGTTTAGGATTTACTTTGTATTTATTTCTGAAATTTACTAACAATGTCTGAGAGAAAACAGCAAACATTAAATCGCCCCTTACCATAACCGTGACTTTCAACACTCCACTAATAAAACTCAACCAGGCCTCCTTGCCCACTCCCCCCAGTAAACTCTTTAGACCCATCAGAGATGGGTATGCTGTGGTCATAAAGGGATGGACATGGTCAGCAACAATACTCAAACAATGCTACAATATTAAACGATGCTCAAATGAAGGGGCCCAAGAAAATATCCCCACACCATTACACCACCACCAGCAAGCTGAACTGCTGATACAAAGCAGAATGGATCCATGCTTTCATGCTGTTAATGCCAAATTCTGACCCCACACCATCTGAATGTTGCAACAGAAATCGAGACACAGAACAGGCAAGTTTTCCAATCTTTTATTGTCCAATTTTGTAGCTTCAGTTTCCTGTTCTTACTGTAACTGACAGAGTGGCACCCGGTGTGGTCCTCTGCTGCTGTAGTCCATCTGCTTCAAGGTTCAATTTCTTGTGCATTCAGACATGCTCTTCTGCAGACCTCAGTTAACGAGCGAGTTACTGTTGCCTTTCTATCAGCTCAAACCAGTCTGGCCATTCTCCTCAGACCTCTGGCATCAACAAGGTATTTTCGCCCACAGAACTGCTGCTCGCTAGATATTTTCTTTTTCTGACCATTCTGTAATCCCTAGAGATGGTTGTGCGGGAAAATCCCATGTAGATCAGCTGTTTTTGAAATGCTCAAACCTGTCTGGCACCACAACTATTCAAGCGGTTCTTCCTCATTCTGATGCTCAGTTTGAACTTCAGCCTAAATGCATTGAGTTGCTGCCATGTGATTTGATATTTAAAATAACGAGCAGTTGATATAACAAGCAGTTGAACAGGTGTACCTAATAAAATGGCTGGTGAGTGTACATCCAAGTAAATGTATGCAACAACAACAAATAAAATAAATACAGTTCGGGGAATTCTGTTTGTCACTTGTTGATTGGATGGAGGTAGATCTGAATGCAAGCTTTCAGTTGATTGTAGACTGATTAAAGAAGTCCAATGTATAGAGATGTTTGTTGTTTCACTGAAAGATTAAGTTATATTGAAATAAAAAATGTCTAGGTCAATTTTTTTTTTTTTTTAAATGAAACATATGCATAGCCTATACTGTAGTTCACAATGGGAACTATAACATGGATTTAGAAAAATAGATAGGGGGAATTTTCATATCATGCTTCATTTGATTATCGAAATCAGCAAGTTTGAACATATCAAAACTACAGTAACAAATCGTCAAGAAGAAATACTGATTCAGGCGAGTGATTCTAAATAAAACCTGTGATTCTAAATAAAACCTATGGTTCCAGATGCAATATTTACCAATTAATCCATTTAATTCATAAATTTGCAAGGATGCCAACACCACGCTGATAGCTTTGATTTATTTCCAAATTCCAAAAGGACTCTCACATGTTGCCTGACACAATTTTCCATGCCAGCTTTGTGCTGGATCAAACCTCAACAGGACCATCAAATATTTAGGGGGAAAATCCCTCTTACTCAAATCGCAAATCCTCAGCAGAGGCGACCTGGACGAATGGAGATTGAAAGTTGCACTGATGGAAGCAGAGTAGTCTAAGATTCTTCTTGTTGTCAATTTTAGGTGATGGGAAGGTCTTCTGCAAGTAAACAATTACGAAAGCATGTATGGGGTTTAAAGATCTCTAGTCTGTAAATCTCAGTTAATGAATGTAAAACACAGTCTGATGCTGCTGTGTGTAACACGTAGCCTGGACATCTATCTGCTAATGCATGTGAAGAAATTAACAAGGGACTGGGGGAAATCACTAAGAATGAATTGAGGCTGCTGATAATTCTATTTATTTTCATGTGCTGTCTTTGCTGTTTTAGCACCCCATACACTAATGGAATTATGCAAATCATAAAAGGCGAGAATAAACCCACAAAATGAATGCTAAATGCAGTTTGCAATTCCCCATGTGCAGGTAAGTTCTGAGTGCTAATATTGTAGAGGATGTAACAGACTTCCACAACCTAGCATACTATGCTAGGACCATGCTACTTTTGCTGCACTATGGCAACTGAATCGGCTCTACAAAACACATCTGGATACACAACACACTTCTCCATCATTTGATGAATTACTTCTGTCATAATCATTAGAAAATGTACTCAAATATCTCTTTAAATGAAATTTCATTTACCACGGTTTTATGAATTTATGCCACAACATAATGAGCCTCATTTGCATGGAAAGAGAGGTTTGTGCTGACATGAATGACAATGACTTAAAGGGATAGTTCACCAAAAACATTACATTTTGTCATCACTTACTCACCCTGAAGGCGTTCCAAACCTGTACGAGTTTTTTTTTTTTTTTTCCTCTGTTGAACACATAAGAAGGAATTTTGAAGAATGTTGGTAACCAGAAAGTTGACGGTAGCCATTGACTTCCACGGTATTTTTTTATAGTATTTTATAGTAAACAGTATTTTTTTTTCACTGTATATTTCCTACTATTGAAGTCAATGGCTACTGTTTGATAACTGTTTGATAACCAACATTCTTTAAAATATATTATTTTGTGTTCAACGGAACAAAGAAACTCATACAGGTTTGGAACAACATGAGGGTGTAAATGATGACAAAAATATATATTTTTTGAATGAACTATTCCTTTAACTCAGTCTGCTTGCAATCACATCATTCTCTAGGGCACAGCTGATTGGTTCCTGTTGTATCAGTAGTAGTACTTAACTTTCAAATACTTGGTCACTGGTCAGCATCTGATGTAGATGTAGTTTGCAGCAGGCTTTCAGATACCCTCCACCTTCCTCATCTCCACCTAGATCTGCTACGGGTAATTCATGTCTGTTATTGTACAGTCCTGTACTTGCTCTGCAGCAGCATAGCAGATCTATTCTAACATACAACAGATATTCTAACATATTAACACTGTCATATCCATTACCATGCCAAACACTATGAGAGTAGCACAACGGTTTATTTAATTTGCCCCATAGTGTTTAATACCTACAGGCCAGATACTTCTGTTACACAGTTTTTTTAACAAGTGATATTTAAAGCACTTCAGACTTGTCTGAATTACTAGCCACAGGCACATTTCTTAGAGAAGGTCATTGTATCCGATATTTAAGGATAAACAACCCACAATGGTGCCCTCTTCCTGTGAATCAATGTAGAGTGTTAAATAATGACCTCAAGTTAATTGAGACATCCTCTCAGACATATTAGAATAGTTTTTTTTTCTAGTGCCTTGAGTTGGCCCCGCACACAGATGTTGGTCCTCAAGCAGAAATTCAGTTAAACACACATCAATACAAGATAGACTAATGCACAAAGTGTTCCAGTGCAAAAACATGCGTCTTATTTACTAACCACCTACAATCCATTTTAACCAATTCTCTTTTTTGTACTGTTATTGAAGCGGAAATTAAAAAGTATATAAGTGTTTATTTTGAATTAATTATCATTATAAGTGCAAACATAAAAAAAAATAAAGAAATAGATTTAATAATAAAGATATAAACAGCATATATTGAATGTATAATTATCATATCATTGTTGCATTTACATTTACATCCATTTGGATTACAGTTTTGACAGAAACTAATAAACTTAATGTGATGCATATTTGTCAGTCTTACATAAATGCAACGGGTAAGATTTGTGTTACAAATAAAAAAAGACAGGTTTATATATTTTTCATAAATAAATCAATGTGGACCTTAATAAACAACTACCAATATGATTATATATATATATATATATATATATATATATATATATATATATGCTCTAGTGTGTATGGTTTAGCATCATGGTTTTATTTAAAGGTTTACTGCATCCAAACTTGACACAGATAAAATGCTCCTTCTTGACTTTGGAATACAAGTGAACAGCTCTTGTGCTGTGAGATGTGATGCTTAACTGCTGTATAAGTTCAAAATTAGTCATGCATTTTTGGGTCTCCATTATGTTGGAGTAAATTGCCTTTAGCACACCCCAACACCTTATTAAGGCATTGAAAATCTGAAATATAGCAAATACAAAAATTACATAGTGTATATCAACGCATCCAGGTTGCTCAAATGCAATATCAGGCAAAAATCATCTGGTACAATACCCGAAAAAGAGCATGTTAAAAGAGTGATGTCTTCCATTTGGAAATTTAGTATGCAAAACAAACACCCACTCGACAGTTTTAGCATAATGGGAGTTAAGGGGGAGATTTTTTCAGCAGCCAACTCTACCTCCACCCATTTCCATTCCACAGCAGATGGCTGTATTTGCTCCAACTTGCATCAATTTACAAAAACAGAATGAGCATGGATTTTCCGTAAGCGCACACAAGCAAATTCAATTAAGATTTCAGCTGCGTCCAAATTCAGAATCCCCTCAGCATCATGAACGTCACCAGCGCTGAGTAAATGAAATAAGGAATGCACGTAGAGAGACTTCACAGACTGCAGGTCAACCGTGGTAACTACAGTTTAACCCAAAACAACATAGCCATTACAGTTACCCAGCTATTGTTTTTGAAGGGGACTTATTATGCTTTTTTTTATTTTATCTTTTCTTTAGTGTGTAATGTTGCTGGTTGTGCTTGTAAACAATCTGCAAAATTACAAAGCATAAAGTTTCAGTAAAGAGAGTGAATCTCTCCAACAGAAAACACTTGCCTGAAATTCCTCATTTGTAATCCTGCCATTATTTCCGTGATGTAGCACCATCACTATGTAACACATTTGCATAATTCCACTTGCTGGCTACTTTGGCTCGCCCTCAGACAAAGGTAGTTATAAGGTCAGGAAGAGTTTATCACTAAGTCAAGGAATCACTGTTTTGTTTTGTTTTTTTTTTCATTGCGGTGTACAAAGTGATTAGCTGACTTTACTTAAAAAAGTGAGCAAACCCATTGTCTTAAAACATTTTTTTAATAAACTTGAAAAATAATTACAGAAAAATGGAAAGCTAATTAACTTAAAACTAAAAAGTTTCAGTTACCAATAGGGTTGTGCCGATAGACGATAGTATCGTGTATCGACGATAGTCTGAGATTTCGCCGATGGCAGATGCCTTTGACTATATCAATACGATAATTGGCTCGTTTTACCATGAACGTATTAAATTATTATTAGTAGGCCTAGTAGTATTATTATAAATCTAGTATTGTTATTAAATTAATATTAGGAACTACAATAGGCCTAAATTTGCCTTGCCTAAATTCATAACGACATCACCGCATAGCCTAACACTTGCGACAACACCGACACGCGCGTATGAGGACTCCTCTAAGAAAATGTTTTTAAAACAGAATAAAAAATGAGGCCTACATCCCACATCAAAATTGAATTGCAAGGTGATCCATTCACAAATTGTCAAGAGTGCTTGTTTTAACAGACGCACTTATACAGATCCAAGATCCAAAATGTAAAATGTGTATCTTGAATGCAATGTAAGTCGCTTTGGATAAAAGCGTCTGCCAAATGCATCAATGTAAAATGTAAAAAATGTAAGATGAAAACGGCATCGTTGTTCATCAGTATTTGGTTTCCATAGCACATTAACAAAATGTTTTATGACACTAATAACACTAAAAATAATACAATTAAATATTTATAATAATAATAATAATAATAATAATAATAATATCGCTAAAATTATATAGGCCAGTCGTTCACGAACACAGCACAACTCTGCCATCTATGAAAATCAAAAGCAGCTTCAAACACTTGTTTAACAAGAAATATTCTTCTATTTTTTTCACTGTCATCATATAGGTCCACAAGAGAAATTTTAAGCCAGTAAATTAAGATAGTCGCTATACCGTTATATCCAACGTCGTCTCTGAGAGAACGCGGCGTTAATGCAGCAACAGTTGCTGAAAGCTCATTCAGTTTCTACTTTCACTTTCAGAGAATGAGTGCGTTTACATGCACGTTCTAGCACGATTATTCTGAATAAACTGACAATGCATGTGGTCATGTAAACGCATTAACCTGTTTTCCTTTATCGGAGTCAAGTCATAAGTTTAAGTATTCCGATCGACTCAGCTAGATTTCTGCCCCTTACTCTGATTTCTCCCGGCATTTTAAACACAAGAACCCGCGTTCTTTGGGCTTATTGAAGTGCGCGTATGTGAAGTGCATCCAGACAGAGAGAGCACTGGTGGGAGGACATATATTGCAAACTATGACTCTTTCTTGACCTTAGAAATTATTAAAACGTATTTTCATCACGCGCAGAAGTACAAAATGCTGCATCTGTAACGGCATGAGAGGATCATGTGTGTCCGTAAATTTCCCGCTGACATGTTGAAATACTCGAGTCAGATACAAAAATCTTTTTTTTTTACCTCACTATACTACCGGGAAATAACCACATAGCCTAGTAATAAACACTCCACCTTTACTAGCAAAAAAATATATATATTCTCGTATAAAATGAAGTAATAAAACAAGCAAATTATTGAATAATCAAGTTAATAATCAAATAAGTAAGCCCCGCCCCCTCACGATAATATCGTGTATCGCCGATCTCACAGGCTGACGATAGGACGATATGAAAATGGAGCATATCGCCCAACACTAGTTACCAAACACTTTTGAGTTTTTAAATCAAAACATATAAGGCTTGTAACATTAAAGGGGTGGTAAATCACGAATACACTTTTCTAACTTTAGCTGGTGTGTAATGTTGCTGTTTGAGCATAAACAACATCTGCAAAGTTACAACACTCAAAGTTCAAAGCAAACGGAGATATTAGCTTTTAAAGAAATCAATTTCTAAGGACTACAGCAAACGGCCGGTAGGGACGACATTCCTCCAGGGTTGCTGACATCACTAACCCCAAAATTTACATAAACCCCTCCTCCGAGAATACTAAATTAGGGGGGCGAGGCCATTTTATATAGCTTTTTGAGAAGAGTTGTTGTGGTATAGTAGGCTGGAGTGTCATTGCCGCAATGCCGTCGAAACGCTGTTATTTTTATCCGGATTGCAGGTCCACTTTGTTCAGCCTTCCTAGGGTCGGGGGAGTTAGGGATCAATGGTTAAAATTTATATAATTATTACCCAAATCTCGCTCTCTGTGCTGCACATTTTACAGAGGAAAGCTTCCACAATCTTCGCAAGTTCAATGCAGGATTCGCACAATGGCTTGTCCTGAAAGATGGAGCAGTTCCAACCTTAAGAACAGAAGCTGTTGTTTACGGGCCACAACCTGTAAGTATGATTTATTTTTCGTCAATGTGTTTTCCTGTAATAGTTTGTATTGTTAATTGCATGTTGTAGCAAGGAAGTAAACAAATGACAACGCTGTTTGGCTCTGCAAACCAGTTTTTAAATGCTCATTCATAATTAACGTTATCCGACAAACACCTAATGTTACAAACTTTTTTTAATTTCAACAGCGAACTTGGAATTAGTGCAAATTATTCTTTGATTAGAGCTTTTATGTATTGTTTATCTACATGCTTGTTTATCTACAGGCATGCTAAAAACATGGTTCTGTGTTTGATTTGGCTAACGTTACTGTAGTAAAG
The DNA here is from genome assembly GCA_026230005.1 of Gila orcuttii. NCBI lineage: Eukaryota > Metazoa > Chordata > Actinopteri > Cypriniformes > Leuciscidae > Gila > Gila orcuttii. Next base: position 8,201,016 of record JAPDVR010000017.1, read on the forward strand.
CCAATGTTTAGTGTTTGTTTTGGGTTAATAGTTCTGGCGACAGATATTTGGCTACAATCGTTCTAAAAATACAAAAGTAACGGTGCCATACAGCCAGTAACGATCACCATAGATCCGCAGTCTTAACTCAAAAAAATCCCTTTGAGGACTGTAGTATAATTTGTTAGAACGATTGTATGAAATTCTTGTTTATGAAGCTTATTTTTTGTAGTACTATAGTAATTAGTACAATTAAATAACAGCGTATCTAAAAAGTAATGAGACAACAACAAAAAAACAAACCTTTCTGAAACGTCGTTTAACAGCCGTTCTTGAACAGGTTCTGCTCGATCATCTTCACTAACATTCTCTGGGTCCGATTGGTTTTATTGACGCCATTGTTTATAATACACCAAAGCACAAACAACCGGTAAAGGTACGGGGCGTGACGTTTCCGCAAAACATGCACTAGGCGGTTAGCGAATCACACTGGGCCAGCTAACCAATCTGAGCCCATTGCATATTTTTGAGGGACTAGCTTCATAGAACCTGGAAACCATCAGACCGTTTTTACAAGGAGGGATAGAGCAGTGTAGAATAAAGGTAAAATATATGAAAAATAATGCAATTTTTTAAAAACGAAGCATGAACACATGTTACAGTGCACCCCACAAACACAATCAAGTCACAATCAAGGGTGTTTTACCACCCCTTTAAGGTCTGGTTTCGCAGACAGGGCTTAGATTAAGCCAGGATTAGGCTTTAGTTCAATTATGACATTTAAGTAGCTTTTATAAACATGCCTTAGAAAAAAAAAAAAACATTACATTTGACATGACATATTTTAAGCAACACAGGCTCATTGGAAAAACGTACCTGTGTCAACATTTTTGCAAAACGCAAAATACGTACTAATATGTACATATTACTGCAGTTCCCTTTCGAGGGAACTCAACACTGCGTCGTTGAAAACGACTCTTTGGGGACCTCTGAAGTATGAATGAAACTAATCCAATCCTGATTGGTGTTGCGTCATAACGTAACATGTGACGGCATAACCGGATGTATAAAAGGAGACGCCGGACACACACACACATTAGCTTTCGCTCTTCAGCAAGCGCTCTGTGTTGAAACTGTCTCTGTCTATTTGGTGTTGTTTGTCTGATTTAAAGTAAGAAAAATATTATGGCGAGTGAACAGTTTGTCAGATGTGTGCACCCTTGCCCAAGATTTATCACAGGTGGGGACACACATCAACTTTGTGTAAACTGTTTGGGAGTGCAGCACGCACAGGCAGCTCTTGAGGGATCTGCCTGTGAACACTGTGAAGCACTATCTATGAGAGTGCTGCGCTCCCGCTTGGCTATTTTTAATAAGGATGGCCAAGCTCGCGATCCCTGCGGTTCAGGTCCCGTGTCTGTTGAGGCGGCGCGGAGGCTTAGATCGTGGGGATTGCAAAAGGATCTCGCAGATGAGAACGAGACTGCTGAGGCACTTTCTCGTTCATCATCTGGGGATTCAATAACACTCGCTCACGGCGCAGAAGCCCGCACTGCGGCTTCTTCTGCCCGTGACGAGTGCCCGATGCTGGAACTATCCTCTTCTGAGGAGGTGGATGTTCTCAGCATCGGGAGCGAGGAACATGAGTATAATTCGCCAGCTCATGTTCCCGCATATGAGGAGTTGGTAGAGGTTGTGACACGTGCTGTGGCCAGACTCAACATCAGCTGGCCACAAGATAAGCAGGAAGATTATCTTCTCAGTAAATTAGACAAGAGATTCCTGCAGCACAGGTCACAGCCTCAGCACCAGGGTTTGCCATTTTTCCCAGATCTTCACAAAGAGATCGCTAGATCCTGGGAAAAACCCCACTCCTCTCGCATCTCATCTAACACATCGTATGATTATAGCAATGTGGTGGGTGCGAGGGAGGCGGGGTATGGCAAGATGCCACAGATGGAGGAAGCCTTGGAGAGTTATCTTTCTCCTGAAGCGGCATCTTCGCTTAAAACCCCAGCGCTGCCCAGCAAACCATGTAGGGAAACATCAGCTTTGGTTTGTAGGGCATATATGGCGGCTGGCCAGGCTGGTGCGTCTCTGCATTCGATGGCTATCTTGCAGGCGTACCAGGCCGACCTCCTTAAGGATTTAGATGAAGGCGAGGGACCCACTCCATCAGATATTGCGGAGTTAAGGAAGGCCACAGATTTGTCTCTCCGGGCCACTAGAGAAAAAGCAACCGCTATCGGCCGTTCTATGGCAGCTATGGTGGCTACGGAGAGGCATCTGTGGCTCAATTTATCTGGGATTAAGGACAAAGATAGATCCTTCCTGATGGATGCGCCGCTTTCGCCTTCTGGCTTGTTCTGCGACACAGTTTCTACTGTCGTCGACAGGTTTCAGGAGGCGAAGAAACAATCTGCGGTGTTCCATCAGTTTCTCCCTCGCCGCTCTAAGTCTTTTAGGAGGGCTGGTCCAAGTGGCCAGCCACAGCCGTCAACCAGCTCCTCATACCGGCAGGAGCAAAAGGAGAGCGTTGCCTCTAGAGCCTCTCCCTTGTGAGCTTGGCAACAGAGGAAACGCTCTCAGCCGAAACCCGCCGGCCAGAAAGGCGACCTGAGGGCCGTCATTCAGGCCAAGAGAGCGGGGAAGAGGTCAAAACCGAGGTGGTAGGACCTCAGAGGGCTGTCCCCCCCGCTGTGAGGCAACCGAGGTTGTTATCACAGTGGAGCCCTCAGGAAAAAGATGTTATCCCGCCATCTCTGATGCTTCGGGCCACATAAATTTCCAGCGAACATCCAACATGATGTCTGCCACAAAAGTTTTTAAAAGAGCAACCACTATGGTCACAAAATATTTCTCATCTAGCTCCTGCCATTCTACCGCTTCAGGAAGTCGAGAACAGTGCTCAAAAGATACCCGAGACCAGTCTCGAGAGACTGGTTCCCTTAGTAGAATTTCTGGGAAATTGGCAAAATCTTCCAAATATATCTATGTGGGTCCTGAATATAATAAAAGATGGTTACAGACTGCAGTTCGGGTTCAGACCCCCCAAGTTTGCAGGTGTGGTGCCGACTACAGTGGTTCCAGAACAGGCTCGGGTTATGGAACAAGAAGTACAGACTCTCCTGGTCAAAGGGGCCATAGAAATCGTTCCCCTACCAGACAGGGAGTCGGGGTTTTACAGCCGTTACTTTATAGTTCCAAAGAAGGATGGAGGACTAAGGCCGATTTTAGACTTAAGGCATCTGAATCTGGCTCTGAGGAGGTTCAGGTTCAAGATGCTCACCATTCCCATTATAGTGAATCAAATCAGGTCCGAGGACTGGTTTGTCACGATAGACCTAAAAGACGTCTATTTTCATGTCTCCATCCTTCCATGTCACAGGAGGTTCCTAAGGTTCGCTTTTGGGGGCAAAGCATACCAATATCGGGTCCTTCCGTTCGGCCTAGCACTCTCTCCCCGAACATTCACGAAGTGTATGGATGCAGCTCTGGCTCCATTGAGACTCCAGGGCATACGTATACTAAATTACATCGACGACTGGCTCATTCTGGCTCAGTCGCGGGAGATGGCAGTTCGGCATCGAGATGTCGTCCTTGGTCATATTCAGAATTTAGGGTTGAGACTCAACTTAAAAAAAGGTGTGTTAGAACCAGTTCAGAAAACTACTTTTCTGGGTGTGGTATGGGATTCCGTTACGATGTGGGCACATATGTCTCCCGCACGCATCGAGTCTATCCTAACCATGGTTTCTGGGGTAAGACTAGGCCAGGCCATCACTGTAAAGCAATTTCAAAGACTGCTGGGCCTCCTGGCAGCGGCATCAAACATAATACCTTTGGGCCTTCTCCACATGAGGCCCCTTCAGTGGTGGCTGAAAGCCAAGGGGTTTTCCCCCAAGGGGAATCCGTTCCATATAATAAAGGTTACGCGCAGATGCCATCGTTCCCTATTAATATGGAAGAAACCTTGGTTCCTGTCCCAAAGGCCAGTGTTAGGAGCGTCATGTCGCCGGAAAACCGCTTCGACAGACGCCTCCCTTACTGGCTGGGGCGCGGTCATGGACGGCCGCTTTGCCAGGGGTCTGTGACAGGACCATCATCATTCTTGGCATATAAATTGCCTAGAGATGTTGGCTGTTTTCAGGGCTCTGAGGCGCTTCCTTCCAGACATCAAGGGTTACCATGTCCTGATACGTTTGGACAATACATCAGTGGTAGCTTATCTGAACCGACAGGGGGGACTCAGATCGCGCCCTCTATCCAGATTGGCGCATCAGATAATTTTATGGTCCCAAGGGAAAATTTTATCCATCAAAGCAATATTTATCCCGGGGGTTCAGAATCAGGGAGTAGACATCCTGTCGAGGTAGGGGCTGAGGCCCGGGGAATGGAGACTTCATCCAGAAGTGGTGAAGTTAATATGGCAAAAATTCGGACGAATGCTTGGAGTTTGCCCCGGCGGAGTAAAAGCTATTTTACATCCTAGGCCTGGTTATGTGCCTAAGGTGCCATCTAATGTGGCACAGTCAACAGTTCTTCAGGCTTTTCACCCTCCACCACATGTGTCGGCAGAAGAGGAAAGGCTCCATTTGCTCTGCCCTGTCAGGGCTTTGAGAGTTTACCTTGAGAGGTCCTCTTCCTGGAGGAGGTCGGACCAACTTCTAGTGTGCTTTGGATCACCTAGGAAGGGATTACCTGCTTCTAAACAAACTATTAGCAACTGGATAGTTCAGGCTATTACTTTGGCCTATAGGGTGCGTGATTTACCTTCACCCTTGGCTATTAGGGCTCACTCTACTAGAGGTATAGCATGCTCTAGGGCCCTTCATGTAGGAGTCCCCATTCATGAAATCTGTGAGGCGGCCGGTTGGGCCTCTCCTCACACTTTCATTAGATTCTATAGTCTGCACCTCCCTAGTACGCCCGGCGCACAAGTGCTCTCGTCCTAGCTAGTGCATGTTTCAGTTTCACTCTAGGACAGGTTTCGGTGCGTGGCTTAGTGGGCATTCGTTCCCCAAAGAGTCGTTTTCAATGACGCAGTGTTGAATTCCCTCTAAAGGGAACGTCTCGGGTTACGACTGTAACCCCTGTTCCCTGAGAAGGGAACGAGACACTGTGTGGTCTTGCCACGCCCCTCTACACCTAGGAGCGGCTTGCTTCGTCGCGAGGCTAATGTGTGTCTGTCAGGCGTCTCCTTTTATACATCCGGTTATGCCGTCACGTTACGTCATGATGCAACACCAATCAGGATTGGATTAGTTTCATTCATACTTCAGAGGAGCACGCTAAGGGAGCGTCCCCAAAGAGTCGTTTTCAACGACGCAGTGTCTCGTTCCCTTCTCAGGGAACAGGGGTTACAGTCGTAACCCGAGACGTTTCCAACAGAAATGCAAACTAGAGGCAGTAAATAAGCAAGCACTTTAATGTTTTTCACTCACAATTATGATTAAAGGGGCAGATTATGGCTTAATAAGACCTGTTTTCACACGGCTCCGTGCAAAATTATGTTATGACCTCAAAACACTTTTTACCATAGTGCATGATTTGTAAACTAATATATTTTGGATTTTGCATCACTTAACCAGCACCATATGTTCGGTTTTACTGACATACTAAGCTTGCTTGGTAGCTCAGCTGGTACAGAATTGTACTTGTGATGTGGAGAGCTCGGGTACGAACCCTGTGAAAGACGAGTCACGATAAAAGAGCTCAAAAACAAGCTAAAATGCCATGGTTACGATTCTGTTTTTATGTCACATTTGCTTTTGTTAACACTATCGGGTAGGTTTAGGGTTTAGTGTAGGTGTACATTATTTTAAAATAGAGCATTAAGCTTTTAGAGCCACTCACCAGATATTTCAAATCAGAACGGTTCCGGAAAAAACTAAACATGCTTTTAGCGCCACTCACTGGACATTTCACTTTAAGAAACTGTCGCGAAACGTGCACGCCGCAACTGGTTTTGCTAAAATGTTGCCACAGTTGTGTTTATCTAATGAGCCTGGGCTTATTTTAAGATATGTCAGAGCAAGTTTCTTTCAGTTAAAACAGCTCAATGATGCATTTTAGTCTGGGACTATATACTTATGCTTTGGGCCCATCGTTGTTTTGCATGTTACTTTATCGCTCTAATGTGTCAAAAACGTAATAAAAAAAAGTCTTGAGCTGCAAGGCAGTATTTCCATAATGCAATATACACCAAAAAAAAAATCACTATTGATACACGTCAGCCCAGTCCTATTTTTTGTCATAAAAATAAAACCTAAAAATAAGCATTAGAGGATTCTCTGTGTAAGTGCTTATTAGTTCACCACACCCACAAAAAAGGTCACACAAAAAACTTTCTGCAATGTTCAGAGAACAGTGGATTTGTTGGTTACAAAAAAGACTCTAAGAGAAAGTTTTTAGAATGTTGGGAATTTGTTCCCAAAAAATAAACAAATAGGAACGTTACGTAACGTAAATACGTTAACTTAATGTTTGGAGAATGTTCTGTTTATGACAGATACTACAATAAAACCATTACAAATTAATTTATACCGTATGTAATTCAGTAGCTTCTCGCTGAAACGGCTTAAACTAAAAAGTTAAACTAATACTGTTTCTCTCTCTCTATTTTTAAGTATATTATTGATATTATCATATATCCAAGCTATAAAGTATAAATCTGACACAAATTTTGGGTCTATATAGTAGACTTTGCATCATCAATGTGAGTATCACCATGGGTGCTAGTGGCAGTTTACAGCTGCCGCCAGATAATGACTCAGGACAAGAAGACAGCAGTTGTTATATGTGTCCCTTTGGATTTGCCAACAAAACTTCACAGAACAGCACTTCTGTTTCTCTGCTGCAAATGCATTGCAGGCAGTGGCGGAACTAGAGTTTTATACATGGGGTGGCCAGGGGGTGGCCACTGCTACTTTCGGGGGTACACAGTACACACACACACACACACAGTGGAAAAGCTTGTGTAAGGAATTGGGTCACTCTGTTTGTGTCTATAAGTGTTGAACATCCAAAATATTTGCAGAAAACAAAGCTGAAGCACCAAGTAGATAAGATACCCCATGTGTCTGTTATGAACAGTGATGGGAATAAATAACGCCGTTACTAACGGCATTACTTTTTCCAGTAACGAGTAATCTAATTGATTACTCTTCTCATCTTAATAACGCCGTTACCGTTACTGCCAAAAAATGCGGCGCGTTACTATAACTGATGAAGCTGTTTTTTTTTTTCATCAGACCAACTAGATCTCTGAGCGAGAGGCAAATACTTTTTTTACTGTTCTTCCTTGGTTAGTGGGCAGAGCACGAGACAAGCGCATAAATGCTGACGATTGGCTATAAGGTAGAGTAAAATGTCATTGTAAGCCAATCAGAGGTAGAGTTGGGCGGGTGTTCGAAAGCACGCATAGTAGTGATGGGCATTCGGCTCTTTTGACTCAGCTCACTGAAAAGAGCCGGCTCTTTTGGCTCACAAACGGCTCTTTAAATGACTTTGACTATAATATTTCAATTTTTATTACATAATTATTTAATTTCTATAGGCTAAATTTGTAAAAAATAGAGTCGGCTCTTCAGATATGCGAGCCAGCTCCCAACGTTCACCTAAAAGAGCCGGCTCTTAGAGTCGGCTCATTCGCGAATCGCGAACGACCCATCAAAAGCTCATTCGCGAACGAGTCGATCCATCATCACTAACGCTCATTCGCGAACGACCCATCATCACTAACGGCTAACGCTCATGAATTGCGAACGACCCATCATAACGCATAGTCGGGCAGGACAGGACACACAAGGAACAACACAAGCCAGTCAGTCAACGAGAGACAGGTATGGCGACGAGCTTAACAAGCTTAATTTAATTTTGCCCAGTTGTGGCCTGTTGAGGGGCAATAAATATCAAAATTTCCAAAACATCTATTGTGTTATTTGCATTGATCCACTATATAAACATAATATCTACATACATGGCGTTTGATTGGAGGCTAGTCTCACTTTGTCCCACAGCAACATTTTTTTTTTAGATGCGTGTACAATGTTTCATGTTTCTGTTAATAATGTATTGTATTAAATGTCCATTTCATTATAATATTCAAATTTATCATAACTAATTGAACATGCACATGTATTTTAAGTTCCGTTAAAGAGGGGTAGAGGTGGGGTCACATTTGAGCATTTAAAATTTAATTTTACTTGAAAGTAACGCAATAGTTACTTTCATAAGTAACTAGTTACTTTTAAAATTTGTAACTGAGTTACTAATTTAGTTACTTTTTGGAAGAAGTAACTAGTAACTGTAACTAATTACTTTTTAAAAGTAACTTGCCCAACACTGGTTATGAACTGCTGCATTTATTTACAAAAAAAACTCACATTTACAAAAAAAAATATATATTTTATTTTATCTTTTATTAGATATAGCAGGCATCAAGCAGACATGTCCTTGAAAAAGTTAAACAATTTTATTGCCCATCAATATAAAATCTTATCCTGGGAAGATTAAATACAACATAATTATTTCTTTATAATAATTTATAATAATTCTAATTCTAATTATTTAATTTATAATTATTTTTTTTGTGTTCATTTTTGGGTGAACTATCCTTTTAATCTGGCAAAATCATCTCAACTTAAATTCCTGAATTGGGTATGTGATTGACTGCCTGTGTCTTGTAGATGCTCTGACCTGTTGCTGGTTCTGAAGTCTGACCACACTGACTCTGACTAGCCAGTGGTGATGCAAGGGCTGGGGGGTCTGTTTGCACCTGATCTGCCTGTTAGTCCAGTCATTTTAAGCCAAAATGGGGGTCAACCTTGAACAAATTGCAACAAGCAAACTCACCTGATTTTGTATCCTCAATATGTCCTGAGTAAGGAAAAAAAGTCCCAAAGAATCCCATTTGGGAAAGTTTAGAAAAAAAAAAATATATAGCCTATTCATTCTTTTTCTTACGAGAATAGGGTAAAAAGTTTAACCTTTAGATATCACCATGAAAATTACTGAGTTGATTACTTACATCAAGACAAACAAAAAATGTATTCCAAGTTTTTTAAAATTGTTTGTTAAGATGGACAAACGGTGCATAATCTAATTACGTATGTGCTAATTTGCAGAAATACCACAACAGATCTAAACATTGGGTCTAGCCAGGTGAAAATGTCTTGTTGAATCTTGTTGACACATAACAGTAAAATACTTAATGTTAAGGTCTGAATGGAACCCATTTAGGTTACCCATGAGCATTAATACATAGAGGCAGGAAGAAGTACTTTAGAAACCAGCCTTTTTTAATTATTAATGCGACTGTTTCTGGGTGATGAGTCTAAGGGAAGAACAGGAGACAAGGGTAAGGAGAATGCAGAAGACAAAAGGTAAGTAAAATAAAAAGTGAATCCCCAGAAACAGATTTCGAAACATTCCCCTAATGGTATTCTTAGGGACTTTGTTTCCTTACTCAGGACATAATGTGGATACAAAATTATTTGAGTTTGCTTCTGTTGCAATTTGTTCAACCTTTTTTTTTCATAAAATTACTGGACTATGTTTGTGCTTATTTTAAAATAACTCTGATATCTCTCCCTTTCTTTTCATGTTTAATTGACCCTGTTCAAAAATATGACAAATTTAAAATATCATTCCAATCATATTCATATTCTAATCATCATCCAATTACCAACAATTAACTCTTTCTCGACAGTATAAAAAAAAAAACGTGGTTTTGCTAATTTTCACAATTTCATGGCACCCCAGAATATTTTGTTGTATGAATATCTGAACATAGCAAAAGAAAGAACAACCCCTGTGCTTTTAAAACAAAAACAAAAAAATAATGTTATTCTAGCTTCGTGCGTCTTTTTTTTTAATCAACACTTAAATGTTGGCAAGTTTCATAAAAAGCAACATGAGCAAAAAGCTGAGAAAATCGCATTTTTATCAAAGACTACATCTAGATAAGATTCATAATGATGATCTAAACACAGTAGATCGAGTCCATCAACAACCTACACCCATAAAGCTTCATAGTCCTATAGTGATCGCATTATGATATCGCTAGTTTCTGCTCTTTGCCAGCGTTTTGATCTCCTATCCTCACATTAGCTAGAACATTTGTACGTATACTGTAACGTACACACGGCAAGGTATGCGTGTATTAGGCCTAATGTAGGCTATTGGGAGCAAACCACCCTGATGCTAAACCTTAAAAGCTTACTTCAAATATGATGTTTTCTTATTCGGTGAAGTTCGGTATCTTGCAACCATCTCTCGTCCTCTGCTCGTCCGTTTGAAAACTGCGCGCGCCGCGCTGCCGGCGAACATAATTTTTTTTTTTAAATCAGCAACAGCAACTGCCAGTAGCAAATAAAATTTTGGGGTGGCACCCGGGGTGGCCAATCGCATGTCAGGGGTGTCCAGTGCCACCCCGGACCCCCCTCTGGCTGCGCCACTGATTGCAGGGCATACGAAGAAGGCGAGTTGCTCTTAAAAGGCTTTTTTTTTTAAATCGGCTATGAGAAATATATTAAACTTTAATTAGCATGAACTTGCAAAGATACCAACTATATGTCAACACTTCCACAAGTAAGGACAGATTGCTTTCAAACCAATTGTTAACAATAGTTTACCTCTTCAAGAGGACTTGGAATTCAGACAAAGGCTTTTACAACAAACAAACAATCTTGCTATACACTAACACCTTTGACAGCCAGTAGTACAGAGGCTTTTCCCCAAGTGCATGCTGAATATGAGTCTGATTCATTCATGCCCATAGTACCATAGTACAGTAGATACACCAAAATGAAATACTTAATATTAGGGGTTTGAGAATGAGCACTAGTAATAATGATGATTGCCTTAGCAAAGACTACTAATGATCTTTTAGAGGGCTAGTGTGACCAACTCACACATTAGAACAATCAATGTTTAATGATAAAGAGGGAACTTGTCTGCCCCTCAGATCTAAGTTTATGGGAGACAAGTGAGACAAAATCAATGACTGAAATGAACATGCTGCATAAGCTACAGGAAGCTTGCTGAATGCACAATTCATTAAACTACATCATAAAGCATCTTTGGCTGTTATTGATGTGTTGATGTGATCAGCTATTCACAGTTCTGCGCCATCAGATTCATTGAAGCGTAAGAGCAATCTACATTGCCATGGAATTAATGAGCTAAATCTAAATATCCATTAAGCCGGTCATTTAAATGAATATAATGGGAAAAGAATGCTTGTTTTGTTGTTGTTTGTGGGCAGGACATTACTTTTATTCTTTTTTTTTTTTTTTGAACATTTAAAAATGTATATTTAATATAAAATTTTTATCATTGTTAATTTTAATTAATTGATTTTTTTTATAATATTGCTGAATTCCCTTACGAAAAAGTTTATTAAAGGGTCACTTCACCCATTTGCATTAAGGTTTGTATTGTTAGAAACCCAGTCATATATTATAATGATGGTGGAATTTTGCTTGTTTTTTTTCTGAGATGGGAGAAAAAAGGATTTAAGTGTTTTACTTCCGTCCTATCGTGACGTAAATATCGTCATTTTGCGTCACGATAGGACGGAAGATAAATTTCATTGCATATTAAGAAAACTACAGCCTTTAGCTCATTATTATTCAAGGGCGTGGGACCCACTCACCCCACCGGCCTATTACAGATCAGTGGGTGGGACTAAACCTGAAGAAACTAAACTATTAATCCGCCATCTTGCTTGGAAGACAGCAAGCTAAGCTAACAAGCGCTCAAGGAGTTAGATTTACCATAATGCCTGAATTTACGACACACGATATGGAAGACAAGGATTTTGAAAATCTTTTGCTCGAAACTGATGTTCGTGACAGCCGAAGCCAGCAGGGAGAAATGGACGCCTGACTGTAAAGTAAGTGTTTTACATGTATATATGATTAATCTCGTCAAATATAAACAAGATCTTAAAGCATTGTCACGTTATGATTCCCGTTTAAAACGTAACGTCAACAGTGAACTGTTTGTGCAGTAATGCCGCGTTCCAGGCAACCTGTAACCCGTGTTTTTCCAACTCGTAACTGGGAGTACATCGTTCCAGGCAACCTGTAACCCGTGTTCCCTTTCGAGGGAACTCAACACTGCGTCGAGAATCGACTCTTTGGGGACGCTCCCTTAGCGTGCGCCTCTGAAGTATGAATGAAACTATTCCAATCCTGATTGGCGTTGCGTCATGACGTAACATGTGACGGCATAACCGGATGCATAAAAGCGACGCCGGCACACACACACACTAGCTTTTCGCTCTTCAGCAAGCGCTCTATGTTACGACTGTCTGTCTTATTTGGTGTTGTTTGTCTATTATATATATATTAAAAAGAATGGCCAGCCAGCAGTTCAGAATGTGTGTGCACCCCTGTCCTCGTTTTATTACAGATGGGGACACGCATGTTTTGTGTGTGAACTGTTTGGGAGCGCAGCACGCCCAGGCAGCTCTCGAGGGAGCTGCCTGCGTACACTGTGAAGCACTACCTATGAGGGTGCTGCGCTCCCGGCTGGCGTGCTTTGATGAGCTCGGTCAGGCTCGCGTTCCCCGCGGTTCTGGTCCCGCGTCTGTTGAGGCGGCGCGGCGACTCAGATCGTGGGGTTCGCAGCGGGATCTTGCAGATGACAATGAGACTGCTGCGGCACTTTCTCATTATTCATCTGAAGATCCCGAAGCCCCTGTGAGTGGTGCAGAAGCCCGCGCGGCGGCTTCTTCTGCCCACGAACAGGTCCCGGTGCTTGAGCTCTCTGCTTCCGAGGAGGCAGAGGTGATCAGCATCGGGGATGACCGTGAGTCGAGCGCGCCAGTTCACGGCCAAGCTTATGAGGAGCTGGTGGAGGTTGTGACTCGTGCCGTGGCCAGACTTAACATCAGCTGGCCACAAGATGAGCAGGGAACGCAAGTCATAAGCAAACTAGACGAGCGTTTCCTGCGGCACAGGTCACAGCCTCAGCGCCGGGGTTTGCCGTTTTTCCCCGATCTCCACAAAGAGATCTCGAGATCGTGGGATAAACCGTATTCGTCCCGTGTCTCCCACCCATCTGTTGTCGATTATAGCAATGTTGTGGGGGCACGGGATATGGGTTATGGGAAGATGCCTAAAGTCGAGGAAGCCCTAGCAGGTTATCTATCTCCTGAGTCGGCATCTTCCCTTAAAACCCCGGCGCTGCCTAGTAAGCCCTGCAGAGAGACATCTGCTTTAATAGGCAGGGCTTACATGGCGGCAGGTCGGGCTGGTTCATGTCTGCACTCTATGGCTATCTTGCAGGCATACCAGGCCGATCTCCTGAAAGATTTGGACGAGGGGGAGGGGCCGACTCCTGAAGATATTGCAGAGTTACGCAAAGCCACAGATTTGTCTCTCCGTGCCACTAAAGAGACGGCCCGCGCTATTGGCCGCTCTATGGCAGCTATGGTGGCCACGGAGAGGCATCTGTGGCTCAATTTATCTGGTCTGAAGGAGAAAGATAAATCGGTTCTGCTGGATGCGCCGCTTTCGCCTTCTGGCCTGTTCGGCGACGCCGTTACATCGGTCGTCGACAGGTTTCAGGAGGCGAAGAAGCAATCTGCGGCGTTCCAGCAGTTCCTCCCCCGAAAATCTAAGTCCAAATCAAGAAGGGTGGGGCAAGAACATCAGCCCCAGCCATCAACCAGCTCCTCACACCGGGCAGAGCAAAGGGAAAGCGTTTCCTCTAGAGCCCCTCCTCCGGGAGCTTGGCAACGGAGGAAACGCTCCCAGCAGAAGCCCCCCAGCCAGAAGGGCGATTTAAGAGATGTCCTTCAGGCTAGGAGGACTTCAGCAAAGAGGTCCTAGCCAGAGTGGTGGGACCTCTGAGGGCTGTCCCCTCCGTTGTAGAACAACCGAGGTTGTTCTCACAGCGGAGCCCTCTAGGAAACGATGTGAGTTGCCCGCCGTCGGTGACGCTTCGGGCCGCATCATATTCCAGCGAACGCACTGTAGGTCGTTTTTCTCGAAAAATAAAAAACGAGCATCAGTTATGGTCACGAAAACCGTGTCGACTACACCCTGCCGGTCTTCCGCTTCAGGGGGTCGAGAAGGGTGCTCGAAAAACACCAGAGGCCAGTCTCGAGAGGCTGGTTCCCTTAGTAGATTTTGTAGAGGCATGGTATCATCTTCCCAACATATCTGCATGGGTCCTGCATATAATAAAGTCAGGGTACAGACTGCAGTTCGGGCACCGCCCCCCCAAATTTTCTGGGGTGGTGCAGACTACAGTGGTTCCAGAGCAGGCTCAGGTGATGGAACAAGAAGTGCAATCTCTGCTGCTAAAGGAGGCCATAGAACGTGTTCCTCATTCAGACAGGGAGTCCGGATTTTACAGCCGGTACTTTATAGTTCCAAAGAAGGATGGGGGGTTGAGGCCAATTCTAGATCTCAGGGTTTTGAACCTGTCTCTGATGAAGCTCAGGTTCAAAATGCTCACTATCCCTGTCATCGTGAGTCAAATCAGATCCGAGGACTGGTTTGTCACAATAGATCTAAAAGATGCCTATTTTCACGTATCCATCCTTCCATGTCACAGGAGGTTCCTGAGGTTCGCTTTCGGGGGCGAAGCTTACCAATATCGGGTTCTTCCGTTTGGCCTAGCACTCTCTCCCCGCACATTCACCAAATGTATGGATGCAGCACTTGCTCCACTGAGACTTCAGGGCATCCGCAGACTGAATTATATCGACGACTGGCTCATTCTGGCCCAGTCTCGAGAAATGGCAGTTCGGCATCGAGATGTCGTCCTTGGCCACATTCAAAAATTGGGGTTGAGACTCAACACAAAGAAGAGTGTGTTAGAACCGTCCCAGTCCACAACGTTTCTAGGCGTTGTGTGGAACTCGACTACGATGCAGGCACGCATGTCTCCGGCGCGTATCGAGTCCATTCTGGCGATGGTGTCCAAGTTAAAGCTAGGCCAGGCCACTACTGTAAAGCAATTCCAAAGACTGCTGGGCCTCATGGCAGCGGCATCCAACATTATACCTTTGGGCCTTCTACACATGAGGCCCCTTCAGTGGTGGCTGAAAGCCAAGGGGTTTTCCCCCAAGGGGAATCCATTTCGTACGATCAGAGTAACGCGCAGATGCCTTCGTTCTCTGATAATATGGAAGAAACCTTGGTTCCTGTCCCAAGGGCCAGTGTTAGGAGTGTCATGTCGCCGGAAAACCGTTTCGACAGACGCCTCCCTCACTGGCTGGGGCGCGGTCATGGACGGCCGCTTTGCCAGGGGTCTGTGGCAGGACCATCATCATTCTTGGCACATCAATTGTCTAGAGATGTTGGCTGTGTTCAGGGCTCTGAGGAGCTTCCTTCCAGACATCAGGGGTTACCATGTCCTAGTACGATCGGACAATACATCAGTGGTAGCTTATCTGAACCGACAAGGGGGACTCAGATCGCGCCCTCTGTGCAGACTGGCGCATCAGGTTATTCTTTGGTCCCAAGGGAAAATACTGTCTATCAGAGCTATGTATATTCCGGGGGTTCAGAATCAGGGAGCAGACATCCTGTCAAGGCAGGGGCTGAGGCCCGGGGAATGGAGACTTCATCCAGATGTAGTGAGGTTGATATGGGAGAGGTTTGGGCCCATGGAGGTGGATCTATTCGCGTCTCGAGAGACGTCCCACTGCCCACTTTGGTTCTCCCTCTCACATCCAGCCCCACTGGGGTTGGATGCCATGGTACAGGCCTGGCCGAGGCTTCGCCTGTACGCATTTCCCCCGATCGCTCTGCTTCCGGCAGTCCTGGAGAGGGTCCGTCAGGAGGGCATCAGTCTACTTCTGGTTGCCCCAATGTGGCCGACCCGAGTATGGTTTTCAGATATAGTTTCGCTCCTGATAGCTCAGCCATGGCAGATTCCTCTGAGGAGGGATCTATTGTCTCAGGTGGAGGGCACAATCTTCCACCCTCACCCAGAGCTGTGGAAACTGTGGGCCTGGCCTCTGAGGGGGTCCAGTACCTAAATGCTGGTCTATCAGCCGGGGTGGTTGAAACCATACTGAGCTCTAGGGCTCCGTCTACTAGGAGATTGTATGGCCTCAAGTGGAATGTTTTCGTCACTTGGTGTAGAGAACATAATTTAGATCCAGTTAACTGCCCGGTGGCTTCAGTTCTGGAGTTTCTTCAGGATCGTTTCTCTGCGGGTCTCTCCCCTTCCACGCTTAAGGTGTACGTGGCTGCCATTGCGGCTTTCCACGCGCCATTAAGTGATGGGCCTCTGGGGAGGCACCAGCTGGTCATTCGATTTCTCCGTGGTACTTGGAGGATGAGACCGACAACCAGGTCCAGGGTTCCTGCCTGGGACCTGGCAGTGGTTCTGGAAGGGCTGTCCCTGGCCCCCTTCGAACCTATTCAGTCGGCTTCGCCTAAAGATCTTACCTACAAATTGGTCTTTCTCTTAGCCATCACTTCTCTTAAGAGGGTGGGAGATCTCCAAGCCCTGGCAGTGTCACCAGCTTGCTTGGAGTTTGCCCCTGGCAAGGTTAAGGCCTTTTTGCACCCGAGACCGGGCTATGTCCCTAAAGTGCCCGCTAATACGGCTAGGTCTACGACCCTTCAGGCTTTCCATCCTCCACCTCATGTGTCGGCAGAAGAAGAGAAGCTTCATTTGCTCTGCCCCGTCAGAGCTCTGAGTATTTATCTCGACAGGTCCTCTTCTTGGAGGAGGTCGGACCAACTGTTAGTTTGTTTCGGGTCACCTAGGAGAGGGCTCCCGGCATCCAAGCAAACCATTAGTAATTGGATTGTGCAGGCTATCACCTTGGCTTATGAGGTGCGCAATTTGCCTTCACCTCTGGCCATAAGGGCTCATTCTACCAGAGGCATGGCGTCCTCTAGGGCCCTCCTCTCGGGAGTTCCCCTCCAGGAGATCTGCGAGGCAGCCGGTTGGGCTACCCCACACACGTTTATTAGGTTCTATAGTCTGCACCTCCCCAGTACGCCTGGCGCACGTGTGCTCTCGTCCTGCTGAGTGCCTGAATCAGTTTCACTCCAGGGCAGGCCTGTCTTCGGTGCGTGGCCTAGTGGGCATTCGTTCCCCAAAGAGTCGATTCTCGACGCAGTGTTGAGTTCCCTCGAAAGGGAACGTCTCGGGTTATGACTATAACCCTTGTTCCCTGAGAAGGGAACGAGACACTGCGTCGTCCTGCCACGCCCCTCGAGGCCTTCGAGGCCGTCTTGCTTCATCGCTAGGCTAGTGTGTGTGTGTGCCGGCGTCGCTTTTATGCATCCGGTTATGCCGTCACATGTTACGTCATGACGCAACGCCAATCAGGATTGGAATAGTTTCATTCATACTTCAGAGGCGCACGCTAAGGGAGCGTCCCCAAAGAGTCGATTCTCGACGCAGTGTCTCGTTCCCTTCTCAGGGAACAAGGGTTATAGTCATAACCCGAGACGTTTTTCCAACCTTATACCCGTGAAAGTTCTGGATTAGTGGGAGTGGCTTCTGGAGCTGGTCAAACGCGTTGCATTGTGGGAAATGTGGTTTACCAAACTAATGCGCTATAAAGTTACTTTCTGTCATAACTCGGTCAAAAAGGCACCAAATTTGAAAATTTTGACAGATTTCGAATACATATATGACCCACTTTCAATGAAGATCAAGGTTCCCAGGGGTGAAATGCTCCTTTAAGTGTTCTATTAGTATACTTTGTTTAAACTAAAAATAAGAAAGTATACTTTCAGTCTACATTTTATGTACTGCTCAAAAATATACTTTATGTACTTCTCAGAAAGATACTTAAAATTAGACTTAAGTGTACTTGACTTATACGGAGAAAAAAGTCCAAGTAAATTTGGCCTGTACTTGTACTCAATCTTTTGATAGAGATATACTCAAAAGTATAATTAAGTATTCAAAGTATACTTGGCTTGTAGTTGTGTTAACTCTCGAGTAGCCTATTAAATATATGTTTTTACATAGTTCCCTTTCGAGGGAACTCGGACTGCGTCGAATGACACTTTGGGGGAACGCCACTTAGCGTAGCGTCTCTGAAGTATGAATGAAACTAAGCCAATCTCTGATTGGTGTTGCGTCATGACGTAATGAGTGACGGCATACAAGTGGAAGCTATAAAGGACGCCGGCACACATAAGATGTCAGCTTTCTGTTCTTCAGCAAGCGCTCTCTGTTTGACTTGTCTGTCTTATTTGGTGTTGTCTGTCACAAGCACTTCAATATATATATATATATTATGGCGAGCCAAGCGAGTTTCACGCGGTGTGTGCATCCCTGCCCTCGTTATATCACGGGTGGGGACACACATCGTTTGTGCACACATTGTTTGGGGGTGCAGCACGCGCGGGCAGCTCTCGAGGGGGCTGCTTACGAGGATTGTGAAAAACTTCCAATCCGTGTGCTGCGCTCCCGCCTGGCCATTTTTAACGAGGATGGTCAGGCTCGCGAGCCTCGTGGTGCGGGACTCGCGTTTGCTGAGGCAGCGCGGCAACGCTCTTCTTGGGGCTCGCAAATGGATCTGACAGGGGATCTCGAGACTGCCGAGGCACATTCTCGGGATTCCTCTGTCAGTTCTGATGTTCTCCCACCTCGCGCGGAAGCCCGCCCCGCGGCTTCTTCCGTGCGAGTGGAGGACCCGATGTTTGAGCTGTCTGCTTCCGAGGAAGTAGACGTGCTCAGCATCGAGGGCGGAGATTTTGGGGATGACTCGCCACCCCATGTCCCCGCATATGAGGAGCTGGTAGAGGTTGTCTCTCGTGCTGTGGCCCGTCTTAATATCAGTTGGCCACATGAGAGGCAGGAAGCGCTCGTGAAAAGCAAATTAGACGAGCGCTTCCTGCAGCACAGAGAGCAACCTCAACACCGGGGCTTGCCTTTCTTTCCCGATTTACACAACGAGTTGTGTAAATCGTGGAATAAACCACATTCCTCGCGCGTGGCCAACCCCCCTGTCCTTAATTATAGTAATATTTTGGGGGCGCGAGAGAAAGGTTATGGGACGATGCCAAGGGTGGAACAACCATTAGCCACTTATTTATCATCTGAATCGGCATCGTCCCTAAAAGCCCCGGTGCTGCCCACTAAGCCGTGTAGGGATACATCTTCCTTGGTGAGCAGGGCTTATATGGGTGCGGGTCGGGCTGGTGCTTGTTTACACACTATGGCAGTGTTACAAGCTTACCAGGCCGACCTTCTTAAGGATATTGATGAGGGCGAGGGACCAACTCCAGAAGATGTAGCGGAGTTGAGGAAGGCTGCAGATTTATCTCTCCGAGTCACCAAGGAGACGGCCCGTGCCTTCGGCCGCTCCATGGCAGCTATGGTGGTCTCGGAGAGACATTTATGGTTAAATCTGTCGGGGATCAAGGAAAAGGACAGGGCTTTTCTCCTTGATGCCCCGATTTCACCTTCTGGCCTGTTCGGCGATGCCGTAAATACAGTTTTCGACAGGTTTCAGGAGGTGAAAAAGCAATCTGCAGCCTTCAAGCAGTACCTCCCTCGCCGCTCCAAATCCAAGAAGCCTGCCCCCAGTGGGCAGCCGGCTACCAGCTCCTCCGCCTATAGACAGGCGCAGAAAGAGAGCGTTGCGTCTAGAGCCCCTCCTCAAGGAGCCTGGGGGCATAGACCACGCTCTCAGGCGAAGCCTCAGCAGCAGCAGGGCGACCTGAGGGCCGTCCTGCAGGCTAAAAAGGCTTCGTCCAAGAGGTCCTAGCCAGCCTAGGTCCTCTGCGGGCAGCCCCACCCGTGGCGGAGCGATCGAGGTCGCCTCCTCCGCGGAGCCCGCAGAAAATCGATGTTGACTTCCCGCCGCCAAGTGCGCTTCGGGACGCATCGGTTTCCAGCGAACGCGCGCTGCACTGTCCGCCCCACAGGTTTGCGGCCAGGCAGCAATCGCGTCCGCCCATCGAGAATCGTTTTCGGTCGAACCCTGCCGGAGATCCGCTTCAGGGGGTCGAGAACGAATCCCGATTGGTACCCGAAGCCAGGCTTGAGAGCCTGGTTCCTTTGGTAAAATATTTCGATGCATGGAAAAATCTTTCGCCTTGGGCCCAGCTCACTATTCAAAAGGGGTACAGGCTGCAGTTCGGTTTACGCCCACCAAGGTTCAACGGGGTGGTCTGGACTGCAGTCGACCCGGTGCAGGGTCGGGTATTGGAACAGGAAGTAAACTCCCTGCTGGTAAAGGAGGCTATAGAACGTATTCCTCCACCAGACAGGGAGTCCGGGTTTTACAGCCGCTACTTTATAGTTCCCGAAAAGGATGGGGGGTTGCCTCCAATAATAGATCTCAGACACTTGAATCGTTCTCTGAGGAGATTCAGGTTCAAGATGCTCACTATTCCCATCATCGTGAGTCAAATTCAATCCGAGGATTGGTTTGTCACGATAGATGTAAAGGACGCATACTTCCACATATCCATCCTTCCATCTCACAGGAAGTTCCTGAGGTTCGCTTTCGGGGGCGAAGCGTACCAATATCGGGTTCTTCCGTTCGGCCTAGCTCTCTCCCCACGCACATTTACCAAATGTATGGATGCAGCTCTAGCACCCCTGAGGCTCCAGGGCATCAGGGTATTCAATTATATCGACGACTGGCTGATTCTGGCCCAGTCACAAGAGCTGGCGGTTCGGCATCGAGATGTCGTCCTCGCCCACATTCAAAGCCTGGGGTTGAGACTCAAAACGAAAAAGAGCGTGTTGACACCAGCCCAGAGAACCACGTTCCTGGGAGTGGTGTGGGACTCGGTCACGATGCGGGCACGATTGTCTCCTGCACGAATTGAGTCCATCCTGGCCACAGTGTCCAGGGTAAAGCTAGGCCAAGCCATTACTGTGAAACATTTTCAAAGAATGTTGGGGTTCATGGCAGCAGCGTCCAACATTATTCCATTTGGCCTGCTGCACATGAGGGCCATCCAGTGGTTGTTGAAAACCAAGGGGTTCTCCCCGAGGGGGAACCCGTTCCGCATGATCAGGGTTACGCGCAGATGCCTTCGTTCCCTATCTATGTGGAAAAAATCTTGGTTTCTGTCCCAAGGTCCAGTGTTGGGCCCTTACGGGCTGGGGCGCGGTAGTGGACGGCCGCTTTACGACAGGCCTATGGCAGGACCATCATTCCTCCTGGCACATAAACTGCCTGGAGATGTTGGTGGTGCTCCGAGCTCTGAGGAGCTTCCTGCCGGACCTCAAAGGTCATCATGTCCTTGTGAGGTCAGACAATATGTCGGTAGTGGCCTATATAAACCATCAGGGGGGCCTGAGGTCTCGCCCTCTATGCAGACTGGCACATCAGATCCTCCTGTGGTCCCAGGGGAAACAGTTATCTCTAAGAGCAACATACATCCCAGGGAGTCAAAATCAGGGAGCAGACATCCTGCCGAGGCAGGGGCTGAGGCCCGGGGAATGGAGACTCCACCCCGAGGTGGTGGAGTCGATATCTCAGAGGTTCGGCCCAGTGGAAGTGGACCTATTTGCGTCTCGAGAGACCACCCACTGTCCACTGTGGTTTTCCCTCACTTATACAGCCCCGCTGGGGTTGGATGCCATGGTGCAGACGTGGCCGAGGCTGCGTCTGTATGCATTTCCCCCGATCGCTCTGCTCCCGGGAGTTCTAGAGAGGTTCCGTCGCGACGGGATCAGTCTACTGCTGGTAGCCCCATTGTGGCCGGCCCGAGTATGGTCTCAGACATCGTATCGCTCCTAGACGGCCCTCCGTGGGAGATTCCCCTCAGGAGGGACCTGCTGACACAGGCAGAGGGCTCAATATTTCACCCTCGGCCCGAGCTATGGAAGCTGTGGGTCTGGCCCCTGAGGGGGCACAGTACCTAGAGGCCGGCCTATCAGCTGGAGTAGTGGAGACCATACTCAGCTCTAGAGCTCCCTCCACGAGGAAATTGTACGGCTTAAAGTGGAATGTTTTTACCAATTGGTGTAGAGAGCGTGAGGTGGATCCAGTTAACTGCCCAGTGGCTTCAGTTCTGGAGTTCCTCCAAGATCGCTTTTCAGCTGGTCTTACCCCGTCCACACTCAAGGTGTACGTGGCTGCCATTGCGGCTTTCCACGCTCCTCTGGGTGATGGGCCTCTGGGGAGACAGCAGTTGGTCGTACGTTTCCTCCGTGGGGCTTGGAGGATGAGACCTGCGGCACGTACCAGGGTTCCCACTTGGGACCTGGCAGTGGTTCTCGAAGGGCTGGCCGAGGCCCCCTTCGAACCACTGGAGTCGGCTGAGGCCAAGAACCTTTCCCTGAAGGTGGTTTTTCTGTTGGCCATTACTTCTCTGAGGAGGGTAGGAGATCTCCAGGCGCTCTCTATATCTAACGGGTGCCTGGAGTTTGCTCCAGGCGACATTAAAGCCATCCTACATCCTAGGCCGGGCTATTTGCCTAAGGTGCCATCTAATGCGGCACGGCCTACGGTTCTGCAGGCTTTTCATCCTCCACTTCACGTGACGGCGGATGAGGAGAGACTTCATCTGCTCTGCCCTGTCAGAGCCCTAAAAATTTACATTCAGAGGTCCTCTTCATGGCGGAAGTCAGACCAGTTGCTGGTGTGTTTTGGGTCGCCCAAGAAGGGTCTTCCCGCCTCCAAACAGACCATCAGCAACTGGATTGTCCATGCTATTTCCTTGCCCTACCAGGTGCGCAATCTGCCTTCACCTTTGGCCGTGAGGGCTCATTCAACCAGAGGCATGGCGTCCTCTAGAGCCCTCCTCTCGGGGGCCCCAATCCAGGAGGTCTGCGATGCAGCAGGATGGGCCACCCCCCACACCTTTATTAGGTTTTACAGTCTGGACATCCCGTCTATGCTTGGCACTCTTGTGCTCTCGTCCTAAGTGTGCCTGTGAGCAGCTTCACACTAGGACAGGCAGGGCGCGTTGTGGCATAGTGGGTACTCGTTCCCCCAAAGTGTCATTGGACGCAGTCCGAGTTCCCTCGAAAGGGAACGTCCTCGGGTTACGACTGTAACCCTTGTTCCCTGAGAAAGGGAACGAGGACTGCGTCCCTTCGCCACGCCTTCCCCTGCCTGGGAGCGCTTGCTTCATCACAGAAGCTGACATCTTATGTGTGCCGGCGTCCTTTATTGCTTCCGCTTGTATGCCGTCACTCATTACGTCATGACGCAACATGACAAAGAGACTCTTTGACTCTTTGAGAACATGATCTTCGAGACTCTTTGACAAAAAAAAAATTTCTCAACTTTTTTGTTTAAAATGTTGCCTTTCTTTATGAAACTTACTGACATTCAAGTGTTGATAAAAAAGGGTGCATGAAGCTAATAAAATGTTTTTAAAATTCCAGAGTCTCGTCCCACCGAGACCGTCCTGCCAGAGTCTCGTCCCGCCGAGACCGTCCTGCCTGAGTCCTGCCAGAATCTCGTCCCGCCGAGACGGTCCTGCCTGAGTCCTGCCAGAGTCTCGTCCCGCCGAGACCGTCCTGCCTGGGTCTCGTCCCGCCGAGACTGTCATGCCTGGGTCTCGTCCCGCCGAGACCGTCCTGCCTGGGTCTCGTCCCGCCGAGCCTATGATCCACGTCAGTCCAGCCGAGCCTGCACTTCGCGTCAGTCCAGCCGAGCCAGCGCATCGCGTCATGCACACCCAGCCAAAGACTGTTCATGTCACATCTGCCCAGCCAGACTGTTCAAGTCACATCTGCCAGGCCAGAGACTGTTGACGTCATGTCTGCCCAGCCAGAGACGGTTCACGTCTCATCTGCCCAGTCAGAGACTGTTCACGTCATGTCTGCCCAGCCAGAGACTGTTCACGTCACGTCTGCCCAGCCAGAGACTGTTCACGTCACATCTGCCGAGCCAAAGACTGTTATCGTGATGGTTCCTGAGCCTGTCTCAGTCCCTGTCTTAAAGCCTGTCCCAGAGCCTGTCCCAGAGCCTGTCCCTGAGTCTGTCACTCCTCCCAAGAAAATGTATGGGGGGGGGCTGTTGGTCCCCAGCCGTTGGGGACAAGTCTGAGCCCCATGGGAAGGCCTGGCCGCCCGAAGGGTCATCTCCTCCGTGGCCGCCTGAAGGATCGTCTCCGCCTTGGTCACTTGCACAGCCAGCTCCGCCCTGGTCCCCTGAACCGCCTGCTCCGCCCTGGTCACCTGCACAGTCTGCTCCGCCCGGGACCCCTGCACACCCTGCTCCGCCCAGGACCCCTGAAAGGCCTACTCCGCCCTGGTCGCCTGAACAGCCTGCTCCACCCTGGCCGCCTGCTCCGCCCTGGCCACCTGCACAGCCTGCTCCGCCCTGGCCGCCTGCTCCGCCCTGGCCGCCTGCACAGCCTGCTCCACCCTGGAGGCTTCCTACTCCAGATAGTTCATGCCCTCGTCAGCCTCCAGGGCGCCAACCCCCCCCACCCCTATTGATGTTATATGGTGCGAGGACGTGCCTTGCAGGAGGGGGGGCTTCTGTTACATGTTATGTCCTGTGTTTCCCCCTGCTTAGTGTTTTTGGTTCAGTCCTGTGTACCAGTTTTCCCGCTCCTCGTTTGTGTTCAGTTCATTCACCTGTGTTTATTTAAAGGGTTAGTTCACCCAAAAATGAAAATTATGTCATTAATGACTCACCCTCATGTCGTCCCAAGCCCGTAAGACCTCCGTTCATCTTTGGAACACAGTTTAAGATATTTTAGATTTAGTCCGAGAGCTTTTTGTCCCTCCATTGAAAATGTACGTACGGCACACACTCTTTGTCCAGAATGGAAATAAAGACATCATCAAAGTAGTCCATGTGACATCAGTGGGTTAGTTAGAATGTTTGGAAGCATCGAAAATACATTTTGGTCCAAACATAACAAAAACTACGACTTTATTCAGCATTGTATTGTCTTCCGGTTCTGTTGTTGATCCGCGTTCACGATTCCGCAGTGACCCTGCTGACG
Organism: Gila orcuttii; assembly: GCA_026230005.1. Taxonomy (NCBI): domain Eukaryota; kingdom Metazoa; phylum Chordata; class Actinopteri; order Cypriniformes; family Leuciscidae; genus Gila; species Gila orcuttii. The sequence goes on from JAPDVR010000017.1 coordinate 8,225,873, forward strand.
TAAGACGCTGATGACGTGTTATCTGGAGATTAGGACATCCGCGACATGCACACCTATGCACCATTTTAAAAAAAAATATAGCAATACAAAAATACAAACAATGTAGAATAGCTTGAATACAGCGCCCGTCTCCCTCAAACTGTAAACGAAGCTCGGGCGCACCAGATAACACGTCATCAGCGTCTTACGTCAGCAGGGTCACTGCGGAATCGTGAACGCGGATCAACAACAGAACCGGAAGACAATACAATGCTGAATAAAGTCGTAGTTTTTGTTATGTTTGGACCAAAATGTATTTTCGATGCTTCCAAACATTCTAACTAACCCACTGATGTCACATGGACTACTTTGATGATGTCTTTATTTCCATTCTGGACAAAGAGTGTGTGCCGTACGTACATTTTCAATGGAGGGACAAAAAGCTCTCGGACTAAATCTAAAATATCTTAAACTGTGTTCCAAAGATGAACGGAGGTCTTACGGGCTTGGGACGACATGAGGGTGAGTCATTAATGACATAATTTTCATTTTTGGGTGAACTAACCCTTTAATTTGCCCCAGCTTGTGCCTTGTTTCCCTAATCTGTTCTATGTGTATTTAAACCCTGTGTTTTCCCTCATTCCTTGTCCGTTCTTGTTTATGATACTTTTGTAGTACTGTGTGTTTTTGGTTCCTGAGTTCTCAGTATTAATAAATTCCTGTTTCCAGTTAGTCCTCGTCTCCTCGTGCTTCCAGGTTACCACGCAACCGTAACAAGTATAGGCTACTGCAAGTGCAAAAATAATATATAAAAAATAAAGTATAATGTTATGTTCACTTAAAGAAAACTTACAAGTATACTTGCAGTATAAACTACTAAACTAGTTGTTTACTGAGAGTACACTTCAGTGTGTACTTTCGTAAACTAAAAAATGTACTACTTGTATTAAAATAGTAAACTTAACTACTAGTATACTTATAAGTTCACTTGTAGTACAGATGCATTACAAATGAGAAACCTAGTTGTGTACTTAAAGTTTACTACTGTTACACTTAGTACACTTAAACGTATACTTTTATATACTAAAAGTGGGCCAATTTAGCCAAGCAGTATTGAAATAGTACACTTACAAGTTTACTACAAGTACACATTGTGTCAGGGTTCTGTCACTTCTGTCTAGTCTATTTCTTGGTTTTGTGACAGAGCCCTGTTTTTCACTAGCTGTGTGCTTTCATGTCTTGTTTTGTGTGAGCACATGGCTTGTAATTTGTTTTACTGGCCATGTGCTTGTGTTTTAATCATGTTTGGTGTGAGCACATGGCTTTTCATGTATGTTTCCTTGTGCCATGTGCTCTCCTTTTGATTGTCTAGTCCCTCCCATCTTGTTACCTGATTGATTAATTTGCCCCACCTGTCCTCCCTTGTTACCTGATTAATTAATTTGCCCCACCTGTCGTCCCTCGTTACCTCCTTTGTTTGTTCTCCCTATTTATTCTCCTTTTGTTTTCAGTCCTGTGCTGTTTTGTCGTCGTAAGTCCGTTGAATGTACCCCTTGTGTCGTGTCAAGTTTTGTCGTCGTACGTCCGTTGAATGTACCCCTCGTGTCGTGTCGTGTCGTGTCGTGTCGTGTCGTGTCGTGTCGTGTCGTGTCGTGTCGTGTCGTGTCGTGTTAAGTCTTTTGTTTTCCCCTACGTGGTGTTTTTTTTTTTTTGTATTTAGTTTTTTATTACCATTACAAGCCCTTATTCCTCTGCACTTGAGTCCTCGCCTCATCTCCTCTACCCCAACACCTGACACATTGATATTAGTAAACTTCCTACATAAAGTATACTTCAAAATATACTTGAACATTACTTAAGTATACTTCATACAATTAACTTGAAGTATACTTCTTTTTCTTAAGGGTTGAGCCAAGTAGTTGGAAGTGAACAGTCAAAAAATAAGATGGATTTGTTACAAAGTGGAAAGTCATTTCAGAGATAGAAAATTGTATTACACTTATTACAAAGAAAATAATTGTTCTTTATCATTTACAATATTACTAGGAACATATATTAAGAAAGTCATTGTTTTTACTCTTTTAGATTAAATTAGATTAAAGTTATGACAGCAGAATTTTTTTTAACTTTAAACGTATGTGGCAAGCAGGATGAGGACGAGGGCAGTGAGAGAACGGCGTGAGGCCGGTGGAGTGACGGAGGAGGAGTGGAAGAATAAAAGGAGGAGTGACGATAGTGACGATCGAGAGAGGCCAGGCCTGGATTTATGTTGTTTTGTTTCTGTTTTATTGTATGTGAGGGACTGCTGCCTTTACTTTTATTTTTTATTTGTTTATTTATTATTAAAAGTTTGTGAACGTTCGCCGGTTCCTGTCTCCTTCTCATAACAATGAACTGTTACAATGTCATTTTATAAAACAAATATTAAAAGAATACATGCACTTTGAAATGTCTTAAAAACATCAAAGAAGAAAAAGTCCTTAAAGGTGAAGGATTTGAGGGCGAACCAAACACAAATGAATCTTCCAGGTGATTCGTTCAAACCTGATTCCACACAAAACTCAACATTCCAGACCCCCAAACCACCAGTCTAATCTAGGGCCATAAATGGAGTGGGCTCCAGCCAGTTCTAAAGCTTCAAAGAGATGTGCCCAACTAAAGGAGAACGTCATCAACGTTCGATAGTTTGGAAAAGACTGATTGGTTCAGAGATGGCACGGCTCAGAACCCACCAAGATAACGGCAGAGGTTGTTTGAACCCATGACAAATGATTTAAAACAGACCTCCTCCTCTTTAAGGACCTTTTGACGACCCCAGGGTGGAAATCTCTTAAAACCACAGAGACTGAGACTTTACATATAAAATACATAAAATCCCAAAACAATTATTAACGGACTTCTAATCAAACATTGTTCAACTACATAATTCTATATTGTATCTACAACCTCTGTATGTGTCTATTATGCTTAGATCACATACAAGTCATGTAATTGTTATAACTATTAGATGTTTGAATGAAAGTGTGTCTTGTTTCCTATCAGTACGATCATATGTTCTTAATTCAGAAGATGGCTTGATTGAAATCTGTGTAAAATGTTTTGTGTTCTTATAATAGGAATAATGTCTAAACTGTACACTTTTGTACTCTGCTAAAGCCGGAGAATAAAGAGATCACAGATAACGTATGATTTACGATGAGAGGTGAAGAGAATGCCACCTCCCAAATAAAGACAGGGCCTAATTGGTCAGAACTCATCCAAGAGGCGTGACAAACAGCTGAGTTTAAAATCTTAGGACCCGAAAAAGGCAGTTTTTTTTTTTTTTTTTTAATTGAATGGAGGTTTGGTTGAGTTGAATTTGTTCACTAGAGCAGATTTACAGAAGTCATGGAGAAGCCATGACTGGTAACCGGACAGACGAGTAACCATGTAGACGAGCAGACAAAAGAACCCAAAATCAAGATCAGAAGAACATGGGTTAAAACAGCTTCATTCAAGCCATCTACTCTCGTCTCACTTTCCTTTATTTTTCTTAGTTTTCTTTTCTTTTCCGTTGGGAGTCTCGGTTCTAAGTTAATTTTTGCTGCAAAGTTTCGTTTAAACGATTCGACTGCAAAGCACGTTTTCTAACTTCAAAGACTTTCCCTCCATCGCCAACACACCACGTGATTGGCCGCCCAAGACATCTATCCAGGCACGAGGAGACCGCCAGCCAATCAACGAACTCGGGAAACACCCTTTTATCCGACAAAAGGAATCCCCAAAGGAACGCAAAGACAAGCAAGTAGCCTCCAGACTCTTAACTGAACTTGTGCTTTGATATAACATTTAATAACCCCGCCTTAGAAACGATAGAAGGGTTAAAGATGGATGGTTCGTTCAGGTCATGTCTTAAAAGTGCAAATAGAAACTTGAGATTTCATCATCTCACTCTTAAAACTCATTCTTTCCTCACTCTCTTTCTTTCTGCAACTCGTATGAATGTGTGTGTGCATCTGATTATGTTAGATATTAGTTTTATGTGTTAGAATAATCAATAAAGTCTTATTTGTATTGTAAAGATAATTGTTCTTGTGTTATGTGCTTACGAATTTAATGTCTGAAACTGCTGATCTAAGTTACCTTGCTTATATATAGTGTTTCACTATAGTTTGGATATTTATATCCGTTTTAGAGCTGATAGTTATGGCCCGTTCAAATGAACGCTGGACGAGTCATTTGCTTGGCCGTTTAAGTGATTAATTTAAGATTCCCTATAAATTAATTAATAATTCCTTTTGAGCTAAATTGACCTGTCTGACCCCAGACACAGTTACTACAAAGGGGTTAGTTTACCCAAAAATGAAAAAAAATTGTCATTAATTATACTCATCCTCATGTCGTCCCAGATCCTTAAGACTTTCATTCATCTTCTGAATAAAACCCTAAATTAAATCTGTTTATCATATAAAGCAATCAAGCCTCTTCAGAAAATAGGGACTAAACCGATCAATGCATATGGATTAGTTTTACAACCACTTTATGAGTTTTTTGAAATGTAAAAATGGTACTGTAGTTGCATGGCCTGATTCACTTGTCAGAATTTTAATTTCTGAGTGAACTATTCCTTGTATAGTGATTTGTTTATTTTAAAGGCAATAATTTGAATGCTGATCTATGTAATATCTCAGTAATGAGCAGAACAAAGAAATCTTATGAAATATTACAGACAGATTTGCATGTGTCATAATTAATTAAATGCTGCCAAGGCAACTTTATTTATCATCTCTATTGATGTAGATATGTGATAATTGTGTTAACATGGTGTTACAGTCTCTGTAATATGCATCCGAATCTGATCTATGTGTTTCAACTGAAACTACAGGAAGTGTCAAACTGGATGTGTCACTCTCAGCAGAATTGGCCTAAGAATTCCTAAGGGGAAAGACATTACATAATAATTTAAGGTCCTGCTGATTGTAATCAAATCATTTGAGTGTGGGGGAAAAAGCACTGGGTCTCTGATGAGCGATTCATTTTTGCAGTTTTTGCATTTAATTAAAGGTGATCACAGACAAATCATCTCTCATTGTTCGTATTGTCCTGAAATGTTCTTCTTTAAAATGTTTTCTTAATAATGGTGATGATGTCTCTTGCATTGTACATTTCTCCATGTCTCTTCAAATAAAAGTATCATACATGTTCAAGTTACCAATGGTTAGTATTTTTTTTTTTTTTTTTTTTACTGGCGAGACTTTTCATGGAATGCAAGAACAATGCAAATTAATAAAATCTATATAAATATAATATAAAATATAAATATAAAATATAAATTTCAAACATTAAAGACAAGTAAACAGTGTAGGGACTGGGCGAGGTGAATCTGAATAACTAAATACATACTGCTAAAGACCAAAAATCTCTGAATGTAAATTAACCCAAACACACACACACACACACACACACACACACACACACATTCCCCCACCAGGGAAGACCACACTCAGGACAGAGCGTGGTGTCCGCTTACAAGACATTTTATGACTGATCGGAATGTCCCAAAGGAAGTGGATTCCAAAGCGAAAAGAAACTTCTTTTCTTTAAAAGACATTTAACCAGATATATTCAATGTGTTTTATGTGTGTTTGTTGAATTGTACGAACAATGTATACAATCTTATCTTACGATTTGTCTTTTATGTGTTTGATCTATGTTGTTGGGAAACTCTAATGGGATAAGGTTTCAAACTTTGCAAACTATGAGTAACCAACTCCATGTGAGGCAAGTTTGGATTCTCTGAGCTCCAATCTTCGTTCCACATTTAGCCATTTATATCACATCTTGCTAAAACTTTGTGACACATAGGACTATAATAATTGTGAAGATTCTGCTCTTAATTAAACACCCGACGAAATTAGGGTTTCAAATGTCTCTCTCTTAGACAAAGAGCAATAAAAACCAAAGTCCCGCCTGTGAAATTCCAACCCTCTAATTGGGCAAGCCAACAGGAAGAGGCTGGATTTCTCCAAGGTGATAAATGAGGCTTCCCCCCTCCGCTCCCCCTCTTACCTCTCTTGTCCTCGTGTCATAATGTAACGTCTCGCCTCCGGGCGAGCTCTTCGCCTTTCTTTTATTTGTTTCTAAGTTAGTTTGTGTTCTTTCAGTCTTAGATAAGCCTCCGTGTTGAATTCCAATCGTCGAGTGAAAAGAACACCGCATGACATATCTCTTCAGCAAATCCATCTACAAGGGACCTTTAAACAAGCGCGCTCGCTTTGAAGGAGAAACGCGCATCTGACCACGTGACGCGCCGGACCGAGAGACGCACGTGCGCTTCTTCACCAGCCATGCAAAGATGTAACGTTAACTCCGCGTGATTTCACCGTAGAGATCTTTATTTCTTTTCTTTGTTAGTCAAAGTTTTGTTTTCCGTAGTCGACTCTGTTCACTTCCACGAAGTGAAACGAACTTAGCCGAACTATTTTCCTTTGGTAATGTTACCCCAAAGACTTTGAACCTCCGTTCAACACGCGCGCCAAGAAGCACCCCTGTGACGCATCCTAAAGGATTGTGCTCGCGCAGGAATGCCGCGACACAGAGAGACCCAGAAATTTGTGCAAGTATATCTCTTTATAGAGCTTCTAAGAAGCATTAAGTTGATGTTTTCGTGTTGTTACAGACAGGTGACTGTCAGGGTGAATGTTGCCAATGCTCTCTCTCTCTCTCTCACTCCCTCTCCCCCTCTCTCTCTCTCACACGTGTATCCATTGTCCAAACGCCCCGCGTTGTTGTCATTGTCTGTTAATGTTTGTAAATACATGTATTCCTGTAACGTAGTAAATACATAAGTAGTTCTGCCTTATTAAATTCATTATATTCATTTGACTGATGTACTGCCTCTGCTCATTTTCCAAGTCCCTTAAGTGCCAAAGGTCTAACTTAAGCTGCAAGCTTTACAAATTAAAGATACTTTAAAGAGTATTTGGTTTATAGGGCAGAAAACCCAATTCTAGTGGCCACAGAATTGCGTTTCCTGAAATCCTATAAAGTAGGATGATATTGTGGATCCCCACAAATATTATTCTGACAATTGAGCTAATTAATTTTGCCTGTTTTGTAAGACGTGGTCCGTGTAATTAATTACAATCAACTTGTGGTTAATTGCAGGGATACACATGCATGCATGCAGGTAAAATGACACATCATCCCTTAGCGGGAGATTTATTAACATGTAAGACTGATCTAATCCAAACATGTATGAATAATTATTAATTACCAATTATTAATTATGATATGCAAATTCCCCCACGGATTAGATCCGCCTCTGAGTCTTTACAACAGTCAATAGAACAAAGATACAAATTAAATACACAGTGCTTTTCAAGGTTTTCAGGTAGATCTAACAGTAGTTAGATACAGATTAGGTAGATTAGGTACAGTAATTGAATAAAGTAATCAAATGTAAAATAACACTGCACAGTCTTCACTGTATAAATTAAATAAATCCTTATTAAAGCTACAAAAGTTATTCAGTCAAAAGCCGTGAGTGATTTTTTTGCTGAGTCTTTTTTTTTGTTTGATTAACATAAAAAAAAAACAGACAGCAGCAGGAATATTAGGTTGTTATCATTTTAAGATATAATGCACCGATCCAATATACTGATAATGTTACACATGGATTGTCTTTCTCGACTGTTACGTTCACTTAAGACATAACTTACAATGTTTACTATATGGATACTTGCCAAGACGAGCATTTTGGACATCATTTTGTGTGAAATTGTCCGTTCAAGCGCAAGAAGACATGAAAGAGAGCTCAATTAAGTATCACAGTCTGAGATGCAGCTTTCTGGGCATGCGCTTCGGATTTCTGCGCACACAAATCTTCTCACAGTGCAAGAGTACAGAATTGAATTCTCTTTCACGTCTTCTTGCACGTTTAAGTGCCGGTCCGAATTCCAGGCACGCTTCGTCGACGGAAAATGCGTGCAGGTCCCCTACCCTCTTGATGGAGGCCAGTGCAACCAGGAGCGCTGTCTTCATTGACAGGAACTTAAGCTCAACTGATTGCAGGGGCTCAAAGGGAGCACTCTTCAGGGCAGTTAGAACCACTGAGAGGTCCCAAGAGGGAACGAGAGGAGGACGAGGAGGATTTAGTCTCCTCGCTCCTCTCAGGAACCTGATGACCAGGTCGTGCTTCCCTACCGACTTACCTTCGACGGGGTCATGATGTGCGGCAATGGCGGCAACATAGACCTTAAGGGTGGAGGGAGACAGCCTTCGCTCCAACCCTTGCTGAAGGAAGGAAAGCACAACGCTGATCGAGCATCTCCGGGGGTCTTCTCGGTGAGAAGAGCACCAGTCGACGAAGAGGCTCCACTTCAACGCATAGACGTGTCTCGTGGACGACGCTCTAGCGGAAGTGATGGTAGCCGCCACCGCTGGTGGAAGGGTACTCAAACCTACCTCGAGCCGTCCAGGAGCCACACGTGGAGGCTCCAGAGATCGGGGCGAGGGTGCCACAGGGTGCCCCGTCCCTGAGAAAGAAGGTTCTTCCTCAGAGGAATGGGCCAGGGAGGTGCTGTCGCGAGGAGTGCAAGTTCGGGGAACCAGGTCCGGCCGGGCCAATACGGCGCGACCAAAATGGCCTGCTCCTCGTCCTCCCTGACCTTGCGCAAGGTCTGCGCAAGAAGGCTCACTGGGGGAAACGCATATTTGCGGCCCGGCGGCCAGCTGTGCGCCAGTGCATCCGTGCCGAGCGTGCCCTCGGTCAGGGAAAAATACAGGGCGCAATGGGTCGAGTCGTGAGAGGCAAACAGATCTATCTGTGCGTCCCCGAACTGGTCCCAAATCAGCTGAACCGACTGGGGATGGAGTCGCCATTCTCCAGGGAGGGGCTGAAGCCGTGAGAGCTCGTCGGCTGCACAGTTCAGGGCTCCGGGAATAAAAATGGCTCGAAGCGACCTCAGATGCTTCTGACTCCATAGAAGGAGGTGGCGGGCGAGTTGTGACATACGGCGGGAGCGTAGACCACCTTGATGGTTGATGTATGCTACAGTAGCGGTATTGTCTGAGCGGACTAGTACGTGTTGACCCCTGAGCAACGCCCGGAAGCGGTGCAGGGCAAGGCGTACTGCCAACAACTCGAGGCAATTGACATGCCATAGCCGCTGGGGTCCTGTCCAGGAGCCCGCAGCAGCATGTCCATTGCACATGGCGCCCCAGCCCGTGGTGGAGGCATCCGTGGAGACCACAACATGCCGGGAAGCTCGTTCCAGGGGGACACCCGCCCTGAGAAAAGTGAGGTTCGACCATGGGGTGAGGAACTGACGGCAGGTCGGAGTAACTGGTACCCGGAGCGTGCCTTGATGCCATGCCCACCTCGGGACTCGGTCGCGAAGCCAAAGCTGAAGCGGTCTCATATGAAGCAATCCGAGCGGCGCGACCGCGGCTGCAGATGCCATATGCCCCAGGAGCCTCTGAATATGTTTCAGTGGAACCGCATTCTTGCTCCTGAGATGTCTCAGGCAAGTCAGCAGTGACTGCGCGCGCTCGCTCGTAAGCTGCGCGGACATGGTGACCGAGTCGATGTCCATACCGAGAAAAGAGATCCTCTGCACGGGGCAAAGTTTGCTCTTCTCCCAGTTGACCCGAAGGCCCAGACGAGCTAGGTGCCGGAGCACTAGGTCCCTGTGTTCGCAAACCTGATCTCGAGAGTGAGCTAGGATCAGCCAGTCGTCGATATAACTCAGGATGCGAACCCCGTGTTCCCGAAGGGGAACAAGGGCAGCCTCGACGACCTTCGTGAAGGTGCGAGGAGACAGGGCTAGCCCGAAAGGGAGAACCGCGTACTGGTATGCCTGCCCCTCGAAAGCAAACCGTAGGAACGGTCTGTGTCAAGGAAGAATGGAGACATGAAAGTAGGCGTCCTTCAGGTCGATCGTTGCAAACCAATCCTGGGGCCGCACGCATTCGAGAACGCGTTTGGCGGTGAGCATCTTGAACGGCAGCCTGTGAAGGGAGCGGTTCAGCACGCGCAAGTCCAGGATTGGCCGTAACCCACCGGTTTTCTTGGGGACAATGAAGTAGGGGCTGTAGAACCCGGACCTCATCTCGGCTGGAGGGACAGTCTCGATTGCACCCTTCGCCAGCAGGGTGGCAATCTCTGCTCTCATGATAGGGGCATTGCCACCGACCAAAGTGGAGCGGACTCCCCTGAAGCGGGGAGGAGACCGTGCGAACTGAATCGCATAGCCGAGCCTGATGGTGCGCGCGATCCAGCGGGACAGACGGGGAAGCTCTAACCAGGCTCCCAGGAACTGAACCAGCGGGATCAAGCGGACGACAGGCGTCCCCCCGGAGGGGCAGCGAAGCGGAGTAACTGGCCCAGACGTGGACGGCATAGCGGCCCGGTGTGGGGGCACAGTTAGCAACCGCGCCCTGACAGAGGGGGCCAGGGGAGGACCAGGCTGGTCGTCCCGCGGGGGCCTGCTCTGCCAGGGGTCTGGCGACAGAGGGGGACAGGGGCGAAGCGGTCCGTGGACGGCACGCCTTGTCAACCGCCTCTGGGACAGAGGGGGGCGAGGAGAGCACGGCTTGTGGGCGGTGCTCTGTGTCGCCCGAGAACTCTGTGAGCTCAGGGAAGAGAGGGTTGTTTCTTTCTTTAACCACTTTAGGGTGCTGCCCACCTGTGGGTGAGCAGCGGGGAGCGGAGAACAAAAGATTCTCCCCCGGCCCTCCACCAGGGGAAGGAGTGGTCCTGCTACCATCTCCTGAAAAACGACCATCTTCCCTGAGCAGCCCGTCTCAGGAGCGCCGCTTGGCCCGGCGTTTAGCGGGGGGCGGGAGAGGGCTGTGGCGCCTTCTTACGGCTTCCTCCGCGACCGGCCCGGGGTGGAGGCTGCTGCGTGGGCCGGGCGGGAGGGGCGGGAGCCGCAGGAGGGCGCCCTCGGCGGGAAACAGGACGAGGCTTCTGCCCGGCCGGCTGGGTGGAGGCAGCAGCTGGCCAGCGGGGCAGAATGTGTCTTATGGCCTCGGTCTGTTTCTGGGCGGTTGAAAACTGTTGGGCAAAGTCTTCAACCGCACCGCCGAAGAGGCCGGCCTGGGACAAGGGGACGTTAAGCAGACGGGTCCGCTCCGCGTCCCGCATGTCAGCCAGGTTCAGCCAGAGATGTCTCTCCTGGACCACGGCTGTGGACATCACCAGACCCAGGGAGCGCACGGTAACCTTCGTCGCCCGGAGAGCAAGGTCGGTCGCGGCGCGCAGCTCATTGAAGAGCCCTGGGTCTGTCCTACCCTCGTGCATGTCTCTGAGCATCTGGGCCTGGTAGACCTGCAGAGTGGCCATAGCATGCAGTGACGCAGCCGCCTGTCCCGCCGCTCTGTAAGACTTCGCCACCAAGGTCGACGAAAATCTACAGGCTTTGGATGGGTGCTTAGGCTCGCCACGAGAAGAAGCACTCTGAGGACATAGTTGCATGGCAACAGAGCGTTCAACCGGGGGGAGCCCAGTGTACCCACGGGCGGCTGCATCATCGAGGGGAGGAAAGGCGGATGAGACCAACGAGCGGTCACGGGAAGACAACGGGGTCTTCCAGGACTTCAAGATCTCATCATGCACATCCGGGAAGAAAGGTATTGGGGTTTGCCGAGGACGAGGGTCGGCGGCCTTACCCAAAAACCAATTGTCCAGCCGCGAGCGCTCAGGACAGGGTGGAGGCCTCCACTCAAGCCCGATGCTCGCGGCTGCCCGGGAAAGCATGGCCGTCATCTCCGGATCAAACTCGAGCTCAGCCGTATGCACACCGGAAGGTGGCAGCTGAGTCGAGTCTTCACTTCCGGAAGAATCAAACCCACCTAGTGATGCTGCAACAGACATGGCATCATCCTCTGTAGCTTCGACCGAAGCACGCGGGCCACCAGAGGGTAGACCCGCGGGAATCGGCCGCTCACTAGCGGGCACCGTCATTGAAGAGGGGGGCTTGGGTCGCGGACACATAGTCGGCGCCTTGTTCCAGACCGTTACCCTCAGGTCACCCTGGCCACCAGCCGCAGGGCGGGCGGTGGATGAGGGGACTCTCACTCTTGCGAGTTCACTGAGTCTCGACCGCAATGACGCGATGGTCATGTTCCCACAGAGAGAACATGAGTCATCCACGAGCGCTGCTCTAGCATGATCAATGCCCAAACATACTATGCAACGCTCATGCCCATCAGAGTCCGATACCAGTCTGCCGCAACCAGAAGTACACGGGCGAGGCATCTTTAAAAAGACGTGCCGCGTGTAAGCTCTTTTAGTGAGAAAACTCAAGTGTTGAAGCACCCGGGGAGAAACGCGCCGACTGGCAGATCACTGCAGCAGATCAGCAGGAAGCACGCTCTCGCCGAAGATCGCTGTCACACCAACACTCGAGGCACTCGTTTGTAAAGCTGACAATTCAGAGATGGCTTGTGGAGAGAAGAATACACTTGGCTCCGAAGCGAAAACATAAACTGCTGTTGCGGACTTCCTCCTTTTATACCCACGAGGTGGGGCGGAGTTACGTCATGCAAATTTCCGCAGACCCATGGCATTTCTTTGCCATAGGCTCGTTTTGTAATACTCGAAGCTGATAGGCTTTCTAAGCGAAACCCCATTCGTCGTCATCCGACGTAACTCGGATTGACAACGAAAGGGAACACAAAATACAGGTGCATGCCGTCACAGTTTTCACAGATTAGCATTTTTTTAGTTTATATGGAGACGATAATGGTATTGTTTTGAAAAAAAAATGCACTTTAAAACCCATTTTCAAAAGTTTCCATTAACATGAAGAGTCAATAAACAGTTTCAGTTTGCAGACAATTATATTATTTTGAAATAGGCTATATTAATCATGTTATAAGGACTCTTTGCAATAGTTTTCAAGCTGCAATGCCCATCAAACAAATAAGCATCTTCCCAAATGATAAAAAAGGGTTAACAAGGACATGAAAATTTGCCTGGTTCAGAAGAATAAGGCCTTTCTGGAAGGAGATAAACTCAGGGTGAGTGAACTGGAGAAGGAGTTTAGGAGGAAGGCCAAGCTGGCTAAGATTGATTACATGTACAAGGTGGAGCAGAAGTTAACTTCTGGGAATGCGAGGGAAGCATGGCAAGGCTTAAACATCATGATGGGTAGAACACTCAACTCAGGTTGCCTGCTCAGAACCAACTCTTGCTGAGAAATTTAACGTCTTCTTCACCCGTTTCAATGGGAGCAGTACAACAAATGTATGGAGAGGGTGGTCTTTAACCTCCTATCAGGCATGGTGTCAGACAACCTGGACCCATTCCAGTTTGCCTACAGGGCAGGACGTGGTGTGGAGGATGCAAGCCTCACACTTTTAGACACTGTCACTAAAAACCTTTCTGATCTTCAGGTTCACCCAACACTGACCCTGTGGACTAAAAGTTTTCTGCTAGATAGACCACAACAGGTTTCTTTTCATGGGGTTAAATCAACCAAGCTTACTTTAAATACTGGACTACCCCAAGGCTGTGTTTTATCCCCAATCCTCTTCTCTGTGTACACCAACAACCTTTTGTGTAAGAGTGAAGGTATGTCACTTAAAATTTAAATATGCTGATGACATTGCTTTGGTTGCACACATGTCTAATATTGATGCCCTAACTCGCTACCAGCAGGTAGTAAATAATCTGTCCCAAACTGTCTCCAAAGAGAGCTCAGCATTACAAAAAAAAGGAGCTATGCTGTGGGGGCAGAGACAAAGTGTTGAGACTCAGGAGGCGGAGACAGATCCATGCGCAACAATTTATTAATAATGTAAAAATAGAGATAAAGGAACTCAAAACAGCAGTAAAGGCAGCAGGCTGAATCGACGTAAACCAGGCGTGAGTTGGGGACTGGCAGCAAGCATGCAGGTCAGAGACAGGCAGAAGATCAGGGCTGGCGGCGAGTATCAGAGTCAGGTCACAGGCAGAGTTCAGGGCTGGCGGCGAGTATCAATGTCAGGTCACAGGCAGAGTTCACAAGGCAGGCTGCACACAATCAGAGAGTAAGGTTAAGCAAAGGTTCAATATAACAGAGTAACAGGGTTTTTTCCAGAAGACGCTCAGACAAGTGACACGGGAGTGAGACAATACTTCGCAACGGACGCCGAGATAACAAGCTAGATATATGATATATATGATTGAACTCAGAGTAAATTGCTGACAGGTGGAAGGTGATCAGAGCGCCATAGATGCATAATTAGTATTCAGGGGAAGGCGCTCGAGACTGAGTACTGGGGATCTCACTAGACGCCGTAACAGAGCCCTGGGAGCGACTCCTGGCGTGAGAAAACTGACGGCGGCGGGGTCTGCCTCAGGGACGGGGAGCAGGCTTGTCTGGGTGTTCACGATGGAAGTCTTGTACTAGAAGGGGGTCCAGAATGTCTCTCGAGTTCACCCAAGAACGTTCCTCAGGGCCAAAGCCCTCCAAGTCTACAAGATACTGCAACTGCCCTACACGACGTCTAGAGTCCAGCAGATGGCGCACGCGGTACACTTCCTCGCCCTCTACAAGGATGGGTTGAGAAGCAAGACCTTCAGACTCCACATTCCTGGTTTCAGAGGGAGCAGTGGCCTGTTTCAACAGTGAGACGTGGAACGTGGGAGAGATCTGGAGATGAGTGGGCAGAGCAAGGCGGAAGGACACTGGAGTGATTTGACGAATTATCTTGTAGGGACCCATATACTTGGGACTGAGCTTCTTACATGGCAAATTGAGCCGGAGGTCCCGTGTGGAGAGCCACACCCACTGGCTGGGTTTATAGGCGGGACCGGAGCGGCGGTGGCGATCAGCCTGCCTCTTACTGCGGTGGATAGCACGTAGAAGGTGAGTGTGTGCCAGGTTCCAAGTTTCCTCACTGCGTTTCAGCCAGTCATCCACAGCAGGTACATTAGACGGCTCGCCAGACCAGGGGAGCAAGGGTGGTTGGAAGCCCAGAATAAATTTGAAAGGGGTGAGACCCGTGGATTGTTTACGGATAGAGTTCTGCGCATATTCAGCCCACATGAGATACCGGCTCCAATCCTCCTGATGAAGGTGACAGTATGACTGTAGGAAACGGATGATCTCCTGATTCAGCCGCTCAGCTTGGCCGTTGGCTTGAGGATGGTACCCAGACGTGAGGCTGACGTTCACTTGTAGCTTCCGGAAAAAGGCTGCCCAGACACAAGAGGTAAACTGTGGTCCTCTGTCGGAAACAATATCATCAGGTAGACCATAGAACCGAAAGACCAGATTGCAGAGGTGTTCGGCGGTTTGCAAAGCGGTAGGCAATTTAGGAAGGGGAATCAGTCGGCAGGCTTTGGAGAATCGATATATTACAGTGAGAATAGTCGTGTGACCATCAGAGGGTGGCAGATCCGTGACGAAGTCAATTGCAATGTGTGACCATGGACGTTGAGGTACTGGTAAAGGCTGAAGGAGGCCGGTAGGTAAGAGACACGATGACTTCTGTGTATTGCAGTTTTGGCATTGCTGAATGAATTTTGTAGTATCCTGAAGTAGCGTGGGCCACCAGTAGTGGTTCTGGAGGAGATGAACAGTGACAGTGATACCTGGGTGCCCCGGAGCTGGGCAGAGCATGAACGTGTTTCAAAACCTCTTCACGGAGTGCTTCTGGCACGTATGTCTTCTCGGAAGGGCAATCGGATGGAATCTCAGCGTTGGCGTTGGCTTGCTCCAACTCAGTTTCGATGTCCCACTGAATGGGACCAAGGATCAGATCTGGACAGAGAATGTTCTCAGGAGCTAGACTGGAGACCTCGGAGTCGTACTGACGGGACAGGGAGTCTGCCTTAGTATTCTTAGACCCAGGGCGGTAGGTTACAGTGAACTGGAAACGCGAGAAGAACAGAGACCACCTGGCCTGGCGTGGGTTCAGTCTCCTAGCCGTGCGAAGATACTCAAGGTTCTTGTGATCAGTGTAGACAACAAACGGTTGGGAAGCTCCCTCAAGCCAATGTCGCCACTCCTCAAATGCTGAATTCATTGCCAGTAGTTCACGGTCTCCAACGTCGTAATTCCGTTCCGCAGAGTTCAACTTCCTGGAGTAGAATGCACAGGGAACAACTTAACAGGGTTACCTTGACGCTGAGAGAGAACGGCGCCCAAGCCCATATTGGAGGCGTCCACTTCGACCACGAATGGCAGTTCAGGATTGGGATGGTGCAGGATCGGCGTTGTGGTGAAGCGGAGCTTGAGTTGGTGGTAGACTTGCATAGCGCTCTCGTTCCAGGGGAACCGAGTGGTTCCTTTCCGCACCAGTGCTGTCAGAGGTCCTGCCACAAAGCTGAAACCCCGAAAGAACCGCCGGTAAAAGTTAGCAAACCCCAGGAAGCGCTGGAGTTCCTTGAGGGTGGTCGGTTGGGGCCAGTCCACCACCGCCCTGACTTTGCCCTCATCCATGGTCACCCCTTGGGGCTGATCACGTAGCCCAGGAAAGCAGTGGAGGTTTGATGAAAATCACACTTTTCAAACTTGGCGTAAAGCTGGAATTGAAGGAGTCTTTGAAGCACGGCTCGTACGTGCTGTACATGTTCCTCGAAGGTATCCGAGTAAACCAGAATATCATCTATGTAGACGATCACACAGCGCTTAAGCATGTCTCGGAATACGTCGTTGATGAAGGACTGGAAAACAGCTGGACTGTTAGAAAGCCCGAAGGGCATAACCAGATATTCATAGTGGCCAGAGTTGGTAGAGAACGCCGTCTTCCACTCATCTCCCGAATACGAATCAGGTTATAAGCTGAGCGTAGGTCCAGTTTGGTGTAGATTTCCGCTGTGCGGAGGAGCTCAAGAGCGGCAGGAACCAGTGGTAGGGGATAATGAAACTTCACTGTGCAGTCATTGAGGGCTCTGTAATCGATACATGGACGTAATCCACCATCCTTTTTCTTGACAAAAAAGAAGCCAGCTGACATAGGAGAGGTGGAAGGACGAATGAATCCTTTGGCCAGTTCTTCCTCTATGTACTTCTCCATAGCTTCTGTCTCGGGCTGAGAAAGGGGAAAAATGCGTCCACTGGACGGTATGGAACCTGGGATGAGTCGTACAGTCGTATTCCCGATGAGGAGGTAACTGGGTAGCTTTGGCTTTACTGAAGACCTCAGCCAGGTCGCGATATTCAGCAGGCAGACTGGAGAGAGCGGAATTTTCACTGGACTCTGAGATGCTTCGAACTGGCAGCGGTTTAATGGAACTCAGGCACTTGGAAAGGCAATTCTCACCCCAGCGGATAATTTGACCCGTAGTCCATTGCAGGTAAGGATTATGTCTTCTTAACCAGGGCAGACCCAGTATGACAGGAGTGTGTGGAGCAGACAGAATGTAGAAATGGATTTTCTCACAGTGTAACAGTCCTGTGTGCATCTGTAGCTCCTGTGTCATGTGAGTAATTCGCCCCGTGCCAAGGGGCCGTCCGTCAACCGCTTCGACTGTGAGAGGAGAAGTGCAGGAGATTAGAGCTATCTTGTGCCGCTTAGCAAAATCTTGTGACATAAAATTTCCAGCCGCCCCAGAATCAATTAATGCAGACATGGAGAAAGACTGATCATTTTTAGTAAATTCCAGTGGTACAAAAACATAAGAGAGAGGATTTAGACTATCAAGAGTTAAACTCACCGTTGCCTTTTCTTTGTGTGTAGCTAGTTGAGGACAATGTAGTCAAAAATGACCAGTTCCTCCACAATACATGCACAGTTTCAAAGTCATCCGACGTTCACGTTCCGCCTCCGTTAATCGGGAAGTGTTAATTTGCATAGGTTCATCGGCTTCCATGACTATGGGACTTGGTGACGTAGGAGTGAAAGCGTTGCGTGAGAGAGTTGAGGGCCGGATGCTGGCTCGGCGTGAGCGAATGAGATTGTCAATCTGAATGGAGAGGTGAATAAACTGGTCCAGATTCCTACCCTCATCGCGGCAGGCCAGTTCAGTTTGAAGCTCGTGGTTGAGACCCCGTCGATAGACCACCTTAAGAGCATTATCCGTCCAGTCGGTCTGCGCTGCGAGTGTGCGAAACTTGAGAGCGTACTCCGAGGCGGGAATCCGTCCCTGTATGAGCTCCAGCAAGCGGTCCTCAGCTCCTTTTCCCTCCACTGCGTGCTCGAAGACGGCTTGAAAGCGCTCCAGGAACTCGACGTACGAGGCAAAAGCTGATCCATCCGCTCTCCAGACCGCTGTGATCAATTCCAGCGCACGTCCGGTGAGTAGTGAACAGATGAATGTGATCTTGTCCATGTCAGTAGTGTGCTGAGTGGTCTGTCGGGCGAGATACAGAGAGCATTGAAGTAAGAAACCTTTGCACTTACCCGGGTCTCCTTCATACTTCTCAGGGAGTGAGAGGCGAGTGCTGAAGCTTGTGGAGTCGGTCGGGAGAACAGGTGCTTGAGTAGGCGCGATGTGCGCTGAGGATTCCACCGCAGGCTTTTGCAGGCTCTGAACCGCTTTCACTAATTCCTCCGTCACTGCAGTTAGACGAGACAGCTGATGATGGTGAGAGGTAAGTTGTGAGGCTTGTGCGGAGAAAGCGGCTGACCAGGCAGACATCGTTGCTGGATCTTGGTCTGGTGAAGTATTCTGTTGAGACTCAGGAGGCGGAGACAGATCCATGCGCAACAATTTATTAATAATGTAAAAGTAGAGATAAAGGAACTCAAAACAGCAGTAAAGGCAGCAGGCTGAATCGACGTAAACCAGGCGTGAGTTGGGAACTGGCAGCAAGCATGCAGGTCAGAGACAGGCAGAAGATCAGGGCTGGCGGCGAGTATCAGAGTCAGGTCACAGGCAGAGTTCAGGGCTGGCGGCGAGTATCAGTGTCAGGTCACAGGCAGAGTTCACAAGGCAGGCTGCACACAATCAGAGAGTAAGGTTAAGCAAAGGTTCAATATAACAGAGTAACAGGGTTTTTTCCAGAAGACGCTCAGACAAGTGACACGGGAGTGAGACAATACTTCGCAACGGACGCCGAGATAACAAGCTAGATATATGCTTGAACTCAGAGTAAATTGCTGACAGGTGGAAGGTGATCAGAGCGCAAAATATGCATAATTAGTATTCAAGGGAAGGCGCTCGAGACTGAGTACTGGGGATCTCACTAGACGCCGTAACACAAAGCATCACCTCTGTTCCTGCCACTTAGTATCTAGGGTCAGCCAGTGGAACAAGTGCAGGTATTCAGGTACCTGGGCACAGAAATAGAGACTTACCTGTCCTTCACACAGCACACAGATACAACATACAAAAAAGCACAACAACGTCTCCACCTACTCAGAAAACTCAGAACTTTTCAGATTATCAAGGAAGTGTTAACTTTGGTATACCGCTCCCTCATTGAATCAGTTCTTACTTTCAATATTTCTTCCTGGTAATCAACTCACCATCAAACACAAAATAAGACTTTCACGTATAGTGAATCACGCTGCCAAAATAACTGTCTCCCCTCATCCCTCCCTATCTGAGCTGTACAGCCGCTTAGTGATCAGGAAAGCAAACCTGATCACAGAGGACCCCTCTCACCCCCTTAATCACTCTTTCCAGCTACTACCATCAGGCAGGCGTTTTATAGCCATATAGAACAGCACGAAATGAACACTGTAGTCAGTTATTTTTATATTTCTGTGTGAAATTTATATGTCTGTGTGAATGCCTCTTTGTGACTGAAGCCTTGTCAAATATTTTTTTCTGTAACCCTTGTGTAACAGACAAAAAGTATTATCTTATCTTATCTTATGCTAAAGTGTACTTTTTTACAATGGAATATACTGCTTTTGTTTCTTTGAATTAAGAGATAGATAGATAGATATACTTTTTTGTAGATGAGGACACTGATATCATAATACGCTTGATATCTATCAATCAATCAATCAATCAATCAATCAATCACTGAAAACATCGTATGTGAACATTTCCATCTCATGTCAACAGGGAATAAAACAAGAGTTGAAGCCAGCATGACAGAGGTAAGATTACACACCTTACACCCTATGATAGAGATACTTGTGATTTTTTTAATGGATTTTATGGATTTCCATCATGGGAGACAGAGCGTGCCTTACCAGGGTACAATTTCATATGTGCTTTGCAAACACCACGTACAACTCTAATTTTCTGCACTTTGAACATAACCAATAGTTTTAGCCTCTCCAGACACTTTATCTTTTGACAGCTACAGTATGATGCAATGGAGTAAATATGGAAATTTGCTCCTCAAAAATCTTGTATTCAATTATTGCATTGGACTATTCATTAAAAGTTTGAAAAGGTTGCCATAAAACATTCCAATTTATCAGCAAATACTCATTTTCATCTCTATTCATAGACTTTGGGGTGGTCAAAGAGAACAGACAGTGTTGCAAGTCCCCCTGTGTTTTTTATACAGGCAACATTCTTCCCAGCCTGTCTTGATGGCTCATTTGGACCATCAGACTCAGCTATGAGATTCAGTTCGCCGGTTCAGTGGCATCTTGAACGGGAGCCTGTAATTCCTCCAAGCTGTGCTGCGGCCGTTTCCCATGCGCTTTAGCACTGAAAGAGGTTTTTTTTTTTTAATAAACATGATCAAGTCGGCACGTCAGTCGCGACTCTTCTTTCTCCGGAAGGCTTGAGTCCCCTCTGCTGTTGACCAGCCACGGGTCACTCACCGCTCCAGATAGGATCAATAGATGCCGATTGCTGCATCTGAGAGAGGGCTATTATGGTCTGGAAATGAAGATGATGCTGAGCTTCTCACTGTAATGGTGTACTCATGCTGAATCAGATTCAGAGTTGACTGCCATGCTTTCCTGGGTTGCTGCACACTCAGTCTCATTCTGAGCTTCGTGGCTGGTGCCTGGGCCCGCAGGCCCACCCCCATGCCTTCTTCCTGGATGTGCGTGAAGAACTTTGGCAGTATGGAAGCATATTTGTGCCAAAAAAGAAAATGGAACGCCAAAGATGCCAAAATCTGCTTAAGTTTTTCCTCTCTCGCTACCCTTGATAGTGAGGTGGTCAGGGGGTTCGTGGGGATTCCCCAGGTGGAGTGTGCAGTTGCGGTGCATGCCCACAATGTGCTGCCACCTGGTCGGGTCATCTGCAGCTCCCATCCAGCACCTGTGAGACAACAGCAGCTCGCTACTGGGGCTTATAGTGCTGCTGGTCAGGCCACCTCTGCCCTGCAGGTGATGGCGCCCTGCAAGTCTACTAAGCACTCATATGCATGAGGGTAGTTCTGAGCCGGTCGATGTCCACCTTGGTGGTCAAGAAGTGCCTCCTAGCTAAACCTTGTAGGGGTGCGAGATGACCCTCTTCTGTCGCCAGTGGGTTTCGAAAACGCAACCAAGCTGTCTTATGCACCCCCTGCCCAATCATGTAACCAGGTAAGTGTTGCACCACACACTCAGACCCACTGCAGGTACGTCTGTGGTCCCTCTGACCCCGCTTGTACGGTCTCTGGTGGCCTGGCTAGTGGTGGAGGAGCTCCAATAGGAGTCTGACCAGGAGTGTGAGCCCACGACATCTGGGGACGAGGGGACCCAATCCACGGATTATGAGGACTGGCTGAAGGATTCTTCTGAGGAGACACCGGTTCCCACCCTATCCCACCCGTCATCTGCACCATCATCATCCTCAGACCCATCCAGTGACTGTATCTACCCTGTTGTCATCCTGTCACATACCATCTCACCACAAGGCTCAGCCAGTCCTCCAGCCCCGCCGCTGCTTGATGTTTGCTGCCCTACATCGTCTCTGGGGAGGCTCCCGGACGTCGAGACGCAGCTCACCATCCGCAGCACTCGGGCGTGAGGATCTCGTGGCTCCGCCTCCAGCCTCAGTTCTCTGCACTCCATCTCAGCCTGTCGACCTGCCGGCTCCGTCTTGGCTCCTCCCACCTACGCCTCCACCAGAGACCCTCGAACCATCGGCTGCAGCGGGTTCCCTCGTCCTGCCGGCTCCCCATTGGTCAGTCGTCACTATTCCCTCACCGCGGACTTACGGTCCGTCCGCTACACTCCATCCCTCCACCCCTTTGGCTTCAGCGGGCTCCTCTTGCCTGTCTTTTGAAATTAAAACTTGTGTTGGAATTACCTTCTTCTGTCTTCCCTGAACCACCCCTTGACATACAGGTCCTTCTCAAAAAATTTGTATATTGTGATAAAGTTCATTATTTTCCATAATGTAATGATAAAAATTAACCTTTCATATATTTTAGATTCATTGCACACCAACTGAAATATTTCAGGTCTTTTATTGTTTTAATACTGATGATTTTGGCATACAGCTCATGAAAACCCAAAATTCCTATCTCAAAAAATTAGCATATCATGAAAAGGTTCTCTAAATGAGCTATTAACCTAATCATCTGAATCAACTAATTAACTCTAAACACCTGCAAAAGATTCCTGAGGCTTTTAAAAACTCCCAGCCTGTTTCATTACTCAAAACTGCAATCATGGGTAAGACTGCCGACCTGACTGATGTCCAGAAGGCCATCATTGAAACCCTCAAGCAAGAGGGTAAGACACAGAAAGAAATTTCTGAACAAATAGGCTGTTCCCAGAGTGCTGTATCAAGGCACCTCAGTGGGAAGTCTGTGGGAAGGAAAAAGTGTGGCAAAAAACGCTGCACAACGAGAAGAGGTGACCGGACCATGAGGAAGATTGTGGAGAAGGACCGATTCCAGACCTTGGGGGACCTGCGGAAGCAGTGGACTGAGTCTGGAGTAGAAACATCCAGAGCCACCGTGCACAGGCGTGTGCAGGAAATGGGCTACAGGTGCCGCATTCCCCAGGTCAAGCCACTTTTGAACCAGAAACAGCGGCAGAAGCGCCTGACCTGGGCTACAGATAAGCAGCACTGGAGTATCCACAGTCAGTGATGGTGTGGGGTGCCATGTCAGCTGCTGGTGTTGGTCCACTGTGTTTTATTAAGGGCAGGGTCAATGCAGCTAGCTATCAGGAGATTTTGGAGCACTTCATGCTTCCA
Source organism: Gila orcuttii (assembly GCA_026230005.1). Classification (NCBI taxonomy): domain Eukaryota; kingdom Metazoa; phylum Chordata; class Actinopteri; order Cypriniformes; family Leuciscidae; genus Gila; species Gila orcuttii. The sequence continues at coordinate 8,248,821 of JAPDVR010000017.1, forward strand.
TCTGCTGAAAAGCTTTATGGAGATGAAGATTTCATTTTTCAGCACGGCCTGGCACCTGCTCACAGTGCCAAAACCACTGGTAAATGGTTTACTGACCATGGTATTACTGTGCTCAATTGGCCTGCCAACTCTCCTGACCTGAACCCCTTAGAGAATCTGTGGGATATTGTGAAGAGAAAGTTGAGAGACGCAAGACCCAACACTCTGGATGAGCTTAAGGCCGCTATCGAAGCATCCTGGGCCTCCATAACACCTCAGCAGTGCCACAGGCTGATTTCCTCCATGCCACGCCGCAATTTGTTTCTGTGTCTTACCCTCTTGCTTGAGGGTGTCAATGATGGCCTTCTGGACAGCAGTCAGGTCGGCAGTCTTACCCATGATTGCGGTTTTGAGTAATGAAACAGGCTGGGAGTTTTTAAAAGCCTCAGGAATCTTTTGCAGGTGTTTAGAGTTAATTATTTGATTCAGATGATTAGGTTAATAGAGGGAATGCATTAACGTCACTTTCCCGCCGGAACATGCCCCCTCAGCCGGACTGAGTGGCAGAAGAGCAGCTGCGTGACTGGATTTAATAGGGGAAACTGCGAAAACGCAAGTAAAACAAACGATTATCAGTTTAAACTAAAGATTGGACTCAATATAGTGTTCCTTACAACTTACTAAAGATCTAGTGATCCATGGATATTGACATGCAGCCAGAAATCGTGTTTCCTGACATTTATATGTGCCTGATTTCGACACCGGGGAAATACATACAGCAAATTTGCCTGTGAACGCTTTATATAAATACAATATAGGCAGGTCTAAATCCAGGTGATCACTTATATCAATGTTATATATATCATCATATCGTCTAGACTTAAAACTTGTATAGTTTTTTGTCAGTGTTTATTTAAAAATGTCAAATTATACAGAATATACAGTGGTAAATATTTGATTGATGAGTTGTCCCTGCAATATATAACAATACAATATATAGAGAATGATTTTACCACTAAATTCAGCATATTGACACAAAAATGATTGCAAACATTATCATATCAACGTTCGCAAAATGTTTTAAGGATATCATTGAGGCCTGAGATGACGGAGTGTTTTTTATAAAACGTTCTTGTAATGTGACGTGTTAACAAAGCAAGAACATTTTATATGTAACATTTTCAGGATGTTGTTGAGGTAAAAGTTTGTAGAATGATCTTTTATAATACATTGACACAATGTCCCATAATAACAGAGGATGAACATAATCAAATTAACGTTCGTAAAATGTTTTTGACACAAAAATGATAACTGCAAATCCACCTTTCGCTGCCTGGAGTCCAGTTGTTTCTATGAATTGCAACGATCTATTTGCTTCTCTGTTTAGGTAGTCTGTAAAAATATACCTCATATTTCTTTTCAAATCTAGTAGTACAGTCAGTCTCAAAGCTCTTTCCCGTTTTAGACGCGTTCTGTGTGTTTTTCCGCAGCATTCACACTGAAAACCAATGCTGCCGCTCAGTCTTTCTGCCACTCAGTGAGCCGAACAGCAGCGACTTCCGCTTACTGTGACGTCATGCGCATTCCCTCTATAGCTCGTTTAGAGAACCTTTTCATGATATGCTAATTTTTTGAGACAGGAATTTTGGGTTTTCATGAGCTGTATGCAAAAATCATCAGTATTAAAACAATAAAAGACCTGAAATATTTCAGTTGGTGTGCAATGAATCTAAAATATATGAAAGGTTAATTTTTATCATTACATTATGGAAAATAATGAACTTTATCACAATATGCTAATTTTTTGAGAAGGACCTGTGTATATATATATACAGTATATATATATATATATATATATATATATATATATTGGCCTATATTTTGTTATTGTTTTATTACAGGACAGGTTAAAGCAACTGGGAAAGGCAACTGCACATAGGTATACAGGGATAAATTTAAGTCTGTTTCATGGTTTTATAAGGTATGCACAAAAAAAAGAAACAAGTGTCTACCATATTACAATGAAATATTTAAATGTTGCTTGCAAAACATATTTAATCATACTTGATTACTTTTGAATAGCTTCCAAAAGAGAAAGATATTTTTGCCATCATAATAGTAGTTAACTGGGTCAGGCTGTAACCAGCCAACTTTAGCCCTATTCGGACGGGATTCGTTTTTACATGAGTTGATGGAGTAATGTAATTTTACCACACGACGTCTGTAATATTAATATTAAGGTTTGCCACAGACTTGATGTCCCACCTCCTAGAATGTTACTGAATGCTTTTTCAAGCACCTCCATACTTAAAAAAACACGGAAAAATAAATGACGGAATATTTACGCACATATTTACAGCGGATCTATTCGCACTGGATTAGTATTACCTGAGGTAATTTTGCCGAACCTTTTTACAGAAGGTGAAGGTGACCGTAATCTTTACTGACATTGTCCATAATGATTACTGAGATGGCACATTCGGACGGGACTAAAATCACTGAGAAGCTCTGGTAATAATTACTTCACCCCACCTCTCCATGTTAAACTAATCCAGTCCAAATAGGGCTTTTGGCTCTTTGTATGGAACACAAAAGATGCTGTTAAAAGTGTTGTTGCCTAGTTTTGGATACACCACAGGGGGACCTCATACCATTCATCTCAGGTAACTGTGCCTATAGAGGCAAGAGCAGTGCAAGGTATCCATCCAGTAAAATTGTTATTTTTCCTCTCTATACTTAATAATTGATACTTTCCGCAGTAGTCAGTTTGCCATCTGTTGCCATTTAAAAAAAAAAAAATTAATGATTGCTAAAAAAAAATGCTTGACTCACTGTTCTGTTGTCTTAAAATTAATGCATGTGAATTGTTTGTCCCATGTATTGGCATATTTGTATATTTGTATATTCAATTACAGAGAAAGCTAACCTTTTCCAATAGTACTCAATATCTAATATTACTATTTATTTTTTTGTTTGGTTAGCTGAACAAGACTGTGTTGGTATGATATTTACATGTGAATGTGGGAACACTCAAAAATAGGCTTCAAATTAGGCATGCATACTGTTATATCCATATTAGTGTAGCATATGCTGTAATCCAAATCATTGTTTTGAATATAGGCAGGCAGGGTTACCAACTTTGTTAGCCTGGCTAGAGTGAGATTTTGATGACATTGGTGAATCAGTGCCATCAATGAGATTTTAAGGATGCAACATTTTTCAACAATAATGCAAATTACCCCAAATACTTCAGCCTAATATTGTACAAGATTAACTTTTAAGAACCTATTAACTTTACCTATCATATATGCTGGTTAGCTAGCTAAGATTCCTAGGCAGTCAGATTTCTTATTGACTAATTAAAACAAAACATGTATTTGTTCATGCTACTGAAAAAAGTGTAGTGGATAAATGTTATATTATATAAAAAGTGTTGTACAATAGCCTATATGCTTATTTTTCCAGTTTTAAAAAAGCAGAAAGACAGTTTAAAATCACAAAATTATAGATTAACAAAGGTGCAATATAAGAACACACACATTCAGTCCTCTGAATACAGTAGTAGGCCTGTAGGCACTGTAGTTAAGTCCCTTTTGCAGTTATACAGTATTTATACAAATATAATTTCTTGTGTAAAGTGTATGATGCACGAAAGTTTTTATTATTATTCTCTTCCTTTGTTGCACTTCACTATTTGACACACATGCACATGAGTTTTAAAGTTATAAATATTTTTTGGTTCGGTTGTACACACTTATGCCAAACTGTTGCATAATTGTAATGCGATGGGTTAAAGATCTCTCTCTTTCTTGAATCTTGCACCTTAGACCAGTCCAATTTAAGAATGTCTGTGTTACCTCTTTCCACAGAAAATCAGTATATTATGGCCACAGACTCTGATTATTTTGCTTCAGACTTTGTCGTTGGAGGATATAAAGCATGTTTGATATCCAGAATCGGTCTGTCTTCGCCGGCCAAAGATGGTCAGCGCAGACCACAACAATCTGCCCAGGTCTGTCGGTCCTGGGCGAGCCCCATCCAATTGTGTCCCAGATCTTGTCGTAACGAGTCGCGCCATCGTGTCGAAGGGCGTCCGCGTGGCCCCTTGATGTCAATCAGCAACCAGACGGTGACTTCGCACGTCCATCTTTCGTCTGTCCGCCTCATCAGGTGCCCGGCCCAGCGCTTCTTGGCCTTGCTGGCCAATTCCACCGCGTCGGCCACCCTGGTCATGGCCCGCAGCTGCTCGTTGATATAGCTATCGACTTGCTGGAGCTGATGCTGGCCAACATGAAGGGTGGTGTCTGCCACCTGGCATCCACTTGGTTTTGGCCAGATTGATTTTGAGGCCGATCCGAGCGCCAGCCTGGTTGAGCTGGTCGAGCTGCTACTGTACATCGACCGCCGAACCGCCTATCAGCACGATGTCATCGGCAAAGCGCAGGTGATTGAGCCAGCGGCCGTTGATCTTGATGCCGACCTCGTTCCAGTTGAGCTGCCGGAAAATTTGCTCGAGGCAGGCGGTGAAAAGCTTAGGCGAGATGGTGTCGCCCTGCTTGACCCCGTGGCCGACCTCGATGTTAAGCGGTCGGTTGAACAGGGTGATGGTGGTGGCGCAGGTTAGGGTTAGGGTATAACCCTATACATATAAAGCATGTTTGATATTTGAAGCCAATTTTAGAACACATTGTTTTCATTTGTCATGCATCTCTTAGCAACAAGACCAATGTTTCTGCATTGGTTTGTTGTGTTTGGAATGACATGTAAGTCTGGTAGTGTGTGAAGATCCTCAGTCGTTTAGTGCATGATATCCAGTATTTTTCCCAATCATTTACAGAGTCGGCAAGTGTATGATGCCTAGTGTTTTAAAATTTGTTGAGATTTTGAAAGTGGTGTAGTGCATTACAGCCTTTAGAGTTTGAGCATTTTTTTAAGTTAAGTTAAAGAGATGTAAAGATGCTGAGCAAGCCACAGAATGCCCGCCTTTATATCCTTAAAAAATAGTCTCCTTTTGTCCACACTTAACCAGTGGTGGACATCACTTTGGTAAGATGATACAGTGAACTTTGAGCCCTCAGACTTAAAGGAGCATTGCGGAAGTTCTGAAATTTCTAACCGTTACTGACACCAGTGGCCGTTAGAGAAACTGCAGCCAGTCTCATGCTCGTTCTCGGTGCGGACGCTCGCACGCTCGTTGGCCGCACTAGATAAAGCTCTTTTTTTTTTTTTTTTACTTACGAGGAGTTTCCGTGGGTGTCTGGATTGTGCTGGAGGCTGGTCGCTTCTTTCCGTCTGCAAAGTCCATTTGAAACACTACTTTGCCGCTGCCGTACGGATGTAAGCCCAAGTAGGAGAACGCGCATGATGTCACATTTTGTGAATTTTCGCGCCAATTCGGACCCGACTCCTCCACGCACAATTGAGCCTACAGGCTGATAGAGGCAACCGTGGTGGACAGTCAATGTGTCATTCTTTCTATTACAATATGGTTGGCTCATAAATGTACAAATGAAAACTCTATCTTCATTTCCTTCTCTGTGGGCCTCTAGTCAGTTAACTAGTGTGATTGCGTAGTGCTACGTCACATGTAGGCTCACTATTGGCCGACGTTGGTCATGTGTGTGATGCGTGTGACGTACAACAACAGAAGCACTACGCTATTACACTAGTGAACTGACTCGAGGCCCACAGAGAAGGAAATGAATAGTTGAAATAAAGTCGTTTTTTTTGTTTGTTTTTGCGAACAAAAAGTATTCTCGTCACTTGATAAACTTAGGATTGAGCCACTCTAGTCACTTGGACTATTTTAACGATGTCTTTAATAACTTTTTGGGGCTGGCAAGTTTCAGCCCCTTAGAAGCATATGGAGGAGTGATCCAGCTTCCAGATTTCATCAAAAATATCTTAATTTGTGTTCCGAAGATGAACGAAGGTCTTACAAGGTTGGAACAACATGAGGGTGAGTAATTACTGACAGAAATTTCATTTTTGGGTGAACTAACTAAGCAGATTCTGGCTAGCACCTCTGACTGGTCATTACATACCCGTGCTTAACAGATATAATTGAGATTGGCTACAATGATTAGCACTTCAAAAACTCGTAGTAAATAGAAACCTTTGACGCTCAAAAGAGCTCTCAAGCAAACACAAACGAGAGCGTTTGAAAGCAGCGTCTATCAGCGGGTACCAAATATACCCGGTCTGTACTGCAAAAATGCTGGTACCATCAAGGTTTAGCAATCCTATATTTGCAGCGATATACTGTTAGTGAACATCCCAACATGATCTCATGGCAATTTGTAACTATTTTACATTTTGCCGAATCTCATTTGTCCTTTTTCATACGATCTGTTTACACCCAGTGACGAGCTTAGAGATGGACCTTCATGGTTATTATGTTCTAACAATCTTACATTTTTGTATGATTCACATTGTACGAATTCATACGAAATTGCTTTCTCGTAACATTTTCAGGTTGAACCTAGTTGATACAATATTAAACAAAAAAACATGTGTCAGTCTCACTTTCAAATAGAACTACAACTTCAGTTTACACTAAAAAGCAGCTCTCCAGTTTTTTTTTATGTTTTTACTCGCAGATGTATGACCTTGACTGACTGAACAGAATAAATTAACTGGAGAAGATTTCTATGTAAAAAAAAAAAGGTGTAGTCTCAGCACACACACCTACCTTTTACATAATCGCCACGAACCAATGGTAGTTCAAATGTTTTTACCAGGCAAATTTTCTTGGCAAGATGTTTCAATCTCTGGCCTGATTTAGTTTGAAATGACGTCACATCAGTACGTTCTTTGATTTCGTTTGAAGTCTATCAGGCCCTTTAGACTGACTACTCGACTACTTGTTCAAATAACCCAAGAATAGTCTGTGTAGTTTTGCACATTTTAAAGAAAAAGACTAGAATTTACTGAAATTTGCCATTATGCTGCCAGGCCTAAAGAACATATAATTATTTATTTACCATACATTTATTTATCATTAAACAGTCACTTGTCTCACTTGCTTCCCCACAGAGGGGACAGTTGGCCACATTATCAGGTGAATAAACCAATGCTGTGGTGAATAACTCAATATAAAAGCTGGGTTAAGATTAGTGCTGATCACAATCCAGCTAAACATCTTAAATATCTTAAAAATAAAAATATGAAAGAGATAATCACCATGGGAAATATATTTTAAAATAACTATATTAAATGTACTCAAGTGTTCAGAAATTCTCCATGTTCGCTCAGCCTGCAATAATTTAAGCTTTCAAATGAGTGTCAGTCTCAGGCTTGGTCATGGTACAACCTGAGTTATGGCCAATTAGATGTGAGAATCACTTAATTGTCCAGTGAACACTGAATCCTCGCTTTCATGTGAGAGGCGGATAAATTAAAACTCCCCCTGGAGTCTCTCTAATAGGAGCAGCCAAATTAAGAACAATGTCTTCAATCATATAAATGCTTGGCTTTCTCTCAGAGGACAAAGACATGGACACTATTTTATTTTATTGCTGATCACATCAAGAGGAATGTGAAACTGACAGATTTTATGATAAAAATCATCAAGGCTTTTAAAACATTGGGATGTTCAGTGGCCATGCTAAGGGTCTTGATGTGATGTGTGCTCCTCACAAGTTTGAAAGGGATAGTTCACCCAAAATTAAATGAACTTTTTGTCATTATTTACTTACATCCATGTCATTCTAAAAGATGTCAAGTGAACTAAATATTTTTTTTTTTTTTTTTTTTTTTTACAGGTGTAATGATTGTTAAATATGTCAATGGACTTATGATTATGAATTGATTGGACACGTGACCTTTGATGTTGGCATAAAAAAGAAAGAAAGAAAAAGAGAAAGAAAGAGTAGTATTTATTGAGAAGCCAATTTATTCAACTTAACTTTGAATGGCTATGGTTACTTGATTTTTATTATTTTCAATTTAGCATTCCTCATTGAGTCTGGTTAAATGGCTGCATTAATCGTTTTAAGAGCAATAACCTTTGTTTGGTGAAATGTGTAAAATAGGTTGATTAAAACAAAATAATGACATTTAATCCTGAAATCATGGATATTTCATCCACTATTCATCCATATTTTAAGACCTGTTTCTTTCTGAAAGGTGTATGTTCTTTTCATTCTGTGTGAAATAGTATATCCATAAGGAAAGTAAGACTTCTGCTTATTGTGAATGTATATTTCTCTACTAATTATGTTCATAGTTGACAGTCCTAATGATTATGCTTCACAAAGTTATAGTCTTATTTATTTTTCAGTATTATCTCCCTTCTTTGTTCTTCTCCTGATTGTGTCAGTTCGATCCATTATCATTTGAAACTCTGCACTGTCCCCAAAGTTCAATGTAGCCTCAAGTCTTTCCCCCTGCATCAGTCTTTTTTCACTTTGTTCTGTCACCCTCCATCTGACTCAATCTGTGAAAGCAGACAGCGAACATTTAAAGCAGCCAGTACGTTTAAAGGGACATATAAGGTAACATAGGTTCAGCTTTGCCAAATACTGTATCTTCCTTGTACCCATCATGTCTTTATTATGGAGCTGCTTAATATATTCTTCAAATTACCAGTAGATATTTCCTACATTTCAGAATCATAAGATGTTACACTGACTTTTAATAAGTTGAATGTCTTCTGATTCTTTGCTAAGCTCCCCCTAACACGTCTGGTCAAAAAACTTGTAGGGATTGTCTATTACAGTCTTTTAAAGACCCCATGAAATAGCTTGATAAGCTCAGTTTTTTTTTCTTGAGATCACACATTTCCTTTTGAAATGAGAAGTTTTGGTTGGACACATTGAATGACTCGTCCATTGTTTTTCTTAAATAGATTTTAGTTTAACTCTTTCCCCACCATTGATGTAAATTTATGTAATTTGTGAGAAAACGCTTACCCGCCATTGACAGAATTACTCGCCATCGGCTTTCCGTGTTTTCACTATTATACAGTATTGGGCGATATGACACATCTTCTGAAAGAGCACTGAATCTCCTGATCAAAACGCATGTGAAGAAGATGCAGAAACAAGCGATCTTATGTGTAATCATATGCATATGTAAAATAACGTGATCCCCAACATTGAACAGCATATAAATCAAAACTGCCGACACTGTAAAAAATGACCTGTAGAATTTACAGGCAAAAAAGTTGCCAATAAAGTCCTGTAAAAATGCTGTTAATTGCTGTAAAATTGATTACAGTATATTGATATACAGTTAATTGTTGTATGTGAAAGTTACAGTAACTTTGAAATAAGCTTGTAGTTTATTTTACAGAAATATTTTGTAATGTTTCTAAAGTACAGTATTTACCTGGCAACTAAAGTTGGCAATAGACCCTTTTTGCGTTGACGTCACAGCGTTAGGGTTACAGAAGAGGCTCCCATACCGCCTCCTCCGCACCACCGGAGGGATCCGTCTCCGGAATATTAATCATTACCAAACTCCAATTCCCATAATGCCTCTTACCTGGGACTGATTGCGCACACACCTGCATCTCATTCACACACATACACATATAAAACACTTCCACCCACCACACCAGTGCAAAGTCTTGATTTGCCCTGGCTATCGCTACTGAGCGTTTATTCCTGTGGATTGTTTATGACCTTGACCTTGACCTCGACCTTGGACTGTGTACCCCGTTTCTGATCGTTCTCTGCCTACCTCGACTTGGAGTGTTTACTGGACCTTGCTTCTCGCTGCCTACCCTGACCATTGCCTGTTATCTGGTTTGTCTCTGCCTTTTCTCCATTGCCCTGTTTGCTGGTGTTTATTCCTGTCTGTTTGACTACTCTAATAAAAGCTGCAAATGGATCCCCTTGAGTCTGCTGCTTCATTAAAGTTAGCTGAAAGCAAAACAAACGGAAAACTGGAGCCGGCCAATACAAACCAGCACCGATTCTGATACATAAGGAGCTTAAAATATCAAGTTCAAGTTCACTTTATTTGTATAGCACATTTACAACAGCCACTTGGCTGACCAAATTGATTTACAGAGCAACCAGATTAAAAGATAGTAAGACCTGCATAACAACAAATAAAACACAAATAATAGCAGCAAAGCTAAGCGAAACTGGAGTGACAACACAGTGTCAGACTCAAATATAAAATAGAAAAACAGGAGTAGCACGACGTCCGCTGGGGGCGTATTGCGGAGCTGATTTCAACTGCCAGTGTGAAGGTGGCGTTAGGCTTCTGGAAGGAGTGGGATGAACAAGTTCAGAGAGATAGGCTGGAGCTAAGTTATGAAGAGATTTAAAAACAAAGAGTAGAATTTTGAAATCTATTCTATGTCGAACTAGCAGCCAGTGTAGATATTTGAGAATCGGAGAGATGTGGTCATTTTTGCGACACTTATGTAGAAGTCTGGCCGCAGTATGGACTAACTGAAGACGAGCAATTTGAAAAGTTGATATACCGCAATATAAGGAATTGCAGTAATCTAGCCCAGTGGTTCTCAAACTTTTTACACCAAGTACCACCTCAGAAAATATTTGGCTCTCCAAGAACCACCATAATGACCAATATGAGAATACAGTAGCGTAGTAGGCCTAACTATTCAGCTACAGCTATGCACAGCTCAAAATGAGGCAGTTTTATTTCTAATAAGATTATGTATTATTGTCAGCAACTTTAAACATTGTAAAAACACAGTTTGAATATTAACACTGCACTGTGCCGCTTACATAGGCCTACAGGTTAAAAAAAAACAACTTAAATAATGGTTAAATTTCAAATATATTGCACCTAAAAGTGAAATAAAAACTCTACTGGACTTAAAATATTAAGTAGAAAAAGTACTGTACTTAATTATAAAAAAGTTAACACAGGCTGTGTATTATTTAACCTTTTTACACGTAGGCCTACATTTAAAATATTCTGGCTAACCCCCGTGAGTTTTTCAAGGCGACTCTTACTTAACATCACTTTATGGTGACGCGCATTGCTTGTCACGTGACAGGGCAGCTGAGTGACTATGATCTGCTTTTATTTCCTTTTTTATTTAAAATATTCAGAAATGTGTTAGCTATGGCATGAAATATCTGATATTCCTATTGTCAAATATATGCAAGTGGAAGTGTTTTGTTGTTTAAACACCTTTATGATCGCGTTAGCTGAGCTATATGGGCGCCACCATGTTAGTTTCTGCCACGGTTCAGAGAATCGGATTTACAACACGTGAATTCATCCACTTCTCACGAAATATATGAAAGTGGGCGGTGAACTGGTAGAAGAATAGAGTAAACTTGAAAGTTACTTACAATGTGTATATCTGATATGAATAAAACATGTCGTCTAATTATAACGGAAATTATTATTGCCGAATCCATAGACTTCTGTGTGTATTTTACAAATTCTAAATGTATTGTTTTGATAGTTCTTTATTTATAATTCGGAAACCTTAAACAAACATTATGTGGTTGAAAACACTGAATGGTTGTGATATATGACAGCACTGAGCGCCTCCGTCTCTGGCTCAGCGCCAGGCAACGCGCGAAAGCACATTTGAATTTAGCAGTTGATTATGTGATGCACTGACCGTTCCACTCACATCGGTGTGTTCGTACGCTCCAGGGGCCTCATTTATAAAACTGTACGTAGGATCCTTACTAAAAGTGTACGTGCGCCAGAAAGCCAAAAATGGCGTACGCAAAAAAATATTCAGACTTATAAAACCGTGCGTACGCCAGAAACTGCGCAGAATTCACTTTATAAATCCCAGTTAGCGGAAGATTGTGCGCACATGCGTCTCCTCCCCGAAACTACCATATATGGAGCTTACAACGCCTAGTTTTACTATGCATATCCTCATCTGCATATGATTATTTATCCACGTGATAACATGTTTAATGGTACAAGACATTAGGAAAATATGAAATACGGATTTGCTGTCACATTAGTTACATTAATAAAAAAAATCATTTAGTAGCCTATCCTTGCCTTGTTTTTGTTACGGAAGCAGACGGACAACAAGGTAAGTAGTGAAGCTCAAGTTTAATTAAACAGCAGAGTAACAGTATATCTCAACGTGCAGAAATGAGTGAGTATCCGAGTCCCGATATGGATTTATCTTGAGTGCAGTCTGTGAATGATGAACAGATATTTCCTTTGCAGGAACGGCGAGAGGAGATTTCCAGAGTGGATACACACTGTGTTAGAAGAGGCTGACAGGTTGACGGCGCACACTCACGCACCACTTGGCTGGACTGGATGGCTTACGGCTCGCACACCACTGGAGAGAAGATCTAGGCAGACTGGGAACAGCACAGAGAACTGGTGAGTACACACAGGATAGTTTGGTTAGTTACACTCGTAGAGAGAAGCACTATGAGTCCGCTTCGTATGAACGAGCCCGGACAATGAGAGGTGCGTGGTGTGTGCTTATGAAGCAGAGTGGCTGATGGGGTACAGGTGTCTCTCGTTAGAACTCCGGTGACTGTGATCGCTGAGTGATTGTGGTGGAAGAACCTGGCCAATCCGTGACAGTTTTTGAATAAATAAATCAAATTAAGAAAAACTCCATGAAATGTATTTTACACTATCTTTTCCACTGGCCAAAGAGTATTTTTAATTGATTTATATTTTTAATGGAAACAGATAGATCTTGTTGTGCATTATTTGCACGAAACAATTTTCTCAGACAATCTGCTATTATCATGATAATCAATTATCTCTGTAGTTAAAACATAAAAAAAAAAAACACAGCATGCCAGAGGAAAAGTGTTCGAAAGCATTGCATCCACAACAAATATTTCTATTTATTAAATTTAAAAATTATATAAAAAATGTTGTAACTTCTCAGTTATGAGAATGGCATCATTAATCAGAATGGCATATTTAATCTAAATGTTTACATCAGAAGTAAAACATAGTTTAAATCATTCTTTTATTTATTTACAGTTTTTTTTATTCACTTTGGTACTATTTACACAAGGTGTACATTTTCAAAACTCTTAGTACAAAAATCCAAACTGATCATACTAGTAACGCTGCTAGTCATTCTTTCAAAACATGATCCCATGCTTTCATTACAGTTATACATTTTTCAGTCCACATAATCATTGTTTCAAACACAAGATTATTGTAATATGTAATGAGAACGTTTGGTTTAATCACAGAAACACAACAGTATGATCTTCTTTCAATTTAGTACTTTTAACAATCAGTTCATTCAACAGCAAACAATGCAAGACACATGTTTCAAATCACTCTTGTTGCTGAAATAATTACAGTAATACAGGCTACAGTTGCCACATTAGAAAAAACATGTGCATTACCTAACCTATTGAATCCATAATGTTTGTAATAGTATCTGCAGTGAGTTATCAAAAGCTGTGATGAAGTCTGACAAAGCCATGAGGTTCTGTGCTGGAACAGAGTTTGCTGGCAATACAGTAAATGATTTCACTCTATACCATTTGACTGAATCTACTGTAGTGGACCTTTACAAATGAAGGTTGAGTTACAGTAATGTGGCTGTCCATGGTAATCTGTTTACAGTATCACTGTATGTATGACATACATACTGTAATGTAAAATGCTGTATTTGATGCCATCTGTCTCCCTTCTACTGATGCATCTCTAATCAATCTAATGTTTTACAGTCACTGACCGTTTCCTCTCCCTTATAGTCTATTCTGCTTAGTGTTTTCACAAATGGCAAATTTCTCTGTATCTCTCTCTCACACACACATGTGAGTGCACACACTTTGAACATAGTGGTGGTTACAGTTTTTTTTTATTTGCTTTTGGTACTATTTTCACAAGTAAGGTGTACATTTTCAAAACTCTTAGTACAAAAATCCAAACTGATCACACTTGTAACACAGCTAGTCATTCTTTCAAAACATGATCCCATGCTTTCATTACAGTTATACATTTTTCAGTCCACATAATCATTGTTTCAAACACAAGATTATTGTAATATGTAATGAGAACGTTTGGTTTAATCACAGAAACACAACAGTATGATCTTCTTTAAATTTAGTACTTTTAACAATCAGTTCATTCAACAGCAAACAATGCAAGACACATGTTTCAAATCACTCTTGTTGCTGAAATAATTACAGTAATGGCTACAGTTGCCACATTAGAAATAACATGTGCATTACCTAACCTATGTAATTGAATCCATAATGTTTGTAATAGTATCTGCAGTGAGTTATCAAAAGCTGTGATGAAGTATGACACAGCCATGAGGTTCTGTGCTAGAACAGAGTTTGCTGGCAATACAGTAAATGATTTCACTCTATACCATTTGACTGAATCTATACTGTAGTGGACCTTTACACTTTAGGTTGAGTTACAGTAATGTGGCTGTCCATGGTCATCTGTTTACAGTATCACTGTATGTATCACATACATACTGTAATGTAAAATGCTGTATTTGATGCCATCTGTCTCCTTTCTACTGATGCATCTCTAATCAATCTAACGTTTTACAGTCACTGACCGTTTCCTCTCCCTTATACTCTATTCTGCTTTACAGTGTTTTCACAAATGGCAAATTTCTCTGTATCTCCCTCTCACACACACACACATGCGAGTGCACACACTTTGAACATAGTGGTGGTTATTATCTATAAATCACTTATGTAAAAATAATTCATTACATTTGGTTATCCATATCGGAAATTGCAAACAAGTTCTACAGAAACTGTATATAGAATCAATATCTACAGGTGAAACTCGAAAAATTAGAATATCGTGCAAAAGTTATCATTTTGATGATTATGGCTTACAGCTTATGAAAAACCAAATTCAAAATCTCTGAAAATTAGAATATTACATGAAATCAATAAGAAAATAATTTTACTGTACTGTAAATACAGAAATGTCATCCCTCTGAAAAGTATAATCATGCATGTGTATATAGTTCTATATACTAAATGTATTACTGTAGTTTCACCTTTTTATTTGAATTACTGAAATACATAAACTTAATATTCAAAATTTTCGAGTTTCACTTGTATAGAAATCTATAGGTGTACCAAATGATTCATTGATTAACCATTAAGATCAGTTGGATTAAATAATAGACAAATGTATTAAACTGAACAAAAAGAGATGCAAATCAAAAGTTTGAAAGGAAGAGCTTTATGAAAGGCAGTTACTGTGAATGAAACATTTATGTAGATGAAACACTTATTTTGTGTTGTGAAAAGTATACTTTGTGATTTTGTGAATTGTACTAACACAATTGAAAACATGATGAAATGTTTGAAAAAAGTGCACTTTTGATGATCTGTTGTGATATTAGCACTAAGAGTTTTGAAAATGTACACCTTACTTGTGAAAATAGTACCAAAGCGAATAAAAAAAACGTCTACGGTTACGTATGTAACCCTCGTTCCCTGAGTAGGGAACGGAGACGTTACGTCGGATGACGACGAATGGGGTTTCGCTTAGAAAGCCTATCAACTTCGAGTATTACAAAACGAGCCAATGGCAAAGAAATGCCATGGGTCTGCGGAATTGGCATGACGTAACTCCGCCCCACCTCGTGGGTATAAAAGGAGGAAGTCCGCAACAGCAGTTTATGTTTCTTCGCTGAGGAGCCAAGACTGACCTCAGGCGATCCCTGTGGTACAGCGGAAAGTGGCAGGCAGACGAAACGTCTCCGTTCCCTACTCAGGGAACGAGGGTTACATACGTAACCGTAGACGTTCCCTTTCGTTGTCACTCCGAGTTACGTCGGATGACGACGAATGGGGTTACCAGTCTTATCACGCCACCTTCTCAGCTGTCTTCCAGTGCCCTGCGTAAACAGAGATCCCTGTCATAGACGGACGAAGGACTCCATTTAACACAGGAATACCAAGGTACACTGGGAAGCATATCCCAAGCTAGGGGAAGTATGCAATTAATGCCAACCCAGAGGGGGGGGACTTAGAGAATACACATATGACCCAGAAGGAAGCATATGGGGAACACTGGGGTGTCCAGCCGCAGGTGGAATATTTCAACCCCAGGGGTGGCAAGGTGGCTTGCCAAGGGAAAGACACATGCTCAGAGAGGCTTACAGTGGAAATACACATGTGGGGGTCGCTCAGGGGAGGGACCATGCACACGGGAGGCACCTAGCTGACGCGCAGGCAAGAGACACTGGCGCCGACATCAGGAGTGCTGGAGGAGCTCAGGGCTTTCGGGGAAGCTCGCCTGAGGAGAATATCGCACGTATCCAGTCCGTGGAGTGGAATGGCGAGCAAGCGAAGACACCTGAGCGGGTCCGGTACTAGCTAGTTGAAGCGAGTACATGAGAGGACACTGGCTCCACTCGGAGATATAGAATCTGGCGAATGTGTTAGGTGTCGCCCAGCCTGCAGCTCTGCAGATGTCTGTTAGCGAGGCGCCATGCGCTAGAGCCCAAGAGGATGCCACACTCCGGGTGGAGTGGGCCGTCACACCAAGGGGGCACGGTCGACCTTGCTGCTGGTATGCCAAAGCAATGGCGTCCACTATCCAGTGAGACAACCTTTGCTTGGAGAGAGCCTTTCCCTTCAGCTTCCCACCATAACAGACAAAGAGCTGGTCTGAGGTCCAGAAACACTGCGTCCTGTCTACATAGGCGCGAGAGCGCGTACTGGACAGAGCAGTGCCAAGGCTGGGTCTGCCTCCTCCGGGGGCAGCGCTTGCAGGTTCACCACCTGGTCCCGAAAGGGAGTGGTAGGAACCTTGGGCACATATCCGGGCCGGGGTCTCAGGATCACGTGAGAGAAAGCCGGTCCGAATTCCAGGTACGCTTTGTCGACGGAGAATGCGTGCAGGTCCCCTACCCTCTTGATGGAGGCCAGTGCAACCAGGAGCGCTGTTTTCATTGACAGGAACTTAAGCTCGACTGATTGCAGGGGCTCAAAGGGAGCACTCTCAGGGAAGTTAGAACCACTGAGAGGTCCCAAGAGGGAACGAGAGGAGGGCGAGGAGGATTTAGTCTCCTCGCTCCTCTCAGGAACCTGATGACCAGGTCGTGCTTCCCTACCGACTTACCTTCGACCAGATCATGGTGTGCTGCAATGGCGGCAACATAGACCTAAGGGTGGAGGGAGACAGCCTTCGCTCCAACCCTTGCTGAAGGAAGGAAAGCACAACGCTGATCTTTGAGCATTTCCGGGGGTCTTCTCGGTGAGAAGAGCACCAGTTGACGAAGAGGTTCCACTTCAACGCATAGGCGTGTCTCGTGGACGACGCTCTAGCGGAAGTGATGGTAGCCGCCACCGCTGGTGGAAGGGTACTCAACATACCTCGAGCCGTCCAGGAGCCACACGTGGAGGCGCCAGAGATTGGGGCAAGGGTGCCACAGGGTGCCCCGTCCCTGAGAAAGAAGGTCCTTCCTCAGAGGAATGGGTCAGGGAAGTGCTGTCGCTAGGAGTACAAGTTCGGGAAACCAGGTCCGGTTGGGCCAATACGGCGCGACCAGAATGACCTGCTCCTCGTCCTCCCTGACCTGCGCAAGGTCTGCGCAAGAAGGCTCACTGGGGGAACGCATATATGCGGCCCGGCGGCCAGCTGTGCGCCAGTGCATCCGTGCCGAGAGTGCCCTCGGTCAGGGAAAAATACAGAGCGCAATGGGTCGAGTCGTGAGAGGCAAACAGATTGCGTCCCCGAACTGGTCCCAAATCAGCTGAACCGACTGGGGATGGAGTCGCCATTCTCCAGGGAGGGGCTGAAGCCGTGAGAGCTCGTCGGCTGCACAGTTCAGCGCTCCGGGAATGAAAATGGCTCGAAGCGACCTCAGATGCTTCTGACTCCATAGGAGGAGGTGGCGGGCGAGTTGTGACATACGGCGGGAGCGTAGACCACCTTAATGGTTGATGTACGCTACAGTCGCGGTATTGTCTGAACGGACTAGTACGTGCTGACCCCGGAGCAACGCCCGGAAGCGGTGCGGGGCAAGACGTACTGCCAACAACTCGAGGCAATTGACATGCCATAGCCGCTGGGGTCCTGTCCAGGAGCCCGCAGCAGCATGTCCATTGCACATGGCGCCCCAGCCCGTGGCGGAGGCATCTTTTGAGACAACAACATGCCGGGAAGCTCGTTCCAGGGGGACACCCGCCCTGAGAAAACTGAGGTTCGACCACAGGGTGAGGAACTGACGGCAGGTCGGAGTAACTGGTACTCGGAGCGTGCCTTGTTGCCATGCCCACCTCGGGACTCGGTCGCGAAGCCAAAGCTGAAGCGGTCTCATATGAAGCAATCCGAGCGGCGTGACCGCGGCTTTAGATGCCATATGCCCCAGGAGCCTCTGAAAGTGTTTCAGTGGAACCGCACTCTTGCCCTCGAGTTGTCTCAGGCAAGTCAGCAGTGACTGCGCGCGCTCGCTCGTAAGCTGCGCGGACATGGCGACCGAGTCGATGTCCATACCGAGAAAAGAGATCCTCTGCACGGGGCAAAGTTTGCTCTTCTCCCAGTTGACCCGAAGGCCCAGACGAGCTAGATGCCGGAGCACTAGGTCCCTGTGTTCGCAAACCTGAACTCGAGAGTGAGCTAAGATCAGCCAGTCGTCGATATAACTCAGGATGCGAGCCCCGTGCTCCCGAAGGGGAACAAGGGCAGCCTCGACGACCTTCGTGAAGATGCGAGGAGACAGGGCCAGCCCGAAGGGGAGGACCGCGAACTGGTATGCCTGCCCCTCTAAAGCAAACCGAAGGAACGGTCTGTGTCGAGGAAGAAGGGAGACATGAAAGTAGGCGTCCTTCAGGTCGATCGCTGCAAACCAATCCTGGGGCCGAATGCATTCGAAAATGCGTTTGGCGGTGAGCATCTTGAACGGCAGCCTGTGAAGGGAGCGGTTCAGCACGCGCATGTCCAGGATAGGCCGTAACCCACCGGTTTTCTTGGGGACAATGAAGTAAGGGCTGTAGAAGCCGGACCTCATCTCGGCTGGAGGGACAGTCTCGATTGCACCCTTCGCCAGCAGGGTGGCAACCTCTGCTCTCATGATGGGGGCATTGCCACCGACCAAAGTGGAGCGGACTCCCCTGAAGCGGGGAGGAGACCGTGCGAACTGAATCGCATAGCCGAGCCTGACGGTACGCGCGATCCAGCGGGACAGACGGGGAAGCTCTAGCCAGGCTCCCAGGAACTGAACCAGCGGGATCACGCAGACGACAGGCGTCCCCCCGGAGGGGCAGCGAAGCGGAGTAACTGGCCCAGACGTGGACGGCATAGCGGTCCGGTGTGGGGGCACAGTTAGCAACCGCGCCCTGGCAGAGGGGGCCAGGGGAGGACCAGGCTGGTCGTCCCGTGGGGGCCTGCTCTGCCAGGGGTCTGGCGACAGAGGGGTCAGGGGCGAAGCGGTCCGTGGACGGCACGCTGTGTCAACCACCTCTGGGACAGAGGGGGACGAGGAGAGCACGGCTAGTGGGCGGCGCTCTGTGTCATCCGAGAACTCTGCGTGCTCAGAGACGGGAGAGTCAGTTCTTTGGAGAATAAGGATTCTTCCCCGGCCCTCCACCGGGGAAAGGAGTGGTCCTGCTACCAACTCCTGGAAAGAACTGAGTCCCATCTCTGAGGAGCCCCTCTCAGGAGCGCCGCGTAACCCGGCGTGTAGTGGGGGGCGGGGCTAGAGAGGGCTGTGGCGTCCGACCGCGGCCTCCAGAGCCGGCCCGGGTGAACGGGCGGGGTGGGAGCCGCGGGGGGGCGCCCTCGGCGGTGGGCAGACCGAGGGACCTGAGCGGACGGCGGGGCCGTCGGGACAGAGTCAACCTCAGCCTGCTCCATCCCCGAGGAGCCCGTCTCAGGAGCGCCGCTTAACCCGGCGTGTAGCGGGGGGCGGGGCCGGAGAGGGCTGAGGCGTCCGCCCGCGGCCCCCAGAGCCGGCCCGGGTGAACGGGCGGGGTGGGAGCCGCGGGAGGGCGCCTTCGGCGGTGGGCAGACCGAGGGATCTGAGCGGACGGCGGGGCCGTCGGGACAGAATCAACGTCAGTCTGCTCATGGGCGGCTGAGAGCTGTTGGGCAAGCCCTCAACCGCACCGCCGAAGAGGCCGACCTGGGATATGGGAATGTCGGACAGACGGGTCTGCGCGACATCCAGCACATCAGACAGGTTCAGCCACAGAATGGTGAGCATCACCTGACCCAGGGAACGTACGGCCACTTTCGTCGCTCGAACTAACAGTCATATTAGTTTTATCAAGTCAAACCAATCAACAGAACTAATCAGTGAAGGAGACTCGAGTGGCATCGTCTTTGCTCAACTGTATGATTTACATGTTCATGTATCTTTCTATTCAAGAGTCTCAACTGTCGTTGTGGCCAGCGATGAATGGGGCTATTTCTGCAAAGAGCAACTTGGGAGCCATGTCAGGCATATGCTCCGCATCTGAGAAAAGGATTCTACGCTCAAAAGACAACAGATCAAGTATCACTTAGGTAATGATAGTAGCTTCTTGACAGGACGCCTTCACCTTACTTCAGGTAAGTACCGTATTAAGAAGTCAGATTTAGTCGGTTTAAGAAAAAAAAAACACAAAAAAAACACACACACTAGACCAAGGGTGCATGTCCAATCTCAGATTCGGTTATCTAGATCAGTAAAGGCTAGATGAATCTTTTAAGCTTACTCAAGGTTCGTTTCGTCCGCTCTTCACAAAATCATCCTATAGCGGTCGTTAGCGTCCTTAGGGTTTTGACGTGGTCGCAAAATATATGATATCGTTGTGCTAACAAAGCATGGTTGTCTTCAAGGCAGATTTTATCGTTAGGCGATCATGCCATTCCTGAGACGTTAATTCGGCTATCAGTCATCTTCAATTTCATAATTAATGCTTATTCCTGCCAATGCAAAGCCATAGCTACGCGCTTTTATTCCTTGTTACAGGCTTTCAGACGGCTTTTGCCGTTCAGCAACCCGGATCCATCACCCTGCCCTCTTCTAACGGAGTTTATGTTAAATTAGTAATGTTTTGCTTTTCTTTTCAGATTCCCGTTTTCACATCCTGATCACGGCCGATTGTTCCTTCCTCGTCTACAATTACGAAATCGTAATTCAATATTTCTTCCATTCATAGTTTGCTCGCAGGCATTCAAATTCACACAAGTATTTTAATACTAATTATCCAAGTCTGTTCACCATACCTTCTCTTTGTTTGCTACTTAAGGCATAGCCAAGACCTGTAGTAAACCTCCGATAAACGCCTGCCAATCACGTTGTACCACAAAGATAAAAATGTGTATAATTGTGCCCTTTTCGCAGGATATGTGGTGGGTCTCCAGGTGTGTATGTGGGGTTTGGCTCGGAATGCCCACAGATAATTTTGAATAGCATGTTGGAATGGTCATTTCGAAGGCGATTAAGCATATCATTTTGTCTATCCCTTTGGATGTGGCAGGGCTGCTACTCCTGGCACAGGGGTCGGAGTTTCAACAGCTCGTTTTGCAGCTTCGATTACCTCTCACCAACAATTTTAAATTTTTCGCTTCGTTCAACCGGGATCATTCAAGATGGAGAGACTCAAGAAGTGTCAACATATAGACAACATTCTGGATGGTCGTTGATGAATTCTGTAGCTCATCGTAGCTATCTCTAGTCACTAATTAGCTTATTCTGTCTCGATTTTCTTTAAATCATGTCCCGTGGGCAGGATTCATGTAAATTTAGGTTGTGATGCACTAACCCAGGAGGAATTTCGTTAGCTCCTCTCAGCGCTTTTGTAGTCTTTTAAAAAGCAATTCTTAAATGAATTTCTCCCATTGCTTGAACTTTGAGCTTTGTAACCTTGAAGATGTTGGTTATGCTTATACGGCAATATTTCACACTAAGTAAGTTAGAAAAGCAAAATCCATCCAACTTCCTTTTTATTACTTCCTGTCCGCAATGGTCTCTTTTCTATTGGTATTCAGATTGTAGCTGTCTGTTACAGCGTCATGGCTCATGCATCCAGGGGATTCACTCCAGGAGCTAAATACTCCGATTTCCCCATGGTCTTTTCTGTTTGCGTTCTCACCTAATTTCTTTACTCCCTTTCTTAAGAACTCTAAGAATGACTCCCAAGGCTCTGTTTCACTTATCAATTTATTAATTAGAATAAATGGAAGGGAATGTAAAGAAATTAATCATAGATGAGAAGAAACAGAATTTATAACTAACTAACGTAGCACTTCTCTCTAAGCCTAGTTCAGGACTCATCAGTTCTGCCCTCAAAAGCTGCTGTTTACCCCCCTCCCTTTATACCGGTCATTCGTTCCGGATCAGGGCAGCCACCACAGCAGCCGAACGAGGAGTGTCTACATCAGCTATCAAAATATGGGAAGATGGTCTTCCTCAGCTTTTGAATCCTACATAAGAACTGATTCAAAAATTATCATTGAAGCCCAGCAAGCTCTCCATTAATAATCCAGGTAAATCCTCTCGCAACTACTGGTGGTGGTGGTACTACGTTATCCACTTGAGCGCAGTTCAATTTGCACTATCTGATAAAGCCCCTCTGTACTCGTCTCTGTGTTTGTGTTTTGTCCCGCGGTGTCTCCGCTCGTCTTCTGTCTTTATGTGATCCTCCTCGGCCACTAGTTTAGCCGTGGTCTGTGCAGGCTATCATAGCTTTGTTCTTACGGTCCATCGCGGCCTGGTCCTTCTGGTGTAGTGGCCTTGTTTCGTGAATATTGTCTTTCATGTGGCATTAGCGGTCGGTGTGGCTCCTAAGCGGTCTCGTCTCTGTGGTCTCCCATGGCCGTGTGGCCTATCGTGGCCTTGTCCTCTAAGGTCCATCGTGGCCTAGTGACCTCTAGGGGTCTTGGTTTTATGTGGCTCTATGGCCGTGTCTATGATTAGCTCGTTACGTGTGGCATATTGAAGCCTGTCCTACATGTGGCCATCCGTGGTCTGTGGTCCATCGCGACCTTCTGTGTGGCTTAGCAGCTCTGTCTTATAGGTTTGTCTTCATGTGGCATTAGCGGCCGGTGTGGCTCCTAAGCGGTCTCGTCTCTGTGGTCTCCCATGGCCGTGTGGCCTACCGTGGCCTTGTCCTCCAAGGTCCATCGTGGCCTAGTGACCTCTAGGGGTCTTGGTTTTATGTGGCTCTATGGCCGTGTCTATGATTAGCTCGTTACGTGTGGCATATTGAAGCCTGTCCTACATGTGGCCATCCGTGGTCTGTGGTCCATCGCGACCTTCTGTGTGGCTTAGCAGCTCTGTCTTATAGGTTTGTCTTCATGTGGCATTAGCGGCCGGTGTGGCTCCTAAGCGGTCTCGTCTCTGTGGTCTCCCATGGCCGTGTGGCCTACCGTGGCCTTGTCCTCCAAGGTCCATCGTGGCCTAGTGACCTCTAGGGGACTTGGTTTTATGTGGCTCTATGGCCGTGTCTATGATTAGCTCGTTACGTGTGGCATATTGAAGCCTGTCCTACATGTGGCCATCCGTGGTCTGTGGTCCATCGCGACCTTCTGTGTGGCTTAGCAGCTCTGTCTTATAGGTTTGTCTTCATGTGGCATTAGCGGCCGGTGTGGCTCCTAAGCGGTATCGTCTCTGTGGTCTCCCATGGCCGTGTGGCCTACCGTGGCCTTGTCCTCCAAGGTCCATCGTGGCCTAGTGACCTCTAGGGGTCTTTGTTTTATGTGGCTCTATGGCCGTGTCTATGATTAGCTCGTTACGTGTGGCATATTGAAGCCTGTCCTACATGTGGCCATCCGTGGTCTGTGGTCCATCGCGACCTTCTGTGTGGCTTAGCAGCTCTGTCTTATAGGTTTGTCTTCATGTGGCATTAGCGGCCGGTGTGGCTCCTAAGCGGTCTCGTCCCTGTGGTCTCCCATGGCCGTGTGGCCTACCATGGCCTTTTTCTATATGTGGCTATCAGGGCCTGCGGTCAAGCTGACCTTGTGTTTATGTGGTCTATCATGGCCTGCGGTCAAGCTGACCCTGCTTTTATGTGGTCTATCACGGCCTGCGGTCAAGCTGACCTTGTGTTTATGTGGTCTATCATGGCCTGTGGTCAAGCTGACCTTGTGTTTATGTGGTCTATCATGGCCTGTGGTCAAGCTGACCTTGTGTTTATGTGGTCTATCATGGCCTGTGGTCAAGCTGACCTTGTGTTTATGTGGTCTATCACGGCCTGCGGTCAAGCTGACCCTGCGTTTATATGGTCTATCATGGCCTGTGGTCAAGCTGACCTTGTGTTTATGTGGTCTATCATGGCCTGCGGTCAAGCTGTCCTCGTGTTATGTGGTCTATCATGGCCTGTGGTCAAGCTGACCTTGTGTTTATGCGGTCTATCATGGCCTGCGGTCAAGCTGACCTCGTGTTATGTGGTCTATCATGGCCTGTGGTCAAGCTGACCCTGCGTTTATATGGTCTATCATGGCCTGTGGTCAAGCTGACCTTGTGTTTATGTGGTCTATCATGGCCTGCGGTCAAGCTGACCTCGTGTTATGTGGTCTATCATGGCCTGTGGTCAAGCTGACCTTGTGTTTACGTGGTCTATCATGGCCTGAGGTCAAGCTGACCTCATTTTTATGTGGTCTAGCATGATGGTCCATTGGGCCCGGTTCTATATAAATAAATGTATAAATAAATAATTTCGTAAATAAATATTTATCATCTTATCTGTATTCTTCTTTCTCGTTTCAGGTACCGCAGGACCCACGACTGGTGGGTATATTTATTTACAGTTCTTTGGGGGTGGGCTCCGTCCTTGTGGAATTATTCTTCCACTTCTCTTTGGGGGTCGGCTGCGCCCCCGCCTTCATCTCAGGCGGGACATGCAGATTCGGCTAACCTCGCTTTGTTCGCTAAGGACGGGGCCTACGCCAAAGAACTCATAAATTTATGCTTGCTGAGCTGTCAATAAATGTATACAGCCTTTCAATTTATCTCCCGAGTCTTTCTGGTAGAAATGGAAGCTTTAGCTTAAGTTCTGTCAGGAAGACTCAATCAGCGCGTCATGTATTACCTCATCCCTATCCAATCAGGTGTTAACAGCCACAGTATAAAAGATTGGTACTTACACTTGTCTGAGTTCGCAGATGCTGACGCTGCCATTCACCTCCATCCTCCCCAACCACCACCAAGATGGTACCTTCCCCTCCATCCTCCCCATCACCACCACCAGGATGGTCCCTTCCTTACCTCCAGGGGGTCGGCTGCGCCCCCGCCTTCATCTCAGGCGGGACATGCAGATTCGGCTAACCTCGCTTTGTTCGCTAAGGACGGGGCCTACGCCAAAGAACTCATAAATTTATGCTTGCTGAGCTGTCAATAAATGTATACAGCCTTTCAATTTATCTCCCGAGTCTTTCTGGTAGAAATCAAACCCACCTAGTGAAGCTGCTACAAACATAATATCATCCTCTGTAGCTTCAAATGAAACACACGGGCCACCAGAGGGTAGACCCGTGGGAATCACCTGTTCACTAGCGGGCACCGTCATTGAAGAGGGGGGCTGGGGTAGCGGACACATAGTCGGCGCCTTGTTCCAGACCCTAACCCTCAGGTCACCCTGGCCACCAGCCGAAGATCGGGGGGTGGATGAGGGGACTCTCACTCATGTGAGTTCACCGAGTCTCGACCATAATGACGCGATGATCATGTTTCCACGGAGAAAACATGAGTCATCCACGAGCGCTACTCTAGCATGATCAAGCCCAAACATACTAGACAACGCTCGTGCCCATCAGAGTCCGATACCAAGCTGCCGCACCATTCGTTTTTTTTTTTTTTTTTTTTTAAATGCACGTCTTTTAAAAAAAAACAGGCCCTGAAAGAGGCGTTTCTTTAAAAAGACGTGCCGCGTGCGAGCTCTTTTAGTGAGAGAAAACGTCTCGGGTTATGACTATAACCCTTGTTCCCTGAGAAGGGAACGAGACACTGCGTCGAGAATCGACTCTTTGGGGACGCTCCCTTAGCGTGCGCCTCTGAAGTATGAATGAAACTATTCCAATCCTGATTGGCGTTGCGTCATGACGTAACATGTGACGGCATAACCGGATGCATAAAAGCGACGCCGGCACACACACACACTAGCCTAGCGATGAAGCAAGACGCTCTAAGGCCTCGAGGGGCGTGGCAGGACGACGCAGTGTCTCGTTCCCTTCTCAGGGAACAAGGGTTATAGTCATAACCCGAGACGTTCCCTTTCGAGGGAACTCAACACTGCGTCGAGAATCGACTCTTTGGGGAACGAATGCCCACTAGGCCACGCACCGAAGACAGGCCTGCCCTGGAGTGAAACTGATTCAGGCACTCAGCAGGACGAGAGCACACGTGCGCCAGGCGTACTGGGGAGGTGCAGACTATAGAACCTAATAAACGTGTGTGGGGTAGCCCAACCGGCTGCCTCGCAGATCTCCTGGAGGGGAACTCCCGAGAGGAGGGCCCTAGAGGACGCCATGCCTCTGGTAGAATGAGCCCTTATGGCCAGAGGTGAAGGCAAATTGCGCACCTCATAAGCCAAGGTGATAGCCTGCACAATCCAATTACTAATGGTTTGCTTGGATGCCGGGAGCCCTCTCCTAGGTGACCCGAAACAAACTAACAGTTGGTCCGACCTCCTCCAAGAAGAGGACCTGTCGAGATAAATACTCAGAGCTCTGACGGGGCAGAGCAGGGGTCGTAGACCTAGCCGTATTAGCGGGCACTTTAGGGACATAGCCCGGTCTCGGGTGCAAAAAGGCCTTAACCTTGCCAGGGGCAAACTCCAAGCAAGCTGGTGACACTGCCAGGGCTTGGAGATCTCCCACCCTCTTAAGAGAAGTGATGGCTAAGAGAAAGACCAATTTGTAGGTAAGATCTTTAGGCGAAGCCGACTGAATAGGTTCGAAGGGGGCCAGGGACAGCCCTTCCAGAACCACTGCCAGGTCCCAGGCAGGAACCCTGGACCTGGTTGTCGGTCTCATCCTCCAAGTACCACGGAGAAATCGAATGACCAGCTGGTGCCTCCCCAGAGGCCCATCACTTAATGGCGCGTGGAAAGCCGCAATGGCAGCCACGTACACCTTAAGCGTGGAAGGGGAGAGACCCGCAGAGAAACGATCCTGAAGAAACTCCAGAACTGAAGCCACCGGGCAGTTAACTGGATCTAAATTATGTTCTCTACACCAAGTGACGAAAACATTCCACTTGAGGCCATACAATCTCCTAGTAGACAGAGCCCTAGAGCTCAGTATGGTTTCAACCACCCCGGCTGATAGACCAGCATTTAGGTACTGGACCCCCTCAGAGGCCAGGCCCACAGTTTCCACAGCTCTGGGTGAGGGTGGAAGATTGTGCCCTCCACCTGAGACAATAGATCCCTCCTCAGAGGAATCTGCCATGGCTGAGCTATCAGGAGCGAAACTATATCTGAAAACCATACTCGGGTCGGCCACATTGGGGCAACCAGAAGTAGACTGATGCCCTCCTGACGGACCCTCTCCAGGACTGCCGGAAGCAGAGCGATCGGGGGAAATGCGTACAGGCGAAGCCTCGGCCAGGCCTGTACCATGGCATCCAACCCCAGTGGGGCTGGATGTGAGAGGGAGAACCAAAGTGGGCAGTGGGACGTCTCTCGAGACGCGAATAGATCCACCTCCATGGGCCCAAACCTCTCCCATATCAACCTCACTACATCTGGATGAAGTCTCCATTCCCCGGGCCTCAGCCCCTGCCTTGACAGGATGTCTGCTCCCTGATTCTGAACCCCCGGAATATACATAGCTCTGATAGACAGTATTTTCCCTTGGGACCAAAGAATAACCTGATGCGCCAGTCTGCACAGAGGGCGCGATCTGAGTCCCCCTTGTCGGTTCAGATAAGCTACCACTGATGTATTGTCCGATCGTACTAGGACATGGTAACCCCTGATGTCTGGAAGGAAGCTCCTCAGAGCCCTGAACACAGCCAACATCTCTAGACAATTGATGTGCCAAGAATGATGATGGTCCTGCCACAGACCCCTGGCAAAGCGGCCGTCCATGACCGCGCCCCAGCCAGTGAGGGAGGCGTCTGTCGAAACGGTTTTCCGGCGACATGACACTCCTAACACTGGCCCTTGGGACAGGAACCAAGGTTTCTTCCATATTATCAGAGAACGAAGGCATCTGCGCGTTACTCTGATCGTACGAAATGGATTCCCCTTGGGGGAAAACCCCTTGGCTTTCAGCCACCACTGAAGGGGCCTCATGTGTAGAAGGCCCAAAGGTATAATGTTGGATGCCGCTGCCATGAGGCCCAGCAGTCTTTGGAATTGCTTTACAGTAGTGGCCTGGCCTAGCTTTAACTTGGACACCATCGCCAGAATGGACTCGATACGCGCCGGAGACATGCGTGCCTGCATCGTAGTCGAGTTCCACACAACGCCTAGAAACGTTGTGGACTGGGACGGTTCTAACACACTCTTCTTTGTGTTGAGTCTCAACCCCAATTTTTGAATGTGGCCAAGGACGACATCTCGATGCCGAACTGCCATTTCTCGAGACTGGGCCAGAATGAGCCAGTCGTCGATATAATTCAGTATGCGGATGCCCTGAAGTCTCAGTGGAGCAAGTGCTGCATCCATACATTTGGTGAATGTGCGGGGAGAGAGTGCTAGGCCAAACGGAAGAACCCGATATTGGTAAGCTTCGCCCCCGAAAGCGAACCTCAGGAACCTCCTGTGACATGGAAGGATGGATACGTGAAAATAGGCATCTTTTAGATCTATTGTGACAAACCAGTCCTCGGATCTGATTTGACTCACGATGACAGGGATAGTGAGCATTTTGAACCTGAGCTTCATCAGAGACAGGTTCAAAACCCTGAGATCTAGAATTGGCCTCAACCCCCCATCCTTCTTTGGAACTATAAAGTACCGGCTGTAAAATCCGGACTCCCTGTCTGAATGAGGAACACGTTCTATGGCCTCCTTTAGCAGCAGAGATTGCACTTCTTGTTCCATCACCTGAGCCTGCTCTGGAACCACTGTAGTCTGCACCACCCCAGAAAATTTGGGGGGGCGGTGCCCGAACTGCAGTCTGTACCCTGACTTTATTATATGCAGGACCCATGCAGATATGTTGGGAAGATGATACCATGCCTCTACAAAATCTACTAAGGGAACCAGCCTCTCGAGACTGGCCTCTGGTGTTTTTCGAGCACCCTTCTCGACCCCCTGAAGCGGAAGACCGGCAGGGTGTAGTCGACACGGTTTTCGTGACCATAACTGATGCTCGTTTTTTATTTTTCGAGAAAAACGACCTACAGTGCGTTCGCTGGAATATGATGCGGCCCGAAGCGTCACCGACGGCGGGCAACTCACATCGTTTCCTAGAGGGCTCCGCTGTGAGAACAACCTCGGTTGTTCTACAACGGAGGGGACAGCCCTCAGAGGTCCCACCACTCTGGCTAGGACCTCTTTGCTGAAGTCCTCCTAGCCTGAAGGACATCTCTTAAATCGCCCTTCTGGCTGGGGGGCTTCTGCTGGGAGCGTTTCCTCCGTTGCCAAGCTCCCGGAGGAGGGGCTCTAGAGGAAACGCTTTCCCTTTGCTCTGCCCGGTGTGAGGAGCTGGTTGATGGCTGGGGCTGATGTTCTTGCCCCACCCTACTTGATTTGGACTTAGATTTTCGGGGGAGGAACTGCTGGAACGCCGCAGATTGCTTCTTCGCCTCCTGAAACCTGTCGACGACCGATGTAACGGCGTCGCCGAACAGGCCAGAAGGCGAAAGCGGCGCATCCAGCAGAACCGATTTATCTTTCTCCTTCAGACCAGATAAATTGAGCCACAGATGCCTCTCCGTGGCCACCATAGCTGCCATAGAGCGGCCAATAGCGCGGGCCGTCTCTTTAGTGGCACGGAGAGACAAATCTGTGGCTTTGCGTAACTCTGCAATATCTTCAGGAGTCGGCCCCTCCCCCTCGTCCAAATCTTTCAGGAGATCGGCCTGGTATGCCTGCAAGATAGCCATAGAGTGCAGACATGAACCAGCCCGACCTGCCGCCATGTAAGCCCTGCCTATTAAAGCAGATGTATCTCTGCAGGGCTTACTAGGCAGCGCCGGGGTTTTAAGGGAAGATGCCGACTCAGGAGATAGATAACCTGCTAGGGCTTCCTCGACTTTAGGCATCTTCCCATAACCCATATCCCGTGCCCCCACAACATTGCTATAATCGACAACAGATGGGTGGGAGACACGGGACGAATACGGTTTATCCCACGATCTCGAGATCTCTTTGTGGAGATCGGGGAAAAACGGCAAACCCCGGCGCTGAGGCTGTGACCTGTGCCGCAGGAAACGCTCGTCTAGTTTGCTTATGACTTGCGTTCCCTGCTCATCTTGTGGCCAGCTGATGTTAAGTCTGGCCACGGCACGAGTCACAACCTCCACCAGCTCCTCATAAGCTTGGCCGTGAACTGGCGCGCTCGACTCACGGTCATCCCCGATGCTGATCACCTCTGCCTCCTCGGAAGCAGAGAGCTCAAGCACCGGGACCTGTTCGTGGGCAGAAGAAGCCGCCGCGCGGGCTTCTGCACCACTCACAGGGGCTTCGGGATCTTCAGATGAATAATGAGAAAGTGCCGCAGCAGTCTCATTGTCATCTGCAAGATCCCGCTGCGAACCCCACGATCTGAGTCGCCGCGCCGCCTCAACAGACGCGGGACCAGAACCGCGGGGAACGCGAGCCTGACCGAGCTCATCAAAGCACGCCAGCCGGGAGCGCAGCACCCTCATAGGTAGTGCTTCACAGTGTACGCAGGCAGCTCCCTCGAGAGCTGCCTGGGCGTGCTGCGCTCCCAAACAGTTCACACACAAAACATGCGTGTCCCCATCCGTAATAAAACGAGGACAGGGGTGCACACACATTCTGAACTGCTGGCTGGCCATTCTTTTTAATATATATATAATAGACAAACAACACCAAATAAGACAGACAGTCGTAACATAGAGCGCTTGCTGAAGAGCGAAAAGCTAGTGTGTGTGTGTGCCGGCGTCGCTTTTATGCATCCGGTTATGCCGTCACATGTTACGTCATGACGCAACGCCAATCAGGATTGGAATAGTTTCATTCATACTTCAGAGGCGCACGCTAAGGGAGCGTCCCCAAAGAGTCGATTCTCGACGCAGTGTTGAGTTCCCTCGAAAGGGAACTCAAGTGTTGAAGCACCCGGGGAGACACGCACCGACTGGCAGACCACTGCAACAGATCAGCAGGAAGCACGCGCTCGCCGTAGATCGCCGTCACACCAACAAGAATACACTTGGCTCCGAAGCGAAAACATAAACTGCTGTTGCGGACTTCCTCCTTTTATACCCACGAGGTGGGGCGGAGTTACGTCATGCAAATTCCGCAGACCCATGGCATTTCTTTGCCATTGGCTCGTTTTGTAATACTCGAAGTTGATAGGCCTTCTAAGTGAAACCCCATTCGTCGTCATCCGACGTAACTCGGAGTGACAACGAAAGGGAACTGTAATATCTATAAATCACTTACGTATGTAAAAATAATTAATTACATTTGGTTATCCATATCGGAAATTGCAAACAAGTTCTATAGAAACTGTATATAGAATCAATATCTACAGGTGAAACTCGAAAAATTAGAATATCGTGCAAAAGTTATAATTTTGATGATTATGGCTTACAGCTTATGAAAAACCCAAATTCAAAATCTCAGAAAATTAGAATATTACATGAAATCAATAAAAAAATAATTTTACTGTAAATACAGAAATGTCATCCCTCTGAAAAGTATGATCATGCATGTGTATATAGTTCTATATACTAAATGTATTAGTTTCACCTTTTAATTTGAATTACTGAAATACATGAACTTTTGCATGATATTCAAATTTTTCGAGTTTCACTTGTATAGAAATCGTCTCGGTTACGTATGTAACCCTCGTTCCCTGAGTAGGGAACGGAGACGTTACGTCGGATGACGACGAATGGGGTTTCGCTATGTATGTAACCCTCGTTCCCTGAGTAGGGAACGGAGACGTTACGTCTGCCTGCCACTTTCCGCTGTACCGCGGGGATCGCCTGAGCTCAGTCTTGGCTCCTCAGCGAAGAAACATAAACTGCTGTTGCGGACTTCCTCCTTTTATACCCACGAGGTGGGGCGGAGTTACGTCATGCAAATTCCGCAGACCCATGGCATTTCTTTGCCATTGGCTCGTTTTGTAATACTCGAAGTTGATAGGCTTTCTAAGCGAAACCCCATTCGTCGTCATCCGACGTAACTCGGAGTGACAACGAAAGGGAACTATAGGTGTACCAAATGATTCATTGATTAACCATTAAGATCAGTTGGATTAAATAATAGACAAATGTATTAAGCTGAACAAAAAGAGATGCAAATCAAAAGTTTGATAGTAAGAGCTTTATGAAAGGCAGTTACTGTGAATGAAACATTTATGTAGATGAAACACTTATTTTGTGTTGTGAAAAGGATACTTTGTGATTTTGTGAATTGTACTAACACAATTGAAAATATGATGAAATGTTTGAAAAAAGTGCACTTTTGATGAACTCATGTGATATTCACACTAAGAGTTTTGAAAATGTACACCTTACTTGTGAAAATAGTACCAAGCGAATAAAAAAAGCTGTAAACTGTTATTGTGAGCATGCACTGTATTTATGATTAGGACTTATAATGAAGATTTACAGCTATATAGGCTATGTCAGTTTCACTAAACGGCCCAACGCGCTCGCTGGCGCGGACATTTAAGAAGGGATGGATATTTGCTTCATGTGATAGGCTTGGTGAGTGAAATTATATTTGTATTATCTTTCTGTATACTGTATGTATAATTTTTTTCTTCAGATTTTCTGTCTAAAAGTGACCAAAACGACATGTAACTCCAAACGCCAAACTGCTCCATCTCCAAAATGTTCGTACGCATGGGTCAGAGTTTGCGTCAGGGCCTGAATTTGGTTTTGGAAAATAGGGGGGAAATCCCCCTTTAGGTCATTCTTATGGGGGGGGATTTTTTAATTTGAGGGGGGAGTTTTTTCAGACAATTTAAAAAAAATACGTTTAGCTAAATGTTTTCTCACTCATTGTATTTGTGTTTTTACAATGGGGTCATTTTTTTTAGTTTACACAACAAAAGGAAGCTTGATTTCAATCTTTGAATTAAATTGAAAAAAGTAGCACAAATAAATACATGAAATAAAGAGAAAAGTTTAGGTCTAACACTAGTATTCAGAAATACTACAGAAACGGAAAAAAGTAATCAAATGTAAAATAACACGGAATAGTCTTTTAGTCCTGTATAATTTGAATACATAGGCTATTAATCCTGATTCCTTACAATTAAGGTATCTTTTGTTGTTTTATATACAATAATGACAGACACATTTTAGGCTACTCTCACTTTAAGAGCTAGTGCACGGATCCATTAAGGGGCCGTTCACATGTTGCGTGTAAAGTGCAGTCCGCGCCACTTTCTCCTCTTTTAAAAAGGGCTCCCTGTTGCTAAGCAATCATGAGCCATGTTCTCCATGAAGACGAAGACGTTTCAGCAAAAGATGAGTGCGCAAAAGACGTAACGTGAACGGCCCATACTGTTTTCATTATAGTGTCACATGCATTTTCTTTTTGTATTATTTTTTTAAGACATAACCGATTGTTTGAGAGGATACTCCCGAAGACCGGAATTTAGACAATGTTGTGTGCTTTTGACCATTAAAGCGCTATAATTCGCGAAAAAGAATTCTACAGTTTTGTTACTCAAGAGCTGTTTGTTATGCTGTTTAAAATCGCTTGAATGTCTTAAATAGGTAAGACTTAAAAAGACGCACAAATTATAAACATTAGTGACGATGCAATGGCCCGATTGTGCAAGTGACATTTCCATCAAATGTCCCGACTCCTGAAACGCGAGAGTCTAGAATCACCGCCTGCAGCTGCAGCGCGATTGGCTTGCCTTGTGCAACCTATTTTAAGAGACAGAGAAGACGCGGCATTGGAAGAATCACTCACGCTGTTTGTGAAATTACGTCTCGCAGAAAGTTTTAAAATGACTGATTTGATCTTATAATCTGTTAGGTTAAATTTACTCATAGGCCTACATGCTAGATTGAATGAATGTTTGCGGGAATTTCCCGCATTATAAACGCAAGACCTGCGGGAATGATCAAAATGATGCGCAATACCCGCAATCCCGCACCGAAATTCGAGCCCTGTTGCGTGCATGTGCGCAAATTTTCCCGTCAAGTTTGTTTTTATAAATCACAACTTGTGCGTCGGAAGTGGCATACGCCTCTTTCAGGGCCTGTTTTGTGCGTACGCAATGGTTATAAATGAGGCCCCTGGGACCAGACAGCCAAGGCTGATCACACCGTTTTGATCGTACTGCGAAATTCAGTGATTCCTCTGCGTACCACTAGAGGAAGTCTGCGTAGGCGTACCACACTTTGAGAACCACTGATCTAGCCGACACGTAATAAATACATGAACAGCCATTTCCAGAGTTTTCAGAGTGAGAAAGCCTTTGATTTTAGACAGTAGATGAATTTAGTAGAAACTGGAACTGATTACGGATGAGATATGTTTGTCGAATTTTAAAGGCTGGTGAACAAGAACACCTAAGTTTCGCACCCCTGGGGATTTAAAAGCCGATAGACTCTCTAACTCTGGATTTATACACAGAGTTTTCATTTGGGCCGTAAACAATAACCTCACTCTTGTCTTCATTTAGGAAGAGGACATTTTGGGCTAGCCATGCTTTAACCTCCTCTAAGCATTGCAGAAGAGAATTCATCGTTGCAGGGTTGTTTCTCTTGATTGGAATATAAATTTGAGTGTTGTCCTCATAAAAATGAAAGAATACACCATGACTCATTAGAATAGCACCCAGGGGTAGCATGTATAGAGAAAATAGAGAAGGAGCCAAAATGGAAGGCCACAGGTCAGAGGTGCCATAGAGCTGGAGAAATTACTCATCTTTACTAAAAACTTTCTGTCAGACAGGTATGACTGAAACCATTTCAGGACAGAAGCTTTTAGACCCACCCAAGACTCTAGTCTAGATAAAAGAGTAGGGTGGTCAATGGTATCCAAAGCTGCCAAAAGATCTAAGAGAACAAGAACCACAGTATCTCTGGAATCAGTAGAGATACATATCGTTTAACACTCTCAGGAGGGTGGACTCAGTGCTGTGAGCAGACCTAAAACCGATTGAGAAACCTCATATATACAATTATTTGACAAAAAGTGCTGGAGTTGATCCAGCACAATTTTCTCCAATAGCTTAGAAATGAAAGGCAAGACAGAGATAGGCCAAAAATGTCTAAAATCAGAAGGATCTAGTGAAGGCTTCTTAAGTAGAGGAGTGACCATAGCCACTTTAAGATTGGCAGGAACAGAGCCCGTTTTGAAGCACTTGTTGACAAGAGATACCATACCTGGCCCAACCGAATCAATGATTCATTTTAAAAATCTCGGGTGAATGATATCATTAGGACAAAATGAAGGTTTGAGCTTGACAATCAGATCCTTCAGTTTCTGGAGGTTGATAGGATCAAAAACCTCCCAAAAAGCAGAAGCAGGTGTCAAGATTGTGGTGGTGGGGGGGGGGTAGTTAAATTAGGGCAGACACTAAGTTGTAAATTAGTGATTTTGTTAATAAAAAATCTTAGGGAGCCTTCACATAGAGCATCTGAGGCAACCGACAGTGTGTTAACAGAAGGATTAACAACAGACTGAATGACAGAAAACAGAACCTTTGGGTTTGAGTGATTGGATTCAATTAAGTTTGAGAAATAAGCAGCTTTCGCAGACTTGGCAGCATTCTGATATGATGTTAGAGAGTCTTTGAACATTTGGAATGAGACAAGTAGCCTATCCCTTTTCCATTTGCGTTCTGCCAAAATATCATCTTCTTCTTGTGGGTGCAAGAATCGACGGAGTACAGGATCCAATGTGAAAATTTTTCGCATAATGTTTTATCGCGTAATTTTCGGAACTATTTTGATTATTTGTGAATTATCTGTGATTGTATATACATTGTTATGATTGATTGTGACTAGACTTTTGAAGATCCTGGTGAGAAAGAATAATCAAATACATTAAGTTCAAAAATGAATTTGCTGTATCTGGAATTTTTATTTCTAGAAAATATTCACATCTTTAAAATTGCACTGTAATGTCACTCTTTACATGGTCATCTTCTGCTGACTAGGCAGAACTTCACATCGTACCATACAAGTCGTGCACGTGACCATTCAGCACATAGTTATAGGCATAAAGATTTCCTCAGTTTCTCTTTATGCTCGGTTTCTATCAGGTGTAGATGTCAGGCCACTCAACCGAGGTAACGTTAATCCTGTCAGATCATCCATCTATTGAGTGTGTACAGGTCGGCCAATCTGGTTCCGTCCGTTAAAGTTAACTTTTTAAAATAACAATCGCGGTCCTGGACAGTGAGTGACCTTACATAAGATAAAATCAGATTTTCATGAGTCATTGTTAAAAAAAAGCTAACAAAACTTGCTAACTACTAGCGTTAGTGAAGTGGCCAGGGGAATCTTTTTGCCTCCACCTAAGCTCTGCTTACAAAAAAAAATGTGACAATGTTTACTAACTGAAAAGGGGTCTAATCCTGTAAATATATTTTACAGCAATTTATTTTGGTAACACTTTATTTTGATGGTCCCTTTTGAACATTCTCTTAACTATAAGTAAATTTGCAACTACATGTCAACTAACTCTCATGAGAGTATTAGTGGACTATCTGCTTCATATCTGCAAACATTTTATTGTGATGCTCCTCCAACAGACACTCTACTGACTATAAGTAACTTTGCAACTACATCAACTAATTCTAACCCTAACCCTACCAGTCTACTAATACTCTACTAATAATCTATAGAGAGTTAGTAGACATGAAGGTGCAATGTTACTTATAGACAGAATGTGTTAAGCCGGGCATACACTGTGCGATGTCTATGCGATTTCAGCAAGGTACCTACTCACACTGAACGAGTAAATCGCATCCGATGTAAAGCCAAAGCTCAGGATTTATGTGCTCACACTATACGGTCCGAACGTTGAGCTGCGACTTGACTGCTCACACTATACGTGTGAAATATGTGCGATAAACCCCCGTGCTGGGTTGCGCCTAGACGATATCATGTATCCAGAGATATTGTCAAAACAAGCATCAGCTATCAATATCAAGATGATTTAGCACTTCCAATTTATGTATTAAATTATTATTAGTATAATTGTATTAGGGAAGGCTAATTTTATTATTAAATTGATCTGCTATTATAATTAATTTGCCACGCAATAATTTCACAGCACATCACCACAATGCGCTGTGAGGATAATAAAATATTACATAGAAGCTTACTCATCGAGGAATAATAAAATAATAATAATATAAATGCCTATATTTCATTGTAATCGACCTAAATGTTTTGTACAATTTTCAATGAGGATCCTCATTGAAAATGGTCTAAAACATTTAGGTCGATTACAATGAATTATAGGCGTATAATTATATTAACAGTCTATAATATGTCCGAACACTGCAATAATTAGTCATCAATGAAAATTAAAAACAGGTTTATTTCAAAAACATTGTTTAACAAATTAATAAAAGAGACACGGTGTTACATCGCAGGTGGCTTGGAAGCAGTGGCGGCCTTAAGCATCTGGGGGCCCGTTTCAATAACTAATATGGGGCCCTACCCTAAAAACATAAACATAGAGCAGAAAAGGCAAGAATTCCTGTTGGTTTGCATCAATTGTAGCCTATATTATTTTATTACGTGCACTTTCAGCTTCATGAACAGGCAGCTCAACATATAAATAATCCAACCTTCTTTGATTAAAAATATATACAATTATACAGCGTTTTACGTTGATTTCCATTACACGAGAGTAGATGTTAAAACTTCATGCTGATTTGTACTCGGCTTTCGCCAAGATAAGCACCAACTAAGACATAGCTTTACAGTAACCTATGCTTCTCCATCCATTTACGCTTCTTTCCATATGGTGATGTAAATCTCCTTCTGTCTAGTGTTAACACACGTCAGCACACACAACGGCTGCAACCACAGTGCGGTCCCCCCATGACAACCGTCTGGATTGAGCTGAGTAGGGGACATCTCTAGGGTCTTCAAGTGGGCACCTTCCGTCCTCAGTGTTTCGTCGACTAGCCCACGACACCTCAAGAGGGCTCGACAGTGACTCTGGCTAATTGGAATAAGCCTCGCCCTTAAATTAATATTATTTGAAGTTAACATTATACAATACGTAGACCTACACCACAAAACTAGTTGAGGATAAATTCTTTAAAATTGGGGAATCCGTTACGGACGTGAGCGCTCTGAAAGCGGCACTAAAAGACTGCTTTAAAACTTTCACAGAGACCTCAAAGAGAAAGCACAAAGCCTTTCTTTAAAGGGAATTTTGTTTTGTATTAATTGTATCTTAATTTTAATCAATGTTTCATCAACCAATTGCCTGGATTTAATAAATAAAAAGTAAATATTGCAGATCACGACACGGAGGCGCCGGCGCGCGAACTGGAGTTTGTCTCATAAATTAACCAAAACTCAGCATATAAGGTAGCTTGCTTGCCTCATAGACCTGAGAAATATATCTAAAATGTCTACTTCTAAAAAGAACATTTCAAAATGAAAGAAAACAGACTACTATCTGTTTATGTAATCCGTATGAAATGTGCATTTCTCTCTGGCGCGTTCACTACTGCGAAAATCACGATCAGCATAGTCAACTTTATCTTTGCAGGCGACAGTGACACAGAAAACACTTGTTTATAAACAATTAAAATGTCTCCTTGCTATATTCGACATATTCATAATCATTACTTTTACCGGTTCTTTGTGACAACTTTTAGGTGCTTTATTGGCAGCGCCACCCTTACATGTTACATGAACGCGTCACCACAACATCAGCACCGAAAACATGGGGATTTTTTACAATAAATTACAAGCTGCTAGTGACATTATTTAGTTAATCGCCTGTCGCGAGTGCAAATGCAAAGTTGCAAAGCTCGATTTAGAAAATAGTTATATACAATATATATATATATATATATATATATATATATATATATATAATTTGTCAGGAATAAGAGGGCACATTGGTAGGATGCCTGTTGCCAAGTCTCAGCGGCTGAAATCGCGTTCTGAGGCAGGGTGGTGTGCTGACCAGAGGTGAGGCGGCACAGTGACCTAGGTGGCCGGGCCGGGCCATGCCCCCTGGGGCCCCCTCGTGGCGCCGACCCTGCTTGTCTTGATTGCTAATCCACAACATATGACGATTATTAGGTTAAACGTTCAGAATACGATTCCATATAAGGTTATATTTCAGCACTTCGCAAATGGACAGCGACTCTTAGGTAGCACGTAGAACGCGTTCTCGCGTGTTCACGTTATGTGCATTTTTGGGAAACGCTCGTGGAATTCCGGCGAGCGTTCGTAACCTTGCACGTAGAGAGTGAGATACATCGTTATCGGGAAACCCTGCCCAGAAACGTTCGTTTCACAACTTTGTAGCTCGTGGTCAATCGACCTTGGATGGTTTACTTTAGACATTATGGCTGAAAACGGAGAAAATCAATGGGATTTTGCTGGTCTGTTGGGGCCCCCCTTGAAGGGCGGGGGTTTCAATTTTAACGGATGAAACATAGGTAAGGCCGCCAGTGCTTGGAAGACGTGGGTATAACTGGACAAACTGGAGGTAAGCAACAGTAATTTGTAGCTAGTTTGAAATACAGAACTTAAAGAGTTACCTCTTTTCGTATGCTGCAGATTGAAATGGTTAAAATTCTGTTTTCGCGCAGGCGCAGTGAGGGAAAAAACACTGAGTTTAGGGCAATCGGTTCGTAGCTCTGCTTCAACTGTGCGATATAGTCACGAGAAGCGACCAAAATTTCTGACATGCCAGATATTCATCCGACCATCTGATTGCCGATCGGGAGAGGTTAATCGCCTCTCGTTTCTCCCTGTACACTGCACGAACACTGCACGACAAACGACGCACAACAAAGCTGAAAATCGTCCCGACCCGGCTCAAAATCGGACGAAATTCGCACAGTGTATGCCCGCCTTTAAAGGGACCATCAAAATAAAGTGAAACCATTTTTTTTTCTTTTTTTTTAAATTGTACTAATATACAGCATTTACTTGGCAACTAAAGTTGCCAATAAAATCCTGTTAATACCCCGAAAATTCAAGATGATGTTGTAATAGTTTAACATTTAAAATGCTGAAAACAATCATTTTAACCGTAAACGTAATATATTGATTTAAATGCATTAGGATGAACACAATCTGAATATACTTACATATTAATAAAAATCAAATCAAGGGTGTTGCAAGTAAATATTTATTAAAACTGGCAGCAAGGCACTTTCAACTGTTAAAATTTTATTATAAAAATTACATAGTATCACAACTAACTACAAATAACTGTTTTTTAAAAGCCATTTTAAGACAAATTCCGAGTAGAACATTACTTAGGCTATATAATGAGTACATAAGTTTGGGTAAATCAACAGAATTTGTGGCATTTCGGTTTTGAACTCCTTTTGAAACTCACTGCATCTCTTCTTCTTCTTTTTTATTTTTATTTTTTTAAAGAAAATAATTAAAATAAAATGATAATAGCAAATCATTTGGAACTCTAATGAGAGCAGTCTCAGTATTACTCTGGATTTTTTCCTCAGGGACACTACAATGCACTGCCTGATGCGATATTGTAGTAGACGGTTAAATAGTTATAAATTTCTCTCTAATATTATCAATCTTGTAAGTAAAGAAGTTCATAAAGTCATTACTGCTATACGCTCTTTGGAAACTTCAGAAGTAGAAGCTTTATTTCTTGTCAATAGCCACTGTATCAAATAAATACATTTTATGTATTTATTATATGTTTGATTTTGGTATACTGATATTGGTCGTGTTTGTTTTCTTCTAAGAGAGTCGAACAATAAGCAGATCTAGCTGTTTAAGGCCTTTCTGTACGTGATCGTGCTCTCTCTCCACTAAATTCGAAAAACGTCTAGTTTTGTTTTCTTCCAGTTGCGCTCCATTTTTCTAGCTGCTCTCTTAAGGGTCTGAGTGTGCTCGTCGTACCACGGTGTTGGACTATTTTCTTTAATCTGCTTTTGAATTAGGGGACATGAGGGGCTGAACTAATTATTTAATACTGTTTCTGCAAATCAATATCGCTTCTTATATATTCATTTATTTTAAGATCATTTAAAAAATGTTTTCTAGAATTAAAATGTTTTGTGTATTTTAACAACAACAAAAAATTCAGAAAAGAATCACAAAATACCATATGCAGATTTTTACCCAACAAAAACAGATGAAAAAAAAATATTTTAAATATCATCAGGAAAAAGTAACAATATTGGAAGAAACAGCAAAAACTTTACACTTTAATGCTTAACTTCACCAATAAACTGCTTTTGTTTTTCCTCATTTGTAAATCACTTTTGACAAAAGCATCTGCTAAATCAGTAAGTGTTTTTGTTGTTGTATTCCCTACCTTTTAAGTGCCAGCATTTGGCAACAATACTGATACACGATCAGATTGGAGTGGTAGGTGGTTCTGGGCACAGAATATTGAATTTATTTATTTATTGATTCATTTACATAGGAAATTTTCTAAATTAACAAACTATTAATTTATATGATGCATGACCAATACCAGGTTTATTTTTATGGGAGATGCTTTCAGAACTGCGTGCCTGCCATATATTGACCATGTCTGGCTGTCTAGATATCAGCATAATTTAAATCAGCCTTAAATTTAAATGTAACCATAATCAACACTAGTTAATAATAGTTCTCTAGTTGCTCTACATCTGCCACTACAGCTACAATCTTTACAAGGAAACTACAGTATACTCCTATTGTCATACATTCATTCATCTTCTGACACAAAAGTGCTTTTCACACAAACTAAATCTTTATTAGCACATAGATTTGACTCACAACACAACCAAACACCATGTGTTCCCATTCATTCCATTCAATTTCAATGGGGACCAGTCTTGTATGCTGTATCACTCACTAAAAGAAAGGTAGTAATCCACATTGATTATTCATGTAGCAGTGCTTTGTTTGGAACTCAAGCGTACTGCATCTATCACTTTCATTTTGCCACAACTTGAGGCTGTCTACAAGGATGTGATGTGATAAAGCAACCATTGCAAATCCATTTGTTCTTCATGTCCAAAGTAGTGTCAGTGCCTGAAGAATGTCAGAAATAGAACAGGACATCAACTTACTGTTGTGAAACCCTTCACGTCACACCGCATCCAGTGTAGACAGCATCATTGATTATAATGGGTTCTATTTGCTTTTGACTTCTCACATGAGCTACTTGTGTCTGGTGTAGACAGGGCGTCAATGCTGTGTTAGTTAGATGGTATTGTTCTAGTTCTCCGTTTCATAAATATTGAGTTTATTCTTTACTCTGCATCACGCTTCCCCTTTGTTTGGATTGCACTGCACAGCTAACTGTAACAAAGCAAGACCCAGATTAGATTTACACTCACCTAAAGGATTATTAGGAACACCATACTAATACTGTGTTTGACCCCCTTTCGCCTTCAGAACTGCCTTAATTCTACGTGGCATTGATTCAAGGTGCTGAAAGCATTCTTTAGAAATGTTGGCCCATATTGATAGGATAGCATCTTGCAGTTGATGGAGATTTGTGGGATGCACATCCAGGGCATGAAGCTCCCGTTCCACCACATCCCAAAGATGCTCTATTGGGTTGAGATCTGGTGAATGTGGGGGCCATTTTAGTACAGTGAGCTCATTGTCATGTTCAAGAAACCAATTTGAAATGATTCGAGCTTTGTGACATGGTGTATTATCCTGCTGGAAGTAGCCATCAGAGGATGGGTACATAGTGGCCATAAAGGGATGGACATGGCCAGAAACAATGCTCAGGTAGGCCGTGGCATTTAAACGATGCCCAATTGGCACTAAGGGGCCTAAAGTGTGCCAAGAAAACATCCCCCACACCATTACACCATCACCACCAGCCTGCACAGTGGTAACAAGGCATGGTGGATCCATGTTCTCATTCTGTTTACACCAAATTCTGACTCTACCATCTGAATGTCTCAACAGAAATCGAGACTCATCAGATCAGGCAACATTTTTCCAGTCTTCAACTGTCCAATTTTGGTGAGCTCTTGCAAATTGTAGCCTCTTTTTCCTATTTGTAGTGGAGATGAGTGGTACCCGGTGGGGTCGTAGCCCATCCGCCTCAAGGTTGTGCGTGTTGTGGCTTCACAAATGCTTTGCTGCATACCTCGGTTATAACGAGTGGTTATTTCAGTCAAAGTTGCTCTTCTATCAGCTTGAATCAGTCGGCCCATTCTCCTCTGACCTCTAGCATCAACAAGGCATTTTCCCCCACAGGACTGCCGCATACTGGATGTTTGTCCCTTTTCACACCATTCTTTGTAAACCCTAGAAATGGTTGTGCGTGAAAATCCCAGTAACTGAGCAGATTGTGAAATACTCAGACAGGCCCGTCTGGCACCAACAACCATGCCACGCTCAAAATTGCTTAAATCACCTTTCTTTCCCATTCTGACATTCAGTTTGGAGTTCAGGAGATTGTCTTGACCAGGACCACATCCCTAAATGCTAAAAGCTGGACCGATTCCCGCTGTCATGACCAGGGCTCAAACCCAGAGTGTGTTGCTGGTAGCCCAGAGCACTAACTACTATAGCAGTGTGGACCCAAATTGCAGAGAATCACAGGAGGCAGGACTTGAGGAAAACAAACAGTCTTTACTTAATGTCCTTCTTGAATACACACAAAAAAATCAAGCATCAAAACAGGGCTGAAGAAGGTAAAGATCCACAATGACTTGATGCTGGCAAAAATATTCAATAACATAAAGCAAAGATCCCAAACAAGCAGGTCAAAAGATCTGGGTAAAAAGTCTCTCAAGGTAATCCAAACAGGGATACACAAAAGAGGAAATCAGGAGGAAGTTGTGGAAGGTCTTGCACTCTCTGTTTCCCTCTGTTTATGTACACCCTTAAAGTTTATGTGGCTGCTATTTCAGCTTGCCACAACCAGATTAAGGGGGCTTCAGAGGGGGAAAATATCCCAGTGTCCTATTTCTTGCGTGGTGCCATACTATCTGAAGACTGCAGGCTCCATCATGGGATCATTGAATCATTGAAGGGTTGTCAGATGCTCCCTTCAAACCCAGTCAGCCTC
Source organism: Gila orcuttii (assembly GCA_026230005.1). Lineage (NCBI taxonomy): Eukaryota > Metazoa > Chordata > Actinopteri > Cypriniformes > Leuciscidae > Gila > Gila orcuttii. The sequence continues at coordinate 8,292,956 of JAPDVR010000017.1, forward strand.
AGACAAGATTCTGACACTTAAGGTAGATTTGCTTATTGCAATTACTTCTCTAAAAAGGGTAGGAGAATTGCAGGCCCTGTCAGTCACCTCCTAATGCCTGGATTCTGCCTTGGACTGGTCAAGGTGATACTGCACCCTAGACCGGATTAAGTCCCTAAGGTGCCTTCTCCACCAATTCATCCTGTTGTTCTTTCAAGCCTTCTCTCCTCCCCAATTTGAAACTCAGGAGCAGGAGATGCTTCATAAGTTGTGTCCAGTCAGGACTCTTATGGTATACATCCACCACTCAGGCTAGAGGTGTAAATTTGGCGTAAATTCCTATTGTGTGAACATCATGACATGGCATCAATGGTCCCTCATAAGGGAACGTCTCCCAAGCCACCGCGCCATGGTGCCATACTTCAAGTACTCCTGTGTTATTTATAGAGTTGATAAAGCATGACGTTGCATCACCTGATTTCGTCCTAGGCCAATAGCTTGGCGTGTACTACTCATGACTCAGAATATTTCAGAACAGCTCTGAAGGCGTTCCCATTGCTTCAACACCATGATGCGGTGTCTTGTTCACATTCTCAGGGAATCGGTTTAAAAACATAAACCAGAGACGTTTTACTTTGTATTACAAACTTTTGATCGGCCTTCTAATATTTTCTCAACAAATATTGATCATTTGCAGCCAATTAAAATTTCTTCAATTAAATAATCGGTATCAGGCATATCATTTTTTTATGTTTTTAAAAAGTCTCATACTCACCAAGGCTGCATTTATTTGATCCAAAAAATATTGAAATTTTGTAATATTACAATTGAAAATAATTGTTCTCTACTTGAATATATTTTAAAATATAATTTATTCCTTTGATGCAAAGCTGAATTGTCAGTATCATTACTCCAGTCTTCAGTGTCAAATTATCCTTAAGAAATCATTCTAATATGCTAATATTCTAATTTTGAATGTTTTAAAAACATTAAAAAAATCTTACCAATCCCAAACTTTTAAACGGAACTGTATATAGTTTGAAAAACTGGCCAACTGGGAAAAAAACTTGATGCTGCACATGGCCAGCCCAACCTTGGATGTGATTCCGGCAGTGTTCTTTTGAAACTACGATTTAGCAGTTAGCTTTTTAAAAACATTCCTGCCTCTCCTCTCCAATAGTTAGCTATCACTACAAGTCCACTCATTTGAAAAGATAGTAATTCAAGAAATATCTATATTCGTGACATGTGGTTGATTTCTAAACCTGTGGGTATGATGTCTTCATTTGGGTCTCCTTCAGAAGTAATGACTGAGCGATACTGCTCACCCATCACTCTTTGTCATGAGCCAATCAATAAGATTCACACCATCAATATGTTCTGTGGTGACAAGGTTTTATAGGACGAAGATGATTAATCTCTCAGTCTACTCCTCTTGCCGTATGTTGCTCATCTGCATTGGGATGTTGTATAAAACAGCATGAAAGGAGAGTCATACATACTGCTCTACTTTGAGTTAGTCATTGAACTACTCATTAACTTGGTGTATCAAAGAAAGATTAACATTCATCAACATTACAAAGTTTGAGGGTAGAATGCGCTTTGAGCTTGTAGAATTCTTTTTTTTTTATCATCTCAAACTATATTGGGTATGTGTTGTAGGGATCTGTCCCAACCACATTAAAAAAAAAGATCCCATGAATTCAGCAAGTTTTGTGGCTTTTTGTCAGTGTATGTGAGCTTTGAGGTCATCTAAATGGTAAAACGTTGTCTACATTAATTTAAAAACTCATTTAAATATGACAGTCTCTTCTGGGGAAATATTGATGGACTCATCCTGGACTAAACTGATTTTTGTCCAATGAAATGCTCTTAAGAATGATAACACCTGACACTGACTAGCAATAGCAAATAATGACTTATCTCTTTCCCCGCCAGCCCTTTTTTTTTTTTTTAAAGGAATAGTTCACCCAAAAATGAAAATTCTGTCAGTAATTACTCACCCTCATGTTGTTCCAACCCCGTAAGACCTTCGTTCATCTTCGGAACACAAATTAAGAGATTTTTGATTAAATCTGAGAGCTGGATCACTCCTCCATAGGCTTCTAAGGGATTGAAACTTGTTCCCCGAATAGTTATTAAAGACATCGTTAAAATAGTCCAGGTGACTACAGTGGCTCAATCTTAAGTTTATTAAACGACGAGAATACTTTTTGTGCGCAAAAAAAAACAAAAATAACTGGCTGTGGAACGAATAATAATTAGTTCCCTTTCAAGGGAACTCGAGCTGCGTTTGAGACGCGGTGGGAACGCTCTGCGTGATTACGTCGTGAAGCACGTGTAAAATCAGTCCAATGGAAGCCCACTACGACATAGGTGACGTCATAGACCAGGAAACTATAAAGCAACCCTGAAATCAGACCGCGACAGCTTCTGTGCCTTCAGCAAGCGCTCTCTGTATATCTGTCCTTGTCTATTTATTGTTGTCTGTCAAGCCCAATATATCTATCATTATTATGGCGAGCAAGCAAGATTATAGACGGTGTGTTGTTCACTGCCCTCGTTATATTACGGGTGGGGACACACATCAGCTTTGTGTTGCTTGTTTGGGAGTGGAGCATGCCCAGTCAGTCCTCGAGGGGGCTGATTGTGAGCATTGTATGAATCTATCTATGTAGACGCTCCGCTCTCGCCGATCGTTCTTTGAGGAGGACGGTTCGGTTTGCGCTCCCCACGCGGGTCCCGCTGTTGCCTAGACACGGCGGCAACTCGCATTTTGGGGTTCGCAAACGGATCTGACACCGTGGGTTGGGACGGGCCCCGCCCTATCTCAGCTTTCACCTGCAGATCCAGTGTGCTGCGATTTCCAGTTCCGAGGAATTGGTATCGTTAGTGTTTTGTTAAGAAAAAGTGAACAAAACAAAAAAAAATATTAAGAAAAAGGCAGATGTTTGATTTTTCAATAAATAGGCAGCTCATAACTCTGTTGAATAAAGAGTAGCTTTTGAAAGGAGGTTTTTCTAATGCTGTTGCTAGTTAAATATTTACTGGACAGCTGAACATTATGAGAGTGAAAATAAAAAGAGTTTATTAGATGAAATATATCTAAAAAACAGGAAAACTCTGTATCTCAGCCTCCTCGTCGGGGACTACTGGTTTTTTACACTGAGGTGTCAAGATCGTGGAATAAACCGGTTTCTATTTTATGTGTTTAATACCCAAACGTCTAACTAGAGTAATGTTATGGGTATTAAGTATCATGGTATGACAGTGCCTTGGATTATAGAGACGCTTGCGAGCTTTCTCTCTCCCGAGTCGGCGTCATCATTTTTAACCCCGACGTTACCCACCAGCCATCTTTAATAATAAATTAATTTTATTAGGCAGTACTGGTGGGTAAAGTATTTAAGGACATAGATGAATGTGAGGATGTCAGCATTGACTCTATTCGAGAATATATTCGAGAATATATATCTATATATATGTTTATATGTATACGTTTTTCTGATATAAAAATAAAGAAATAGAAAGATAAAAATGTCTGTTCTTCTGGACGCTACGCTTTCAAGAAAACTAATCCTACATTTACATTTATTCATTTAGCTGACGCTTTTATCCAAAGCGACTTACAATTGCTATGTATGTCAGAGGTCGCACGCCTCTGGAGCAATTAGGGGTTAAGTGTCTTGCTCAGGGACACATTGGTGTCTCACAGTGGATTCGAACCCGGGTCTCTCACACCAAAGGCATGTGTCTTATCCACTGCGCCATCACCACCCCATAATCCTTTCAGCGGCGTTCCAGAGGTTTCTTCCTCACTAATCTATATTCCTGAAACTGGCATAGAGTGCAAAGAAGAAGACCTGATGCCGAGGCTATCAGGCTTCTAAGGGTGGTCCCCTCCGGGGTAGGGACGGTTTTGAGAAATCGTTTCTCCTCGGCGCCCTCTGGGGTGCGACTCTCTGAGGAGGGTCGCAGCGCTGCCAGTTCGGTTGTTCCCTGCCGGTTCGCCGTTCAGGGCACCGAGGTGTCAGCGTCCCCATACGATCCTCCGAGGAGGGTCGTAGAGCAGTCAGTTCGGTCTCCCTGCCGGATCGCCGTTTCAGGGTGCCGAGGTGCCTGCTTTTTCCTACGATCCGCCGAGGAGGGTCGTAGGAACTAAGCTAGTTAGAGGTAGGCAAGATCTGAGGACTGTCGTCATCTCTGATAAAGCTTAGACAAGAAGTCCTGTCGAAAAAAAAAAAAAAAAAAAGAGGAACGGTTTTGAGAAATCGTTTCTCCTCGGCGCCCTCTGGGGTGCGACTCTCTGAGGAGGGTCGCAGCGCTGCCAGTTCGGTTGTTCCCTGCCGGTTCGCCGCTTCAGGGCGCCGAGGTGTCAGCGTCTCCGTGCAATCCTCTGAGGAGGGTTGTAGAAGGGTCAGTTCGGTTGTTCCCTGCCGGTTCGCCGCTTCAGGGCACCGAAATGATTGTTCAATCAAATCCAGAGGCCAGTCTCGAGAGACTGGTTCCCTTATCGGAATTTCTGGCAGCGTGGAAACTTCTGCCAAATATTTCGCTATGGGTCCTGCACATAATAGAAAAGGCTTACAGAAATCAGCTCGGTTCTCGTCCGCCCAGATTTCAGGGGGTCCTCCCTACGGTAGTGGACTCACAGCAGGCTCTGGTTATGGAGCAGGAAGTACTGACACTTCTTCAAAAAGGAGCTATAGAAAGGATTTCTCCTCCCAGCAGAGAGTGAGGGTTTTACAGCCATTACTTTATTGTTCCAAAGAAGGGTGGAGGGTTGCGTCCTATTCTAGATCTGCGCCATTTAAACAGCAGAGTTCAGAAACTCAAGTTCAGAATGCTTACACTCAAACAGATTGTATCACAGATTCAGTCCGAGGACTGGTTTGTCACATTAGACTTGAAGGACGCGTACTTCCAAGTATCTATCCATCCTCATCACAGGAAGTTCCTGAGGTTCGCTTTAAAAACGGGGGCGAAGCATACCATTATCGGGTTCTTCCATTTGGCCTAGGTTTATCACCCCGCACCTTTACAAAATGCGTGGATGCAGCTCTGGCTCCTTTGAGACTCCAGGGCATTCTCGTATTATATTATATCGACGATTGGTTGATCCTAGCTCAATTTGAGCATATGGCAGTTCGGCATCGAGATGTCGTTCTGTCTCATTTAAAGATGTTGGGGTTGCCACTCAACGCCAAGAAGAGTGTGATCCTCCCAGCTCAGAGGACCACTTTTCTGGGTGTAATATGGGTTTATCTAGGCCAGTCACTCACTGTGAAACAGTTTCAGACTGTGGGTCTCATGGCAGCTGCGTCCAACGTAATTACTTTTGGCCTTCTGTACATGAGACCCCTGCAGTGGTGGCTCAGGACCAAGGGGTTTTCTCCGAGGGGAAATCCGTTTTTCGCATGACCAAGGTCACGCGGCTATGCCTACATGCCTCGGTCATGTGGAAGAACCTTGGTTCCTCGCCCAGGCCCAGTGTTGGGGGTTTCTTGTCAACGCATAATGCTATCGACGGATGCTTCCCTCACAAGTCGGGAGTGATCATGAGTGGTCGCTCGGCGGAGGGTCCGGACAACACACTGACGATCTCGTATATCAGAGCAGATATCCTGTTGAGGCAGGGGCTGAGGCCCGGGGAATGGAGACTTCACCCAGAGGTGGTGGAGCTCCTATGGGAGATCTTTGGTCAAGCTCAGGTCGATCTTTTCGCATCATACGATACAACCCATTGTCCGCTATGGTTTTCCCTCACAAATCCAGCTCCTCTCGGACTGGACGCTATGGTGCAGGTGTGGCCGAGGCTGCACCTGTACACATTCCCCCCGATATCAATGCTCCCGGGAGTTCTGCTGGGGTGCGACTCTCTGAGGAGGGTCACAGCGCTGCCAGTTCGGTTGTTCCCTGCCGGTTCGCCGCTTCAGGGTGCCGAAGTGTCAGCGTCCCCGTGCAATCCTCTGAGGAGGGTTGTAGAATGGTCAGTTCGGTTGTTCCCTGCCGGTTCGCCGCTTCAGGGCACCGAAATGATTGTTCAATCAAATCCAGAGGCCAGTCTCGAGAGACTGGTTCCCTTATCGGAATTTCTGGCAGCGTGGAAACTTCTGCCAAATATTGCTCTATGAGTCCTGCACATACTAGAAAAGGGTTAAACGGAGTTGTGGAAACGGTGGGCTTGGCCTCTGAGGGGGCCCAGCTCATAGAATCAGGTCTCTCGACTGAGGTCGTTGAGACCGTCCTTCAATCCAGAGCTCCTTCCACGAGAAAACTATGTACATTGAAATGGAAACTTTTCTCTACATGGCGTGGAGAACGTTTTTTAAATCTTGTTAACTGCGCGGTTGGTACAGTTCTCGATTTCCTACAAGACCGTTTCTCTGCTGGATTATCTCCCTCCACCTTAAAGGTGTACGTAGCGGCTATATCTGCTTATCACCCCTCTCGGGGCTTCTTCTCTTGGGAGAGATCCTCTTATTATTTGTTTTCTCCGTGGTACATTGAGGCTCAGGCCTGCACGGCAATCTAGAGCACCGGCTTGGGATTTGGCCATTGTACTTGAGGGTCTGGCCTTGGCTCCCTTCGAGCCCATCGAGGAGGTTTCAGAAAAATTCCTCACTCTAAAGACTATACTTCTCCTTGCTATTTCGTCTATCAAGAGAATTGGTGATTTACATGCTTTGTCGGTTGCTCCTTCATGTCTGGAATTTGCACCTGGTATGGTGAAAGCATTCCTCTACCCTAGACAGGGTTATATTCCTAAGGTCCCACTAAATGTTGGGGGCCCAATAGTGCGGCAGGCCTTTTTATCCTCCACCCTTTAATACCCCAGATCAGGAACAGCTTAACCTGTTATGTCCAGTCCGGGCTTTAGATGCCTACGTTCACAGAGCTGCCCTGTGGCGTAAATCTGAGCAACTATTTGTTTGTTTTGGGTCACTCAAGAGAGGATGCCCTGCATCTAAACAGGTTATGAGTAAATGGATAGTCGAGGCTATTTCATTAGCTTATGAAGCGGCCGGACATCCTTCACCTATGGCTGTACGAGCCCATTCTACTTGGAGTATGGCGGCCTCTATGGCCTTAATTTCAGGAGTTTCCCTTCTTGATGTGTGTAGTGCGGCAGGATGGTCCTCTCTGCATACATTCGTCAGGTTTTATGACCTTGACCTCTCCGCTCCTGGGGCAAGGTTGCTTGCTTCTTAGTGTGCGCAAGGACTTCACACAGAACGGGCATTTGTCACTATGGCGTAGTGGGTATAGGGTTCCCACCGCGTCTCAAACACAGCTCGAGTTCCCTTGAAAGGGAACGTCTCAGGTTACGTATGTAACCCTGGTTCCCTGATAGGGAACGAGACGCTGCGTTTGCCTGCCATACTTCCTGCATGCCCTGATCGACTTGCTTCAGGTTTTTCAGAAGCTGTCGCGGTCTGATTTCAGGGTTGCTTTATAGTTTCCTGGTCTATGACGTCACCTATGTCGTAGTGGGCTTCCATTGGACTGATTTTACACGTGCTTCACAACGTAATCACGCAGAGCGTTCCCACCGCGTCTCAAACGCAGCGTCTCGTTCCCTATCAGGGAACCAGGGTTACATACGTAACCTGAGACGTTTCCTTCTCTGTGGGCCTTGAGTCAGTTCACTAGTGTAAAAGCGTAAGCTTCTGTTGTTATACGTCACACGCATCACCCACATGACCAGCGTCGGCCAATAGTGAGCCTACGTGTGACGTAGCACTACGCAATCACACTACGTTAACTGACTAGAGGCCCACAGAGAAGGACATGAATAGTTGAAATAAAGTCGTTATTTCTGCTTGTTTTTGCGCACAAAAATTTTTCTCGTCACTTGATAAACTTAAGATTGAGCCACTGTAGTCACTCTGACTATTTTAACAATGTCTTTATTAACTTTTCGGGGCTGGCAAGTTTCAATCCCTCTGAGGTCTGCTATCGCGCCGGCGCGATAGTCTCGCTTTTTTTCTTATCAGTGCAAAAGAGACTCAAAATACTCTGTTGATTTTGATCTTACGTCTTAGTGTTATACATCATTCGATCCTGTTAAGTGTCTATTTTTTTTTGTGTATACTCATAATGTAAACAAAGTATTGTGCTTTTAGTCAATTAAAGAAAAATAAACATGATGCTAGTTTTGCCTTCTCTCTGTCAGTGAAGTCCATTCTGAAACGCGTCCGAAAATTAACTGTAATTCCGTGAATACTTGTCATACAGGCACAAGTGTTTTTCCATAATGAAGCTTGAACTCTCTTATTTTAAATGAATTAATTTATATAAAAAAAACAAATATTCTCAGTTTATGTAATCTGTATGAAAAGAGAGAGATGTCAGTCTTTTTCTTTACAGCTCATTATACCTGATTACGCGTTAATGTGCCACACCCACAGAGAGCGCGCACTATTCAAACGCAAATGATCTAAGGCAAGTCATTCAAACATGCCAACGCCCACCAGCTGGATTATAAAACACATCATGTTTAATAAGAATCTTGCACTTTACCTCATCTTGCTACGCTGTGAGGAATAACACTATCTAATAACCCTGGAAAATGTAGCAGAAGTGCTGGTAGTTTCATTTCGAGGAGCAACGGATCCAGCTGATGTAGTAAGTCATTTATTCTTAAGTGCTTTGTTCTAATCGCGATATTGAATAGTGTCTGTAAACCACAAAAAGACTGTTTAAATATGAATTGCGTGTCTGTGTGTAGGCTAAATGATGAATGAACGACACAGGCGCGCGCGCGTTGTTTACTTCAGTTATACAGCGCGTGTCTGTGCCGTTCATTCACTCTCGCACCTACATTAGTAAACATGTTATTTTTACATGAACACATCCAAACTATATTCCTATAGCTTACTAAGATGAGTAAAAATAGACTGAAATATGTTGAAATAAAATGTCTGTATTTAGCAACAAACTGCAAATTAACATGTATATGCTAATATATCATAAATACCATGGGCCCTATCTTGCACCCGCCGCAAATGACTTTGTACACTGACGCATGTATCATTCCTATTTTGCACCTGCGCAAAGCGGACTTTTCCCTCCACAGACACACGTCGGTTAACTAAGAAATACACTTGCGCTCCCCGGGGCAGTTCAGCGCAAAGAGGAGGCGTGTTCCGGCGCAAACTTTCCCTCATGCTATTTTGCTGTTCTATAAAACAATTGCGCCACTGACCTGAAAAAACCTAGTCTAAAGTCAGTGGCGCGTTGCGCGTTGTTCATTATGCTATTTTAAGGGCGCTTGCTTGACCATAATGTATAGCGTGCACACCTCGCATACACTTTGATTCTCTCATCAACACAGATGCAGCAGTTTTTATTTTTGCAAATCATACATTATAACAAGGAAAAATATTACCACACGAGGGAAATCATTGTGGTGTCCATGAAGATGTGAAAAAATAGGCATAAATCTAGGTTATACATTTACCTAAATTTTTCAGGCAAATTGTAGTAATGACGGATCAGACCTGTTTGCCCAATACTGGCAAGACACGTATGTATATAAGGACATCTGACAAATTAGTTTGTCCGTCAAGAACCAGGGAAAAAAAAATCTGAAGACTGCGAAATCACCTTTACCATAATGTAAGTACATTAAAAACCTTACTCTTTAACTTACCAGTTAAGTTAAGCTTTCTCATATTTTTTTCTATTGATTTGGGTGGGTTTGTCCCATCCCTAATGTCACTTCTCTTTCTTTTACGGCCCTGACGAGAACATTGATCTCCTCGGCTGTGAACCGATTCTGAAGCGCGCCTGGTAAATGCGCCATAATAATAACAATCCGCCATGCAACATGCGCACCTGCTCTTAAAGGGTATGTTGGATGACGCTCTGATTGGTTTATTTCACGTAACGCCCAAACCACACCTATGAATAATGAAGCTATTTCAGACCAACCCCTTTTAAACTTGCGTCGGGCGCAAGAGTCATTAATCCCGCAGGGAAAATAGCAACAGCGCCGGAATCCGCCCACAAAGTTACTTGCGCTTTGCGCTTTGACACTTGCGTTTCTGATCGTTAAAATAGGGCACCATATGTTACAGACTAAATATGAATGTTTAGACAAGATTTTGTGATTAGTTTTGGATAGATTATAAAGTTTTGACTGTAAAAAAGACTGTCACATTAAATAGGTAAGCTTTTGTTCGCCAATTTCTGCTCATATGTTAAATATAGCATGGGATGTTTTGTCAAAAATAAAGTAGGTATATTGAATTATCAACTAAGATGTTATTATAGTGTTTGTTCCAATATTCAAACTAATGAATCCTTACCTTTTTTAATACGTATGATAAAATGTATACTTTTTACAAAGAAAGAATACACTTGAAATATTGTTAAAATTGTAATTGTTGTTGTAATTGTAACCTATTTGTAATTTGTTACAATTTCTAATTGTAATATATATATATATATATATATATATATATATATATATATATATATATATATATATATATAATTTCTATTGTCCGAGGTCGCATTCTTTGGTAACCAGTGACACATCTGTGTGAAAGGCTCATTAATATGCAGCTCATTATGCGGCACAATATCCGGCCTTCTCAGATGTGAACACGCCTCCACGCATATTGCCTTTCCAAACAAAAGGTGTCTTATAAAATTTAAATCAATGTATTTTTTGTTTAAATGATTAGGCAGGATGATTTTCAGATCATTTTGAAGCAAAAACTCCAGGCAACAACACCCATTAGTCAAAAGTCTTGTGGACACATATTTAGTATTATTTCAGACACTTTAAGTTTTAGTTTTTTCAATAACCATGCATAAACAATATTCTCTCAAAAATACAAACAAGTACATACATCTTGCTTACATATTATGGTAGCCCTGTTTGTGCTAAATAGAGTGTAATTACACCTTTGCAATTAATATGTTTATAAGCAACTGAAATAAATGTCGGGGCATGTCAAAACATCTCAAGGACCCCAAAAACACCTTAGACCCCAGAGGGTTAAGAAGCCTATGGAGAAGTGATCCAGCTCTCAGATTTAATCAAAAATATCTTAATTCGTGTTCCAAAGATGAACGAAGGTCTTATGGGGGTGGAACAACATGAGGGTGAGTAATTACTGACAGCATTTTCATTTTTGGGTGAACTATCACTTTAAGTTGCCAGCCACCACCAGCATTTTTTATAATTTTCACAAATTGTTCATGGGCCTCAGAATATGTTGTTGCATGAATATCTGAACATGCAATATGTAAAAAGAAAGAATAGACCCTCTGCTTTTAAAAAGAAGAAAAAAAGACTTATTCAAGCTTCATGCATTCTTTTTTTATCATCACTTAATAAAAGCAACATTTTCAGCAAAAAGCTGAGAAAATCATGTTTTTATGGAAGTAAAATAATGATGGATGAAGAAGATGAAGGTAGGCGAAGATACAAAATAGCAAAGGTTTTATTCCAATAAGTAAATACCCAAACAAACAGATCAGTGTGCTAGTGCACAAACAATCACTAGCAATGAAAAGGAGTGAGAAGGGAACTTAAATTCACAGATAAAGACAAGGACAACAGGTGACGGTGATGATGATGAGGGTGATGAGGCGCAGGTGCAGATGATGATGACAGGGGATTCTGGGAAGTGTAGTGAAGACACAGACGATGAAGGCGGTGAATGTGACATAACTCCCCTCTCCTGCTAGGCGCGACCCGCGCCGTACAAGACAGAACACGGGAGGGGGGGTGGGCATCCTGGAGTCCGTGACTGGAAGGCGGACCGGGTGCAGCTGGACGGACTCCAGGATGATCCAGGAGGCCATGGCGGAGCAGACTGGTCCAGGGGCCATGTCCGCGCAGGACGAGCAGGCGGCCGTGGCGGAGCAGGACGTGCAGGCGGCCAGGGCGGAGCAGGACGCGCAGGCGGCCAGGGCGGATCAGGACGAGCAGGCGGCCAGGGCGGATCAGGACGAGCAGGCGGCCAGGGCGGAGCAGGACGAGCAGGCGGCCAGGGCAGTGAAGACCCTTCGGGTGGCCGTGACGGTGAAGACCCTTCGGGTGGCCTTGGGCCTACTGCCCTCCCCCAAAAAATAATTGGGGTGAGTGCAGGGCTCTACAGTGCGACCATTTTGCTCGCATATGCCCCTAAAAATCGATACGTGCGAACCGGAAAAATGATTTATAAGCACAATGTGCGAGTAACTACAACCTACCATAATCGAAAACGAGACGATAACTAAAAAAAAACTAGTTTTGAATGACAAAAACTATAACAAAAATCTATTGACATTTTCGTCAACGAATAAAAACTAGACAAAAATGTTAGATAGTGACGATTTGGGAAGCGATCCAGTCAGAACTGATGTCCTGCATTTGTGGTAGATGCGCATTTTTGTACTGTAACTGATCTACCCAGCGAAACACGAGTTGACATGTGCTGCATGTCTCATAAAACGTTAAAAAATGTAAACGTCTGGGAGAATGAGACATAAAGCAGACATATAGATCTGAATAAGAGTGACGACGCAAAAAAGAGCTCTATTTGGTTCGGTTTTCTGTGCGCACGCACCCGACCCGAAGCCTGCAGCCATGCACAGACACAAACAGCGCCCGAGTACTGAATTGAGCTCTCTTTCGTGTCTGAATGAAATGTCCGTTTTGGAGAGTATTCACGTAAACTATGTTGGTTATGTCTTAAACAGTTTTGAGCGTATCGGATGTGCATCAGTGCAATTGGATCTGCATGTCGTTGGACATGATCCGATGTCTTAAAGTGACAGTGGGTAATAAACCTAATGCGTTCTGTGTCCTTAATATTGATCAAGCAACAAAGGAAAAAGAGAAAAGCATTCACTGCGCGTTAATAGCTTTAATAAGGATTCATTATATTTAATTCATACAAATAAATATGTCTGCTGCTTGAAAGAATAAAGAATGATGTAAGTAGTTATAAAGAATGCATATATCATTCATTGAAAAGAGGACTATTCTACTTTAGGAAAAGTGGTTTTATTTAATTTTAAGATATTTTTTAAGTCACAGTAGTTCAATCTGTATCTGTATTGCCTGTTCAAATTTAAAATCATTCATATTAACAGGTTAATAGATGTTTTCTCTGAGAGTATATGGGTTTGGAAATTTTAGAGAAATTCTAAATTAATGCATTACAATTGAACTAAACCCATTATATTTTAGTCATCTGAATTGTTTTAGTTTTAGTCGACGAAATGCAATAAGATTTTAGTCGACTAAATCTACAGTAGATACTAATACTAGTAAATACTAATACACTCATTTAAACTAGTTTCTCCTCCATGTTGTGGAAAGAGCCTCTGCAGTGGAAAGATGCAGATGTCCACTGCACAGGTGTGCCAATAATGTGCTCCTTGCCTCCTCCTGAGAGCAACACGTTCCCCTTGTTCTGTTTTACTAAAGTGATTGTAGTGTGATTTATACTTATGCATCAAATCGACGGTTTCACACCATAGTTGAACACAAAGAGAAGGAGCACACACGTAGAGCATATGTATAATAAATAGTTTGTTAAACTCTGTTAAATGAAATTTTCACTGCGCTCCAAAATTTCTTTGTGTGCTCCAACATTTTTTCATTTAGGAGCACATGTGCTCCTTGGGAAAAACCTTAGCGTAGAACCCTGGAGTGACAGCCTCTGAATAGGACAGACTCAGCAGTGAAGGGGTCTCTGGACTGGTCGGAACCAGGAGTGAAGGAGTCTCTGGGCTGGACAGAACCAGCGGTGAAGGAGTCTCTGGGCTGGACGGCGTCAGCGGCTAGGGCCCTGGGCTGGACGGCGTCAGCGGCGAGGGCTCAGTACAAAACAGTCAATTAAGTCCTTCTCGTCTGGACTCTGGACGAGGACCAGTGTTGAAAGCTCGGGACTGGACGGGACCAGCGGTGAGGGCTCGGTACTGGACGGGACCAGCGGTGAAGGCTCGGTGCTGGACGGGACCAGCGGTGAAGGCTCGGTGCTGGACGGGACCAACGGTGAAGGCTCGGTGCTGGACGAGACTCTGGCTGGATGGTCCATTTGGCAGCACACACTAACATCAGCGGGAGATCGGCCACGCTGGAAATCAACCCTGGACGTCCATAGACTGAATTCCGGATGATGATGGGTGGCGTGGTGAAGATGGCTGGTGTGTGTGATTGAGTGGTGATGTCATCTTCAGCCTCACCGACGGTGAAGGCTGACCCACTCAACCACAACACATGATCGAGGTAACTGGCGAAGGTTCCTGGAAAACCTGCTGCTGGGGCTTGCTGGTGCAGATGACTATCTAAGCCCAACCAAAAGACATCATCTGACCAGCTTACCCCAGCAGAGAGTTCCAGGAATTCGGCGATGTAATCTTCTATAGACAGTCCGTCTTGGAAAGTGGTGAGTAGAGAGTGAGCTGGGTTAACCGAGAAGAATTCTCATGCTGACTCTTTGTAGGGCTGGTTATTCTGTAACGTCCTCGGGTGGATGAAGAAGATGAAGGTAGGCGAAGATACAAAATAGCAAAGGGTTTGATTCCAATAAGTAAATACCCAAACAAACAGATCAGTGTGCTAGTGCACAAACAATAACCAGCAATGAAAAGGAGTGAGAGGGGAACTTAAATACACAGATAATGACAAGGACAACAGGTGACGGTGATGATGATGATGAGGGTGATGAGGGTGATGAGGCGCAGGTGCAGGTGATGATGACGGGGGATTCAGGGAAGTGTAGTGAAAACACAGACGATGAAGGCGGTGAATGTGACACTTGTATTTTAATGCATTGTATTTTTAGGGCTTGCATTTTTATGGGCTGAAATTTAGCATGGTTGAATGTTTAAGCTGTGAATATTTAAATTCAAAACATTTCAAAACATTCAAAACATTCAACACATTTTCATGAGTAAAATTTCAATAATCCATATTCACCTTTCATATTTCACTTCCAAAATATTCAAACTGATTAAAAAATACAACCTATAATATTCAACAGGCGGGTTCGGTCCATTTTATTTCGCTTGGCAAATTTGCTTCCACAAATTCAGTGGTTCAAATTCGACAGTAAATTCAACGTTGACATCCAGGAACTGCAGGAAAAGCAGTAGATTACCGAGCATAATCTCCATCTGCTGTTAGTCGACCTCATCAGCAGGGGGTGCAAGCGCGTGTTGTTGACGAAGACCAGAGCAACAGTTAGAGCAAGCCATTCATTCATAAAAACTCATTTACAACAATTTAAAATTTTACAGAATATTACTGTTTTAACATTTTATAAGATGTAGCTGAAGTTTGCAATGCATTATGGGTCAAATTGTGTTTTACAGTTGTTAACAGTATATTTCCATGTCAACTGTAATTAATTTACTGGAAGGAGGTGTTATTACTGTAGCTTATGCATTTTCACAATAACTTACTATGGGTTGGCATTATGGGATTGCGCGGGCTTTGTTCAAATTTGAAATCCAGCTGACTAGAGCAGTGCAAGAACGATCGAGGATTAGAGGCATTATTCATAATTCCTGGTAAGTTCTTTAGAAATGTACTCTTTTATATTTATTTCATTTAATGTACAAATGATATCATGTCACAGTAGTGTGCTAACATGACATTTAACGCTATGTAAAAGTATGTAATGACATATTCAATGTTTTCCCACACACAACGTTAAGTTAATAAATTGTGTTGTCAACTTTTAAGGTTTTTGTTTCAGGCGCTAAGGTTTTTGTTTCAGGCGCGAGGCTTTTTGACGGTGTAGGCTACGCCATGGTGAGACGAACATTTACAAGCTAAAAACATAGTTGAAAATTGTTGTATTATATGATTTTAAAACGGATGAATGCTGCAGCTTGATACGGTTTCATTTTGCTTTGCATTCATTTAATTTTCTAATTTAGAGAATTTGCTTTCGAGAGCAGACAGGCATAACTTTTCAACTGAGAGGAGACAAAATGGCTTTTTAAAAACTTATGTGCGGGTAAGCTTTGGCTGACAAAAAACATCAGTAAATGCGATCAAAGCATGGTT
The DNA here is from genome assembly GCA_026230005.1 of Gila orcuttii. NCBI lineage: Eukaryota > Metazoa > Chordata > Actinopteri > Cypriniformes > Leuciscidae > Gila > Gila orcuttii. Next base: position 8,308,962 of record JAPDVR010000017.1, read on the forward strand.
AAATTCTGCATATTTTATTTCGCCAGTTTAATTTAATATATATATATATTTTTTGCTTTTTTTATTTTTTATTATGCAACCAAATACTTACAGGTGACTGATACAACAAAAAACACCAAGGCCACATACATAAACACACAAAACATGCATAATAACATGTGTGTGTGTGTGTGTGTGTGTGTGTGTGTGTGTGTGTGTGTGTGTGTGTGTGTGTGTGTGTGTGTGTGTGTGTGTGTGTGTGTGTGTGTAACTGGGTGTGTGAGTGGAAATATCTTAACAGAGGAACATCTTACAGATACAACAGACGTAATACAAATTAATAAATAAATAATAATAAATTAAAAAAACATACTGATGACAATAATAATGATGATGATGATGATGATATGATAATAGTAAAAAATAATAACTGGAGGATGAGGAAGATATGAAAATATAGTCTTATATAATAATACAATAATAGTAAGAATAGTAATAGTAGTAGCAATAATAATAGTGACTTTTCATCAGGAATGATGGGGAGGTTGGACGACAAGGAAGAGGACAAATAATAACAATAATAATAGTAATAATAGTAATAACAATATTAAGGCTATTACTAATATGGTATAAAAAAGGCTGCCTCTGATCCCTCCTTGGCCACGGCATAAGTTTAATTTCTTATTGAGAGCATTTAAAGTAGTGTTTAACGTAACTACATTTTAAAGTAAAGCCCATTGTGAACGTTTGTCATTGACAAACAGTTGAAATGACTGACGAAAAATGTTAAATTTCGAGATTAATAGAGCAATAACATTCTATGCTTTATAGCCACTGTATAGGCTACTATATATTAAGCATGCAATATGTGTTTTTTTCGGAAAGCATTTTGATCTCATATGCATTCAAAAATCACAACAGCTTTTTCTTTATTTCTTCTAGGTGCAAAGAGTAGCAGCTGATGTGGAGAAAAGTTTGACACTTTTCAACTTTTTCACTTCAGATTATTTTAGGTAGTGTTCAATGTTATTAATCATTTAATACGATGTTGTATTTTAGATTACATTTTATATTGAAATCCTGTTGTAGGTTACGTTAATGCTTATATTTACTAATTTCAGTTAAATCCTGCAGATATTGACTATTTGAGGGTCAGGTGGTTGTGAGTTCATACCTCATTAATAATATTCCTGATCAGTTTAATCTCCTCAGCATCCCAGATAGCTTAGAAGAACTCGATATTGCGACAGAAACTTTTGACTCTCTCTTTTCCAGCACTGTAGACACAGTAGCTCCTTTGAGGACACAAACACCATGCTCTCTCATGGGAGCAATGGCCGCCTCCACGACCTTCGTAAAGACGCGGGCCGACAGGGCAAGCCCGATGGGTAGGACCTAGTACTGATACACTCGACCCTCGAACTCGAAGCGCAGGAATGACCTGTGTCGTGGCAGGATGGAGACATGAATGTACACGTCCTTCAGGTCGAATGCTGCGAACCAATCTCGGGGACGGGTGCATTCGAAAATGCGTTTCTGCGTTAGCATCTTGAACGGAAGCTTGTGAAGGGCCCGATTCAAGACTCGCAGGTCCAAGATTGGCCGTAACCCACCGCCTTTCTTGGGTACAATGAAGTAGGGTCTGTAGAATCCAGTCTTCACATCGGCTGGAGGAACCGGATCTATTGCATCCTTCGCAGTAGGATTGCGATCTCCGCGCATGACAGGGGCACGTTTGCTCAACAACGAAGTGTAACGAACGCTGCTGAACTTGGGCGGACGCTGGCCGAACTGAATCGTGTAGCCGAGTCTGATAGTTCAGAGGAGCCAGCTGGACCGGTTGGGAAGCACTCTACAGGCTTCCAGGAACCGGGCCAGGGGGACCAGAGGCACCACAGACGTACCCGCGGTGGGGCAGCGAAGTGGAGGACAGGGACCTGGCTCGGAAGGCCCGGGGGGCGGCCCGAAGCGGGGTCTGAGTGTGCGGAGCAACACTTACCTGTCTCCACGGGTTGGCAGGGGGTGAGAGAGAAGGCGTGACCGGGTCCTCGAACCGCACCCAGCTGCCGGCTGACGACACAAGAGGGGGGCTGAGGGGTGCAAGGCTTTACAGGGTTGCAAGGCTTTACAGGCTGGCTCCACGCTGAGGCCTGGGTAGAGGCTGCTGCGGAGGCCCAGCGGGAGCTGAAGCAGCGACAGGGGGACGCCCTCGGCGATGAGCAGGCTGAGGAGCTGCCAGCGGCGGCGGGCAGGCAGAGGAGGAGGCGGGCGGGCAGAGGAGGAGGCGGGCGGGCAGAGGAGGAGGCGGGTGGGCAGAGGAGGAGGCGGGCGGGCAGAGGAGGAGGTGGGCGGGCAGAGGAGGAGGTGGGCGGGCAGAGGAGGAGGTGGGCGGGCAGAGGAGGAGGCGGGCGGTCGGAGGAGCTGCCACCTGCGAGAACTCACAGGCCTTAGAGGGGAGACGAGGATCTCCCATCCAAGAGGCAGCGGCCGCCGGACACAGGTGTGTCGCGACAGACTGCTCCACTGGAGGGATAGCCTCATAACCCTTCACCGGTCCTCTGTCAAGGGTAGAGAAAGGTGCCGTCCACGACCTGGTAAGCTCTCCATTCACTTCGGGAAAGAAAGGCACTGGGGCAGCGGGCTGAGAACCAGCACGGCCCGCCCTGAGAAACCAATCATCCAACCGAGACTGTTTGGGACACGGTGGAGGATTTCACTAGAGCCCGACAGCCTTGGCGGCCCGTTTCAGCATAGCTGACATCTCTGGATCTGGCTCGGGCAAGGTTACACTCCCAGAGGGAGATAACGCAGCCGAGTCATCATCTCCAGAGGTAACCTCACCCTCTGATGCTGCAATCGACATCCTGTCCTCTGGAGGGGCCCCGAATGAAACGGCTGGTCCTTCCATTACAGAGGGACCAGCGCGCTCAACAGGGAGCTCCACCCGCTGCGGTGTGATAGAGGAGGGAGGGGCCCACAGGGATTGGTTACTGGGCGAGGAAGCCATCACTATAATCCTCCGATCACCCATCCCACACGGCACCCTGGGGTGGGGTGTGGTAAAGGGGACTCAACCTTCACGGACAAAGGCGAGTCTTGATCTCAACACAGCGATAGTCATGTTCCCGCAATGGGAAAGGGAACTAATTATAATGGGTTCAATTTGCTTTTGTCACGTTGTTTGCGTCTGGTTTAGACAGGGGATGAATACAAAATCACACTCTAAACCCTAGAATAGAATCACTATTCTCTACGTTAGTCCACTAATAGTTCACTTGAAGGAGTGAATGGAGCGAGCGAGTTTGGACAACCGTTGAGCATACATCGGCTGTGCACTTGTTATTGCGGTACAATGTTGGATATAATGAGTGCATTCGATTACGTCCACTATGGTTTCAGACACTACTACAAATGGCTGTTCCCTCAAATAATGCCCTACTTGAGGTTATAGGGGGCAATTTCGAATTCAGCCATGGTGTTATGTTGCCTTCACATATTGGAAATGTCCTGCTTCTACTTCTGAAGTCATGATTATGAGCTACTCACATTTAAGTGTTCTCTGAAAGAACAAGAATAATGGAGGGCACCAGGTTTATACTTGCCTATTTATTGGGAAAATCAAAATGATATTTAGTGTCCCATTCATTGACAACCATATAAACTACATATAAACTACGCCATCTAGAGAGAGTTTTTCGTATTTTCGTCAAATACTGGCTATTTTCCCAGTGTATAAAACATGTAATGTGCTTCAAATTATTCAAATGGAGTTTTCTATGCCAATAGATGGCGGCAAGGGACTTTCTTGATGAGTCGAGTCATTCACTCCTTCGATTCGTTTAAAAGTACTGATTCATTCAGGATTGAATCTTCACTATGTGTGTTGCTCAGAGACGCAATCTGCAGTGGCTTCGTTTTCATTTGTGGTGAAAAGTAGACAAAAGCTAAGGTATATATTAATGTCTTGTTTGCAAAACTCTAATAATCATTCTTATAATCAGAATAACAGCATGGTTAACTGCGGCCTTGTGCCTACAGAAAAAACTGTAATCTAAAATTATACTGAGTGAATGAAGACATACTTTACCTTGTCAGGAGCATCTTAGATCCCATAGCAACCCCAGTATTCTGATGGGGGGGAAAAATCATTATTAGTTGTATCATTGTATCATCATTAAACTTATAAATTATTTTATAAATATTTTACTTGCAAGATCAAATATCCTAATAATTAGAATTATTAGGGCTCCTATTAATTTTTCTCTTAAATAGAAAATTTCAAATATAATATTTTGTATACTGTATGTATGATATCATATACTGTATGTATGAATGACCTCCAGTTGTCCTTAAAAACATATCCTACTCTAGGGTAATTTCAGAGGGAGTTAAAAACGTATTTATTTTCCTTAGCTTTTAATAATGTTTTGTAATTTCTATGTATTTTTGGTTGTATGTATTTGTTTATTTGTTTATTTTTGTTATTTTTATGTACAGCACTTTCGTACCCATTGTGGTTTTTGAAAGTGCTCAAGAAATAAAGTTGAGTTGAGTGAGATTTGATCATGTAAGTTTAGGAAAGCATATAGGCCTATCTAAATGCAGTGTCTGACGAAGAGCAATGGTGTTTCAAATGTTACTCAGAAAGCATAATTGGCAACTTTATTGGTGTGTGTTTGTTCAGATAGCAGTTTTTATTATCTGTATCTTTGATTTTGGATGTTCTGATGGATGTGCATGCTTTTTCGGTGTGCCTTTATTTTTACTCCCTTTTTTTTTTTTTTGCAGTCTCCATGGTTGCTTGGCTTTTTTAAAAAAGACAGAGATAGACAGTCTCAACAGGGTTTGCCAAATAAAATATTTTCATCAGTGGCCAAGGACTGACAGAATTTTCCACATCATTTTGCAAAAAAAAGTTTAAAATGATCCTGCTCATTGTCATTCTCTTCTCATTACGAGAGAACACAGCTGGCAGTCTACTATGGCTGCCATTCTTGCGTGACCTATAATATACAAGAATCAATTTGCAGTGGATGGGTAAAGCCTGAATTAGAATAATCCTATTGTGAATCCCTTCCTAAAATAGCCTAAACATAAAGCAAGGTTAAGAGGCAATTGTAATGAGGATGTAATGATTTCTGTTTATCAAGTCAATAGCACATTGGAGCACACAGCTTATTTTTTGGGATAAAAAAATCATTACCACAGTAGTTACCATGGATGTTAATTGATTTTTCAGGGTAGGTATTTTAACTCCTGTTTTAACTACTCATTTGGTGTTATAACAATATTATTCCTTCAGACTGTGTGTTTGAGTAATCACATTACCTTATTATTAGCTGTTTGATTATGGCAAAAACCATAATAACATTGATTATTTTGGTTTAGATACTGGTGAAATTTCACAGTTCCCTATTTGTAAGTCACTTTAAAGTCTATCTACTCATTCAGATTTGTTCTTCAGAGCCGAGCGGTGTGTATGAATTTAAAGGGTAACTAAACCCCTGATCAGAGCCTGACTCCACCCACTGGTAATATTTGCATATTCAGTCATTTTGAGGTAATTCTTTCCAGGATTATTATTACTATTACGTTCAGTATATTATGCTGCTATGTGAAAAAAATATCCAGCAAAACGCGCGTTTGTCGACACCAGAGGGTTAACTTTAGCCTAAGGAACATCAATTGTGATTCAAAATATATGCTCACTCACATCATGACGATCGTTTTCAATACTCGTAATTCCAACTCTTGACTCACTACAGTAGATTTGACGGAACCAGATGCTTTTATACCAGGGGCTGCCAAGGGCGTGGTGAGCTCGCACCAAGGGCGTGACAGAGGTCCGTCATAGAGTACCCTACGTACCCTACACAGTACCCCTACTTCAGGAGATTTCCGTTTAACCTGAAGAGGGCAGCACTCAGACATTTTTACACCATATATTTGAAAATTAAAACACTTTATACCCAAATGTCAAAAAATGTACTGGAATCAAAGAACAGCATTTATGAAGCTCCATTCTTACAGATCATTAACTAAAAAAAAGTTGTTTCAGTGTTTAGTTACCCTTTAAGGCAGAGGTCTTCAATCCTGCTCCTGGAGGGCCACTGTCCTGCAGAGTTTAGTTCCAACCTGCTTCAGCACACCTGCCTTTTGTATATTCAAGCGATCCTGAAGAGCTTGATGAGCTGATTCATGTATGTTTGATTAGGGTTGGAACTAAACTCTGCAGGACAGTGGCCCTCCAGGAGCAGGATTGAAGACCTCTGCTTTAAGGAATCTGATTCGGCTGGATATGTGGCGCATCACAGCGGTCTCTCCCATGCGGACACAGATAAGTTCCCCTGGGTGATTCAGAAAAAAAAAGAAAAGTTTTCTCTTAAAGATCAAAACATAGACAGAAAGCATCTTTTTAAAGATGCCTTTCCACCAGCGTGTTTCTGGTTGCGGTCGATACCTGGGTCTGGGTCTTTCACACGCTGATAAAGCTTTCATGGATGGCTCAGGTTCTCATGACCATGGCGATGTTGTGGTCGCGACTCTCCTTTCTGGTTAGAGAGTCACCTCAGCTGCCCCTGCGCTGGTCTTTATGGAATTCACAAGAGCTCGCGGCTTGCGCTGCCACCAGGCTGCCAAGGTCGCATTTGCTGTCTGAAGCGTCCCTGAGACGTACGACAGAGGGATGACAGGAGCTGCTCTTTTCCAGGAGATGGTGAACACACTGCCCCTTCCTCCTATGGAGGGCCGGGTGAAGAATACTTGGTTTCCTTTTGTTTTTGTTTTGCTGCTGTCTCAAGGGACAGTAGTAGCCACATTTTCAATGCAAGAGCAGACTCCGCATTGCCTGGGTTACACAGCATAATGTTTTATTTACAAAGTTCGGGAGGAACACGTTCAAATTATCTCTCCAATCATCACGTCATTCCAATCATCTCGTCATTCCAATCATCTCGTCATTCCAACCAGCTGTCAACAATCAGTAATCAACATGTCTACCCAATCAGAATATATATATATATATATATATATATATATATATATATATACACACACACATTCGACTCACCTATGTTCCTCGACAGTTTTCAGCATCCCACCACCACCCTGTCTCGTCACACTCGCCTGGTTACTTTCCTAACCAGAAATACGGGGGGAATACTCTGGGTTGGGGCCAAATTCCCAGCTCGGAGCCCTCCCCTCGGACAGCACGCCAAATATGCATACTACTTTACTCTGATCTGATTAATTGTAAGTGTGAACTTGTGAACTGCAGAACGGATGTGATGGAGGTGGCACACTCAAAATTCCACACAGGTCAGTGTGGCACGTTCGAGGACGTAAAGCTTTCTCATCCGCCAACGGGCGGTTCCAGTTGGGGTTGGCAAAGCAAGGTAGGTGTTCCAGTACACCTACAGCCATGGAATCGGGATACACAGCTTCTGGCACCATTGTTCTGTGGCTGCCGTCACATCATCCAAGTGGATGCTGCACACTGCTTGTGGTTGAGGGGAGACCCCATGATATGATTGTAGAGGGCTTTGGGTGTTTCAATAATATTAATCAGTGGTATCAAAAAATTATATATTTTTCCGATAGATATGGGTTTTGACTTGGTGTGTGCCAAATTTGGTGCGATTACCATGGATGGTTGCTGGTGATTTTGTTTTGGAACCTCCAGGAAATTTTAACTCGATTTTTCTCAAAATTGACTTTGCTGACTACTGATTTTAAATATGTGTAGCTCATACCTGCAGTCCAGGTAAAGTGTCCTTGAAGGTAAAGTGACAATATTTACTGGCCATCACAGTCCAGAAACTTTTGACCCTATGTGGTGTTTGGCAACATACAGGTCCTTCTCAAAAAATTAGCATATTGTGATAAAGTTCATTATTTTCTATAATGTAGTGATAAAAATTAAACTTTCATATATTTTAGATTCATTGCACTCCAACTGAAATATTTCAGGTCTTTTATTGTTTTAATACTGATGATTTTGGCATACAGCTCATGAAAACCCAAAATTCCTGTCTCAAAAAATTTGCATATCATGAAAAGGGGCAAAAGATTCCTGAGGCTTTTAAAAACTCCCAGCCTGTTTCGTTACTCAAAACCGCAATCATGGGTAAGACTGCCGACCTGACTGCTGTCCAGAAGGCCATCATTGACATCCTCAAGCAAGAGGGTAAGACAGAAAGAAATTTCTGAACAAATAGGCTGTTCCCAGAGTGCTTTATCAAGGCACCTCAGTGGGAAGTCTGTGGGAAGGAAAAAGTGTGGCAAAAAACGCTGCACAACGAGAAGAGGTGACCGGACCCTGAGGAAGATTGTGGAGAAGGACCGATTCCAGACCTTGGGGGACCTGCGGAAGCAGTGGACTGAGTCTGGAGTAGAAACATCCAGAGCCACCGTGCACAGGCGTGTGCAGGAAATGGGCTACAGGTGCCGCATTCCCCAGGTCAAGCCACTTTTGAACCAAAAACAGCGGCAGAAGCGCCTGACCTGGGCTACAGAGAAGCAGCACTGGACTGTTGCTCAGTTTTGCATGTCATTCGGAAATCAAGGTGCCAGAGTCTGGAGGAAGACTGGGGAGAAGGAAATGCCAAAATGCCTGAAGTCCAGTGTCAAGTACCCACAGTCAGTGATGGTCGGGGTGCCATGTCAGCTGCTGGTGTTGGTCCACTGTGTTTTATCAAGGGCAGGGTCAATGCAGCTAGCTATCAGGAGATTTGGAGCACTTCATGCTTCCATCTGCTGAAAAGCTTTATGGAGATGAAGATTTCATTTCAGCACGACCTGGCACCTGCTCACAGTGCCAAAACCACTGGTAAATGGTTTACTGACCATGGTATTACTGTGCTCAATTGGCCTGCCAACTCTCCTGACCTGAACCCCATAGAGAATCTGTGGGATATTGTGAAGAGAAAGTTGAGAGACGCAAGACCCAACACTCTGGATGAGCTTAAGGCCGCTATCGAAGCATCCTTGGCCTGACTTCTTTTATTGGTCGGATGAAATATGCTAATTTTTTGAGACAGGAATTTTGGGTTTTCATGAGCTGTATGCCAAAATCATCAGTATTAAAACAATAAAAGACCTGAAATATTTCAGTTGGTGTGCAATGAATCTAAAATATATGAAAGTTTAATTTTTATCATTACATTATGGAAAATAATGAACTTTATCACAATATGCTAATTTTTTGAGAAGGACCTGTATACTTCTTTAGTTTCTTACTGTTCAGAAAAATTAGGATACAGGCTCGGAGACAGAGGTAAGTGAATCACAACTCTGCTTTATTCAAAGTGACACAAGTGCAAAGGTGAGTAGGCAAAGTTCAGGTGAAGATTCTGTGATGATCGCTACGTGCAGAGCAGATTCCAGGTGAGCAGATCCTTCTTAAGTTAGTTGGATTCAAACAATCACTGTTCATTGATACGTGTCCTTTTCTATTTCAGATGCAGCAGCGGGCAAGGAGATCTCAGCAGGAATGTGGGACACTCAGACGAATGCCAGATCTCAGAAAACATGGAACCAGGCAGGACTTCTGGGAACAACGGGACAAGGATACAGAAGTTAGTATTTCAAAGGTGAGTATAAGTTACTTGGCGGATTCAGGATGATGCGGAGACTTCGGGAGACAATGGGTTATGGTCTATTCCTGTTGGAGACTTGACAATGACTGAGGCTATGGTGAGTGTTTTTATGAGCTGGTTGATGAGGCTGTTGATTGTAACCAGGTGCAGGTGATTGGTAATCCGGGGAGAGTAATTGCAGGTGCTTTAAAAAGGATTCTGGGGAATGTAGTGCGAAGATAGACGGTGACCCGTGACAGAACCCCCCCCTCTCCGAAGGCGCGTCCTCGCGCCGTATAACATCCAAAGGGGTGGGAGGGTGGGCGCCCTGGAGGCTGACGAGGGCGTGGTTGCACAGGACAGGAAGCTTCCAGGGCGGAGCTGGCAGCTCGTGGGACCAGGGTGCAAAGGCTGTGGGCGTGACCGCGACGGAGCAGGCTGTGGGCGTGGCTGGACGAAACAGACTGTGGGCGTGACCAAGGCGGAGCAGGCTGTGGGCGTGGCCGTGACGGAGCAGGCTGTGGGCGTGGCCATGGCGGAGCAGGCTGTGGGCGTGGCCGCGGCGGAGCAGGCTGTGGGCGTGACCGTGGCAGGGCGGAGCTGTGGGACCCTCGGGCGTCCAGGGCGGAGCTGTGGGACCCTCGGGCGTCCAGGGCGGAGCTGTGGGACCCTCGGGCGTCCAGGGCGGAGCTGTGGGACCCTCGGGCGTCCAGGGCGGAGCTGTGGGACCCTCGGGCGTCCAGGGCGGAGCTGTGGGACCCTCGGGCGTCCAGGGCGGAGCTGTGGGACCCTCGGGCGTCCAGGGCGGAGCTGTGGGACCCTCGGGCGTCCAGGGCGGCGAGGACCCTTCGGGTGGGCGCCCCCCCAAATGTTAATGGGGAAATTGACAGGAAAGGGGGGATCCGGCAGCAAAGAGGGTCTTGGGCTGGGCAGGACCGGCGCAGGATCAGTGGGCTCTGGCGCAGGATCAGTGGGCTCTGGCGCAGGACCAGTGGGCTCTGGCGCAGGACCAGTGGGCTCTGGCGCAGGCGCAGGACCAGTGGGCTCTGGCGCAGGCGCAGGACCAGTGGGCTCTGGCGCAGGCGCAGGACCAGTGGGCTCTGGCGCAGGCGCAGGACCAGTGGGCTCTGGCGCAGGCGCAGGACCAGTGGGCTCTGGCGCAGGCGCAGGACCAGTGGGCTCTGGCGCAGGCGCAGGACCAGTGGGCTCTGGCGCAGGACCAGTGGGCTCTGGCGCAGGACCAGTGGGCTCTGGCGCAGGACCAGTGGGCTCTGGCGCAGGACCAGTGGGCTCTGGCGCAGGACCAGTGGGCTCTGGCGTAGGACCAGTGGGCTCTGGCGCAGGATCAGTGGGCTCTGGCGCAGGATCAGTGGGCTCTGGCGCAGGATCAGTGGGCTCTGGCGCAGGATCAGTGGGCTCTGGCGCAGGACTGGACGGGACCAGCACATCATGGGACTCGGATCTGAACGGGGTCAGCACATCATGGGACTCGGAACTGGACGGGGCCAGCACATCATGGGACTCGGAACTGGACGGGGCCAGCACATCATGGGACTCGGAACTGGACGGGGCCAGCGGCGAAGGAAACTCTGGGCTGGAGGAGGTAAGACCTGGGACTGAGGACCGGAGAAAGGAAGCTGATTTTAGTGCTGATCGCACGGATTTGAGCGCTGGATCCGCCATTTTTGCCCCCAGGTCCCTACTATTAGAAACCAGCTTCCGGGCTCAGGTTGAACAGCAGGGAAGCGAGGAACCCTTGGGGCTGGCTCTGGCGGGTCGGCGACTGAACTCCGGATGATGACGGGCGGCGTGGTGAATAGAGAGTGAGCTGGGTTGATGGTTGCCGTGACGTGCCGTGCAGACTTGGGAAGACTGACGTGGATTTCGGGCTGAATGTCTCCCACGGAGAGTGAGGAACCACACACCCACAGCGTACGGTCAATGAATTTTACCAAAGGGAGGTGGAGATCTCCCATCAGCAGCTTCCGGGCGAGAGTATCGTCCAGCCCACTCCAGAACTCACATGTGAGAGTTTCCTCTTTCCAATTCGGGTCCTGGAAAATATGGAGATAAATCCCTGCGTAGTCTTCTAGAGACCGGCCGTCTTGTGGAACACAGAGTTCGTGATTCATTTTATGTTGGTTTGGTCAAGTCTTCTGTCAGGATACATGCTCAGAGACAGAGGTAAGTGAATCACAACACTGCTTTATTCAAAGTGACACAAGTGCAAAGGTGAGTAGGCAAAGTTCAGGTGAAGATTCTGTGATGATCGCTACGTGCAGAGCAGATTCCAGGTGAGCAGATCCTTCTTAAGTTAGTTGGATTCAAACAATCACTGTTCATTGATACGTGTCCTTTTCTATTTCAGATGCAGCAGCGGGCAATGTGGGACACTCAGACGAATGCCAGATCTCAGAAAACATGGAACCAGGCAGGACTTCTGGGAACAGCAGGACAAGGACACAGAAGTTAGTATTTCAAAGGTAAGTAAACGTTACTTGGCGGATTCAGGATGATGCGGAGACTTCGGGAAACAATGGGTTATGGTCTATTCCTGTTGGAGACTTGACAATGACTGAGGCTATGGTGAGTGTTTTTATGAGCTGGTTCTGCCGTGCAAAGGCAAAAGACCGTAACTTCGTTTTTGGTCGAAAATGAGTTATTTATATTTTTGGCACATTCAAGACCTCCTTTATCATGTGGATAAGTATCTTGAGTCAAATCCGTTGTTTTTTCGAGAAAATAATGGGTTGTCTTAACCGTAACTTCCAAAAGCCCATGAGAAACCAAGGCAGAACACCGTAACACCAGTTACGGCTCTTTGGCTTTGTTTTGGAACGCTCACGCTTGAGTTACGGTACTCTGCCTTTGTTTAGCAGCGCGTCAATATGAAGTTACGGTGCCGGCGTTCTATTAAATAATGCTACCTACCAGATTATACGGTGGTCTGCCTTTGTTTTACTCTCCATTAAAATTTACATTATGATGTAGCCTGTGTAGCAACTTGTACAGCTGCCATCAGTCCTTGTCTTCTGATGTCCTCAGAGCTTTGTCCTGCACTAATGCGGTCAGAACATTTAGTATGAACCCGCATCGACAAACGTGCGATAACGATCGCAAAGGATATATGCAGAGATGACAGAAAAATGTTACACATGTCATAGCAGGTGAATACAACAAAGAACTAAAGCCCCGCCTCACCCAGTTCGGATACCGGACCTGGTTGAAACAATCATGCATCTAGCTGGCAGAGTGCCAAAACTTCGCAGGCGCCTTCAGCACCGCCCTTAACACGGTCGAGCCGACGCGGGACTAATATATCACAGGGAGTGATAATAATTAAGCAACAAGGGTATGTTGGTGCATACAACATAAGGAAGCAAGAAGTGTTGGTGCATACAACATCAGACTAGCTTTTACAAGCAGGTTATACATACAATCACAGCGTCCGGAATAAATCCGCGGGACGAGCGAAGTGCACAAGCACAATAATATGCCAGACAGCTGAAACCACCGCATACTGAAAAGAAGCGGAACACAGAAGGTTGTGCTATAAATGCATTAGTCGTCTAGGTAGTCCAGAACGCGCTCCCTACTGAGTCTCAAGGAGGAAAGCACTGCGTAGGCTACTTTTCGTGAACAGACGAGGAGCGTGACACCTTCGAACACGAATCTCGGTAAGCGCCTGTGAAAGTATATACGTCTTTCAGATCCACCGCTATAAACCAGTCTCCAGGTCGAATGTGCGCGAGGATCTGTTTTATCGTGATCTTTTTGAGCGCATGTTTAGCAAGTCTTATGCCACTCGGTACCACTTGAAAATACTCATTACCCCTATGGAGGTATTTTGTCATGTCTAAGGGGCTATTAGGGTGGTGATGGCGCAATAGATAAAACACATGCCTTTGGTGTGAGAGACCCGGGTTCGAATCCACTGTGAGACACCAATGTGTCCCTGAGCAAGACACTTAACCCCTAGTTGCTCCAGAGGTGTGCGTCCTCTGACATATATAGCAATTGTAAGTCGCTTTGGATAAAAGCGTCAGCTAAATGAATAAATGTAAATGTATTAATTAGGGCCACCAGAATGCAACCAAAGCACAGGATAGCAATAAGTAGATGGCTATAATTGTAAATCATACAAAATAAATGCCATGATCACTAGATTTTATACAGGTGTTGCTATAATGATTTTGTTAATGGTGATCAGCAACCAAATATTGATAATGTGGAAGTTACTGCCTTTTGCCTTGGCATGACTTCTCACTTTTTGCTGACAATACAAAGGCAGAGTACAGTAACTTTAAAATAGTGGTCAAAAGTCAAGTTTGAGCTCAAGATTTTTTTATGTAGATAATTTTCATTACTTAAACATCTAATTGCCCGATTTTCAGTGTCCTACCTATAATTAATTTGGCGGGACAACTAAAAATCTTTAAAGTCATTTTTCTCAGTTCCACACTCTAGCGAGTTAAGGTCTTTTGCCTTTGTAGGGCAGGGTTGATGAGGCTGTTGATTGTAACCAGGTGCAGGTGATTGGTAATCCGGGGAGAGTAATTGCAGGTGCTTTAAAGAGGATTCTGGGGAATGTAGTGCGAAGATAGACGGTGACCCGTGACAATATGGAAATTTTGGCCGATACCAATAACCGATAACTCTTTATGTTTGGAAGCCGATAACCATTATATTGGCCGATAAATACAAATCTTGATATTAATTTCTCTGATTACAAAAACAAAAGCCAAACAAATACAGTGAACAACTGTGTTTATTTAAAAAAAAAATACTGCAGAAAACAAGGAAACTCCAAGGAAACATCTAGATCTTTCTTTTCCCAAATTCATTCTCTTAATGTAGCCAACTTTAAACATATGTCATAACTTTTAAAATGAATTATACAATTATATATCTTTATAATATTATTTATACAAATATATATAGTTCCTGATAAAACATTTAATAATTCATAAATAAAACTTACTAATCACTGAACAACATTAACAAAGAATCAAAATACCAATCAAAGAATAAAAGTGTGTCATGGATAAATAAAGAATGACTTTGTGTGTATTTGAGAACAGGTAGGCCAACTAGAAATTATATGGGATTGTCTGACCATTTGGCTGCTTCTTATGTGAATGTAAGAGTGGAATTTTTTTCTTTTTTAATGAAGAGAAGCATTTCGGCTTTCTCACACAAAAGTCTGTTTCTCTTTTCATCAATCACGTTTGATGCCGCTGGGAAGAGACGTTCGCTGTCGACACTTGTACAGGGAGCTGACAGGTATTTGCGTGCAGCTTGGGCCAGGGCTGGAAAACGGGACATATTGCTTTTCCAAAAATGCAGTGGGATCTCATTCCTGGAAATGGGTGACTTGCTTAGATATGCATTCACCTACAAAGAGGAACACAAAGTCTATTACAATTTTTTCTTCATTATAACACAAATAAGCATGTAAAGTTGTATGCATGTAAGCACTGTAAAAAAAAAAAAAAACGTGCTGCCTTAAATTAAGTGCCGTCAACTTGGCTGTTAACCCGTAAGTGTCACCGCCCAACCGGTGGGCCCACAGCCATTACTTATTTAAAACAGTGATATCCTATACTAAACCTAAACTAATCTTGACTAACTGTATATCATTTAAAAGCTTAGAATCTCTAGTTTCCATATTTAGTGACTGATTTTCAAAGTAAAATACAGAGGAGCCGTAATTTATCAATTTGCAACGAGAATATTTTCATACTCCTAAGGCGTGTTCAGACCTTTATTTTGAAATAGCGATGAACATGAAAAATCATGAAACAATGGTAGAAACCTAAGTTTGTTTTCATGCCAAGAGTTCAAAAGATAACATCCATTATTTTTTTATTTTTTTTAAAAAGGTCTGAAAATGTTTTAAATATAAAGATTTTATGATGTGGCAGCGAGCTATAATGCACATACGTGTGTTTTTTTATGTTTATTAGAGGTCAAATTCATATAAAAATTTGCCAAACTTCCCATACTACTTCTGAATAGGATGTCTACTTCATAAATTGTATGAAAATTTTGGAAATAATGGTTCAGATAACTCAAACCACATATGGAAATGGAGGCGCCCTTAAATGAGCAGTAATGGAGTCTGGTTGTCACCAAGTGAAAAAAATGAGCCATAACATCCTGCTCACCAGACTCAAAGACCTTGGTATCGAAGGTACTGCACTCAGCTGGCTCCGTTCCTACCTTTCCAACAGATCCCACTTCATCTCTCTTCATAACCATACCTCTGCCACAGTCACAGTC
The DNA here is from genome assembly GCA_026230005.1 of Gila orcuttii. Lineage (NCBI taxonomy): Eukaryota > Metazoa > Chordata > Actinopteri > Cypriniformes > Leuciscidae > Gila > Gila orcuttii. Next base: position 8,324,798 of record JAPDVR010000017.1, read on the forward strand.
ACCCAAGGCGTTCCCCAAGGCTCCGTACTCGGCCCCTTCCTCTTCATCATCTACATCCTCCCCCTTGGTCAGATACTTCCGCCACTTCAACCTGAACTTCCACTATTATGCCGATGACACCCAGATCTACCTCAGCACCAAATCCCTCCACAATCCTCCCCTCTCCCACATCAATTCCTGTCTGTCAGCTATTAAAACCTGGATGCAACACGACTTCCTCAAATTCAACAGCAATAAAACTGAATTCCTCCTCATAGGCTCCAAATCCACTCTCAGCAAAACCAATAACCCCACTCTCACCATCGACGGCACCATTGTCTCCCCATCTCCTCAGGCCCGGAATCTCGGCGCAATTTTAGATTCAACCCTCTCCCTTGAGCCTCACATCCATCATGTCATTAAAACCTCCTTCTTTCACCTCCGCAACGTCGCCAAAATCAGACCCTCACTCACACCCTTTGCTGCTGAAAGACTCATTCACGCCCTCATCTCCTCACCACTGGACTACTGCAACTCATTACTCCTTGGTATCAGCTCGACCTACATAAAAAGACTCCAACTGGTCCAGAACTCAGCCGCTCGACTCATCACCCGCTCCAAATCCTGGCACCACATCACTCCAGTCCTAAAACAACTACACTGGCTTCCCATTTCCCACCAGATCAATCCTGGTCCTTACCTACAAAGCCATCCACCACCTGGCCCCCTCTTACCTCACTGACCTCCTCTCCCCCTACCAACCCTCACGGTCCCTCAGATCCACCTCAGCCGGTCTCCTCTGCAGCCACAAGTCCAAGCTCTGCAGTTGTGGGGACAGAGCCTTTTCCAGGGCAGCTCCCAGGCTCAGGAACTCCCTCCCCCATGAGATCCGCACCTGAGTTCCTCACCATCTTCCAGTCCCGCCTCAAGACCCATCTTTTTACCTCTGCCTTTCCGTAGCCCAACGCCCCTACCATTTCCATCTGTGCCTGAATCTTTTTTTTTTTTTTTGTCTTGTCTTGTCTTGTCTTGTTTACTCACCTGCCCTGTAAAGCGACTTTGAGTTCGAGAAAAGCGCTATACAAATTCAATTTACTATTATGACTATTATGCATGGAAGACATGCTGAAGTTATTCTCAAATTGCGCTATTAAATTAAAGTTTTTTTATGATCTTTTATTTGATAAGTTTGATTTGATAAATCAAATGTTGTTTATCAGTAACAATCAAGCTCAGTTTTAGACGTATAGTTGCGCCATGATTATTCATCCAAAATGTATTATTTTCATTTGAAAATACTAGTGCGTAGTGCATAATATATATGCATAGTGCGGCCTCTCTCCTGTTTTTTGTATGTTAATCAACCAGGCCAGCACTCTTAAAGTTTATACGTATATGCACTGAGTGAAGCCTGCTCCTATCCTTACTTATTTGAAAATACTGAAAAATTACTTTGCACTAGATAAAAATATCAAACCAAGTGGCATCTGAACCACCCCCCATTACAGATACTTTGATACATTTATATAATGCAAAGACATTTATAAATGTATCTATTGCAATCCAGCTGTTTTGCTAGGGATGAATCTGAGTGGAATGAGGCAGCAGATTAGTTGTGGAGAAAAAAACCCTGAGATGAACTGGACAGACTCTGTTGGGTCCCCCAGATTGTATTGTTCCCACAGGAAAAGTCTTTGAGATGAACCAAGCTAAGATTCATCACAGAGGAACACACTGGAGTGCTCTCTGAACCTGAGTTACATGCTCATGTGAGTGTGACATGTTGAGGGATTATCCACCCTCCCAGAATCCCTGACTGAGAGGAAGCCAGATTCACACAGACAGAATGGGAAATATGAAGAGAGAGAGAAACAGAATAGTACGTTTTTAGAGTGGTGCAAGCGTGAGGTGAGACACTGATGTTTTTTTTTCTTTGAAGCTTGTTCTTATGTGTGTAATTCATGCAGTGATGATGTCTCTGGTGTGTATTTTAATCCAATTTTATGAGGATTTGCATGATCAATAAGAGTTGGTTCAAATTATGTCATGCTTGATTGTTTTTCTTATATCATATAAACTCATCAAGACTTGCAGATTGACTAAAGCTTAACAGTACTTAAATCTAAATCATATGTCATGATTGCTTCGTTTAATTTAATGCTAAATTAGTATTCTTTGTGCATGTTTACTAGAATTACCGTCTGCGGAATTTTCCCTAAATCCACTGTAATAATGTGTATGGGTCAGACAGGTCAATTTAGCTCAAAAGGAATTATTAATTAATTTATAGGGAATCTTAGAAGAATCACTGAAACGGCCGAGCAAATGACTCGTCCAGCGTTCATTTGAACGGGCCGTAACTATCAGCTCTAAAATGGATAAAAATATCCAAACTATAGTGAAACACTATATATTAGCAAGGTAACTTAGATCAGCAGTTTAAGACATTAAATTCGTAAGCACATAACACAAGAACAATTATCTTTAAAATACAAACAAGACTTTATTGATTATTCTAACACATAAACCTAATATCTAACACAATCAGACACACACACACACACATTCATACAGAAAGAAAGAGAGGAAAGAATGAGTTTTAAGAGTGAGATGATGAAATCACAAGTTTCTATATGCACTTATAAGACATGACCTGAACGAACCATCAATCATTAATTTAACCATTCCATCATTTCTTAGGCGGGGTTATTAAATTTTATATCAAAGCACCAGTTCAGTTAAGAGTCTGGAGGCTACTTGCTTGTCTTTGCGTTCCTTTGGGGTGTAGGAATTGAGGGCGAACCAAACATATGAATCTTCCAGGTGATTCGTTCCATAATTCCACACAAAACTCAACATTCTAGAACCGTAAAGATCCCGGCTCCAGCAAGTCTACAAAACGACTTTATGGCCCTGCAAGCTTCAAAGAGATGAGCCTAAATAGAGGAAGAACTGGTCAAAGTTAGATAGTTTGGAAAACACTGATAACCAAGATAACAGCAGAGATTGTTTGATCCCAAGACAAAGGATTTAAAACAGACCACTTCCTTCTTAAGGACCCCTGAACGACCCCAGGGTTGAAATCTCTTAAAACCACAGAGACTGAGACTTCACATATAAAAATACATAAAATCATCCCAAAACAATTCTTGACGGACTTATAATCAAACATTGTTCAACTACATAATCCTATATTGTATCTACAACCTCTGTATGTGTCTGTTATGCTTAGATCACATACAAGTCATGTAATTGTTATAACTATTAGACGTATGAATGAAAGTGTGTCTTGATTCTGATCAATACGATCATATGTTCTTAATTCAGAAGATGGCTTGATTTAAATCTGTGTAAAATGTTTTGTGTTCTTATAATAGGAATAATGTCTAAACTGTTCCCTCCGAACTCTCTGCTAGAGCTGAAGAGTAAGGAGATCACAGATAACGCATGGTTTACGATGAGGTGAAGAGAATGGCACCTACCAAATAAAGACAGTGCCTAATTGGTCAGAACTCATCTAAGAGGCTGGACAACAGCTGAGTTTAAAATCTTAGTACCCAGAAAAAGAGTTTTTGTAGAGTTCCCTTTCGAGGGAACTCGAACTGCGTCGAATGACAATTTGGGGGAACGCCCCTCAGCGTAGCGCCTCTGAAGTATGAATGAAACTAAGCCAATCCTGATTGGTATTGCATCATGACGTAATGTGTGACGGCATACGCGGAAGCTATAAAGGACGCCGGCACACATGAGATGTCAGCTTTTTGCTCTTCAGCAAGCACTCTGTGTTAAACTGTCTGTACTATTTGGTGTTGTTTGTCCCATAAGAACTGTCCTAATAATTGCAATATAGAATCTAGTGGCTCGGATCTCGCGTTTGCCGAGGCAGCGCGTAGATAACGGGGCTACTCAGCAATAAAGATTCTGTGACTGGGATCTCGCGTTTGCCGAGGAAGCGCATAGATTTAAGGTCTGCATTGCAATACAGAATCTATATTGGCTCGGATCTCACGTTTGCCGAGGCAGAGTGTAGATTACGGGTCTACTTTGCAATAAAGATTCTGTGACTGGGATCTCGCGTTTGCCGAGGCAGCGCGTAGATTTAAGGTCTGCATTGCAATACAGAATCTATAGTGGCTCGGATCTCGCGTTTGCCGAGGCAGCGTGTAGTTTACGGGTCTACTTTGCAATAAAGATTCTGTGTGGGTGCGAGGCATGCACAGTCAGCTCCTGAGGGTGCTGGCTGTGTTTATTGTGAAATATCTCGACACACACAGCCGTGCGTTTTCGGGTGTTTCAGTCTCGCGCCCGTTGACTTTCTTCTCGAGAGATGAAAGGTGAATGACTCGAATCTTGTGTGTGCCGAGGCAGCGTGTAGATTACGGGTCTACAATAAAAAGGGACACACAATCTGGGAAATAATACTGTTTGAGTGCGAGGCATTCACAGTCAGCTCCTGAGGGCGCTGGCAGTGTTCATTGAGAAATATCTCGACGCGTAGGCCTACATAAACCGTGCACTGTCGGATGTTTTAGCCTCGCACCTGTTGACTTTCTTCTCGAGGGATGAAAGACAATATATTGTTACGGCTCGATTCTCCCGTTTGCAGAGGCAGCGTGTAGATTACGAGACTGTAAATAATATTAAAACAGTACTGTTTGGTGATTATGGCTGCATTTAATTCTATTAAATTAAAATGATGGAATATCTCACTTTAAGTTAGATATTTTAATTCAGCCTACCATTATCCAGTAATAAGAATATGGCTGCATTTAATTTTGAGGAATTAAATTGATGAGCAGCGAATGTTGAGCCCCACCCGTGGCAGAGCGATCGAGGTCGCCTCCTCCGCGGAGCCCGCAGGAAATCGATGTTGCTTTCCCGCCGTCAAGTACGCTTCGGGACGCATCGGTTTCCAGCGAACGCACGCTGCTCTGTCTGCCCCACAGGCTTGCGGCCAGGCAGCAATTGCGTCCGCACATCGAGAATAATTTTTTGTCTAACCCTGCCCGAGATCCACTTCAGGGTGTCGAGAACGAAACCGAAAGAGCCTCCCATCTGGGGAGCCCTCAGGAAATCGTTGTCTGTATCCCGCCGTAAGTGCGCTTCGGGACACATCGGTTTCCAGCGAACGCACACTGCTCTGTCTGCCCCCCAGGCAGCGCTCGCGTCCGCACATCGAGAATCGTGTCGACCAAACCCTGCCGGAGAGCCGCTTCAGGGGATCGAGAACGAATCTCAAACGATACCCGAAGCCAGTCTTGAAAGGCTGGTTCCCTTGGGGTACAGACAGCAGTTCAGTTTCCACCCACCAAAGTTCAACGGGGTGGTCTGTACTGTAGTTGACCCAAAGCAGGGTCGGGTATTGGAACAAGAAGTAAACTCCCTGCTGGTAAAGGAGGCTATAGAACGTATTCCTCCGCCAGACAGGGAGTCCGGGTTTTACAGCCGCTACTTCATAGTTCCCAAGAAGGATGGGTGGTTGCATCCAATAATAGATCTGAGGCACTTGAATCGGTCTCTGAGGAGGTTCAGGTTCAAGATGCTCACCATCGTGAATCACATTCAATCCGAGGATTGGTTTGTCACGATAGATCTGAAGGACGCATACTCCCACATATCCATCCTTCCATCTCAGAGGAAGTTCCTGAGGTTCGCTTTCGGCGGCGAAGTGTACCAATATCGGGTTCTTCCGTTCGGCCTAGCTCTCTCCCCTCACACATTTAACCAAATGTATGGATGCAGCTCTAGCACTGCTGAGGCTCCAGGGCATCGGGGTGCTCAATTATATCGACGACTGGCTGATTCTGGCCCAGTCACAAGAGCTGGCGGTTCGGCATCGAGATGTCGTCCTCGCCCACATCCAAAGCCTGGGGTTGAGACTCAACACAGAAAAGAGCGTGTTGACACCAGCCCAGAGAACCACGTTCCTGGGAGTGGAGTGGGACTTGGTCACGATGCGGGCACGATTGTCTCCTGCACGAATCGAGTCCATTCTGGCCACAGTGTCCAGGGTAAAGCTAGGCCAAGCCATCACTGTCAAACACTTTCAAAGAAGAGAGCGCTGGGACTCATGGCAGCAGCGTCCAACTTCATTCCATTTGGCCTGCTGCGCATGAGGGCCCTACAGTGGTGGCTGAAAACCAAGGGGTTCTCCCTGAAGGGGAACCCATTCCGCATGATCAGGGTTACGCGCAGATGCCTTCGTTCCCTATCTATGTGGAAGAAAGCTTGGTTTCTGTCCCAAGGCCCCGTGTTGGGAGCGTCATGTCGCCGGAGATCCGTTTCGACAGACGCCTCCCTCACGGGCTGGGCCTATGGCAGGACCATCATTTATTCTGGCACATAAATTGCTTGGTAATGTTGGCGGTGTCCCTAGCTCTGAGGAGCTTCCTGCCAGACCTCAAAGGTCATCATGTCCTTGTGAGGTCAGACAATATGTCAGTGGTGGCCTATATAAACCATCAGGGGGGTCTGAGGTCTCGCCCTCTTTGCAGACTGGCGCATCAGATCCTCCTGTGGTCCCAAGGGAAACTGTTGTCTCTCAGAGCAACATACATCCCAGGGGTTCAGAATCAGGGAGCAGACATCCTGTCGAGGCAGGGGCTGAGGCCCGGGGAATGGAGACTCCACCCCGAGGTGGATATTGAGGTGGTCAATATGTCAGAGGTTCGGCCCAGTGGAAGTGGACCTATTCGCGTCTCGAGAGACGACCCACTGTCCACTGTGGTTCTTCCTCATACATCCAGCCCCCCTGGGGTTGGATGCCATGGTGCAGACGTGGCCGAGGCTGCGTCTGTATGCATTTCCCCCCGCTCTGCTCCCGGGAGTTCTGGAGAGGGTCCGTCGCAATGGAATCAGTCTACAGCAGCTTCCGGGCGAGAGTATCGTCCAGCCCACTCCAGAACTCACATGTGAGAGTTTCCTCATTCCAATTCGGGTCCTGGAAAAGATGGAGATAAATCCCTGCGTAGTCTTCTAGAGACCGGCCGTCTTGTGGAACACAGAGTTCGTGATTCATTTTATGTTGGTTTGGTCAAGTCTTCTGTCAGGATACAGGCTACTTCTGAATAGGATGTCTACTTCATAAATTGTATGAAAATTTTGGAAATAATGGTTCAGATAACTCAAACCACATATGGAAATGGAGGCGCCCTTAAATGAGCAGTAATAGAGTCTGGTTGTCACCAAGTGAAAAAGTTCGGTAATGAGCCATAACATCCTGCTCACCAGACTCAAAGACCTTGGTATCGAAGGTACTGCACTCAGCTGGCTCCGTTCCTACCTTTCCAACAGATCCCACTTCATCTCTCTTCATAACCATACCTCTGCCACAGTCACAGTCACCCAAGGCGTTCCCCAAGGCTCCGTACTCGGCCCCTTCCTCTTCATTATCTACATCCTCCCCCTTGGTCAGATACTTCCGCCACTTCAACCTGAACTTCCACTGTTATGCCGATGACACCCAGATCTACCTCAGCACCAAATCCCTCCACAATCCTCCCCTCTCCCACATCAATTCCTGTCTGTCAGCTATTAAAACCTGGATGCAACACGACTTCCTCAAACTCAACAGCAATAAAACTGAATTCCTCCTCATAGGCTCCAAATCCACTCTCAGCAAAACCAATAACCCCACTCTCACCATCGACGGCACCATTGTCTCCCCATCTCCTCAGGCCCAGAATCTCGGCGCAATTTTAGATTCAACCCTCTCCCTTGAGCCTCACATCCATCATGTCATTAAAACCTCCTTCTTTCACCTCCGCAACGTCGCCAAAATCAGACCCTCACTCACACCCTTTGCTGCTGAAAGACTCATTCACGCCTTCATCTCTTCACCACTGGACTACTGCAACTCATTACTCCTTGGTATCAGCTCGACCTACATAAAAAGACTCCAACTGGTCCAGAACTCAGCCGCTCGACTCATCACCCGCTCCAAATCCTGGCACCACATCACTCCAGTCCTAAAACAACTACACTGGCTTCCCATTTCCCACCAGATCACATACAAAATCCTGGTCCTTACCTACAAAGCCATCCACCACCTGGCCCCCTCTTACCTCACTGACCTCCTCTCCCCCTACCAACCCTCACGGTCCCTCAGATCCACCTCAGCCGGTCTCCTCTGCAGCCACAAGTCCAAGCTCTGCAGTTTTGGGGACAGAGCCTTTTCCAGGGCAGCTCCCAGGCTCTGGAACTCCCTCCCCCATGAGATCCGCACCTGAGTTCCTCACCATCTTCCAGTCCCGCCTCAAGACCCATCTTTTTACCTCTGCCTTTCCGTAGCCCCACGCCCCTCCCATTTCCATCTCTGCCTGAATCTTTTTTTTTTTTTTTTTTTGTCTTGTCTTGTTTACTCACCTGCCCTGTAAAGCGACTTTGAGTTCGAGAAAAGCGCTATACAAATTCAATTTACTATTATGACTATTATGCATGGAAGACATGCTGAAGTTATTCTCAAATTGCACTATTAAATTAAAGTTTTTTATGATCTTTTATTTGATAAGTTTGATTTGATAAATCAAATGTTGTTTATCAGTAACAATCGAGCTCAGTTTTAGACGTATAGTTGCGCCATGATTATTCATCCAAAATGTATTATTTTCATTTGAAAATACTAGTGCGTAGTGCATAATATATATGCATAGTGCGGCCTCTCTCCTATTTTTTGTATGTTAATCAACCAGGCCAGCACTCTTAAAGTTTATAAGTATATGCACTGAGTGAAGCCTGCTCCTATCCTTACTTATTTGAAAATACTGAAAAATTACTGTGCACTAGATAAAAATATCAAACCAAGTGGCATCTGAACCACCCCCCATTACAGATACTTTGATACATTTATATAATGCAAAGACATTTATAAATGTATCTATTGCAATCCAGCTGTTTTGCTAGGGATGAATCTGAGTGGAATGAGGCAGCAGATTAGTTGTGGAGAAAAAAACCCTGAGATGAACTGGACAGACTCTGTTGGGTCCCCTAGATTGTATTGTTCCCACAGGAAAAGTCTTTGAGATGAACCAAGCTAAGATTCATCACAGAGGAACACACTGGAGTGCTCTCTGAACCTGAGTTACATGCTCATGTGAGTGTGACATGTTGAGGGATTATCCACCCTCCCAGAATCCCTGATTGAGAGGAAGCCAGATTCACACAGACAGAATGGGAAATATGAAGAGAGAGAGAAACAGAATAGTACGTTTTTAGAGTGGTGCAAGCGTGAGGTGAGACACTGATGTTTTTTTTTCTTTGAAGCTTGTTCTTATGTGTGTAATTCATGCAGTGATGATGTCTGTGGTGTGTATTTTAATCCAATTTTATGAGGATTTGCATGATCAATAAGAGTTGGTTCAAATTATGTCATGCTTGATTGTTTTTCTTATATCATATAAACTCATCAAGACTTGCAGATTGACTAAAGCTTAACAGTACTTAAATCTAAATCATATGTCATGATTGCTTTGTTTAATTTAATGCTAAATTAGTATTCTTTGTGCATGTTTACTAGAATTACCGTCTGCGGAATTTTCCCTAAATCCACTGTAATAATGTGTATGGGTCAGACAGGTCAATTTAGCTCAAAAGGAATTATTAATTAATTTATAGGGAATCTTAGAAGAATCACTGAAACGGCTGAGCAAATGACTCGTCCAGCGTTCATTTGAACGGGCCGTAACTATCAGCTCTAAAATGGATAAAAATATCCAAACTATAGTGAAACACTATATATTAGCAAGGTAACTTAGATCAGCAGTTTAAGACATTAAATTCGTAAGCACATAACACAAGAACAATTATCTTTAAAATACAAACAAGACTTTATTGATTATTCTAACACATAAACCTAATATCTAACACAATCAGACACACACACACACACATTCATACAGAAAGAAAGAGAGGAAAGAATGAGTTTTAAGAGTGAGATGATGAAATCACAAGTTTCTATATGCACTTATAAGACATGACCTGAACGAACCATCAATCATTAATTTAACCATTCCATCATTTCTTAGGCGGGGTTATTAAATTTTATATCAAAGCACCAGTTCAGTTAAGAGTCTGGAGGCTACTTGCTTGTCTTTGCGTTCCTTTGGGGTGTAGGAATTGAGGGCAAACCAAACATATGAATCTTCCAGGTGATTCGTTCCATAATTCCACACAAAACTCAACATTCTAGAACCGTAAAGATCCCGGCTCCAGCAAGTCTACAAAACGACTTTATGGCCCTGCAAGCTTCAAAGAGATGAGCCTAAATAGAGGAAGAACTGGTCAAAGTTAGATAGTTTGGAAAACACTGATAACCAAGATAACAGCAGAGATTGTTTGATCCCAAGACAAAGGATTTAAAACAGACCACTTCCTTCTTAAGGACCCCTGAACGACCCCAGGGTTGAAATCTCTTAAAACCACAGAGACTGAGACTTTACATATAAAAACACATAAAATCATCCCAAAACAATTCTTGACGGACTTATAATCAAACATTGTTCAACTACATAATCCTATATTGTATCTACAACCTCTGTATGTGTCTATTATGCTTAGATCACATACAAGTCATGTAATTGTTATAACTATTAGACGTATGAATGAAAGTGTGTCTTGATTCTGATCAATACGATCATATGTTCTTAATTCAGAAGATGGCTTGATTTAAATCTGTGTAAAATGTTTTGTGTTCTTATAATAGGAATAATGTCTAAACTGTTCCCTCCGAACTCTCTGCTAGAGCTGAAGAGTAAGGAGATCACAGATAACGCATGGGCTGCGTTCGGAATCGCATACTTCCCTACTATATAGTAGGCGAAAAGAGTAGGCGAGCGAAAAAGTACGTTCGAATCCTCAGTATTCATAAAAGAGTAGGCGAGAATTACCTGGTTGACGTACTAATTATCGCGAGATTTGGACGATAGTGCGTTCGAATATGCCTACTTTCCTACTATATAGTAGGCGAAAACAGTACGTGAGGGAAGCAGTGCGTTCGAAACATCAGTATTCCTAAAAGAGTAGGCGAGAAGTTCCCGGATGATCTCCTGCTTTCGCCCAGACATTTGAGTGTTTTTCAGCTTGTACTCATCTATCCCAGGAGGCCACGCGAGAGCATACGTCATTATCAAACATTATGGAGATCAGCGATGCCGGGGGTTTTCAAATGTGAGTAAACGCGGTTCCTTATGTGTTAAACTACTATAGAGTAAACGTTTTAAGTGTTGAAGGTGTAAAGTAGTTAGTTAGTTGTGATTTTGCTGTAAAAACATGTTTTGTATAGCTAGCTAACAGGGGAGCTCTAAGCACACGTAACGTATCTAAAGTGGATTTACATAACCATATACATCTTAAACACGCTTATTTAAAATGTCTATTTACATCTGAAAGGAAAATATTGTAAGTATTGGCATATTGCAGATGAGCACATCACAACATGAAAAAGACATCTGAGTGATGTATGTGTGGCATTATTATAAGATAACGTTAATTCACTGTTGTCAACACTGTTGACATTAGACAAATGTGCTGTAAATAAACAAATCTATAAAGTAACAAAACATGTTTTTATTCAGACTGGTGTGAGCACTGAGGATGAGGAGCCCAGAGCTGAATCCTGGAAACGGTGCCATGGATGAGACGCTCCATCTCTCCATCTGCCCTTATCGCCTCAGATTGTGAAGCGCAGCGCAGCAACAAGCTCTGGCACGAAGGCACGGTCACCTCTGGTGAATTCATCAGAGTAAAGCCGCAGAATGGGAACCGCTGTGTTGAGATGGCAGTAGGATGTGGGCTTCAGCGCCTGTAAATACATGCTTGTTTGAATAAAGCTTTGTTCCATGTGTTGTTGAATTGTATATGCATTTGTTTATTGTGTGATGGTTACTTTTATATGTTCTTTTACTCATTTATACATGTTTCGATTGTTGTCAGTATATAAAATATAATTATTTAATGTATGCATTAATTCATTGCTTGACTGACAGTTGAGATGTTCACGCGTGTATTCACGAATAACTCATATGACAAAAAATATATTTTGCTTGTTTTATTAAGTTATATAATTTTTAGTATATAAAAAAGTAGTAGGCCTATAATTAAGTATTGGTCAGCATTTAATATTATTTTGTTTAAGTTTTGGGTGGGCTAACAATGCAATTCATTCTGAGGAGCGATACTTACAATTTCCTAGTATAAAGTCAACAGTTTTCTCCAAAGGAGAGATCTCCGAGCAGCTGCACGTCTCCTTGTGCAGACATTACAAACGCCGAGGAAAACTGTTCTAGGTTGTGCTGTCGAGTTACTGATGTCATGAAGTGTTAGTGCATCTGTCGCTCATATAATTTAAATTTATAAACTTATTACATAAAGATCATGGAAAGATACCATAGTTGTATCTAACAATGAACAATCATAATGACAAAACAGAAAACAAAGATCATTGGTTTGTGTACATCATAATATGATATTTATACACAGGAAAAAATAACAATAACAAGGCTAAATATCTTTAAATAGTTCTTCATAATACATTAAAAATTGTTGTGATGTTATAAGTCTGAGGGATGAAACGAGAGGTAAATTCATCAAGAAAAGAGGAAAACTTAAAGGAGAAACATTATGGGTATAAAATAAAGAAATTAACAACATATTCAAGAGATGACGATTTTGGGGTTTCTTAAAAAAAATATCGTCATAAGGATAAAACTGTTGGTCACATTAGTAGGGTTTAAAATATAACAACTTAAATCAACCCTAAATGTATTCACAAAATAAATTGGCAGCTGTTTCTTCAAAAATACCACAAAATGAGCAAGTTTCATAAATATCAAGATATTTACAGATAGATGAATTAAACGTGTCGTTCATCTTTTAAGTTGTTGCGCTTGTGATAACGCGTCGTAGGTCACATGATAACGTCAACATGGCGGATGATGTCCGGAACGCATTTCATACTCAACGAGATTTGGCTATAAAGTACCTACTCTTTTAGCGCTCGTTAAGTAAGTACTCACTGAAATTAAGTACCTACTCATTGAGTATGCGATTCCGAACGCAGCCTCGGTTTACGATGAGGTGAAGAGAATGGCACCTCCCAAATAAAGACAGTGCCTAATTGGTCAGAACTCATCTAAGAGGCTGGACAACAGCTGAGTTTAAAATCTTAGTACCCAGAAAAAGAGTTTTTGTAGAGTTCCCTTTCGAGGGAACTCGAACTGCGTCGAATGACAATTTGGGGGAACGCCCCTCAGCGTAGCGCCTCTGAAGTATGAATGAAACTAAGCCAATCCTGATTGGTATTGCATCATGACGTAATGTGTGACGGCATACGCGGAAGCTATAAAGGACGCCGGCACACATGAGATGTCAGCTTTTTGCTCTTCAGCAAGCACTCTGTGTCAAACTGTCTGTACTATTTGGTGTTGTTTGTCCCATAAGAACTGTCCTAATAATTGCAATATAGAATCTAGTGGCTCGGATCTCGCGTTTGCCGAGGCAGCGCGTAGATAACGGGGCTACTCAGCAATAAAGATTCTGTGACTGGGATCTCGCGTTTGCCGAGGAAGCGCATAGATTTAAGGTCTGCATTGCAATACAGAATCTATATTGGCTCGGATCTCGCGTTTGCCGAGGCAGAGTGTAGATTACGGGTCTACTTTGCAATAAAGATTCTGTGACTGGGATCTCGCGTTTGCCGAGGCAGCGCGTAGATTTAAGGTCTGCATTGCAATACAGAATCTATAGTGGCTCGGATCTCGCGTTTGCCGAGGCAGCGTGTAGTTTACGGGTCTACTTTGCAATAAAGATTCTGTGTGGGTGCGAGGCATGCACAGTCAGCTCCTGAGGGTGCTGGCTGTGTTTATTGTGAAATATCTCGACACACACAGCCGTGCGTTTTCGGGTGTTTCAGTCTCGCGCCCGTTGACTTTCTTCTCGAGAGATGAAAGGTGAATGACTCGAATCTTGCGTGTGCCGAGGCAGCGTGTAGATTACGGGTCTACAATAAAAAGGGACACACAATCTGGGAAATAATACTGTTTGAGTGCGAGGCATTCACAGTCAGCTCCTGAGGGTGCTGGCAGTGTTCATTGAGAAATATCTCGACGCGTAGGCCTACATAAACCGTGCACTGTCGGATGTTTTAGCCTCGCACCTGTTGACTTTCTTCTCGAGGGATGAAAGACAATATATTGTTACGGCTCGATTCTCCCGTTTGCAGAGGCAGCGTGTAGATTACGAGACTGTAAATAATATTAAAACAGTACTGTTTGGTGATTATGGCTGCATTTAATTCTATTAAATTAAAATGATGGATTATCTCACTTTAAGTTAGATATTTTAATTCAGCCTACCATTATCCAGTGTTAAGAATATGGCTGCATTTAATTTTGAGGAATTAAATTGATGAGCAGCGAATGTTGAGCCCCACCCGTGGCAGAGCGATCGAGGTCGCCTCCTCCGCGGAGCCCGCAGGAAATCGATGTTGCTTTCCCGCCGTCAAGTACGCTTCGGGACGCATCGGTTTCCAGCGAACGCACGCTGCTCTGTCTGCCCCACAGGCTTGCGGCCAGGCAGCAATTCCGTCCGCACATCGAGAATCATTTTTGGTCTAACCCTGCCGGAGATCCACTTCAGGGTGTCGAGAACGAAACCGAAAGAGCCTCCCATCTGGGGAGCCCTCAGGAAATCGTTGTCTGTATCCCGCCGTAAGTGCGCTTCGGGACACATCGGTTTCCAGCGAACGCACACTGCTCTGTCTGCCCCCCAGGCAGCGCTCGCGTCCGCACATCGAGAATCGTTTCGACCAAACCCTGCCGGAGAGCCGCTTCAGGGGATCGAGAACGAATCTCAAACGATACCCGAAGCCAGTCTTGAAAGGCTGGTTCCCTTGGGGTACAGACAGCAGTTCAGTTTCCACCCACCAAAGTTCAACGGGGTGGTCTGTACTGTAGTTGACCCAAAGCAGGGTCGGGTATTGGAACAAGAAGTAAACTCCCTGCTGGTAAAGGAGGCTATAGAACGTATTCCTCCGCCAGACAGGGAGTCCGGGTTTTACAGCCGCTACTTCATAGTTCCCAAGAAGGATGGGTGGTTGCATCCAATAATAGATCTCAGGCACTTGAATCGGTCTCTGAGGAGGTTCAGGTTCAAGATGCTCACCATCGTGAATCAAATTCAATCTGAGGATTGGTTTGTCACGATAGATCTGAAGGACGCATACTCCCACATATCCATCCTTCCATCTCAGAGGAAGTTTCTGAGGTTCGCTTTCGGCGGCGAAGCGTACCAATATCGTGTTCTTCCGTTTGGCCTAGCTCTCTCCCCTCACACATTTAACCAAATGTATGGATGCAGCTCTAGCACTGCTGAGGCTCCAGGGCATCAGGGTGCTCAATTATATCGATGACTGGCTGATTCTGGCCCAGTCACAAGAGCTGGCGGTTCGGCATCGAGATGTCGTGCTCGCCCACATCCAAAGCCTGGGGTTGAGACTCAACACAGAAAAGAGCGTGTTGACACCAGCCCAGAGAACCACGTTCCTGGGAGTGGAGTGGGACTTGGTCACGATGCGGGCACGATTGTCTCCTGCATGAATCGAGTCCATTCTGGCCACAGTGTCCAGGGTAAAGCTAGGCCAAGCCATCACTGTCAAACACTTTCAAAGAAGAGAGCGCTGGGACTCATGGCAGCAGCGTCCAGCTTCATTCCATTTGGCCTGCTGCGCATGAGGGCCCTACAGTGGTGGCTGAAAACCAAGGGGTTCTCCCTGAAGGGGAACCCATTCCGCATGATCAGGGTTACGCGCAGATGCCTTCGTTCCCTATCTATGTGGAAGAAAGCTTGGTTTCTGTCCCAAGGCCCCGTGTTGGGAGCGTCATGTCGCCGGAGATCCGTTTCGACAGACGCCTCCCTCACGGGCTGGGCCTATGGCAGGACCATCATTTATTCTGGCACATAAATTGCTTGGTAATGTTGGCGGTGTCCCTAGCTCTGAGGAGCTTCCTGCCAGACCTCAAAGGTCATCATGTCCTTGTGAGGTCAGACAATATGTCAGTGGTGGCCTATATAAACCATCAGGGGGGTCTGAGGTCTCGCCCTCTTTGCAGACTGGCGCATCAGATCCTCCTGTGGTCCCAAGGGAAACTGTTGTCTCTCAGAGCAACATACATCCCAGGGGTTCAGAATCAGGGAGCAGACATCCTGTCGAGCCAGGGGCTGAGGCCCGGGGAATGGAGACTCCACCCCGAGGTGGATATTGAGGTGGTCAATATGTCAGAGGTTCGGCCCAGTGGAAGTGGACCTATTCGCGTCTCGAGAGACGACCCACTGTCCACTGTGGTTCTTCCTCATACATCCAGCCCCCCTGGGGTTGGATGCCATGGTGCAGACGTGGCCGAGGCTGCGTCTGTATGCATTTCCCCCCGCTCTGCTCCCGGGAGTTCTGGAGAGGGTCCGTCGCAATGGAATCAGTCTACTGCTGGTAGCCCCGTTGTGGCCGGCACGAGTATGGTTCTACGACATAATATCACTCCTGGACGGCCCTCCATGGGAGATCCCATCAGGAGGGACCTGCTGTAACAGGCAGAGGGCTCAATATTTCACCCTCGGCCGGAGTTGTGGAAACTGTGGGTCTGGCCCCTGAGGGGGCTCAGTACTCGGAGGCCGGCCTGTCAGTAGGAGTGGTGGAGACCATACTCAGCTCTAGAGCTCCCTCCAGGAGGAAATTGTACGGCTTGAAGTGGAATGTCTTCACCATTTGGTGTAGAGAACGTGAGGTGGACCCAGTCAACTGCCCAGTGGCTTCAGTGCTGGAGTTCCTCCAAGATCGCTTCTCCGCTGGTCTTACCCCGTCCACGCTCAAGGTGTACGTGGCTGCCATTGCGGCTTTCCACGCTCCTCTGAGTGATGGGCCTCTGGGAAGGCACCAGTTGGTCGTACGTGTCCTCCATGGGGCTTGGAGGATGAGACCTGCGGCTCGTACCAGGGTTCCCACATGGGACCTGGCAGTGGTTCTCGAAGGGCTGGCCGAGGCCCCCTTCGCACCGCTGGAGTCGGCTGAGGCCAAGAACCTTTCGTTGAAGGTGGTCTTTTTGTTTGCCATTACTTCTCTGAGGAGGGTATGAGATCTCCAGGCGCTCTCTATTTCCAATGGGTGCCTGGAGTTTGCTCCAGGCGACATTAAAGCCATCCTACATCCTAGGCCGGGCTATTTGCCTAAGGTGCCATCTAATGCGGCACGGCCTATGGTTCTGCAGGCTTTTCATCCTCCACGTCACGAGACGGCGGATGAGGAGAGGCTTCATTTGCTCTGCCCTGTCAGAGCTCTTAAATGTTTTATCCAGAAGTCCTCCTCATGGCGGAAGTCGGACCAGTTGCTGGTGTGTTTCGGGTCACCCAAGAAGGGGCTTCCTGCTTCCAAACAGACCATCAGGATTGTCCAAGCCATATCCATGGCCTACCAGGTGCGCAATTTGCCTTCACCTTTGGCCGTGAGGGCTCACTCTACCAGAGGTATGGCGTCCTCTAGAGCCCTCCTCTCAGGGGCCCCTATCCAGGAGGTCTGCGATGCAGCTGGATGGGTCACCCCCCATACCTTTATTAGATTTTATAGCCTGGACATTCCGTCAACACCTGGCACCCTGGTGCTCTCGTCCTAGTGTGCCTGTGAGCAGCTTCACACTAGGACAGGCAGGGCGCGTTGTGGCATAGTGGGTACTCGTTCCCCAAAGTGTCATTCGACGCAGTTCGAGTTCCCTTAAAAGGGAACGTCCTCGGGTTACGACTGTAACCCTTTTTCCCTGAGAAGGGGAACGAGAACTTCCTCCCTTGGCCACGCCTTCCCCTGCCTGGGAGCGCTTGCTTCATCGCAGAAGCTGACATCTCATGTGTGCCGGCGTCCTTTATAGCTTCCGCGTATGCCGTCACACATTACGTCATGACGCAACACCAATCAGGATTGGCTTAGTTTCATTCATACTTCAGAGGCGCTACGCTGAGGGGCGTTCCCCCAAAGTCTCATTCAACTGGAACCAGGGTTACAGTCGTAACCCGAGGACGTTTTGTTAAGTTGGGTTGAGGTTTGGTTTGTGAATTTGTTCGTTAGAGCAGATTTACAGAAGTCATGGAGAAGCCATGACGAGTAACAGGACAGACGAGTAACCATGTAGACCAGCAGACAAAAGAACCCAAACAAGATCAGAAGAACATGGGTTAAACAGCTTCATTCAAGTCATCTATAACTACTCTCGTCTCATTTTTCTTTCTGTTCTTAGCTTTATCTTTCTTTTCCCTTGAGAGTCTCGATTCTAAGTTAAGTTTTGCTGCAAAGTTTCGTTTAAATGATTCGACTGCAAAGCCCGCTTTCCAGCTTCAAAGACTTTCCATCCATTCACCAACACACCTGGCAGCCCAAACATCTATTCAGGCACAAGGACGAGGAGACCACCAGCCAAACAACGGACCCGGGAAAATCCCTTTACGTAAACAAAAGGAATCCCAAAGAAACGCACAGACAAACGCAAGTATACCTGCAGACTCTTAGCTGAACCGGTGCATTGAGATAAAATTGAATAACTCGCCTAAGAAATGATAGAAGGGTTAAATTAATGATTGATGGTTCGTTCAGGTCATGTCTAATAAGTGCATATAGAAACTTGGGATTTCACTATCTCACTCTTGAACTCATTTTCTTTCCTCACACTCTTTCTTTCTGCAACTCGTATGAATGTGTGTGTGCGTGGGTTTGTGTTAGATATTAGTTTTATGTTTTAGAATAATAAATAAAGTCTTGTTTATATTTTAAAGATAATTGTCTTGTGTTATGTGTTTACAGATTTAATGTCTTAAACTGCTGATCTAAGTTACCTTGCTAATAAATAGTGTTTCACTATAGTTGCAGTCGAATCGTTTTACCGAAACTTTGCACCAAAACTTAACTTAGAACCGAGACTCTCAACGGAAAAGAAAATAAAGCTAAGAAAATGAAAGCAAGACAAGAGTAGTTAGATGGCTTGAATGAAGCTGTTTAACCCATGTTCTTCTGATCTTGATTTGGGTTATTTTGTCTGCTGGTCTACATGGTTACTCGTCTGTCCGGTTACCCCGTCATGGCTTCTCCACGACTTCTGTAAATCTACTCTAGCAAACAACTCTCCAACTCAACTCTGGCTTTGTTCGGGTCCTAAGATTTTAAACTTAAATGTTTGTCCAGCCTCCTGGATGAGTTCGTTATCTGTGATCTCTTTACTCTCCAGAGTACAGAGGGTATAGTTTAGACATGATTCCTTTTATAAGAACACAAAACATTTTACACAGATTTCAATCAAGCCATCTTCTGAATTAAGTACATATGATCATACTGATAGGAAACCCGACACGCTTTCATTCAAACATCTAATAGTTATAACAATTACATGACTTGTATGTGATCTAAGCGAAATAGACACATACAGAGGTTATAGATACAATATAGGATTATGTAGTTGAACAATGTTTGATTAGAAGTCCGTCAATAATTGTTTTGGGGTGATTTTATGTATTTTATATGTAAAGTATCAGTCCCTGTGGTTTTAAGAGATTTCAACCCTGGGGTTGTTCAGAGGTCCTTAAGAAGGAGGTGGTCTGTTTTAAATCCTTTGTCTTGGGATCAAACAACCTCTGCCATTATCTTGGTGGGTCCCGAGCCGTGCCATCTCTGAACCAATCAGTCTTTTCCAAACTATCTAACGTTGACAACGTTCTTTCTTTAGTTGGGCACATCTCTTTGAAGCTTTCATGGTCATAAAGTTCTTAGCTGGGGTTTGTTGGAGCCCACTCCATGTATGGCCCTAGATTAGACTGGTAATTTGGGGGTCTGGAGTGTTGAGTTCTGTGTGGAATTATGTTTGAATGAATCACCTGGAAGATTCATTTGTGTTTGGTTCGCCCTTAAATCCTACACCACTCTTCTTCCAAAAAATCCTTTATCCACTCTTTTCCCTATATCCAATCTTTCTGAATGTGTTGATTCATCCCACACATTTAACTGTCTCATTAAACACGTACGACCCTGCTATTGGCTGTTATAGAACAACATGTGGCAAAATGTTAAAATTATCATGTAGCCTATATCACATTAGATAAAAGTGACTGTTTCAAAACCTAATGAGTGGCCAAAGTAGGCAGCATTTTAAGGTGTCAGAGTCATGCTCCCAAACATGACAAATGTTCCAAGAGTGGGCAGCATGATTTTGCTGCCTGATAAGATACCTAATTTTGGGTTATTTCAAAGAAGAATTTCATACATCTTTCACATAGAAGGCAATAGCAGAATGCATTGTGACAAGCCCAGTGAAAAGACACAGGACAAAGCAAGAGAAATGTCTATTATCAATTTAATTTATTCAGTATTGAAAAGTATTGTTATAAAATTAACAATGAGCTATATTGAAAAAAAGTTCTTCTAGCTACATTTTTGCAAAAATCCCAAGACGTACATATACATATAATTCCAACTTTTATTCCATTTCTCACAAACAATGATTAGAAGGGCAGATTATCATTTAATAAAAGTGTGTTTCCGCGTGGTTACATTTACAATACTATGTTTATGACCTCAAAATGCTTTTACCATAATGCATGATTTGTAAAGTAATACATTTTGATGTCTGCGTCACTTAATCAGCTCCATATGGCTTTTCTGATATAAACTTGGTAGGCAGTTCCCGTGGTAAAGAATTTTCAATGCACTAATGATGCAAAGCACACGGGTACGAGTACCGTGAAACACAAGTCACAATAAAAGAGATCAAAAACTTGTAGAAGCAAGCTAAAATTAGGCTACATGGCTGCTTCAGCAAATGCACTTTTATCTTATGTTTGTTTTTGTTAATGCTATTGGTTAGGTCTGGGTTTAGTGTTAATGATTCGTTATATTTCAAACACGACAGAGCATTAAACTTTTAGCCCATGCACTCACCAGGCATTTCCTAAGTTGAATAAAATGGATTCATCTAACAAAAAAATTAAAATGCGTGCGAAAGTGTGTGTTCATATTTATCCATTATTATAGTATTTCTGTCATGATAACTCTCTGAGAGATTAGCATGGTAATGGACATGGCAATTAGGGGTGTAAATCGGACAGTTCATCACAATACGATACGATATCGATTCTCTCAGCCAGTGATACGATATTTGCCGATACCTCAAAAAATTCTGCGATACGATTCAATTCAGGGCTCAATCAATCGATTTATCGATATTTAGATATTATGTGCCAAGTGTACACAACCAATTACGTTTATTGACTCACAAATGCATCCAAAAAGATATAACATGAAAGTTGAATTAAACTCTTTGAAAATTGCACACCCTTTCCCAATTGGGACATTTACAAGTTGTTTGTTACAAGTTACAAGTAAAAAAAAACAAAAAAACATGATATATGAAAATGAACAAGAACAGAGTTATCTGTCTTTGCAAATGAACTCTATAACAGAAGAGTTAATTTGCAAAAACAGATAACTCCGTTCTTGTTCATTTTCATTTTGTTTCATTTTTTTTTTTATTGTGCATTTGAATATCAATCAAACTGCACCTGGTTTGTTTTGATTAAGTAATAATAACTAAAAAAATACAGGTAACTTATAAAATTAAAGTTCATTGAAAGTATTTATATATATATATATTCACAGACATCACAGACCTCGCTAGCAAGGCTCTAGAGCAGGGGTTTTCAACCTGTGGGGCCCGCCCCCGTAGGGGGGCGCCAAAACCTGTTAAGGGGGGCGCGAGAAACTGTGAATTCAGAGGCTTAAAGGTGCCTTATGTCAAAAAATCAATTCATACTCCACATATTCCATACCAGATGGGGGCAATATACCTCCAGAAATTTGGCCTACTCTAGTCTGTTTTTTAGTTTCAGGTT
Source organism: Gila orcuttii (assembly GCA_026230005.1). NCBI lineage: Eukaryota > Metazoa > Chordata > Actinopteri > Cypriniformes > Leuciscidae > Gila > Gila orcuttii. The sequence continues at coordinate 8,346,680 of JAPDVR010000017.1, forward strand.
GTTAATCTTCCAAAACCGTCAAATAGTCCGCTTTGTCCCGCCAAAGCCTATTTTGATCGGTGAGGGATGTAGAATAGAATGACTGCTGCCGCTGCGCTTGACAGGGCGCATTACAAGCAGAGAGAGAGAGAGAGAGAGAGAGAGAGAGAGAGCTCGGCCACGCGCGCGCACACTCACGTCTACAAACAACACGAGCGCGGTCCTGCTCTCTCTCCCTCGCGCATATTAATCAGTACAATTGACACTATAGTAAGACCGCAGTTTCACGTGGAGCATTTGGATATTTTTAGAGATTAAAGAGATACAAGCCGTGCGAGTTATTCGTGTGTTGCAGTTTGGCTGGTGGTTATATGTTGCCCGCATACCCCCTCCCATGGCCGAAACTGGTATTAGACACCGGCCGGGCCGGGGCTAGTAATTTAGCATGCTAATTCAGGTTTATATCTCGGCAGCACTATAACTTGTCATTTTTTTAATGACATCATTGCACTTATTTCTTCTCATTCTTTTGATACGTGTAGCTCATTTTTTGGATATTTTTACCTCAATTTTTACATATGGCACCTTTAAGTGAAACGTGAATGTAAGATAGCAAATCTTTAGTCATCCACCAGAGGGGGCAATCTGATTAGTCCCGCAGCTAATCAGGCGAGGCGACCTTTACATATTAGTTGGCTACAGAGCAGAGGAGCAGAGTTGATGCGATCGAGTTCAAGCTAAATATTAAAACAAAACAAAAATGGACCGGTGGCTTAAACATAATAATACCAGTGATAAAACGGGTGAACCATCAGGCAAAAAAGAAGAAGAGTGTCCGACTGAACCCGTACAACTTCCGCAAATTGATGTCGAACCCTCCACGTCAACGGGGCTTTCCATGCAGAGAGGATTAATAGCAAAAACCAAAGGCCTGGGTGCATCAAAACGAAAAAAGTATGACGAACAGTACATCAAATACGGATTTACGTGCATCACACTTAATCACGAACCACGTCCACAGTGTGTTGTATGTTCTGAGGTGCTTGCACATGACAGTTTGAAACCTGTGAAAGTAAAATGTCACTTACAAACCAAACACCCGACGTTAAAAGATAAACCGGTTGACTTTTTTCGCCGTAAAGAATCAGGATTAAAAAATCAAAAACAAACTATGACCAGCCAAACCACTGTGGCAGTCAAAGCTCTTACAGCATCATATGAGGTGGCGTATTTAGTTGCCAAGGACAAAAAGCCTCCTACAATTGCAGAGAGCCTCATTCGTCCAGCAGCAATGGCCATCTGTAGAAATATGTTTGGAGATAAGTTTGCCAGTGACGTTGAACAAATTCCACTATCAGACAACACTATGAGCCGCCGTATTACTGAAATGGCAACCGACATCAAATGTCAACTAATTGAGAGAATACAGGATGGAATTTTTTTTTCATTGCAATTAGACGAGTCGAAAGACATCTCAAACTCCTCGCAACTACTTGTATTTGTTTGCTATCGTCATGAGAGAAAATTGCTTGAAGATCTGTTATTTTGCTCAGCAATGGAAAAAACATGCACCGGAAGAGATATTTTTGAAAAACTCAATGGTAAATTGGATGAACTTGGTCTTTGTTGGGACAACTATGTCGGTGTGTGCACAGACGGAGCGGGAGCCATGTTAGGGAAAAATAAAGGGCTCGCTGCTTTGGTTCGTGAAGTAGCTCCGCATGTGCGTTTCACCCACTGTATGACCCACAGGGAGGTCCTTGCAGCAAAAACTCTTCCTGACGAATTGAACGCAGTGCTTAAAACAGCAACACAAATTGTCAATTTCATCAAGACTCGCCCCATAAAAACAAGACTGTTTGGCTTATTATGCAAAGAAATAGGGTCAGAATATGAATCGGTACTTTTGCACACGGAGGTACGGTGGCTGTCCACTGTGTCCAGAGGTAAAGTATTGCAGAGGATATTTGCATTGCGTGATGAACTAAGACTTTTTCTGCTCGATTGTGCATCTTCCTTTGCAATTTTTTTTACTGACCCAAAGTGGCTCACAGATCTTGCATACCTGTCTGACATTTTTGATAGACTCAATACCCTTAATTAGTCTCTTTAGGGCCCGAATTCAAACCTACTAACAATGTCCAATTTGTTTGTGAGGAAATTGGAACGATGGAGAGGGCAGGTTGATGGGGGTAATGTAGACATGTTCCCAACCTTGGATGAATTTCTCACGGAAAATGAGCTTAATTGGGATGATACAAAAAAAGAAATAACTCTCCATCTACAAGCCCTGTCTGCACATTTCGATAAGTATTTTCCTGAGCAGCATAGTTGGAACCAGTACGACTGGGTTCGTAACCCCTTCATCGAAAGCACAGTGAGTCTGTCATCAAATCAGCAGGATGCCCTTCTGGACCTTTCAAGTGACCGAACTTTGAAGACACTGTTTGACCCGAACACACTGCTGGAATTCTGGCTGTCAGTGGAGACAGAGTACGCTGAACTTGCGAGACTTGCAATTGATATACTTTTGCCTTTAGCCTCAACTTGGCTCTGCGAAGCAGCATTTTCTATATTAACTTACATCAAAAGCAAGTATCGCTCACGCTTATTGACAGTGGACGATGATTTACGGAGAGCTGTGTCGGGTATCAAACCACGGATTGGTATGTCATGCTCTCAGAAACAGGCTCAGCCATCACATTAGGTAAGCTAGATATGTACTGTTTCAATATAACTATTTTTATGCACGCTATATGCATCACATAATACAGGAGAGTTTTATTGTGAGATTGTTTTGTATGCTGTAGCAAGGCTACAGTGAATGCGCTGTTGGCGCAACTTTTGTTTGTTGATTTGAGTTTTGTAAATAAAACGTGCAAGTCCCAGTCACGCTGACCCTGTCTTCCTTCCAAACACTGAACCTCTTCACAACTTGTATAGCAATGATGTTCGTTTGCATGCACTTAAGGAGGGTGGGGGGTGCGGATGAAATTAGACAAACTTGGGGGGGCTTAATCCTAAAAGGTTGAAAACCCCTGCTCTAGAGGATGCCACTCTTCTAGTTGAGTGGGCTTTTATCAGGAGAGGTGAAGGCAGATTGCGCACCTAGTACGCTGAAGAAATAGCCTCTACTATCCACTTGCTAATAGTCTGTTTGTAGACCGGGGAGCCCTTCTTGGATAACCTAAAACACACAAACAGCTGATCCGACTTCCTCCAGGCCGAGGTCCTATGTACATAGGCCTCAAGAGCTCGGACCGGACATAACAAGTGTAGTTTAGCTTGATCAGCCGACACATGCAGTGGAGGATGAAAGGCCTGAAGGATTATAGACCGTGCCACATTCGAGGGCACCTTAGGCACGTAGCCAGGTCTAGGGTGGAGAATTGCTCTCACTCTGCCAGGCGCGAACTCGAGGCAAGAGGGAGCCACAGATAGCGCCTGCAGGTCGCCAACTCCTTTCAGGGAAGTAATAACGAGCAGGAAGGCCACCTTAAAGGATAAAAAATTTTCAGACACCTTATCCAGGGGTTCGAAGGGTGCCAGGGATAACCCTTCGAGGACCACTGCCAGGTCCCACGTGGGGACCCTAGGCTGGATAGCAGGCCTCATCCTTCTGGCTCCACGAAGGAAACGAATTATGAATGGGTGTGTCCCCAGAGTGCCCAACCTTAAAGGCGGGTGGAAGGCATATATAGCCGCCACATAGACCCTAAGCGTGGACGGGGAGAGCCTGTCAGAGAAACGATTCTGGAGGAACTCCAGCACTGAAGCCACGGGCAGTTAACCCTCTGGGGTCTAAGGTGTTTTTGGGGTCCTTGAGATGTTTTCACATGCCCTGACATTTGTGCTTTTTTCAGTTGCTTATAAACATATTAATGGCAAAGGTGTAATTACACTCTATTTAGCACAAACAGGGCTACCATAATATGTGGGCAACATGTATGTTTATGTTTGTATTGTTGAGAGAATATTGTTTATGCATGGATATTGAAAAAACTAAAACTTAAAGTTTCTGAAATAAGGCCACAAAACACATACTAAATATGTATCCACAAGACTTTTGACTAATAGATGTTGTGGCCTAGAGTTTTTGCTTCAAATTGATCTGAAAATCATCCTGCCTAATCATTCACATAAAACAATACATTAATTTAAATTTTGTAAAACACTTTTTGTTTGGAAAGGCAATATGCGAGGGGGCGTAAATAATGCTAATTCACACCTGACAAGACAATGGCTTGTATAATGAGTGCATAATGAGCCTTTCTTACACACTGGATACCAAAGAATGCTGGGACAAAAGAAACTATATACATACACACACACACACACACACACACACACACACACACATATATATATATATATATGTATACATACATGCACTGCTCTTCAAAAGTTTGGGGTCGGTAAGATTTTTAATGTTTTTAAAAGAAGTCACTTATGCTCACCAATGCTGTATTTATTTGATTAAAAATACAAAACAAACCCATTAATATTGTGAAATAATATTTCAATGTAAAACAGCTGTTTTCTATGTGAATAAATAGTAAAGTGTAATTTATTCCTGTGATCAAAGCTGAATTTTCAGCATCATTACTCCAGTCTTCAGTGTCACATGATCCTTCAGAAATCATTCTAATATGATGATTTGATGCAAATTCGCTGATCAAAGAATCCTAAAACATATGGTACACAACTGTTTTCAACATAAATCATAATCATAAATGTTTCTTGAGCATCAAATCATCATATTAGAATGATTTCTGAAGGATCATGTGACACTGAAGACTGGAGTAATGATGCTGAAAATTCAGCTTTGATCACAGGAATAAATAATATATTAAAATATATTAAAATCGAAAACAGTTATTTTAAATTGTAATAATATTTCACTATATTACTGTTTTGTGTTGTATTTTTAATGAAATACATACAGCATTGGTGAGCATAAGTGACTTATTTTAAAAACATTAAAAATCGTACCGACCCCAAACTTTTGAACGGCAGTATGTATATATATATATATATATATACATAGTCATGCCTGGAAACATATCCTGTTCAAATTGGAAACATCTTGAAAAGAAAATCGTCTTTTCCCATAAATGTCTTATAAATTATTCTTTTTTAAAGTACCCTTACATTGGAACAAATACTATAATAACATCTTAGTTGTTGAGTTTATTTTTGACCGAACATACTATATATTTACATATGAGCAGAAACTGGCTAACAAAAGCTTATTTGATGTCTATTTTAGAATTAAAACGTTATAATCTATCCAAAAACTATGAAATGTTGTCTTTCATATTTCATCTGTAACATAAACAACAGCGCCCATATGCGCCCTTAATTCATTCAATTATCGACCCCCGGCTCGACCCACGGCCATATACGCTTTCCCTAACAAATTCGATGTACGAGATTTGGAGGGAAGTGTCTGAGCTATCAGGGGTGATGCAATGTCGGGGAGAAAATATTTCGCAAAATATTCCTCTACCCAAGGCATCACCTCATAACCATTCTCATTAGATTCCCTAATGGATGAGTAAATATATACATAGGGGGGAAATAATTGAGATGAACATGGATTTTTCCACGACCTCGATACCTCAGTATGGAGATCAGTGAAAAAGGGAAGGCAATTGCAAGGATTGTGACTGGGTCTGCAGGAAGCACTCATTCATTTTATTTTTCTTAGTCGCTTCCTGCTTATTAAATGGCCATTCAACATTTAATTTAGCCACCGCCCTTGTTACAACCTCCAGCAACTCCTCAATAACGGGAATATGGGGTGGCGAATCCTCATATCCACGTGATTCGGTGTTGGGAATATCTAACTCCTCGGAGCCAGATAAACCAAACACCGGGTTCCGAACCGTGCACGAGACCAATGGAGCTGGTTAATAAACACTGAGAAAGGGTAGTAACCATCTCAGTATTATCTGCCAACCCCACGTGCGAATCCCATGCATACAAGCGGCGCGTTGCCTCAACAGACGTGGGACCTGATGCACTGGAAACGCGAGCCTGATCTATTTGATCGAACAGGCTCAAACGGGAGCGGAGCTTTTACATAGGTAACTGAAAACAGTTTCAAAGACAGCACCCTCGAGCACTGCCCGTGCATGCTCCACTCCCAGACAAACAACACAGAAGGAGTGCGTATCATCCTTGCTCAAATAACGTGGGCAAGGGGACGCACACCGCCTGAGTCGTTTCTCTATATTCGCCATATATTTTGAGATAGACAGACAACACCAAATAAGACAATACAGTCACACAGAACGCTTGCTGAAGACAAAAAAGCTGACGAGGCTATGTTCCGGTGTCCTTTTATAACTTCCGGATTACCGTCACATGCAACGTCATGAGTGACGAAAGACATAGCACCAATCAAGATTGGAGTAGTTCCACTACAGACTTCATGCCGAAGGCATTCCCCAAAGCATAGAGTATGGATGCAGCGTGAGTTCCCTTACGAAAGGGAACTCCACATTTCATGTTTCAGAGTTAAACAAAGTGGGGGTGGGGGGGTATTTTTTGATAAAAAAAAATTACAAAAAATTGCAAGAACCCTTGCAAAATTATTTTAAATAGATTAAGAAAGCCACCACTACTGCACACATCTATGGATATACTGATTTGTTTAGATCCAGTGAAGTCGTGTCCCACCACTTTTTCTCAGGATAGATATTGTCCCCCACCACTTTTTGAAACATTGAGGCACGGATGTACCTAATACAAATAAATAAAACATCTCCAGTTAACTAGCAGAGCATTAATTTAGTTTGCTATTAAATAAGAGATTTAGCACTAAAATGTGTTGTTTTTTAAATCAAGCTGAGTGCTCGTTGCTGCTGCTATCAGTTGCATTTTATTTTGTGATTTCACCGGAACGAACAGAGAGTCTCCGCAACGGCGATCGATTGAAGCTCGTGTCCAAGTGAAGACTGAGCGAGCTCTTGTGGCGGATCGATGCATTTATTTACGGGTTGAGCAGAGAGGCTGTACAGTTTGACAAACGGGCGGCGGATGGTGTTGCTAAGAACCTTGAAATGTATAACTATTATCAGACCGGCCCTCTTGGCCTCAAAACACTACCGGCCCACAGGGAAAAGTCCCGACTCTCCCGATTGCCACTCCGCCCCTGATGTTAATTGACTACAAAGCACTGCACAAAACCAGCACCAAAAGAAGCATTAATGGTAAGTAGTATTCAAGTCACTTGTATTTTGTCTATGTATATTGATACACCGTTTACAATGCAGTAAACATAATTATGCTAGCATAGATAATAGTATATTAGTACAGTTAGTACTAACTGGTCAGATATTTGGACATTACAATTTTAATGTTTTTTTTTGTTTGTTTGTTTTTTAAAGAAGTCTCTTATGCACATCAAGCCTGCGTTTATTTGATAAAAAATACAGAAAAAAAATATTACAATTTAAAATAATAGTTTTCTATTTTAATATACTTTAAAAAATATATAATAAACTGCACTTGGTTTCTCTCTACAACTTGCCTTCAGTGGATCCTTACAGCTGGATTTTCAACAGCCATAACTCCAGTCTTTACTGTCACATTCACCACCTAGTTGTCTTCGTCTTTGTCATTATCACATCACTGTCTAGCGTTTATCCCTGTCTGCACTACAACTCCCAACATCCTCCTCGGTCCACACCTGCAACAGATTCCCTGTTACCGGCACCTGCAACCCATTATCATCTGTGTCACCTGGGCTCTGTTAATCTGTGTTCATTAGGGTGTGTATTTAAGTTCCTCTCAGTTCTATGTTGGTTATTGTTTGTTTATAATGTACAAAATAACCGACCTTAAAAGTGTCTGAGAAATAACATGGGCATTCTATTCACCCCTTCGAACCCCAGCTATCTACTGGTGAACTACTTCCAGGATGGCCACCCGATCGTGGAATATATCGCTGGATTCCTGGAAGTATCAAATGGGGTAAGCTGGACAGATGAAGTCCTAAAAACAGTATTTTGGGGCGGACTGGATAACCATCTGTACCAGCAAGCTCCAGCGGCGGCAATCCCAGGCACGTTTGCACAGTACCTGGATCATGTGCTGGTGTTGAGTGGATCAGCTTTTACTGTGGGTGAGGCTGAAGATAACATCTCCACTCAACCACCATCTTCTGCCACCTTCCTCGCCACACCACCTCCAGTCTCTGTCAAGAGCGCAGATGATTTATTTGTACACACCGCATGGTATATGAATACAACTTTAAAATAAAATAACAAATGTACCTCTATAACCATCTTGGGGTCCCCAGGCCAGTTTGGAAACTACTGTACTAAATGATTATTTTTGGAATTTTCCCTGAATTTAAGTGATTTTTTTTTTTTGTTGTTTTTTGTTTTAAGCTTTCAGAAATATTTGTTTGAGTATTCCATACAGCAACTGACTCAAGTAAAATGCGTTTGATGCATAACTGTCTGTTTGCCAAACTAATGGCACACACTTCAACTTTGATTCTGCAGACTTTCAATTAAATGACAAGCATTCTTGCACACACCTACAGTAATAATTGTTCTTCACAATCTTTGTTTCTTTTTTGTCAAGAGGTTGTGATGATTTGACTTACGAGCAAGAATTGGGTGTGATTAAAACAAGTATTGTAAAATTCAGAGAAATTTGAAGTTAAATACCTCTGATACTTCTGTCTCAATAAACAAAAGTTGTTATTTTTCCTTGGTTGGTTTTGGGGATTCAAAGGTATCCAAGTGCAAAATCACACTTTTTAACACCGTCAAAGTAGACATGCCCACTGCCCAGTGTTTCATAACTAAACATAACTAAACTGTTATGTTTAGTTGAATGTATGGCAGTGAAGACAAGGACAAATCACATTGTTCCATGTGAAATAATGAAATCGTGAAATAATGATTATATGGCCCTCTCTGGACCATTGACTGCTCAAATTTGTCTTTTTTTTTTTTCTTTTTTTTAATAGGTACTAAAAACCACCTCATCAGCTTATTGAGCATAGTAATATTTTATTAAAATGCTAAAGCTTAAATGTAGAAATATGAGTAATAACAGTTAATATCATACTGAAGAATATTAAGACAAATTGACATGCTCTCTGCTGACATCATTAAGAGTTTTTCCCGTATACAGTTAGTGAAGTATAACGTTATAATTATTCATCATCATGAACCTTTTTTTTCCCACTGATTTTGCCATTACATTTAAGATGTATCTGAACAAATTCTCAATTGCTTTTAATTTAAGTTTTTGCTGTTGTAAGCCCGTCTAGAACAGTCTCTGCGAGTTACAGTTAAGCTTTTATCTGACTCCATTTTATCATGGCCTCGAATTTAGGTTAGATTGCCAATTGGTTATTGGTCAATTATATAATAGTTTAGCATTGCATTTGATTATTCTTTTCAACTCTTTACTTATATTTTACCCGATCATATTAGGAAGCTATGTCGCTCTGAGGTCTTCACGCCTTCTGCTTAACGCGGGTCTCACGATCACAAGCCCGTCAGTTTCGGTCACCAAACAGAGGTAATTGCTATTTACCTGATTGGTTGCATTCACGCTTACAGAATCAAATATACTTTGGTATAGCCCCTGTGGTTGCATACACTTGAAATTAAAGTAACGTTTACTTCAGTAGAGGTATGGCCACTATTATAGATATAAGCTGACCAACATTACTTCTATGAAAGCTTTAGCATAAAGTTCTGCCAGGAAGACTTAATTACTACGTCACTTATTACCTTAATATCTATCCAATCATGTCCTTATACTCTCTGTATAAAAGATTGGTACTTACACACGTTTGAGTTTGCAGATGCTGTCGCGACAACTATCACTCTCGTTCAGTCGCCAACCAACATGCTTCAGGAAACGCATATTGTTTACAATTATCAAGTTACAACGATGAATATGTCCCGCCATCTCTCCTGCTGCATGTTGAAGTTCCTGCATTCAGTGCCACATCTCCCCATGGGCAAAGCGGTCTTCGGAGAGTTTGATCAACCTTGGCTTCTCAAGAGAAGTCCTGCTCCTTTTAGGCCCAAAACACCGGGTAACCAATCAGTTTCCATTTCTATGACATCGAAAGCCTCAACATCGTCAGCTCAGCCAAGTAATCCAGCAGGAAGAGAACTGCAAAATCATCCTCAACTCGTCCAGTAAAAAGAACCTCGCTGTCTGCACAGGTGCCATTTGTTCCGCTGATCACCGATCCACCGACATGAATCAACAACTCTACAATTCATGAGAGGCAATCTTCTCACACTGGTTTTCAAGTTCAAGCTCCACTTCCAAGGCTTTCAGGTCAGGTTTTCAACTTTGCTTCCACCAGCCACTGTAAATATGTCCACTCTACCATGATTAAACTTCATTCAGGTAAGTATTTAACTTGGCTACTATGCTGCTTCCTACAACAGCGGCAGAGTTCAACTGGTAACTACGGTGACGTGGTGTGTTCCTAATAACTGCTGATATGCAGACTGCAACGCAACATACTGAAACGCTCTAAACAGCAGGGCCGGATAGCTAGCTTTAATATTTGTTACAAGTGTAAACAAAGAAGAGTAATCTAATAATACCAGTGTCGCCAATCCCACGCTTACATGGGCAGTTGCAAAATACTAACAACTGCGCAGCTGAATAGAAATAAAATAAGCTTAAGAGTAACAGAATATTAAACTGCCTTTAAACGCATGCCATATTCACCGGTTGCACTCCTTATAACATCTGCTCTCACCACTGTTCGGTAACGTATTAAAGAAAAAGAAAAAAGCTGCTGAGCTAAAAGAGAGCAATTCGGTCATTGCCTGTTATGCATATGCTGTAGTAGATCACCCTACAATGGCAGCAAATTACATATTTACACAAGTGTTGTAAATTCACTAACAACTATTTTACACCATATTTACTTAAAATTCATATTATTAAGGTCCTTTTATACTTAAAATTTAGATCTACAATTTTAGAAATGTGTACAATCGCTGTAACACACAACCTTTCCAGGTGACTACTTAATCCACTGATATGTGTGATATAAATGTGGCAGCTTGCGATCAGGAGTTTACTACAAGGCCAGTTATGGCACTAAACCGACTACGCCACCCCGGAAATTGGCCGGGGACCCACAGATAATTTGCAAAGACACAGATTCGTAGTGGCTGAGTCAGGTATCAGACAAGGATAATCGCTTCACAGATTTTATTCTTCAATACATACAATAAAATGCAACTGGTATCTTTTAATATGCAAACAGCAAACGGAACGCATCAATCATAAAACACGTTACACAGACAGACACACACACACACACAAACACTACCACTTCAGAACTGGGGGATTCATCTTGCCTGTCCAATAAACACAGCAACTACTCGTGCTCTCACCACACAACACCAAATCACCCGCTGTGAACACTGCAGACCGATAGCCGAACCACCACCACACACAGAGGACTCTGGCTAATACTGGAATCCCAATTCTGAGTAGAAGAGAAAGCAGTATGAGATACAACTAAACAAATACACATTCCACGTAATGGTCTGTCAATTAAACACTCATCACATGTTGCCAGAAGGAATCAGCCTGTCACAATATTCACTGGCTGACACTGGTGAACTCTTGTCAGCACAACACAATACTCAAAACACATTTACAAGCAACATCCACAGTGACATAATCTTCACAATGAAACACAGTAGTAGCGACAAAACCAGTAGCTTCTCGCCACTGTACTCAGGTCTGAATGTCAATTATATTAAAGACTAAATTTAGAAGCGTCACCAAAGGCTGTGAACGCACTATCGATCCGGTCGTCAAGGAGACCCTCGTTCGCTAAAAATGAGACAATCAAACAATTAGAATAAATATACAGTACAGATTGGCAACAAATGCGTCGTCACGGTCGTCAAGGAGACCCTCGTGCGCTGGAATGAGATCGTCAAACAATTAGAATAAATATACAGTACAGATCGGCAACAAATGCGTCGTTATGGTTGTCAAAGAGACCCTCGTTCGCTGGAATGAGATCGTCCAAAAGTTAGAGTGAAAGGTACAGATCGACGCGGTCGATGCCTCGTTCCAATAAAAGGCAGAGGAATGGTCGAAGACAGCTTGCAGAGGAGAATACAACTCAGTTCGGAAGCGCTCCAGTTCGAATGACTACCAGATGCAGGTAATCCTCACAGGACCATCAAATGGGTCGCATAAAGCCTAACAGCGCCCACAAAGCCTGCTGCAACACCTCCTGGCCCCCGTGTCACTGTAAAAATATAATACACATTTCAATTTAAGAAATCACCGTCTCGTGAACCTAACGTTAAAATAAGCTTAACATACCTGCGTATTGTAACTCGCCCCGGCCAGTGCACTTGATGGCGTGCCAATTATGGCCTCACATTAATAAATACTAGTTCGACGGGTCTAAAGTACTCCTCAGCCACACACTGTAAATCACATGAGTGTCAAATTACCCTTCCACACCAAACATTCATAATGAGACTTGCCACCAGTAGCTCTTACCTCCTGGACATAAACACGGCGCACAAGAAATGACGTCACTCCCAGGACCCAGAAAGACGCGCTTAATGATGTCAACCTCATCTCCTTTTATGTCCCTTGAACGTGCCGTATCCGCCCCTAATCACTATAAGGATTGATCGCATCACCACAATCTACCCCCTCATTAGTCATCGTAGTCCCGACGATGAACACCTCTACTGATCCCAAGGTCTAAACCAGGTAACCACAGAATTAAACCCTAAGGTAGACATGGAATTTTGACAAGCTTCACTTCCTACAGCTCGTGGCAAGTGGTGCACGTTGGAGTGTTGCCCTGCCCCAACCCGTACAGTTCGCCTTGTGGCCCTTCCAGACTCGTTAGGTGGTCCAAGAATGACGGATCCTGACGCTGGCTGTGAGCTTGCACCACCCCCACTTACTCCCACTATAGGCCTACTGCCTGATTCTTCAAATCCAGAGGTGGGACGGACCCTTGCCTCTGAAGGAGCTCTACTCACCGCTGCACCCCCTTGACTGACCGGTGGGGCCACTCCCACCACATAAGCCAAGTCCCCTTCCTCGGATTCATTCTCCATTTCCAGGGGTGCTGATAATTCTGCCCGATCCCCAAGAGACTCTGTTGGTATCGGATTACCTTGAATACGGGATTTTAGGGACATCCGGTGCACCTGACGGACCTTACTGAGGTCATGTACTGGGGCCACCGTGTACACTGACCCACCATCTCGTGGAGCCCGAACTACCTGGTATACCGTCGAGCTCCATAGGTCCTGGATCTTATGCCGTCCCAAGAATCCATGCTCTCGCAGATAGACCAATTGGCCCTCAGACAGCGGCTTCTCCCTTACCCGTTGATCATACTTGGCCTTCCGATGTTGGGCTGCCACTTGCAGCCGGTCACGGGCACCCTCAAAGGCCACTTGGAGCCGGGCCTGATGCTCTTCCACCCAATGGTGCACTCCACCGGCCACTGGCTCCTGCACACGTCCAAGCAAAAAATCCACAGGGAGCCTAGCCTCCTGTCCAAACATTAAGTAATAAGGAGATTCTCCAGTGGCTTGGTGGGGAGTAGTGTTGTAACAAAACAACACCTGGGACAAACAGGAAGCCCAGTCCCTCTTTCTTCCGGTAGGCAGTGTCCGCAATAAATTATGTAATGTACGGTTGAACCGTTCGCACTGGCCGTTACCGGCTGGATGGTATGGAGTTGTGCGGGACTTACCCACCTGGTAAAGGCTACACAGCTGCTGAATGAGACGGGATTCAAAATTGCGGCCCTGATCGGAATGAATCCGCCCTGGGACCCCAAGCTTATAGAACCACTCTTCCACCAAGGCACGGGCCACAGTTTCCGCCCGCTGATCTCGAGTAGGGACTGCCACTGTAAACTTACTGAATACGTCCGTCATTACCAGGACGTTTTCTTGCCCCGAGTGAGAGGGCTCCAAGACCGTGAAATCAAGGGCCACTATCTCATTCGGGCGGGAGGCAAGTAGGTGTGCCATATAACTCCGAGCAACTGGTGCAGCCTCCTTAGCCTGCTGGCACCGCTCGCATTGCTGTACCCACTGGGCTACATCGGCCGACATCCCTGGCCAGTAGCACCGTTGTCGCACCAACTCCAGTGTGCGTTCAGTGCCTTGATGCCCATGGCACTGATGTAACTGGGTCAGTACCTCAGGCTGTAACACAGCAGGCAGCACAAGCTGCAGCACCTCGTCGCCGCCATCCGAACGACAAACCCTTCGATGTAACAGGCCCTCCTGTTCCTCCAAACGGTCCCACTGCCGAAGTAATACCAACACCAACTTAGGCAGCAATCGTCGCTCATTGGGCCCAGGGCCTCGCCCTTGGCGCCAATACTTAAGAGCTGCACCAATAATGGGATCTTCCTCCTGCAGCACCACTAGTTCTGGCCCAGATCGACTTGGCATGGCCTGCACTGCTCTTACAGTGGTGGGTCCCATCGGATCCACAACAGGCACACGCCTCAATAATTCAGGAACTACTGTTCCCAACTGACTACTCTCTTCCATGGGCTGTCCCCCAGAAGGCAAGCGCGATAATGCATCCGCATTCCGATTAGACCTACCTGACCGATACTGCACCTCAAAATCAAAGGCCGCTAGTTCGGCCGCCCACCGCTGTTCTGTGGCGCCCAATTTTGCAGTAGCCAGGTGACTGAGCGGATTATTGTCTGTGCGTACAATGCATCGATGTCCCAACAGGTATTCACGAAATTTTTCGGCCATGGCCCATTTTAAGGCCAAAAATTCGAGCCGCATGGAACTGTATGTGGCAGTATTACGCTCCGCTAGCCGAAGACCTCGGCTAGCGTAAGCCACTGGCCTCACCTTACCATCAACCTCTTGGGAAAGCACTGCACCTAATCCTACATGACTGGCATCAATCTCCAAGATAAATGGAAGCTTAAAGTCGGCATATGCAAGGACCGGTGCAGTAGTAAGCTTCTGCTTCAAGGTACGAAATGCTTGCTCACACTGTTCGGACCACAACGCTGCCAATTCCTGTCTCCGGCTGCTCATTTTCCCTCCACCTGCCTTGGTCACTAGCTGATGTAATGGAGCTGCTACCTGGGCAAATCCTTCTACAAACCGCCTATAGTAGCTAACAAAGCCAAGAAACGTCCGCAGCTCTGACACAGTTTTGGGACATGGCCACTGAGCCACAGCCTCAACCTTACCTGGGTCTGTCGCTACCCCCTGGGACGATATTACGTGTCCCAAGTACTGCACCTTTTCCCTAAAAAATGCACACTTTTCCAACTTGACCTTGAGGCCAGCGGCTCGTAAGCGACCCAGCACCATCCTCAATCTCTGCAGATGGTGTTGCACGGATGAGGAGTACACAATAATGTCGTCAAGATACAATAAGACAGACTGGTGTCGCTGGTCGCCAAAGAGCCGCTCCATCAAACGTTGGAAGGTGCCTGGAGCATTGCACAGGCCAAAGGGCATACGGTTCCATTCATATAGCCCGAAGGGGGTACAAAAAGCTGTTCTATGACGATCAGATTCAGCAACAGGGACTTGATTGTACCCGCTGGCCAGATCTAACGTGGTGAACCAGCGAGCCCCTGTTAAAGAATCTAATGTCTCTTCAATTCGAGGGAGCGGGAAGGAGTCCCTTCGAGTCTTTGCATTGAGCTGACGGTAGTCTACGCACATGCGTAGGCTACCGTCCTTCTTCTTGACCAAGACTAGTGGGGAAGCATATGGGCTGCAACTTTCTCGAATCACCTGCGTCTCTAAAAGCTGGCTAATATGAGTCTTAACTAACTCATACTCGGACGGAGGGATTCGTCTATAACGTTGTCGGACTGGAGTCTCATCCATTAAAGGAATTTCGTGAGACAAGAGGTCCGTGCAACCCAGGTCTCCCTCACCAGTGGAAAACACACTCTGGAATTCCTGAAGAAGAGCTCTTACCTGTACCTGCTCCTCGTCAGACAACCCTAGTAGTTCTACACTTTCAACGCGCTCTGCCCCTGATGCAACAATGCTATCGCAGGTTGCTATACAGTCGTTCACACCTGAAACCTCAGACAGCCCAACAGGTAGATCTACAAAATACACTTCCCGCAGCTTCCCAAGGATAGTTGTGGGATATAAAACAGCGTCGAGAACACCAACGTTAACGATGGGCACCAAAACCGTACCACCACGCACATACGCTAGAGACGGGAAGGCCAACAAACCAACAGGCAACCCGGTCTCAAGGGGCTCAAATAACACGGTCTTACCACCAAAAACGGATGAACACGTTGCAGTGACAAATTTCAAAGTGCCGCCTGGAACACGACACACTCGGCGACCACGGACTTTTACGTTACCTCCGCCTATGAGAACGCCGTCTACCTTTTGACAGGTTTGAAAGGCTTGAGACAATTCCACCTCCTGCGTCACAAATGGTAACTCAAATAAGGTGGGTCCGTACTGCCCGAATAGCTCACGGTAGCAGCGATTAAGAACATTCATTCCCAGAATGCCAGGAGTGCTAGAGCTGCTGCCGGGAGGATCACGAACCACCAGTATTCCACACTCTGATACCATGCGACCACACAGTTCAATGTCTAATTCTATGTACCCAATATAAGGGATTTCCAGTCCATTGGCTGCTCTGAGCTGTAACCAGTGGCATGACTGCAAACGATCCTGGCCCCATGGTTCGAACCGTGACCTAAAACAGCTCTCTGTAATTGTCGACACCATGGAACCAGTATCGATCAAACAGGGTACTGAGACACCCCCAATCGTAACAACGAGGTGTGGGCATGAGGAGACTAAACGAGACACTGATACGCCCTTATGGAAAACACGGGAGCCATACATACCCCCAACCGGACTGTGGCTCTGTAGCCCGGTGGGAACTAGTTTCCCGGCTGATTAGGGAAACTGGGCCTAACTGGCCTTGTGTTGCTAGATGAAAAATCAGCACGAGGATGGACTGGAGTACCAGGAGAACGAGGTTGCCAATTACACTCCCGTGCGAAATGACCGGGCTGCTGACACCGTCGGCAAATCACAGAAGCGGAACGGGGCGAACGACCACCAAACTGGGGACTTTGGCTACTGGCAAACATTTGAGTAAGCTGGTCAAGTTGCTTTTGCTGCTGATTCAGCATTTCCCGCAATTCACCCAATTCCGACAAACGCTCCCCACGCCTAGGACTCAACCCAGTATTGCCTTGAACCCCACATTGAATCCCATGCACGAGAGGAACAGATTGACTTCGCCCCCTTGCACTGCCTGGCATTCCCTCTCGTTCCCAGCGGATAGCTTCCCCTCGCACCTCCAACAGTGTTGCAGCAGGCTGACGCCGAACTAATTGCTTCAGCTCCCTACGTAACGCATTGTCTAATACGCATTCAATAAATTGGTCCCTTACAATTACATCTGCATTTGAAATGACATGCGGTGACTGTTGTTTAAGTCTATCAAAGAGACCCAACAGTGCCAGGGAGAACTCTTGTAATGTTTCCCCCTCCAATTGTCGCCGCGAGTAAAAAACCTCTTGAAGTGCAACGTAGGATTCTGCACACCCATATAGCTCACGCAGTGCTGAAATAATTTTTTCAGGGTCATCTTTATCCATACTAGGTCTATATTTAATTTCGTCTCGAGCCTCTCCTTCAAGATGATCGAACAAAAAGAACGCCCTTTCAGCAATTGTCATGTTCCGCATACGCATACACGCCTCAGCTTCTTCGACCCATCCCTCAATGCCTATACCGGACCTACCATTGAATTTTGGACAACGCCGTTCTCGGGGAATAAACACGAAACGTTCAACGGTACCAACATTGGATTCAGCAAAACTAGGCGTTGCTGGCCGTGACGCACTACTAGAGCCTGCACCAGGATCAGGCAGCTCAACCGGCACCCGTTCCTGTCGCAGTCGCTCATTATCAGCCTTCAACTGGGCCACAAGATCTCTCATTTCCTGTAATTCAGCCTCCATAGCCAAATACTATAAGGGGTACTTACCGGGCGAAACTCTACTGTATTGTCACAACTAAACAAGAAAAATACACAAAGAGAAAAGAAACAATATCACAATGTCTGAATCTGTACAACAGCCACAACACCCTGCCGACTACGCCAAGTGTGGCAGCTTGCGATCAGGAGTTTACTACAAGGCCAGTTATGGCACTAAACCGACTACGCCACCCCGGAAATTGGCCGGGGACCCACAGATAATTTGCAAAGACACAGATTCGTAGTGGCTGAGTCAGGTATCAGACAAGGATAATCGCTTCACAGATTTTATTCTTCAATACATACAATAAAATGCAACTGGTATCTTTTAATATGCAAACAGCAAACGGAACGCATCAATCATAAAACACGTTACACAGACAGACACACACACACACACAAACACTACCACTTCAGAACTGGGGGATTCATCTTGCCTGTCCAATAAACACAGCAACTACTCGTGCTCTCACCACACAACACCAAATCACCCGCTGTGAACACTGCAGACCGATAGCCGAACCACCACCACACACAGAGGACTCTGGCTAATACTGGAATCCCAATTCTGAGTAGAAGAGAAAGCAGTATGAGATACAACTAAACAAATACACATTCCACGTAATGGTCTGTCAATTAAACACTCATCACATGTTGCCAGAAGGAATCAGCCTGTCACAATATTCACTGGCTGACACTGGTGAACTCTTGTCAGCACAACACAATACTCAAAACACATTTACAAGCAACATCCACAGTGACATAATCTTCACAATGAAACACAGTAGTAGCGACAAAACCAGTAGCTTCTCGCCACTGTACTCAGGTCTGAATGTCAATTATATTAAAGACTAAATTTAGAAGCGTCACCAAAGGCTGTGAACGCACTATCGATCCGGTCGTCAAGGAGACCCTCGTTCGCTAAAAATGAGACAATCAAACAATTAGAATAAATATACAGTACAGATTGGCAACAAATGCGTCGTCACGGTCGTCAAGGAGACCCTCGTGCGCTGGAATGAGATCGTCAAACAATTAGAATAAATATACAGTACAGATCGGCAACAAATGCGTCGTTATGGTTGTCAAAGAGACCCTCGTTCGCTGGAATGAGATCGTCCAAAAGTTAGAGTGAAAGGTACAGATCGACGCGGTCGATGCCTCGTTCCAATAAAAGGCAGAGGAATGGTCGAAGACAGCTTGCAGAGGAGAATACAACTCAGTTCGGAAGCGCTCCAGTTCGAATGACTACCAGATGCAGGTAATCCTCACAGGACCATCAAATGGGTCGCATAAAGCCTAACAGCGCCCACAAAGCCTGCTGCAACACCTCCTGGCCCCCGTGTCACTGTAAAAATATAATACACATTTCAATTTAAGAAATCACCGTCTCGTGAACCTAACGTTAAAATAAGCTTAACATACCTGCGTATTGTAACTCGCCCCGGCCAGTGCACTTGATGGCGTGCCAATTATGGCCTCACATTAATAAATACTAGTTCGACGGGTCTAAAGTACTCCTCAGCCACACACTGTAAATCACATGAGTGTCAAATTACCCTTCCACACCAAACATTCATAATGAGACTTGCCACCAGTAGCTCTTACCTCCTGGACATAAACACGGCGCACAAGAAATGACGTCACTCCCAGGACCCAGAAAGACGCGCTTAATGATGTCAACCTCATCTCCTTTTATGTCCCTTGAACGTGCCGTATCCGCCCCTAATCACTATAAGGATTGATCGCATCACCACATAAATATTTAATGTGATGGGAATTTCCACTATAAATTGCACATTAGATGCATTCTAAGGATGCTCCGGTCAAAGGCCACATATACTTAAGAAAAAAATTGCTTAAAACAGAAGAATTAACCCTGCATTCTATTACTGTCAACGAACTGACTCGGCCCTCGGATATGACGTCACTTCCACACTTCAAGCATCTGGTATGTTTTGCGTGTCCGAGTCGGAGGAAAAAAAAGAAAAAGAAAAAAAGAATGCCAGCCAGAAAGCTGTTGCTATGGTAGCACTGGCCGAGTACCAGGCACTTATCAAAATGCAGCCATTTGAACTTCTAAAATTTTCACTATTTCATGTTTTAGTTATCTTCTGTTAGCAACGCTAGCCACGTTAGTAACACCCGTTTGAAACAAGGCTTCATTCAATATTGCACTCACAACAAGACCGATTCCCATACCCACAGGCAGTGATACGGATGGTGGTAGCACAGGCAAGTGGCTGCCTGCTAAGCATTTCTGCTTGCCGCACCTCTGACGGTGCCATTACGGGTAGCTGCAGGGTCATCAGCCGGGAGCCACCCTTCATTGATGTTTCGCTCCATTATTCCCGGAACATCTCACGGTGGTGGAGCAACAGCAGGGACGTCTCCCTGCCGCCCCCTGCAGCTGACCCTAGGACCCTTGTTTTCCCCACGCCTGGTCCTTCCTTCTTAACCAAAGCCAAAAGCTTCCCTGCTCGGCCTCCTCGGCCAGGTCTTTCAAGGCCTTTCTGAGTTTGGGGCCGGTGACTCCCATGCTCTTCAGGAAGCGCTGGGTGGATGCTCCCACGAACCCCCTACAGCCGACTTCCACCGGGTAGCTGACAGCTGACCACCCCGCCTCTCTGCATTCGGCTGTGAGGTTGAGGTACCGATCTTTCTTCCTCTCAAAGGCTGCCTCCATTCCTCCCTCCCACGGGACAGTGAGCTCTGCCAAAATCACTGCCCGGGTTGTGGCAGACCAGAGAATGATATCAGGTCGAAGGTTGGTTATGGTGATCTCTGTTGGAAACCTGAGCTGCCGATCGAGGTCCACTTTCAGGTTCCACTCACAACTGCCTGCCAGGGCTGATCTCTGTGGTTGCGTGATTTTGGTGGCCCTTCCTCCCTCTCTAACAAAGTGGATCGGCCGCCTTGCTTTTGGTGGTAGGCGCTCCCAGGCTGATTCCGCCCTGCGTATCTCCAGGATCTCTGCCAGCTTCCGCAGGACTCGGTCGTGTCGCCACCTGTACCGACCCTGGGTCAGTGCTGTTTTGCAGCTTGACAGGATGTGCTGCAGGCTCGGATTTGGGGCATTGCAAAGCTGGCAGCTCTCCTCTGAGCCATACCACAGACAGAGATTGCTGGGGCTTGGGAGGGTGTCGTATGTAGACCTTATGAGGAAACTCAGCCTGGCTTGGGGGATCTTCCACATGTCAGCCCAACCTACGGTCCTGCTTATCACTCCTTCCCAGGTCGTCCAGCGTCCTTGCTGACGTTGGCTAAGGGCTTTGATCTGATAGTTCTCCTCCTCTGTCCTGACCACCTCAGAAATCACTAGCTCTTTCCTTTCCTTCCTTGTGGCTTTGGACCACCTTTTCGGAGCAGTACCCCACCCCAGGCCAGTTCTCCCTGACTGTGCTCTGCCAACAATCTCTTGGTGTTTCAGCCTGCTGATAGCCTAGTCGACTGCTAGTTCTGCCCTCCACTTGCGACCTGTTCGGACTGGGGCTTTGGTGTTCTGCACAGATGGGTCCGACGAGTTCCTCAGCTCTAGGACAAGCCTCACCTTCTCCTGTCTGTAGCCCAACAGGATTGACCTCAATGGCAGTTGAAGTGCATTCCTCCCAAACAGACCAACACTGGAGAGGCCCCGAGGTAAGCCCAGCCACTTCCTGATGTAATTGTTGGCTTTTGAGTCCATCTTCTGCACATTGGAGGTGGTTATCTCACACATCTTGAGAGGCCACATTAGCCGCCTATATAAGGTGAACTGGTAACACCAGATCTTGAATTTACCCGGAAGATGGCTCTTGTCGATCCGGATCAGACCTTCGGTGAGTTGTAGCATTACTGTATTAGCCATATGCTTATCTGACAAGTCGGCTGTATACAGTTTCCCAAGGCTCCGGATGGGTTGTTCTGCTAGTATTGGGATCTTCTCACTGTTCACTGTGAAAAAGATGTGATCATTTCTGGCTCCTTTGCGTATAGAGAGACTCCGGGACTTAGCAGGTTTTATTCTCATCCTGGCCCAACTGAGGAGTTCTTCAAACCTCTTCATTAGCCGGTTGGTACAGGCTGCTGTTTGAAGAAGGACGGTTACGTCATCCATATAACTCCGCAGGGCTGGCAGTCGTTGGCCTGACTGTCCTCTCACCCCTCGAACCATCTGTCTCCCGCCGATGAGAATGGTTTCAAAGGCTGCTGTGAAGAGGATGGGAGACACTGAGCAACCCTGATGCCTTTCTCTAGGTGGTGCCATCCTGACGTTGCCTCCTGTGTTGTGTAGCAAACAGTGAAGCTGCGGAAGTAATTGGAGATGAGGTTCCGAATGCTGGGTGGAATGTGAAAGAATTCCAGGGCAAAGGTGATTAACTGATGGGGAATGGAACCATAGGCATTCTCCAGATCCAACCAAACTACGTGGAGATCTTGTTTTTCCCGCTTGGCTGTCTGAATCTGCTCCCAGATCATGGTTGAGTGTTCCACACAACCGGGGAACCCTGGGACGCCTGCCTTCTGGCAACTGGTGTCAATGTAGCAGTTGTTCAGGAGGTAGTTGGTTAAACGCTTGGCCACCACAGAAAAGAATATTTTCCCTTCCACGATGTAGTAAGGTATGCAGTAATACAAGTGATTAAAATCGTCATTTAAACAACCAAAGTGGTCCAAAAACAATGAAAACAATTCATACAAGTCACACTTGTTTGGATTCCGTATGTATTGGAATTCTTGCTCGGTGTCCTCAAGGTGTCCGACTTCCGAGCTGGGTAATCCGGGGGCACGTTGGTGCGTGTTGCTAAGCAGCGTTTGTCTTCCTAGTCGGAACTCCGACACTGATAAATAATAGAACGCACCATAACAGTCATATGATTAGTTTGATAATAACAACTAATCACAGTGAATAGGACTTGAGTGACATTGTTTTTACTCAACTGAATGATTAAACGTTCATGTATCTTTCTATTCAAGAGACTTGTTGTGGCCAGTGATCTCCCAGCCATGAATAAACCTATTTCTACAAAGAGCAACTTGGGAGCAATGTCAGGCATATGCTGAATATCTGAGAAATGTATTCTATGCTTAAAACAACGGATCATCAAGCATCATTGAGGTATCGATAGTAGCTTCTTGATGGGACGCCTTCACCTTACTTCAAGTAAGCATGGTATTAAGATGTCAGTTTTACTTGGTTATATTAGTATTAAGAATTTCCATGACATATGTTTAGACGAAGGGTGCATGTACGATCTCAGCACTTGAATTAGAGCCAAATATTAGTCGTCACTAATCTGACACTAAACTTGCGGTAACATACGAATCTGTTTAATCTACTTGGGATAACAATTTCAGAGTCAGTCGGAATAAAATCAAATATAACTATTTATTATGTCAGGTAAATGTATCATGCCCATTTGATAATCAGTTCAAAGATAATCAATACAATAACATCAAATGCTCAGATATATAGAAAAAAAAAAGTAGGTTAAACCTGACATTTTGAAAAAATGCTGAAGTCTTTGAGATTCTTCAACATTATGGGATGATCTGAGTTACAGAATCGCCTTGAGCCTCTTGTTGCATTTCTTTAAATAGACAGAAACTTCTTTCACATGGAAACATTTGCTAGCAATGGGAATTTGCTTTCAGAGTTTACACTTTTTGGTAGCAGAATGCCATTTGCCAGTTATCTCTAAACTCTTAAGAACTTTATTACCTTTTGGTTTACTTCTTTGAGGATGAGACATTTGTACCAGTCGCACTGAGACATTTCAAATGATACCAAACATGTACACTCACCTAAAGGATTATTAGGAACACCATACTAATACTGTGTTTGACCCCCTTTCGCCTTCAGATTTGCCTTAATTCTACGTGGCATTGATTCAACAAGGTGCTGACAGCATTCTTTAGAAATTTCGGCCCATATTGATAGGATAGCATCTTGCAGTTGATGGAGATTTGTGGGATGCACATCCAGGGCACGAAGCTCCCGTTCCACCACATCCCAAAGATGCTCTATTGGGTTGAGATCTGGTGACTGTGGGGGCCATTTTAGTACAGTGAACTCATTGTCATGTTCAAGAAACCAATTTGAAATGATTCGAGCTTTGTGACATGGTGCATTATCCTGCTGGAAGTAGCCATCAGAGGATGGGTACATGGTGGCCATAAAGGGATGGACATGGTCAGAAACAATGCTCAGGTAGGCTGTGGCATTTAAACGATGCCCGATTGGCACTAAGGGGCATAAAGTGTGCCAAGAAAACATCCCCCACACCATTACACCACCACCACCAGCCTGCACAGTGGTAACAAGGCATGATGGATCCATGTTCTCATTCTGTTTACGCCAAATTCTGACTCTACCATCTGAATGTCTCAACAGAAATCGAGACTCATCAGACCAGGCAACATTTTTCCAGTCTTCAACTGTCCAATTTTGGTGAGCTCTTGCAAATTGTAGCCTCTTTTTCCTATTTGTAGTCAGGGACGTGCACAGGGGGGTTGCTCAGGTTGCCCAGCAACTGCCCATATGCCCTTCTCGACTCACGTTGCCCTTCCGAGGGGGAAAAAAAATAAAAAAATCGTACAATGGATGCAGAATTTCACGTAGGCCTAGATAAAAAAATCGCAAAGCGTCATTCACTTCCATTCGGGCACCTAAGCCAGTAGGGGAAGGGCAAACTCTGTTTACGTGGCTGCAGCGCTGCACGCGACCGGTGTAGTAATCGATTATGTTCCCTACCGGAATTCCTGTTCCCTTTACGCAATCATACTACAAATCATGCGTAGTTGCCCAGTTACCATACGTACCATCAGAACTGAATACGAGCAAGAAGCACAACTGAATGTACGGGAAGCCAAAGGGTTAAAAAAGGATTGTATTTTTTCCCGAAATCAAAGCGTTTTTTTTTTATTCTTTTATTAAAAGCGAGTTTTTCCCCATCTGTCAATTCAATCCAGATTATTTCTTTTCAATTTTTAAAAAAAATAAATAAAAAATAATAATAATAATTAAAAAACAATAAACAATAATATGAGGAACTCTTTTTCTCATGTGTATTTTGGTGACATTTAACAATATTGTTAATGCATTTTTTATACTGTTTACACAGTTGTATATCATAAACCTGTTATCTCTGACATTTTGCAATCTTTATAAATAATAATAATACCATAATATGAGGCATTGAGTTTGGACATAAACACGGTCAGATAAGGCAATTTGTATGGGCAAAATTCAACTGAATATATTCAGACATAATACAAAAACTATGAACAAGTGCAAGATTAATTCAATGTCACGGGGCAAACAGGAAAAGGCGAGGGAGAACTCAAGTGCAAAAAACAAGGAAGGTTTATTTATAAAACAGAACAAACACAAATCAAAACCCAACGAGGGGGAAAACATAAGAAATGAACATGAAACAAACACTAAATCAGGAATACCGGGAACACCAACCGGGAACAAAGAAACATCTGACAACAACAACGAACCGACACAGACTGCAAACATGAGGAGACTTATAAAGGGAACAAATCAAGAGGGGACAGGTGGAACAACTCAAACACTAATCAGATAACGAGGGGGAGGGATCAACAATCAAAACAGCACATGGCACAACACAACAAACACCCATGTGCAACACAAGACAGGACAGGCATGTGACATAACCCCCTCCCTACGGAGCGGCTACCAGACGCTCCATGAGCCTAGGGCGGGGCAGGAAGGAAACATCAGGCGGAACGGGAGGGACAGACCAGGGCGGGACAGGGACATCGGGCGGCCAGGGCGAAACAGAGAGTCCATAGGCCGGTGAGGGAAAAACACAGAGTCCATAGGGCGGTGAGGGAGAAACACAGAGTCCATAGGGTGGTGAGGGAGAAACACAGAGTCCATCGGGCGGCCAGGGCGGCGAAGAGCCCTCGGGTGGCCAGGGCGGCGAAGGACCCTCGGGCGGCCAGAGCGGCGAAGAGCCCTCGGGCGGCCAGGGCGGCGAAGAGCCCTCGGGCGGCCAGGGCGGCGAAAAGCCCTCGGGCGGCCAGGGCGGAGCAGATCTTTCAGGTGGCCAGGGCGGTGAAGACTCCTCGGGCGGCCAGGGCGGTGAAGAGCCCTCGGGCGGCCAGGGCGGCGAAGAGCCCTCGGGCGGCCAGGGCGGAGCAGATCTTTCAGGTGGCCAGGGCGGTGAAAACTCCTCGGGTGGCCAGGGCGGAGCAGACCCCTCAGGTGGCCAGGGCGGAGCAGACCCCTCAGGTGGCCAGGGCGGTGAAGACCTTTCAGGTGGCCAGGGCGGTAAAGACCCTTCGGGTGGCCAGGGCGGTGAAGACCCTTCGGGTGGCCAGGGCGTATCAGGCCCTTCAGGTGGCCAGGGCGGTGCAGACCCCTCGGGCGGCCAGGGCGGTGCAGATCTTTCGGGAACAGACACCGGCTCGGGAACAGACACCGGCTCGGGAACAGACACCGGCTCGGGAACAGACACCGGCTCGGGAACAGACACCGGCTCGGGAACAGACACCGGCTCGGGAACAGACACTATAACAGAAACAGTCACAAGGACAGACACAAACACAGACACAAACACTGGGTCCGGAACCAACATGAGCTCCAGCTCTGGAACAGGTACTGGCTCTGCCTCCGGCTCAGGAACAGGCACTGGCTCTGCCTCCGGCTCAGGAACAGGCAACGGCTCTGCCTCCGGCTCGGGAACAGGCACCGGCTCGGGAACAGACACCGGCTCGGGAACAGACACCGACTCGGGAACAGACACCGGCTCGGGAACAGACACCGGCTCGGGAACAGACACTAGAACAGAAACAGTCACAAGGACAGACACAAACACAGACACAAACACTGGCTCTGGCTCTGGAACAGGCACTGGCTCTGGAACAGGCTCTGGAACAGGCATTGGCTCTGCCTCCGGCTCTGGAACAGGCATTGGCTCTGCCTCCGGCTCTCGAACAGGCATTGGCTCTGCCTCCGGCTCTCGAACAGGCATTGGCTCTGCCTCCGGCTCTCGAACAGGCATTGGCTCTGCCTCCAGCTCTCGAACAGGCATTGGCTCTGCCTCCGGCTCTCGAACAGGCATTGGCTCTGCCTCCGGCTCTCGAACAGGCATTGGCTCTGCCTCCGGCTCTGGAACAGCAGACACTAGCTCCGGCTCTGGAGCAGCAGACATGGGCCTGTCCAGGATCCGAACTAGACGCTCCAGATATTCCAGATCCAGGAAGGCAGACGGCACTGGCTCTGCCTCCGGCTCTGGAACGGGTACTGGCTCTGCCTCCGGCTCTGGAACAGGCATTGGCTCTGCCTTCGGCTCTGGAGCCGGCAACGGCTCTGCCTCCAGCTCTGGAACCGGCAATGGTTCTGCCTCCAGCTCTGGAACGGGCACTGGCTCTGCCTCCGGCTCAGGAACAGGCACCGGCTCGGGAACAGACACCGGCTCGGGAACAGACACCGGCTCGGGAACAGACACCGGCTCGGGAACAGACACTGGGTTCAGCTCCGAAACGCCGGATACCGGCTTCTCCAATATCCGAGCCAGCCGCTCCAGATAGCCCTGGCTCAGGAAGGCAGACAGGACGTGGACAGTCTCTCGCTGGGCAGACGGGACGTGGACAGTCTCTCGCTGGGCAGACGGGACGTGGACAGTCTCTCGCTGGGCAGACAGGACGTGGACAGTCTCTCGCTGGGCAGACGGGACGTGGACAGTCTCTCGCTGGGCAGACGGGACGTGGACAGTCTCTCGCTGGGCAGACGGGACGTGGACAGTCTCTCGCTGGGCAGACGGGACGTGGACAGTCTCTCGCTGGGCAGACGGGACGTGAGCAGTCTCTCGCTGGGCAGACGGGACGTGAGCAGTCTCTCGCTGAGCAGACGGGACGTGAGCAGTCTCTCGCTGGGCAGACGGGACGTGAGCAGTCTCTCGCTGAGCAGACGGGACGTGAGCAGTCTCTCGCTGGGCAGACGGGACGTGAGCAGTCTCTCGCTGGGCAGACGGGACGTGGACAGTCTCACGCTGGGCAGACGGGACGTGGACAGTCTCTCGCTGGGCAGACGGGACGTGAGCAGTCTCTCGCTGGGCAGATGGTTTTCCTCTCCTCCGTCCATGACGGTGAGGAGCCGGCTCTGAACTGTCCACCACTGGTGTAGGATTGTCAGGAGGCCAGGATGGAGAGTGATGTTGACCCTCCTCTCGACCACCTCCTCCTCCTTTACAACCTCCCCGGGTCCCACGAAAGATTACCTGGCGGGTCCCCCGAAAATCTCTCCTGTGACCTCCACGGGACTCAGCAACCCTGGCCATTCGCTCCGACTCCTCCCTTTGATGAGCCACCAAAGCGAACGCTTGGAAGATGTTCATTCCTTCAGATTCCTTACCGGGCCGAGTCCTTCGGTCCTCGCCGATAGGACGGAACTGGGTTGCTCCAAATGTGGAGATGACGTAGTCCGGGCAATCCAGATAATCGTCGTCCATATACATGTCATTCATGCTTCAGGAACAGAGAGAGAAAAAAAAAAGATAAATAAACCTTCCTGCTGCTGAGTTCAAAAATGGTCGGTTCGTTCTGTCACGGGGCAAACAGGAAAAGGCGAGGGAGAACTCAAGTGCAAAAAACAAGGAAGGTTTATTTATAAAACAGAACAAACACAAATCAAAACCCAACGAGGGGGAAAACATAAGAAATGAACATGAAACAAACACTAAATCAGGAATACCGGGAACACCAACCGGGAACAAAGAAACATCTGACAACAACAACGAACCGACACAGACTGCAAACATGAGGAGACTTATAAAGGGAACAAATCAAGAGGGGACAGGTGGAACAACTCAAACACTAATCAGATAACGAGGGGGAGGGATCAAGAATCAAAACAGCACATGGCACAACACAACAAACACCCATGTGCAAGACAAGACAGGACAGGCATGTGACATTCAATTCACAGAAATATTACTGGAGTGTGAGTAATAAAGACCCTGTTATTCTCAGTCCTTCATATAGACCAGTGTTTCTCAACCTCTCCTGCAGGGACCCCCTGACAGGACATGTTTTTGTTTTAACCCTGAAATGGCACACCTGATTCAATTAGTCAGCTACACATTAAGCCTTTGAGCCTTTAATTAATTGAATCAGGTGTGCCTTTTCAGGGTTAAAACAAAAACATGTCCTGTCAGGGGGTCCCTGTAGGAGAGGTTGAGAACCACTGATATAGCCCGTGAGGGGGGGAGGGGGGAGGGGGGGTAGCCCTTTTTTCAGGTCAGAGCAACTGCCCCTCAAAATTCCTGTGCACGTCCCTGTTTGTAGTGGAGATGAGTGGTACCCGGGGTCTTCTGCTGTTGTAGCCCATCCACCTCAAGGTTGTGCGTGTTGTGGCTTCACAAATGCGTTGCTGCATACCTTGGTTGTAACGAGTGGTTATTTCAGTCAAAGTTGCTCTTCAATCAGCTTGAATCAGTCGGCCCATTCTCCTCTGACCTCTAGCATCAACAAGGCATTTTCGCCCACAGGACTGCCGCATACTGGATGTTTTTCCCTTTTCACACCATTCTTTGTAAACCCTAGAAATGGTTGTGCGTGAAAATCCCAGTAACTGAGCAGATTGTGAAATACTCAGACCGGCCCGTCTGGCACCAACAACCATGCCACGCTCAAAATTGCTTAAATCACCTTTCTTTCCCATTCTGACATTCAGCTTGGAGTTCAGGAGATTGTCTTGACCAGGACCACACTCCTAAATGCATTGAAGCAACTGCCTTGTGATTGGTTGATTAGATAATTGCATTAATGAGAAATTGAACAGGTGTTCCAAATAATCCTTTAGGTGAGTTTATAATACTGTATGATAAAAATTGACATTAAACCATATAGATTTTGTTGGGTGAATTTTGGTGATCTCAGCATGAGAGAGAAAGGAATGGGGGAAGAGGGAAAGAGATGTATTCTGAGGTGAGACTTGTGTCTCAAATGGTAATGCTAACTTCACAAGAGAGAGTTCAAATGTTAATTTCTTTTGTTTTCTCAGAGAGTTGCCCTCTCTTCCAGTTCTTCCAGTTTTTTCAGTCATATACTATTCTTTATCAACAGTGCACAAAATGTATAAAAACTAAGTTCACAATTCATAATTAGCTCTCACATTTATTTGACCCTGAAAGCCGGGACTCGAAGAAAAATACAGTTTCCCTCAAATAATTTTTACTCTGTTGGGCATTCATCTCATTTTGACATGGCTTGAAGGGCAGCATTACAGTATGCGGAACTGTTTTTTTGTTTGTTTGTTTTTTGGCTACACATGTATGTCTCTTCCACTGTTTGGAATAGAGTGAACCTTGGAGTGTTATTTTTTTATATTAATAATTTAGCATGGAATGTCAGTGAATTAAAGGGTTAGTTCACTGACCTTAGTGAACTTAAAGTTTCTTAGCAAACTTAAAGTTTGCCCCTTTGCTGCTTTCTGAACTAAACTTCAGTGAAGTTGACACCCTGGTTGTATCATGAAAATCTAAATAATAGCTCTCCCTCATATCACTGAAGGAACAGCAAGGCAAAAGGACAGTTACACTGATCTGATCTGACCTTGTCTCCCTAATCAGTTATCCCTCCACACATATTCAAGTCAAAGTAAAACATACAGTATGAAATGTTTGCAGCTGTGTAACCCTTGCCGACCATTATGGAAACGTGTATGTTTGATATCTCTAGTGGGAATTGAGAAACAGTTCTTCCCAGAGGAGAAATATATTGCTCAGTGGTTGCTTTTCCTAAGCTCACAAGACTTAGTTGTGATTCTCATGTGGTGGAAGAACATCTCTTTATTGTCTTTCTGCAATCTTTTTCAAGACTCCATTATAGGAATATTTTATTGCTCAGAGGTTGCTCTTTTAGGAGACTTAGTTGTGATTCTCAAATATCTCTCATTTTAGTATCAACAATGTATCAGATGTTTCTCCTAATGTTCCTTAGGAGAAATAAAAATAGCCACAAATGATACATGAGAAATATTTGAGAGAAAAAGAGTCAAAACTGAGAATGTGGTGGAAGAACGTCTCTTTATTGTATTTCTGCAATCTCCTTCAAGACTCCATTATAGGAATATTTTATTGCTCAGAGGTCGCTTTTTTAGGAGACTTAGTTGTGATTCTCAAATATCTCTCATTTTAGTATCAACAGTGTTTAGATGTTTCTCCTAAAATTCCCTAGGAGAAATAGACATAAATGAGACATGAGAAAGTTCTGAGAAAAAGGAGTCCAAAATGAGGATGGGCTGTGAGAAACATGAGAGATATCTTTATTGTTTTGTACAGGTTGCTCTTTTTTATGACATTGTAGGAGGAGAGACAGGAAACATTGGGAAGGGCAAGAACGCGAACTCGTGCTGCCTAAGGTGCAGTTGTGTCTCAATGTCGATATGCTGCCCACAAGGCTATGGCTCTGACAGAGGTTTCTCTAAGTTCAGGATACTAAGTGGTGATTCTCTTATGTCTCATTTAGGTACCATTTTTGTCAAGTCAAGTCTCCTTTATTTATATAGCGCTTTTTACAATACTGATTGTTTCAAAGCAGCTTTACAGAGATAACAGGAAAATAATGTTGTAATAGTATTGTTAAATACAAAATAAAATGTCCCCAACTAAGCTGGCCAAAAGCCAATGGCGACAAAGGTGAAGAAAGGCGAAAAGGCAACAGTGGCAAGGAACCAAAACTCCATCAGGTGACAGAATGGAGAAAAAAACCTTGGGAGAACCCAGGCTCAGTCAGGGGGCCAGTCCTCCTTTGGCCAATGAACGAACAGTTTATGATTATGATTCAGGCTGCATTATAGGTCAGATGTCAGATGGAATCAGAACTTCCACAATATTTATCCAGGTCCATCTTGTTGGGGGTCGGAGTCATCACGCCGGTATGGAGACGAGTTTGTTGAGGTGTCCATGAGGCCTTCACAGGGTTGAAGAGGCTGGCACTTCAGGGTGTGCTTTGTCGTCGTGTCCATGCGATGGCCCTTCATCAGATCTGGATATGGCCTAGATCCGGTGGTTTGCGGTAAACCTCGGGATAAACAGAGAGACTAATATTAGCATAGACGCCATCCTTCTTATGATGTACAAAGTACATCAGGATTTATGGGAAGTGTTTCCGGTTCCGGCTGATCTAAACTATGCAGCCTAACATTGAATTATAGAAGTCTATAATGTGTTATGTGTATGCTAAGCTAAAGAGATGTTTTTAGTCTAGATTTGAACTGACAGACTGTGTCTGCTTCCCGGAACATGCTAGGAAGATTGTTCCAAAGTTTTGATGCTAAATAGGAAAAGGATCTACCGCCAGCAGTTGATTTTGATATTCTAGGTATTATCAACTGGCTAGAATTTTGAGATCGCAATAGACGTGAAGGACTTTAATGTGTTAAGAGCTCGCTCAAGTACAGGGGAGCTAAACCATTTAGTGCTTTGTAAGTAATAAGCAATATTTTAAAATGTATACGATGTTTAATTGGGAGCCAATGCAGTGTTGACAGAACCGGGTTAATATGGTCATACTTCTTGGTTCTGGTAAGAACTCTAGCGACTGATAGAACACTAACTCTGATAGAAAGTCAGAAAAGGCTTTGATAAAGTCTGTATGGTGCCCTGGTGGCCTGTATACAGTAGCTAGCACAAATCTTAAACGTGATTTATCATTTGCACTATATATTGTTACATTAACCCTCTGAGGTCGGCTATCGCGCCGGCTTTTTTTCTTATCAGTGCAAAAGAGACTCAAAATACTCTGTTGATTTTGATTTTACATATTTGTGTTATACATCGTTCGATCCTGTTAAGTGTCCATTTTTTTTGTGTATACTCACAATATAAACAAAGTATTGTGCTTTTAGTCAAATAAAGAAAAATAAACATGATGCTAGTTTTGCCTTCTCTCTGTCAGTGAAGTCCATTCTGAAACGCGTCCGAAAATTAACTGTAATTCCGCGAATACTTGTCATACAGGCATGAGTGTTTTTCCATAATGAAGCTTGAACTCTCTTCTTTTAAATGAATTAATTTATATAAAAAAACAAATATTCTCAATTTATGTAATCTGTATGAAAAGAGAGAGATGTCAGTATTTTTCTTTCCAGCTCATTATACCTCATTACGCGTTAATGTGCCACGCCCACGGAGAGCGCGCGGTATTCAAACGCAAATGATCTAAGGCAAGCCATGCAAACATGCCAACGCCCACCAGCTGGATTATAAAACACATCATGTAAGTTTCTTACTACCGCTGTGAACACAGCGTATCCCTACGCAGTGAGGAATAATCCTATCTAATAACCCTGGAAAATGTACCAGAAGTGCTGGTAGTTTCATTTCGAGGAGTAACGGATCCAGCTGATGTAGTAAGTCATTTATTCTTAAGTGCTTTGTTCTTATCGCGATATTGAATAGTGTCTATAAACAGCAAAAAGACTGTTTAAATATGAATTGCCTGTCTGTGTGTGAATGATGAATGAACGGCACAGGCGCACGCGCTTTGTTTACTACAGTTATACAGCGCGTGTCTGCCGTTCATTCACTCTCGCACCTACATTAGTAAACGTTATTTTTACATGAACACATCCAAACTATATTGCTATAGCCTACTAAGATGAGTAAAAATAGACTGAAATATGTTGAAATAAAAATGTCTGTGTAAGCAACAAACTACAAATTAACATGCTAATATATCATACACAATATGTTACAGACTAAATATGAATGTTTAGACAAGATTTTGTGATTAGTTTTGGATAGATTATAATGTTTTGACTGTAAAAAAAGACTACTGTCACATTAAATAGGTAAGCTTTTGTTCACCAATTTCTGCTCATGTTAATTATACTATACAGAGCCGGACAGTAACGGAGTACATTTACTTGAGTACAGTACTTGAGTACAATTTTGAGGGATCTGTACTTTACTCGAGTATCATTTTTGGGGATTACTCATGACTTTACTCAAGTACATTTGAGAGGCAAATATTGTACTCTTTACTCCACTACATTTCTATCCATAACCGTGA
The DNA here is from genome assembly GCA_026230005.1 of Gila orcuttii. Classification (NCBI taxonomy): domain Eukaryota; kingdom Metazoa; phylum Chordata; class Actinopteri; order Cypriniformes; family Leuciscidae; genus Gila; species Gila orcuttii. The sequence continues at coordinate 8,380,727 of JAPDVR010000017.1, forward strand.
GTACCCGTTACTTCTAAAAAAAACAAAAGGAAAAAACAAAATCTCGGAAACCCTCAATTTGTTGTTTCCCTCTCAAACGTGATTGGATTGTGCAGGCACCACTGATTGGGACAGCCTATCAGCAAATCACCTTCACCTTCAGCTCAGAACTGACGCCAAAGTAAACTCCATGGTCAGATTTATGTGGGTTCAAATGTGGGTGCAAAAAATCCATTAAAACTCTAGCAGAGGTTTGTCAGAGCGTTGCCATTGTGCATTGCCTTGTGGGCAAGTGAGAAATGTTAAATAAAGCAACATGGTAAAAAGATGAAAATGACTTGAATTAACTTTCAATTCATTTTAGATTATCAAAGGTATTAACATTAACATTTTTCATAACTCCATGTAGGACGTTTCTGTACATAAATGTAAGCACGGTTCGCGTACCTACCCCGAAGTGATAAAATAAAATTCTGTATCAAATTTATAGGCAAAGACAAGTAGTTTGTTTAGGCATGGTTTGTAGGGAATTACAAACCTGCACACATATATTCGAACACACATAACTATAGAATCAATTCTTAATGCGCATGTGAACGCCATCAGCGTTTATCACAGGTTCAGTTTAAAGTCTGTTTAGAGAGAACGGTGTCATCTTAGCGGCCCCTAATTTAATAACAAATTATCATTTCGACGGAAGTGAATCAATCAAAACTAACTTTAGCTGGAAAATAACATTATTGAAGAACCGCTATAAAACCAAACCAATCTCTGTTAGCTTAAATTATGTTTATCTCTGAAAAGCCGCTTTGAAACAATCTACATTGTTAAAAGCGCTATATAAATGAAGATGACTTGACTTGACACTGTGGCAGTAGTAATTCAATATTTAGAAAATTTACTATTGTACTCTTGATACTCAAGTACTTTTAAAAACAAGTACTTCAGTACTTTTACTTAAGTAGACATCTGACTGTAGTACTTTTACTTGTACTTGAGTACAATTTAGCAAGGGTTATCTGTACTTTTACTCAAGTAACGAAGCTGTGTACTCTGTCCGCCTCTGATACTATAGTATGATGTTTTGTCAAAAATAAAGTAGGTATATTGAATTATCAACTAAGATGTTATTATAGTGTTTGTTTCAATATTCAAACTAATGAATCCTTACCTTTTTTTTAATACGTATGATAAAATGTATACATTTACAAAGAAAGAATACACTTGAAATATTGTTAAAATTGTAATTGTTGTTGTAATTGTAACCTATTTGTAATTGGTTACAATTTCTAATTGTAAAATATGTATATATAGATAATTTCTTTTGTCCTTGCATTCTTTGGGACCCTGTGACACACCTGTGTGAAAGTGCTAATTAATATGCAGCTCATTATGTATGTGGCACATTATCCGGCCTTTGTCTTCTCAGGTGTGAACACGCCTCCACGCATATTGCCTTTCCAAACAAAAGGTGTCTTATAAAATTTAAATCAATGTATTGTTTTGTGTAAATGATTAGGCAGGATGATTTTCAGATCATTTTGAAGCAAAAACTCTAGGCAACAATGCCCATTAGTCAAAAGTCTTGTGGACACATATTTAGTATGTGTTTTGTGGCCTTATTTCAGACACTTTAAGTTTTAGTTTTTTCAATAACCATGCATAAACAATATTTTCTCAAAAATACAAACATGTACATACATGTTGCTCACATATTACGGTAGCCCCGTCTGTGGTATATAGAGTGAATTTACACCTTTGCCATTAACATGTTTATAAATAACTGAAAAAAGCACAAATGTCAGAGCATGTCAGAACACCTCCAGGACCCAGAAAACCCCTCAGACCCCAGAGGGTTAAGCACCAACACTTCAAAAGACTTATATTTGAAACTAGACTTCTTAGTAATTTTGAAAATATTACTATAAATTACAGCAACACCTCCCCCTTTGCCTTTCAGACGAGGTTCATGTTTATAACCGTAATCTTAGGGGGTGTACTCATTTAAAGTAATGTAATAGTTTGGTTTTAGCCAGGTTTCTGTCATACACAGCACATCTAGGTTATAGTATGTAATCATATCATTAACAATAAGTGCTTTTGAAGTAAGGGATCAAATATTCAGCAACCCGAGTTTTATCATTTGTTCATTTGTATTAAATCTGTTTTTTATTTGTTGAACATATCAATTCAATTTTTAACCTTGGATGGGTTTGGAAGTTTTTTTGTATTTCCTAATTCGGGGAACAGACACAGTCTCTATATGATGATATCTAGCCTAGGTGAAAGAGCCTTTATGTGATGGGATTTATCTGACCTTGGTGACGTGAGACAGCTGGCAGACGGTCGGTTTAGCCAGTTTGTCTGCTTCCTGACCTGATCCCCAGATTGTCATGTTTGAGCTCTAAGACTATGTGCCATATTACTAGAGAGAAGAGCAGCACCATCCCAGGAGGGATCAATACCATCTCTTTTCAACAGGTCAGGTCTGCCCCAAAAACGTTTCCAATTGTCTATGAATTCTATATTATTTTGCGGACATTACTTAGACAACCAGCCATTGAGTGGTGACAATCTGCTAACTATCTCATCACTCCTGCAAACAGGAAGGGGGCAAATTACAGTGCCTGACATCATACTTGCAAGTTCACACACCTCTTTAACATTAATTTTAGTGATCTCCGACTGGCGAAGTCGAACATCATTAGTGACGACGTGAATAATAATCTTAGAGAATTTACTATTAGCATTGGCCAGCACTTTTAAATTTGCTTTGATGTCAGGCTCCCGGCAAACATGTGACTATGGTGGCTGGTGTCTCTATTTTCACGTTCTGTGTAATAGAATCGCCAATAACTAGGGCACATTCAACAGGATTCTCAGTGGGTGTTTCACTGAGTGGGGAGAATCTGTTTGATGTTGTAATCGGAACGGAAGAGCGGTGTTTTGTCCCGCGACAAAACATTAGTTTCATTAGTTGTCAGTTATAATCATCAAAATTAAAAGGAATGAACACTTGAAATATATCAGTCTGTGCGTAATGAATAAATATAATATCCAAATTTCACTTTTTGAATGGAATTACTGAAATACTTTTAGATGATATTCCAATTATATGACCAGCACCTGTATATATTAATAATATTGTAAATATGGAAGCTATCATTTAAAAACCATGATACATTTCAGAATTTTAAGGGTTTATTGTATATGCATTGTATATAAGCACATTTTCCAAACACAATAGAAAGACATAAATGATGTTACATTTCATTAACATCAAATGGAGACTTTTGCTTGAGTGAGTCTCCTGCTTCTCACACTTGTCTCCTGAGACAAAAACTCTAACACTCTCACAACGGTCTCCTTTAAAGTTTCAGAAGAGATCTCAGGAACCACACAATATGCTCAGATTTTTCTCCTTAGCTAAAGTAACTGGATCACTCACATTTGTCTCCTCTAAAGTTTCAGAAGAGACCTCAACAACATCACACACTTGGATCACATTTTTCTCCTTACATAGAGACTCTGGTGGTCTCACATGTGTCTCTAAAGATTCAGAAGAGATCTCAGTAACATCTGAACACTGTGCTCAGATTTAGAGACTCCAGTGGTCTCACATTTGTCTCCTCTAGCAATTCAGAAGAGACCTCAATAACATCACACCCTGTGCTCATATTCTTCTCCTTACCTAGAGACTCTGGTGGTCTCACATTTATCTCCTCTAAAGATTCAGAAGATATCTCAACAACTTTACAAATCAAATGTCTCAGTATGAACTCAAACATATGTATTAATTAATAATCAAATTGGACAAGAATTGAGTCAAAGAAAGCTCAAGGGTTGATGTTGTAATGTTTGCTGAGAGATAAGGCAGAGAGAGAATCCACTTGCACACATGCTTTTAATAACAAAATAACGGGGAGTGCAATTGTTAGTGGGACCACCTCTGAGACCCCCAGACTTGATGCCACTGTAGAGGTACCAGCTTCTCGCACCGACATCAGCGGTGTGTCTTCTAGACTTTAAGCCAGTCTCAAATGCCTAGGCATTGCCTTAATGGTTTCATGTGCAACATTCATGACAACCGTAAACAGTGACGTGGCATCCATGACAGCTGGAAGCTCTGGCGATGTGGCCATGTTGGCTGGAGGTTCTGGTGTGGCGGCCCTCTTGGCTGAAGACTCAGGCATGGCGGCCATGACGACTGGAGAGCCTGGTGTGGTAGCCATGACGACTGGGGACTCTGGTATGGTGGGTACAGCGTGAATGTCGCATTCCTCCTCCATGACACCCACCGTAAAAAAGCTGAACCGCTCAGTTGTAATGCAATGTAAATGTAATATTACAGTGTCCAATTAGGATCAAACTGAGTGGCTCAAATAATCTTTGAAACTTTGCAGATCCTTTAACATTCACAGACAGCTATATTACATACTAAATCAAGAGTAATATCTGAAAAGGCATGGGGAACTTTAAGTTCAATTATATAACGGTTGTTGAATTTGCAGCATTATGGCGATAGCAGCAATGGTTTAGAGTTGATGGTTTGCAGTTTTTTATATTTTTTTTAAAAATAAGTATTGGGGTCATTACATGGTGCATTGTCAAATAATGTAAAATAACAAAATTAAATCTCAGTAGTGCAAAACTAAATAAATAGTTAAGAGAAAATTATTTTTATTAAACGCTTTCTTAAAGTAATATTATTTAATTAATTAAGAAATATCTTCTAAATGAAAATGTGTTCTAATGAGCATAGGATTAATGATGGAGACACAGATTCAAGTCAGATCACTCACTGCCCCTTATACTGTGACAAACAGGTACAAACTGTGTTGCAATCACAGTTCATTCATTGTTTGGTAAATTAGCTAATTTGTGGGCATCTGTTTAATTCTGTGATTAAACTTTTCTTTCAGATCACTACGTAGCTCTTTCTTGATTTTTTGCTTTGATCGCAGTGAGAAGAAAAGAAGATATTTTGAATTATGTTGGTAACCAATGAATGTTTGGTGACCATTGATTTCCATTGTATGGACAGAAACACTGGCACATTAGAGAATCAGTGGGTGTCACCAGCCAATCATAGGAAGAGCAACTGAAAAGACCTGTATATCAGATTAAAAAAAATGAATCTTATATTTTCTTATATTTGGAGTTAAGGTCAGTGGACTGGTGTGTTGGTGATGTCTCTCCGATTGCTTTGTCAGCTGTCAGCTTGTTCCCTCAGCCTGGGAGAAGCTTTGCACATGGTTGTCTGTTCTCATTAGACTCAACTGCTGAAAGTCTTCCCCAAATCAGCACTGTGCCTCTGACGATTTCTCACCCCACTAGCCATGAAACCTCCATCAAACAGACCCCAGTTCTCAAGATGCAGGCATAGTTGATCTATGTATATAACACAGTGACCCTAAAGACATTTGGACTCTTGAGCTATAAAAATGTCATTGCATTGCATAACAATATCACACCGAGTGGTGTTTATTTGAAATAAAAATGGCACAAATACACTTTTCATGCAGAACATTGTTGTAAAACAATAGTGTTGTGCAGAGAGTGGCTGCCTCTAAACATGAAGTCATTTTCTGTAACAGCTTTGGTCAGAGCTTCCTCCAAGTTTCAGCCATCAAAGATTTCAGTTTACACACACTAGAATGTTTTATATTTATATTTTACACTATATATATACTTCTTATTTGCAGATATTTTTATATTTCAGGGCTGTGATGGCAGTTTCGATAGTTTCAACAGTCTCCTTTTCATGTTTCTATTGCTTGGTTCATTTATTTTCTGATTTGTATTGCATCCAAAAATGTTTACTGTGGAGTTATCAGTGGACAAGAACTCACCAACACCTCTGACGTTTTCACTTTAATGCTTTACGATACTGTGGGAGAAATTTAACATGTTCTATGACTTTCGTATCCATGCAAATGTGTGACTGATGTACGACCGAGACAGAGGGCCTCCATTACAAGGGTAGCATATGATAAGCAAATCTAACGAAGTTAGTTCTGTTTCGTTCTTACTGACCGCCAGAGGCAGTGTAAACACTATGGATTATTGCAGCGCCAGCTATATAGGTCGAGAGAATATACCAACAAAGTCACGTGGCATGACGTATGCTGAGCCCTGGAGGGTAAAAGCTACAGTAGCTCATCACTCTACCTCTTTCGCTTTCTCGCCTGGTTGAGATAGGTTGTATTTGGTTGAGAGATTTTCGAGCTGTCAAGTGCAGCTTACAAGAGCAGCAAGATTCATCCTCACAAGCTGTGACAGCGCGTGTCTACGCCATTCAAGGAATTGGATTAAATTTTGGTGAGTTTATATTTCTTAATCGGTAACACTCTGTGCCTCTCGGTGCAATCCGGTTGCTTGTGTTTTCCGCGCCTATGAGTTAACGGTCTCCCGTTGACATATCTACTTAAGAGTGTTTTTTCCTCGAATCCATGTTACACTTTTTGTCTCTCAGGTTAAATCCACCGGCCATTTTAGACACATTTTTAATCTTTTTTGTGAGATATTTGTTGGTATTACCTGTCGGTTCACCCGAGGTAATCGTTTTATTTTATTTTAATTATTTTTCATCCCGCTAAACTTAAGCTATCCGAGGGTATTATTAGCGAGTAACTATGGCTCACAGCTCGATCGCCACTGGTTTTCCACTGACTAGTAAGCTGTGCCTTAATAATCTTCTCCCTGACGACGGTCATGACATCTGCCCGTCATGTTTGGGTATTCAACATCTGCGAGAAGCTCTCACGGACCAGTGCATGCGCTGCAGCCTTTTACCTATGTCGGAACGACCGCTTGCCGAGTTAGACCCTAGTTCAACAGTGAAACTTGGGCAGTTAGATGTAGCCCCTTCGCGCACTCGGAAGCGCAGGGCGTCGGTGGCAGCTGGTGCTACCCTCCCAGCTAAGAAGGCCAAATTGTGAGGTGATGAACATTCACATGCTGAGAAAGGATCACTTTCTATGACAGTGTTGGTGCTTTCTTCAGAGATGGCAGAGCTGAAACGCCTGCTTCACTCGCTTCAGCCTGTCACATCTACTACACCTGTGAGGATGACACAGGAGGATGAGAATGTTCAGAATCAAAGAGCTGGGGAAGAGTCTCTTGATTCCCCTTGTTTTTCTCATCGTTCAGAGTTTGATGTGCTTTCTACAAGTTCTTCAGATTCCTTTTTTCACGATCATGTGGATACTATGGATGTTGCTTCACAACCATCACCTCAGGCTGTTTTTACTGGTTACCCAGCAGTGGAGGGGTCTAGTGGGGGATCAGTTCAGTCGTCTGGACAAGCCCAGTCCTCCTCCGATGATACTTTGGCTGTGCTTCGAATGGCAGCTGCTCGTCTAGGACTTGATGAGTCACCTGTCCAATCTGCCCAAACGAATGTGTTTTTCAGACAGACCACAGCTGCAACTTCTTTTGCCATGCCACCATGTAAGGATTTTGTGGCTGAATTCTCAAATGCTCTCACTGGTTCTGGTCCGCCTAAGCGGCGCTCAAAGATTGCTTGAACGCTAACATCTATGGCTGAAGCAGATTCTATCGGTGTGGGTCGTGCTCCGGAAATAGAGCAGCCTGTGGCAGCTTTGGTGATGTCTCCTGATGAGGCTCTACGAGGGAATGTGTAATGTCCCAGTGCGCAATGGGGTCGTACGGATTCTTGCTAAAAAAGGCATATGAGTCTGTTGCCTACATTACTCGAGCAGAAAACACAATTGTAACTGCCAGTTACTTCTTGCTGCCACCAGTACGCTGGAACCTGCAAATGCGGATCCCTCTATTTCACAATTTCTGCAAACTGCTCTCTTGGCAACAGGCCATGTGACCTGCGAGCTGGGTAGTCTTACAGCCACGCTTCTGGCAGCCCACCGCCAAGTGTGGCTTGCCAAAGCATGACTGCCGGAGGACTGTAAGAAAACCTTGAGGAATCTTCCTTTTGTTCCCGGGCATCTTTTTGATCCAAATGTTCCAGAACTATTGGAAAAGGGGGTAAAGCTGTCTGAAGCTACTCGTCAACTTACACAGGTGCAGCGCAACCCTACCTTTAGGATGCCAGCGGTTCAGACCCGACATCACTATGCCACATCGGAGCAACGTTTCCGCCAGCATGCTACACCTCAGTCACAGCCCCCTCAAAGACATTGTGTTTCTGAAGAGGCGAGAGTTTTTTTCCCACCTCATCGACAGTTTTCGGGAGGACCCCGTCAGCATCCCCCCGCGACCACTAAAAATCGCACACAAAGCCTGAGACAGTCAGGCCGGCGGTCGATCGTTTTTCTATAGATCAACTGGAGTACTGGAGATCCAACACAGCAGACCCCTGGGTGTTGGCAGCTCTGAGCAGGGGATATACTCTACAGTTTTGACGCCGGCCTCCCAGATTCTCAAGAATTGTTCCTACGATTGTCTGAGATGCGGTTCGCGCAGTGGCTCTCTCTTTGGAAATTTGTTCACTGTTAGAGAAGCGAGCCATAGAAAAAGTTAATCCCCTCATTCAGGGAGACGGGTTCTATTCAACGTATTTTCTTGTTCCAAAGAAGGACAGTGGTTTACGCCCAATTCTCGATTTGAGGCTCCTGAATTTGTTCCTGAAGGTCCTTCCTTTTCGAATGCTGCGCACAGCCAATGTTCTCCGGTCTGTAACAGCAGACGATTGGTTTGTAAGTGTCGACCTGAAAGATGCATACTTTCACGGCCCAATTGCTGTACATCACAGAATTTTTTCTGCGTTTCAGTTTCTTGAATCAAGCTTACCAGTTCAAAGTGCTACCCTTCGGCCTTTCCCTTGCTCCTTGCATCTTCACAAGGAGTGTGAGCGCAGCTCTGTCTCCTCTTTGGATGATAGGAATGTGTTGTTTTTTTTGTGGAGTTCTGTCATTTGTGAAGTTTTGTTATTTTTATATATATGTTTAAATTAAAATGTTTAACTTAAACTACAGTTACAAATGTTGCAAGTAACACTTGAGAAATGTTTGAGGTTTAGTAGCCTAATAGTGTAGTGCCTCTTTAAGAGTGTGCTGTGAAACATGTGACCGGAGTTTACTATGTGAAAAGGAAGCGCGATTCATTTAGTTTGCAATGACTTTCAACCCAGTGTGCAGCCACTTGGTAAGCTCTCTTAATTTTAAATGTTTTCTTGTCTGCTTTTATGATGTACACTTCATGTTGTATGCGGTCACCATGCTATGTTTGTACTGTGTTTATGTCCGATGCACGTTAAAGATAACGCTATGCTCCGGTAGATCTAAGCAGTTTAGGTAACTGATAAAGAGAACGCTATCCTCCAAAGTTATAAGTTGACAAGATGGCCGTAGCCGTGGGACATAAAGCTAACATTTAGACGTATTATATCGCTATACCAGACGTGTCCATTCGTGTTTACTTTCTTTGGCTTTATAAATGTTTGAAGAAGTATAAGTCGCGGACCGGTATTTAATGTTAGTGATGTTGTTTTCCTGGTTTGCCGCGGGGCATTCTGGGAACTGTAGTTTCCAGCTGTAGTTTCCTGCTTGCATAGGTTTGGTAGGATTAGAGTATGGTGTATAATGTTTGAAGTGTGAAGCGTGTACATGAAAATTATGAAATGATTATTATAGCATATTAATTTTGTTATATAATTTGTATTTTGATTTATGTTATTTATTGTTGCATATTGTTATTGGGCTATTGAAGTATGTTTGTAGTATGTATATGAAAATTGAAATGTTGTATTTTTCTTATTATTTCAGGTTTATTACCTGCTTATCATTTGTGGCAAAATAAACGAACAAAAGTGAAATACCGAGTAAAATCCTGTGTACACTGGGTTGCCCTTTCCGTGGGGAGAACACGGAACAGTATGCATATTCTTCCTTATTTGGACGACTGGCTTTTCTGTGCCCCCAGAGAGCGGCAGGCTGTACAATGCCTAATGTCTGCCTCCTTGTCTCAGGAACGTGTGATGAACATTCTGCAACTTTTGGCTCACTTTCGCCCGGGTGTGTCTTTGCAGTACGACTGATAGGGATGTTAACAGCGGCTACAGTGGTGATCCCCCTGGGTTTACTCCACCTCAGACCACTCCAGTTATGGAACAACAGTTTGTGGCTAGATCCCACAAGACATCGGCATAGACTGGTTATAATTTCTCACCGTTGCATTTGTGCGTTGAGGCAGTGGAGACAGTTAGAGTTCCTGAAGGCAGGAGTGCCCCTGGGTGTTGTTCCCTCTCATCGGGAGTTGGTCAAGAATCAGAGGGGTATTTGCTGGCACTGGACACCAATCCAGGCCACAGAACATATCAACCTGCTAGAACTAAGGGCAGTGTTCTTGGCTCTAAAGTACTTCATGCCGGTTCTGGCAGGACGCCATGTTCTCGTTCGGTCAGACAATACCTCAACAGTGTTCCATCTGAACCACCAGGGCGGCACGAGATCCCGCAGGTCTCTACGGCTGACTCACGAGATCCTGACATGGTGTCAGCCACGACTCGCTTCACTGAGGGCAGCTCATATTCCAGGAGCGAGCAACCAGACAGCAGATGCTCTTTCCAGGGATCAAGTACATCCAGGAGAATGGAGGTGTCATCCAGATGTAGTGCAGGGTATCTGGCTATGATTTGGAAGAGCAGAAGTGGATCTTTTTGCTTCAGAGATGACCACCCACTGCCGCTTATGGTTCGCAAGGACAGAAGGGTCCAGCCCCCTGGGCCAGGATGCACTGTCTCACAAATGGCCGAACTGCCTGCTATATGTGTTTCCACTAGGGATGCACCGATATGAACATTTTGGCCTATACCGATAACCGATAATTCTTTACATTTGAAAGCCGATAACCGATATATTGGCCGATAAATCTAAATAAAAAAAAATGATATACTTTGATAGCCTGTATAACAAAATGCTCACCATTAAAAGCCTTGTCTCAAACACTTTTAACATAAATCAAACATATACAATACAGTATAGCCTAGTTTGAACCAGTGTAAGATTCCTTAACTTTTAAAATTAATTTTACACTCATATGGACAACTTTCTTTATTAAAAAATGGTAACACTTTATAATAAGGTTTAATTTTGTTAGCATTAGTTAGCATGAACCAACAATTTTATAAAACATTTTTAAGAAAGTTGTTAACATTAGTCAATGCACTGTGAACTAACATGAACACTAGTTTATCAACTAACAATAACACAGGCTATTGCTCTCTGTTAGTTAATGCATTAACAAATTAGACCTTATTGTAAAGTGTTATCAAAAAATCTATTGCCTAACAAAAAATAAAATACATAAATAATGCAAACAAGTCATTGGATAACATTGGGCTGCACATAAAGAAACAAAATGCATGTGGCATTGATCAATAAAATGGAATCGCCTCCGCACGGACAATAAGAAAAATATATTTTAATCAAACCATATCGTTGATGAAAATAATACGAGAACAAAATAATGTTAGTTTTTAATTATACGAGAACAAAATAATGTTAGTTATTAATTATAACGCAATGTTTTTGAAAAAATAAACAGTTTTAATATTACATTGATAGTAAACATCTTTAATAGCTTAGTTACTATTTCAAATGACATTGCTGTGTGAGCGCGCGCGCTGAAGCTGAAGAGAACGAACGTTAAAACTGAATCCCTTTGCTAGAAGGTTAATCAACTCGACGGTTGCTGAAGAATGCAAACCCAAAGAATTTACAAATGTATTACAATAGTGAATACAATTATAATTGTATGACAGTCCCAATCATAGCTTTTAATGTTTTGCATTGTTGTTTAATCTGCGCGCGCTGGAGCTGAAGAGAACGAGCACCGGGAAACTGAAGAACTTTTCTAGCATGTTGGTTAAATCCACGAAACGCATCATATGTGAGATTAATCAGATATTTATATTACATCAACTTTATATTACAACTTATCTGCGCAAAATGACGTGAATGCACAATCGAACTTGTGCTGGTCATAATGTGTAATATCCCTGTTCTGGACGCGCTATTCCCACAACAACGCGCTGAAACGGCAACTAAACAGAGAATTCACAACGTTTTATTACAATAGTGTTCTCATTATAATGGCATCTATGACAGTCCCAATTATAGTTATAAATGTGCATTGCTGTTTGAGTTGCGCACGCTAAAGATAAAGATGATCACCGGTACAATGAAGCGCTACTGCATCGTTCATTAACTCAACCAAACGCATCCTATATTAGATTAATCATATATATATACACAAATTAAACATATTATAACTTACAATGGCACAGAATGCTGCGAATGCTCAAGAGAACTTGACTGTGCTTGTCATGAAGGCTTAACTCCATAGACGCGCTCTTTCCGCCTCAACGCGCTCGACGCACTGAAACACGTGGGCGAACAAGAATTCACAACATACTTTTACAGGCGTGTTTTTATTATAATTTTATGAAGCATATGTGACAGATTGGTGCTGCACATGTTGCACTGAACTGTATCTTCCTTTTTGAAGTGAATCCAATCATTCAGAACCATCATGGCGAACAGCGCGCGTCTCTCAACTGAAGTAAATAATCTATTATCTATCGGCTTTGATATATCGGCCAAATTTTCTTATCGGACCGATAACGATAACATCAAAAAAGACCATTTATCGGCCGATATCGATATGTGGTCGATATATCGTGCATTCCTAGTTTCCACCTATCCCTCTGTTATGGAAGACGTTGCACAGGATCTCCCTTTGCAAGCACAGAGTGTTACTCGTGGCACCACGATAGCTAGCCAGACCGTGTTTTCCTTTGTTGCTGAGACTTCTGACATGCAATCCATGGAAGCTTCCCCCCAGGAAGGACCTCCTCTCCCAGCTGGAGGCCAGTGTCTTGCACCCGGACCCGGCTCATCTGCAGCTTTGGGTCTGGCCATTGGGTTAAATCCTTCCCTGGTGCATTGTGACCCTGCTGTTATTCACACCGTCTCTAATGCTAGGGCTTCTTCCACACGACAGATTTATGCTTCCCATTGGAAGGTTTTTTCTGCATGGTGTGAGGAACGGGGGCTGGATCCTGCAACATGCGACATTCCGAGTATCTTAAGCTTTCTTCAACGTTTACTGGAGGAAGGAAAAGCAGCTTCCACGTTGAAAGTGTACTTTGCTGCAATTTCTGCATATCATGTTTCAGTTGGTGGCTCTTCTCTTGGCTCTCCTAGTCTTGTATGCAGTTTCTGAAGGGCGCGCGCCGTCTGAACCCTGCTCGGAATCCTCATTTTCCTGTGTGGGATTTGTCACTCGTGCTTGCATTCCTGTGCTCACCCCAGTTTGAGCCCTTGCAAATGTTGCATTGACATTAAATGGTTGTCCTTGAAGACAATTTTTTTGTTAGCTATTGATACTGGGAAACGAGTCAGTGAGTTGCACGCATTGTCTGTTAGTGAACTGTGCTTGCGTTGGTTACCGGATGACTCCGGGGTGGTTCTATGACCCAATCCTTCTTTTCTTCCGAAGGTCCTTCTTCCTCAGTTCATAAATCAGCACATTGAACTGGCCTCTTTTCAGACTTCTTCAGGGTCCGATTCAAGTGCCCAACTTTTGTGTCCTGTTCGGGCCGTGAAGTGTTATGTGAACTCTACTGTTCAATTTAGACAGTCAGACCAGTTATTTGTCTGCCATGGTGGTGTGAAGAAAGGTGCTACAGTGTCGAAGCAGAGGTTGTCGAACTGGATAGTAGAGACCATTACGCTGGCTTAAAAGGTAGCAGGGAGACCACTGCCCTGGAGACTAACTTGCCATTCCACTAGGGCCATCTCATCTTCATGGGCTGGTGAAGTTTCCCTGGTCATACAACGGAAGAAAACATACAACAACAGCCTGGACTACCAGTTACGTTAGTGCAAGTAAATTCTGCATTTTACGTAAGGGATAATGTAGAGTGAGGTGATTGTTATAGCGAATACAACCCTGACAGGCTGATCAGGCCTCCGCTTCGCGTCGGGGTCTTGAATCAGCCTGAAGGGGTTGTATTCGCTATAACAACCGCCTCGCTCTACATTATCCTGCTTATTACATGGCTACCTACCAAATAAATCAATAATTTGACACAAAATATTGATTTAAAAAGGAGTTTATTGATTTAAAAACGATTGGATTGCTTCCGCTAAAGAAAATAGTCCGTTCCGTCTCTACGGTTAGAATCCATGGCAACACTCTGTTTTTCATGGCAACGGTGTGTTATACTTAGCAGCGGTCTGTTATCAAGAAATAACAGACCGTATTCTACATTAGAATTCAACCAAGCCATGTAATAAAATGCTATAACTGCCTACATGCGCCGGAGGCAAGCTATTATTTGAGCGATCTGTGACAATTCCCGTGTGCAGCGGCGGTATCGACCGTACATGGAGCGCCGGTTTTAGGTTAAACCGGGAAGAACCAGCGCATGGTGGGATCATTTTATCAATGAAGTTGTGGTTTCTGAGGAATGGTGTAAAAACTTTCAAAAGTCGTGGGCACGTTCATATTTTCACCCAGAAAATGGTTTTAAGCCAGTTATTTATATCTTTTGCTGTAGTGTATCAGTAGGAAATATCAATTTACATTTCCAAACATTCAGTTTGCCATTAATTGTAATAATGCTGTGATATTTTTGAATGCATAAGGAGTCTGACAACAGCCGGTGCTCCACACAGAGATTGGATCTCACCACCATCATTTAAATAACTGGCTTAAAACCATTTATTAGGTGAAAATACTAATGTGCCTAAGACTTTTGCACAGTACTGTATATATATATGCATTGCACAATCTTTGAGGGATTAGTGATGAGATTTTATACATATATATATATATATATATATATATATATATATATATATATATACATATATATACATATATATACATATATATATATATATATATATATATATATATATATATATATATATATGTATATATATTAGTGCTGGGCAACGATAAAAAATTTTAATCGCGATTAATTGCATGATTCTCTTGCGATTAATCGCATTGTTATGCGCAAAATTGAATAATGACTTCTAAAGTAGTGTATTGCGCACTTTTGATTTAAATGTACTGCTATATACACAAAAGTGCAATAACTTTAAACAAATAAGGTGCTTTTATACCAGCAGTATTCCCTTTACACAGTAATCTCAAATCTCAACTTAAACATTAATGCAATCGAATCAAATATTTAAACAAAGCTATTTGCCACTGCCAGGGCATTACCTTTTATCTAGTTTGTTAAAAGGACTCTAGTTTTCTTGTTTTTTTTTTCTGAACAGGTATCAACAGGTATCTTTTATCAGGGAGCAGCAGAAACAGTCTATGTAGTAGTCAGAGGTCATGATCACTACTACAGATATAAGTTGACCAACGTTACTTATAGTAGCTTAGGTTTGGCCATGCCATGGTTTCCCACGTAAGATTACATTAAACAGAGTAAAAAAACAATTTATATTTTATACTCACGCCGTAGCTGTGTAGCGCGCGTACACTTCGGCGTACCCTGACGTGCACCTCTCCAAAAATGTAACGTCAATTCTACGCGTACCGCAAGCGCTGTGATTGCTACAACCGCTCCCCGGGTTTCACATGCTCCCTCTGCATGTGTAATTGCGCGTCAACGCGGACAACGACGCAGAGATATAAATGAAAACCAACGCGTAGTCTATAGCGTATAGTCTTCGGCGTAAGTCCGACGCAGAAGTATAAATCAGCCAAGAGTGAGGTGTAGTGGTCGAGCACAAGGTGCAGCGACAAGCGGGTGCGTTCCTGTGAAACTGTTGCGGTCATGCTCGCCTCACGCACGCGCCCGCGCCCGCTCGTTGCCGAAGTTGAATTGTCTATAACTTTTTATAAAGGACGCGCAGCACAAATCATTAGAAGAGAGACTGATCCTCGGCTCGCTGTTAGTGAGTTTCCAGAATCTAAATAGTTATTATCTATAGGGTTTATAGGTACTATCCATAGAGCGCCTGTCATTCACTCGCGGAGCGCAACCCTTTAACTGTTCACCAGAGAGAACCTGCCTCTCTCCACTGCTTGTTTGGGTGGGTTATTTGCTGCCTGACCAACATCCCACCCCTCCTGTGATCATGGTTTGACTGTTGGCCTATGTGTATTCAGAGCCAGTGAGCAACGGGCTTTCAAAATAATAATAAAAAAAAAACTGCGTTAACGTGCGATAAAAAAATTGTCGGCATTAATTAATAAATGCGTTAACGCGATAATAACGCGTTAACTTGCCCAGCTCTAATATATATATACTTTTGAGATCAAAATGGACAATAGGCAATATTTCATATTGTGGAAAAAATTATAATTATATCATGGCAAAGCAAAAATCTAAATAGAGCAAAAAGCATGAGGATGGTGGCAAAGACATCGGCATAGATTAATTTTAACACCCCAAAGCATAGGCAAGATACAGTCTCACTTCCGGTTCGGTGTCATTTGTCAACTCTTTAATATGATGTCAAATATCAAGAATCCATTATAATCCTTTATATGTAAATTAGGCTCATTATACAGTGTGCCTTATTCACAAAAGTCAGTGCTATTTGCCTGCTCTAATTAAAATTGCACTAACGTTGTTAGTCTGCTGCATCCTCCACAACTAAGCACTGAGAATCGACCCAAAAGGTCAACATTTGCGGCTTTCAAATTGCACTCAAGATTTAATGGCCACATTTTCACTGTTACCTGATTTGTATAATTCCTTAGGTCCTAAAACAGCACAGGACAGCATGTGCACATAAACAATGATATAACAATTTAGCAGAGGTGGACAGTAACAAAGTACATTTACTTGAGTACTGTACTTAAGTACACTTTTTGAGTATCTGTACTTTACTTGAGTATTATTTTTTCTGGAAACTTTTTACTTTAAATTCACTACATTTGAAAGACAAATATCATACTTTTTACTCCATTACATTTCTGTCAAGGTCCTTGAGTAACAAGTAATAACGTCAGTCAAGGGATGATGTTGGTTGCAGGGGTTGCATTTTGGTTGGAAAAGAAAGTTGGGTTGACGTCAGAACCTGACATGGGACAGTAAGGCTAACATATTTATACTAAAAGCTAAACAACTTTAAATAGGGCACTATTTGAGGGAACAGCCGTTTGGGTGTCCGAAACCATTGTGGACGTTGAGTGCAGTTATTCAATCCCACACTACTGGAACTGTTTTAGAAATGAAAGCTTTAGCATAAGTTCTGCCAGGAAGACTCAATTACCACGTCACTTATACCTTCACATCTATCCAATCATGTCCTAATACTTGCTGTATAAAAGATCGGTACTTACACATGTTTGATTTCGCTGACGCTGATGCAAACAATTACCTCCACCCTCCCCACCACCACCAGGATGGTCCTGTCCATACCTTCCGGGGGGGTTGGCTGCGCCCCTGCCTTCATCTTCAGGCAGGAAATGCAGATCCGCTACCCTCGGATTATGCACTACGGACGGGGCCTACTCCAAATAATTTTTATAAATAATTGCTTGCTGGCCCGTCAATAAATTAATGCTTTGTTACATCATTCTATCTCCCGAGTCTTTCTGGTAGAAATAAATTTGATATTGATATGAGGGAGGGTAGGCAGGCATAGATTCAAAGGCATAAGGTACAGTAAGTATTACATACAATGCAACATTAATAAAACAATGCATTGACATTTACTTTTTACTTTTGATACTTAAGTTTTTTTAAAAACAAGTGCTTCTGTATGTGTGTCTTTACAGGTATGTTTGGGCTTTCTTTTAAGTGCATATATATGTTTAATTGTATAAATAAAAATACTAGAACTACACATTTTTATCTTTGTTTTTTTGTACCATGGGTGTAAAGGAATAAGGATGGCACTCTTATTGTATATGTTTATTCATATTTGAGTTAATGATTTGTAAGTGCATCATTGTGTCATGACTTTACTTGTGTCACTGTCACATGTTAATCACCTGCAGACGGTTATCTACACATCCCATCATCCTCTCCGGCTCACACCTGCATTCACTCAACCATTACCTGCACCTGCCAGCGATCATCGTCATCAAGCACCATGGATTCTAATGTTCTTCACAGCTGTCTGTCATTGTCTCGTCATCACCTGTGTATTTTAGTTCCTGCCTGTTTTCAGTTCAGTGTCGGTTATTGTTTGTGTCTAGTGCATACTGTTTATGCGTTGCACGCTGTCTCACCTAATGGTTGTATTCTGAGTTACATATTAAACTAACGTGTTACCTTTCAATCTTCATCGTCTTCATTAGATCTAAATCGTGACAACTTGAAGAGGCACATCATAATGAATTCATTATTAACTAACCATACACTAACATCAACTAATGGCTTGTTAATGCATCATGTCATGGCTTTACTTGAGGGGGTACATCATTACTAACTTGTGATAAACTAACCATACACTAACATAAAGTAATGGCTTGTTAATGCATGACTGTGTCATGACTTTACTTGAGGGGGCACATCAGAATTAATTCACTGTTAACTGCTTACCAATTTCAGATCATGATTTATCATAAACTTACTATCAAATACCCAACATTTGATCCCAGCAAAAGACTAATAAATTGTTTAAATATATTTCAAAGTCAAAATATTTCTTATTCATTCTAACGGAGCCTGATTGATTTAGTTTACCCCTAAACGTTAATTAACGCATTAACTATCAAACATGTACTAACATGTTTAAGGCTGCTGTTATTCATGGATGAATCATTATGACTCCTGTCATAGTTAAGGATTGCTCTTCATTGGTTCATGATTAGTTAATATATTCACTAATCATGAGTTCATGTTGAAGTAACTATTAATTCAGGTATTAGTACATGGTTATCCATGCCTGTTATTGTGATGTGTTTCCATTTCCTCATGTACAAGATTCAGCTTTGAACTTTAGCCATTCATTTTAAACAAATGGTGCTGATGTGATTTTTACAGCCAAAAATGTTCATGTTATATTTTTTGTGAAGTTGTATCCAAAAACTTTTGGACACTGCATGTCTGTATTTATAAGAGCATCTCTGAATTGAGGGGATGTTAGTCTAAAGATTGACAAACTCCGCTGCAAAATTTATTTTTGTGGCCGGTTGTGCAGTGATGGACTTCTTTTACTAATAACAAAATAAAAAAATAAAAAAAAATCTAAAGACACTTTTTGTCTGTTCAGAGATTTGATCTGCCACAGTAATGTTTTTGAATGATCAAATGATGGCTTTTCTCAGCAAATATATGCATTTGTAATTGAAATTATTCAACCCCCATTGCAAATCAGGTTATTGGCAAAATGTAAACACTTTCAGCTGTTTGCAATAAACAAATCAAACAAAAGTAATTGAAATATCTCAACACAACAAATGTTTCAAGTGGTTTCACCAAATTGAAATGAAAATGCAACTTTTAATGACTTCTGCAGTCTCAAAATTATCCAACCCCCTGAATAGAATCCCTCACAACAAGGTGTCACGGCGTGGTGTAGGCAGAAGAAGAAGACAAAATTAAAGTTCGAATTACAATAACTTTTACTTTCAATATACAATATAACTCGCATGGATACAGATAGGCAGACTGGCAGAAAGATCCCACACCCACACACACTAAACATAAAGTAGAACGGACGAAGACTGAATGAACTGAGGGGAACTAAATATATACACTGATTAACATTGATGAGTGAAGACAGGTGAAACAGATGATGGTTAACAAGATAGGTGCTACAGATGAACTAATGAAGACACGTGACATGAAGACAGCAGACAACTGTGACACTAGGGTTGGGTACTGAACTCTGTACTTTTAATGGCACCGACCAAGGACCGATTCTCATTATATCAATTATATTATGATATATGAATGAATATCAATTTATTCAGTGTCAAAGGTCTTCACCACAACCAGTCAAAATAAAAGTTTGGTTTAACTTTATAATATATTACTGTTGTACAGTAGAATTTAGATATCTCAATTTAATAATAATACGAACATTAATAATTATTTGTTATTTTAAAAAAATATTTTTAAGGAATAATCACACTTTTTCTTCTATGTTGTAATTTTAACAGTATAAAGCTCCGTTGTGCCGCATGTTGTTTGACAAAAAAAGTTTAATTTCATATAAAAGATAAATTAAATTAATGTTTTATGTCTTCATTTGATTACTAGAAAATTCACAACACAGAATTTGTGGAAAACTAAACATTTTATAGAATTTATTTATATTAATTTATTTTAATATTCAAGCATTACAGACAATGACAGACCGCAACCAAGGCAGCTCTGGCATAATGTCAATTACACTTCTACAAACGACTTAGTTTCTTTACAGTTATTGAGGAGAACATGCCTAAATTACCGAAAAAGGTATTATTGGGTACCAGCACCGAATTTCAGGTACCGGTATTCCGGTACCGGTTAAAATGTTAATGGTACCCAACCCTACACACAACAGTACATATCTGCAAAACAGGTGTTGTCTCAAGCACATCTGATGCAACTAAACAGTGGCTTCATTAGTTGCACCAGGTGTGCTTGAGCTAGAACACATGAAATATCTGAAATGGCTTGGTTTGTTGAGTGTCATGTTTGACTGCATGTTAGATAGATTATTTTCATACAATAGCATATAAACTTTAGCGCCACTCAATGGACATTACAATTTCAAAACTGCCAATACATACAACAACGTAATAAAACATTGCCAGATGCACGTTCTTCTGATAAAACTGTACACGCCTTTTGTACCAGTCAATGGACATTTCTCTTTGAAAGTGAAAGTCTTAATGTTTAATGCAATTTAATATCATTTTGCAGAATTTTCAACACAGTCAAGTTTTTCCAATGAGCCTGGATTGTATTTTTCATAGTAATCATTAAATATTTGTCTCAATAGTTGCTTGTTATGGAAAATTTCAAGGAAAATTGGAACATTTAACTTAATTTATTATCTTAATTTCCGAATATTTCATTTGGAGTGCTTTTCTCCCCCATAGGATCACCCGTGGCTCACTCTCTGATAGCAGCTGGAGAACATTACTTATTCGCATTCCGCATCGCCGAAATAAAATGAATTGATTAGGATTTATGTATTTATACATCCATGTCGAGAAACCTCACTTGAGTTTTGTATGTGTATGTGCAGAAGATGAAGATCAATGTGAAATGGAACTGAGCGTGAATCCTCTCGGAGCGGTGGCCTGGCAGGCTGGGCACTGTGAGTGGCATCTCTGTGTGTGTCCACTGAGACGGGCTGTTGAAATGAGCTCTGGTGCTCAGGGTCTGGCATCATCTCTCTCCTCCACCTCCCTCCAGTAGCCTCAACCCGCAAAACCCAACAGCATCTGCCAGACCGCCTCCAAGCACTCTTTCTATATGAGAAAAAAATAGAGGAGGAAAGGACAAGAACAGATA